>CM072873.1:15730000-16937500 GCA_036937835.1 Pampus argenteus
ATGAACAAGCATTTTGTTAGTTGAAATTTAACTGATTCTTTAACCAGTTGCTTACAAAAATTAACCGACTGATTCCTACAGGCAGCGACTGAGGAGGAACACAGCAACAACCAGGGCAACCATGGACACCAAAGCCCCTATGCTGGGCCAAGTCTGGGTTCCCCAGTCAAACTGCACTCTGAGGTGGTGGCTTCAGACCGTGACGGCCCCCTGCTGAGGAAGCTCCGCAATATCCACAGCTTTGAGCTGGAGAAGAGGCTTGGCCTGGAGTCCAAGCCCAGTCCAGAACGTTTCCTGGAAGCCTGGTACGTCTATCCACTGGCCCATCATAGTTATGTGCTACAAAAATAGACTGCAACTTGACCAGTTTTGAAAACTAATTTTATTATCATAGTCTTTTAGTAGAGACTTGATTGTTTGTACCTATATTGTGTCTGTTCAGCTCAGCGAAGCAGCAGCCTGGCTACCAGCAACAGGAGAAAGCTGACGGTTCCCCAATCATCCCTGTAACTCAGGGTCAGGCTGTACCTGCTGGAGAGCGTCCAGATAGAGTCTGGCACTATGATGAGGAGTTTCTATCTGGTGCTGGGTCTCCTAAACCAGCATCCCCTGGATCTCTGGAGCATGGAGAGGGGGCAGCCAGCAGCGGGGGCTTTGTGGCCCTCAATCTTAGCTCTGGGAGGCAGGAAATTGACTCAAGGGAGTGGGTAATGGTGGAGCGGCCCAGTGGCTCTCCAGGAGCCAAGGCTGCCACCAGCCCGTCAGAGGAAGATGACGATGATCCAGAGGTACTCCAGCCAGGGGAACAGTCTCCTGGATGGGAAAAAGGCAGCCCAGGTCTTTGCTCTAACAAAGCTAAACAAGAAAGCCTGGCTTCCTCTAAGGCAAGTGCAAAAGTGGACAAGTTGGAACTTAGTGTGGACCCTGCAGGGGCTCTGCCCCCCATCACTCCAACCAGCCCAGCTGAAGCTCTGGCTGAGGGAGTTCTCACTCAGGTAAGTCCTTTAATTTGATGGTCATCTCACAACATGTCATACATGATACTGACTGTAGTCAGCATTTTACAAAGAGTCAGAGTTCAAGCTGTAGAACTTAAATGCTAATATCATACAATGATCAGTCATGCATCATGCAGTACAGCATCATGCTGTAGTGTGAAGCAAAATATTACTGCTTTATGTTTGCCGGTTTCTTTGTTTGTGTATATTTTGTGTATAAGATATGACACAAATGCAGAACTTTCAATGAGATCACAGCATGAGGAGAAAGAGAGCTTATGGCTTTGAAATTCACTTTGATTTGCATTATACATCATGCATAATTTTATCTTATTTGCAGACATTTGCAATATGTTTGGTTGTTTTTATGTTGTGATGACATGATTTATTCCCAAGATATACTTTGGTTTATTTAGTTTAAATGACTTTTTTGCTCCTTTGCTATTCATAATCTTCAACCAGCCCACTTCCAAAATCCCGCTCAACCCCAGAGTCCTACATAAACAGATTTCACTTAAGCTGTAGAGCCGCCGTACTTTTCACTACAAGAGGAATGAATGCGCTGACTGTCCCCTCACTCCTACAACCACAACTACTGCCTCCAAATTCAAAATGTACCAATAAGCTACCTACCTCTTCCTTCCCTAGCCTAAAACAATCCCCAACACCTTTTTTCTTTTTGATCCTCCCCAAGGCTTTACCTTTTCAAAACAACTCTACGTCGTACCCCCCAATGGTTCAACCTGCTTGTCCTGGCTCACAGTACTTCCACCATACTTCCTCCATCTTCTCACTCCCTCACAAATCTCACAACCCCTCCTTTTTCCGCCTTCCATTTCTCTCCTTCCCCTCTCTTAGCTCCCCACCTCTCCTCCATCCCTGCTTGAGGAAGTTGCAGTCCGGACATCCAGTCCCATCCCTCTGCGCTCTCCCAGCCCTCACACTCTCCTGACTACCTTGTCGGACCCGCTGCACCTGCGTCACCCGCCGGGCTTGAGACGCAGCCAGTCTGCTGACCAGCAGCAACAGGAACGCCCGTCCTCTTCCTCATCCTACCATGCCTCTTTACCTCTACCACCAAACCCTGCCCCCGGCACCCGCTCGCCCAGTCGCAGGAAACTGCCGGCCATCCCGGCAGGTGCTGCCAACACCAAGTTTCCCTCTGTCATACGCATCACCCGTGCCCAACTTCAGCAGGTGATGAGCCCATCACAATCCTGTAAAAACAGACCTCCATTCGGCTTCCTCACGCTTACATCAGTAGCAATACACCGGCTGTCAACATTTTTGTTCTTTCTTTTATTTTTTGTTTAAGTTGCTTGTTTTGGCTTCTTTGTTCTGTTGGCTTGGTTATTGTGTTGTTGTCAGGCAGCTCTCTCCAGAAACCATAAAGGGCATTGTGCAGGCCAGACAGAGCATGGGTCAAATGTGTCCTTGTGTCTGGACATGTGTTCTTGTGATCTGAATAGGGATGTGTGTCTGATTGTGGCATGTGTGTTTGGAATGTCGAGTCATGACTACAGGTTGCATGGTCTCTTTTGTTTCAGATCGTCTTTGTCCTCTCTATCTTTCTCTTTCTCTCTCTCTCCCTGTATTTGTTCCTCACCCTCTCTTCGCTGAAGCCCCCTGCCAAGTTGCGTGAACGTTTCCTGTCCTACTTGCTGGTTTAGTACTCACAGCTTGACTGACACTGCCATAGCACTTGTGTGTTTCGGTCTGATAATGGTAGCTATGGTATTGCATGCTGTTGCCTAACTAATCACCATTTTATTACCCCATATTATAAAATTCTTCTCTTTTCACACATCTGCATCAGGCTCTTGCTACAGAACTACAGCACAACTCGACATGTTGTAGTCTATCAGCAACAGGCCTTTGACAATTAGAATACTGTTCCCATTTGTAGTGTGGCTTATTTCTATAATAACACCAGTGTGTTTTTTTCTTCTGTTCCCTTCCATCTCTCCACCTCCCTCTCCCATCCAGTTGACAGCTCAGCGTCCCTCTGGGCTGTCCTCCCAGTCAGGATCAGACAGTGCTCCACAGTGCCTCCTGCTGGAGAGGCGTGGTGAAGCTGAAGCTGAGGCTTACCAGGTCCAGGAGCACACAGCGGACATCAGCTCCCCTCAGGACCGTGTGCCCACCCATCCAGGGACACCCACAGACCCTTTGGCTGAGACACTGATCAATGGAGACAGCCACACCAAAGCTCAAAGCCCTGTGCCAAGCCGTGTGTCTTCCCCATGCTCTCCCCGTTCACCACACTCACCTTCTCCACGCTCGCCTTCCTCTCTGCGCTCTCCTCGCTCCCCACACAGCCCTGTATTTGCCAATGGTCACCTCTCACCCCCTCCTAATGGCCACAGGGATTTAAGTTATGGAGCTTTTCCGAAGCTCAAAGACCCTGAGAATGATTCTGACCCCACTCCCTGTGCCACAGAGCCTCAGCTAAGGGGGGAAGAGAGTGGAAAAGTGAATCTGGCTCCAGCCTCCTCCTCACCTGCTCCTCACCGTAAGGACCCCAGCCGCAGGCAAAGTCGCATCCCTGTGCTTGAGCCCTCCAGCCTGTTGGAGCTCCCTCCACCAGGATCCGCCAAGGAGAAACTCCTGCAGAAGAAAGCCAGTCATCAGGGCCCGGTCCCCTCTCCCACTGCCTCACCATCCCTTTCTGATAGGCGTGGACCTGTGGTGGCTTCCCTGGTCAGGGACCCGTTATCCTCCAACTCAGACCGCTCTCAGGACGAGGACTCTCTTATGGGCTCCCGTTCTGACCGCCAGGGAGACGACGCTCCTTCCCTCTCCTCCTCCTCCAGCCCCCTGTCCCGCAAGAGCAGGATCCCTCGTCCTGTTCATCCAACCTCTTCTGCTGAGCAGCTGGCTTCCCAATTTCTGCCACGCCCGCCCCCAGGAAAGCCACCTTGCCGTCCCACAGTGGAGGGCAGGTAACGTGTTGATTTGCATTCTTCCTTTCAGTATTGTTCTTAAACCCTTTATTGTGAATGTTATAACAGAAAGAGCATGAAGATATAAAAAAATTCACCTTGTTGATTTGTACCTGTGATTAAAGTAATAGTTAAATATGATTATTTGCTTTCTTGCACATACTGAGATGAGATGATCATTGCTAGTCTCATGTCTGTACAATAACTACATAGATAGAGCCAGTGTACCGTTAGCTTAAATTAGTGTAAATCTAAAAACTAGAAGCAGGTGGAAACGCCACTATTTAACACATTTTATGTTGTTTGTTTATTCTGTACACAAACAGAAATGTTAACTTAAAACTTGACAATGAGCAAAGCGAGCTGTTTCCTCATTTCCAGTCTTTATTCTAGGCTAAGCTAATTACCTGCCGGCTCTAACTTAATAATTAGTGTAAAGATACAAGAGTGTATCAATCTCATCTAATTCTAGATAAGAAAGTAAATAACTTACCCGATTTGCTTGGGAATATATGACTTTGCTTTTATTCATAACCTGACCTGCTTTTTGTACCCACTTAGGCTTAGGCGTTACCGCATCCGAGCTGGCACCAGTGACTCAGACCTCTTGACATGCCTTGCTCAGCTGATGCATGGTTCCCGTGGCTCCCCCCTTCACCGCTCCTCCACTCAGCACAGCTCCAGGATGGGCATCTGCAGCCTGAACAGCTCTCCGCACCACCACCGCAGCTCTAGCGCCTCCCCACGCAGCTCTTCCTCCCTGCAGCGCTCTGTCAGCTCCTCGCCCTCCCGCCATGAGCATCGTGGCGGCGGGGGAGGGGGCTGTCTGGGCCGCAGCCGTTCACCTCCCAGCTTCTCTGGCTCGCCTCCTCCCCGCCGCTTCTACTCCCATCATCAGGAGACTTGCTGCAGCCGCCAGGCTCGCACGAGTCCCTTCCATCTGTCCAGGGGAAAAGGTTGCAGTCGAGAGGGCAAGTGCTCCAGCAAGCTGAGCAGATAGTTGCTGCCACAGTAAAGATGGGAAGACTCCAATCAGGATAGGGCAGATAACAGTCAGAATGAAAGCCTGAGTCTTCCTGCTTGAGTATAATTAGACAACAAAAATTCTTATTTCCCTTTTTTTTGCTGTCAGTCTGAACCTTACCACGTCTTGTCGCTTTCATCGCTTTTCTATTGCACACAGGGTTTGTCAATTATTTATTCACACAGCTTTATGATTACTTATTGGACAAAGGATATTGATATGTCAGGGTCCTCATTTTATGTATAGCATAGTGTAGCTGCAAAATTAAGCAGAATTTCCCAATGCATCAATCAGCTTCCTGTTTATTCATATTTGATCCATCATGCACCATAATATATAGTAACTTATTTATTCCCAGTATTAATGCACTTGGATTATACTGATCAAATATCAGTATATCTGATCACAGCTTAGTTAAATATTGGCCTGGGACTGACTTAGTTATCTCCTCTGCATTTAGCTAGGGTATAATATTTAATTTATGCTATATGTGAAGGCATAAAGCCAGACTCTGTACAGTTGTATTTATTGAGATATATTTATTTTGATGCTTAGTGTTGCTTATCCCTCCTACCCTCTTCTGTGTGTTCGTGGATGTGTGGTTTTGTGTCACTCACAAATAATTTTAAATGTTTAATTGAAGGGACTACTCCAAAGTGAGTATACAATCAATGTAAAGTGCGTGAGGACACACACCTTTTTGTGCCTACTGTGTTGCTATGAGGGAAGCTAATTGTCACTCTGAATGAAGGATTTACAGGTCAGAGCTGTGAAACTACTTTTGTGTTTAGAGCCGACGGCATTAAAGGAAGTATTTCCAGTAGTGGTAGTTGTTGTAGTAGCACTAGTAATCTTAAACAACACAAGGTATATTACTGATGAGTAATGTTCGGACACAGATGTTTGTCTCAGTGTGTGCCTTGGCACTTTGGGCAGCTTGAGGATTAACTCTGGTGTGTTTGTAATTAGAAAGTAAGGAGCCAAAAACAGACTTGTGCCAGCAGTTATAAGACAACCCTTTTCACTAGTATTCGTTCATGTAGAAAAGGTAGCAACACCAATGTTTTGTAAATCAAACACAATTTGAGCAACAGTTTACTTCATGACAGAGTAGCTATTATTTGTAGTGACAAAAAGGAATTATTTCATGCGAAACCCACTTTAGCTGCCCTCTATATATATATACCAGGTCAGTATTCAGAAAAAAAAGAACAAATGTGAATTTTAGACCTCAAAAAAAATATTTAAAAAATTAATGAAAATTGAGGCCATATGTACATATATTTCTCACACCAAAATGATTTTCCATGCATCCATGCGGAAGAATGTTTTCTATTCTTTCTGTTCCTCCTGCGCTGGAAAATGTCTTTTTTTTTTTTTTTTTTTTTTTTTAAATGACATACAGTATGTTTATGCATAAAGCAAAGGAATCAGAATGTTGTTTGAGTTTAATTTAGTCAGGATTCCTTACTGAAACTCTCCTCCACAACTTTGTCCCACTCCTCTGCTTGTAAGATACTGTAAAATAACTCCAGCTCATTTCCAGCGCTACTTCTTGCATGCTCAGCAGAGAAAAGGAAAAAAAAAAAAAATCAGAATCAACTACTACTAGTAAAAAGCTTCATACCATTTCCCATCACACAGCGTCTATCTTGTGAAGATTTTAACACAGCAGGAACGTCAATACCTGTTGTGTTAGCAATTTTAATTTCCGTGAAGCTGTATGTTTTCTCTGACCCGTGACTAATGTTTGACACTAGTTCTCTGCGCTTCCTGCAATGACTCGGGATGATTGTGTTGCTGGAAAATGATGGACTGTATTTTTATTAGTGCAAATAGCTGACACAGAAGAATTGCCTGAAAAATAAAAAGGAGAATAAACGAAAACACACAAGGTGTAAGACTTGATGGCATGGTCGCTATAAGATAAGAAAAAAGTTGCCAAATATTTTGATAAAATTTTGAAGATGCGGTTTAAACTGGGATACATGGGGGTGTGTAGAGATTGAATGGTGCACACTGCTTTGTGCTGGTTCGTTTTTGACTCACGCAGATCTTGCAGGTATTTACGCTAGTCTCACAGAGCAGCTATGATGACTCATCCTGAAGGCAGACAGTGTTCAGTCAGTCAGCTGCCTTAATGTCTCTTCTCTGCCCCTCTGTGCATAGCGAGGGATGACTGAGCCTTGTCTGTGTTGGAGATCATTCCACTATTAGGCCAAGCCAAGCCTTCTGTCACTTATCTCTCGTCTGTAAATGGCATGTGCTGCCATGCCTGTCAGCGGGGTCACTATATCACCGCTGAATCAGTACTGTCAGACTGATACTCTTTTGCTTACAAAGCTTATACCGGAACGCGCTCCCTGTTTTTCTGTAAGAATGTGTGGACAATTTATTGATTGATTGGGGTAAACAGTTTCAGTGTGTTCTGAAACAGGGGTGTGTTTCTACATGTCTCCAGCAATCAATCTCAATTTCAGGCTCACAAATTTCAAGGCATTGCAGCTCAGCAAGTTCAGAATGCATTTGTGCAGACTTTTACTATATACCTGTAAAATATTCAAATGAATTATTAAAAAAAAAATCATTATTGTATACCATAACTTATATGCTAACAAGCTTCAGTGAAAGGGATGAACAGACACTAAACAGTGCTGCTCATTTTAAAGGATAATCAGATTTCTTCTCTCATATTTTTTATTATTATTGCACATAAGTGGTGTGTAGTTGTAGTACTAGTGTGACATTCCAGATGAGAATTTTCTTTGTCACTTTTTTGAGTGGCCTGCTGATAGAAAAGTGTCATATTTATAGTAGCTTGCTGGTATTTGTGGTTACAGATACCCATAGGCCAACAGAACAAACCCAGCTATTTCTTTTATCTTGACAAGCAAGATGGAAACTAATGGAAGCTTTGGTGTGCACTGGTACACTTCTCATTTCATAACATTGGATTACTTGTTTTTTTTAACTTATAAATACTTGACATATATTATTTATTGTTACATTTGCTTAATTGCCCATCCATCATTTTTACTTCGATTGTTGGAATTTTTTTTAATGGTTGATATTTTTTTGTGTTGTAATGTATGTCATGGTTTTGAGATGTTAACTGTACAGTCTCCAAGAAAGAATGTAACAAGTGGGAGTTTTGCATTGTATATACCTGTAATTATTTGTGTTTATTCTATCATTTGTATCATATCAATGCCTTGTACAGTGTTTTTTTTCTTTTTTGTTTTAAAATTATTTTGTATTTTATTTTTATAAACTGGTTATAAATAAAATACTCATTCCGCATGCAGACAGAATTTGTGACCAGTTTCTGTTTTTAATATATAATTATTAACAATTATAACCCATATAAGTGTACACACACACGTATACATATCTCATAAATATATATATAAATTATATTAAATATATAGAATTATATTAATTATTGATTTGATCACCCATGATATTGGGTATAGCCTATGTTGTCACCTCGCTGTCAGCTGCACACGTGGTCTGCTACGTCACTTGCAGTACGCGCCTGCGTAGTGGTTGACCCCGCCCCGCTCCTCTCAGTCCTTCCGCTGCGCAGCTCCTGGCCAGAATGGCGGCTCTTTTGGAATCGCTTCTGTTGAAGAAAGTGGATGTTAATGCGGTCTTGGACTGGCTGAAAAATGTTGAGGTGGGTCTGAAATAACCGAAAGTCACACGAGTGAGACATTTGATACGCCCTTGTCTTTGAGTGGCATGTTATATGAGATGACATAACGCACAACTGATTGTAAACAAAACTTTTAGCTGGTGAGCTAGTAAGTTAGCTGTAGCCTGGATGGGATGAATCCCAGGCGCGACTGTAGTTGCGTTGTCAACTTTCCTACCAGATTCTCAGAGAGATTTTTGCGTTGTAAGATAAAATGAATCACAACTTATTATAGATGCTTATAGATTATTACTATCATCTGAAAAGGGCTGTGCGGCTAAACAGATGTTAGCCAGCGCATTGTTAGCTTGGAGAAATGGCCATAACGTTATTCTGTAGAAATGTCATGAAGCTGTCCAGCCTTCACTGACCTAGTTACCTAATATCTTGAGTTCGCCATGAATCGAGGAGCATAGATCAGCTGTGCCAATTCAACCTTAAAATGCTGCATTTGTATCAATCATCCAACAGTTTTGTGTCTCTTCTCAACAGGAGGGTGACAGGCTGGCATTCAGCAGACCCGACGTGACAGTTCACAAACAAGAATTTGTCCCTTTTCTTTTAAACTTTCTGAGAGAGCAGAGCAGCCAAGCTCTAACCCATGGCCCTGCTACGCCTGCTAAGACTCCCAGCCGCCCCAGGCCTGCTGCACAGACGCAGGGCTTGTCTGACAGGAGGGCTTGCAGGTCTGCTGGTGGTGGAGCTGGCTCTCAGAGTACAAGCCGGGTCCAGCTGTTTTCTCCTGCACCGTCTGTGTCCCCTGGAAATGAGTGGGATGTTGCTGGTCAGTCAGGCTCCCACTGTGTGAGCGGGGTGAGCGCTTTCAGTAGCCCCTCCTTTTCTACTACATGGAGCCCAGCTTCTAGGCCCTCAGGACCCGAGCGCCGGTCTGGCCAGAGGATCAGTCTCGGGGACTACATGGTTTCTCCTTCTGACCTCCAGAACAGCCCCAACTTCCAGTCTCAAAAGGGCCGCAGAAGGACTGGTGGCGGCACAGCGGTGGGAGGACAAGGGAGACATGGAGGAGGGCGTGGAGGACACCACAGTGATGAGATTGGGAGGTGGGAGAGTGGGGGGAGGAGATCAGGTAGGGGAGGAGGAGGAGGAGCATATATTAGGATAAGCGAGCAGGTTTCACCTAAATCTGTGGGTCAGCTCAATTTCAACAATTTGGAGGACTTCCCCCCTGTTGGGTCATCACCCATTTCACCTGCGTGAGTCCACACAACTCTCAGTTTTAAAAAAAATTCAACACTGATTTGATCATCTTTTTTCAGATTTGTCATAAGTGTCCATTGTTCTTCAGGGGAACCAAACCATCTAGAAGAATAAACCCAACACCAGTCAGTGCAGAGCGGCCACACTCTAAACCAAAGACCTGCTTCACCTCCACCCCATTCAGTAAACCCTCTACTCCCCCGTTAGGGGTGGAGGCTCTTGAGGGGTCGATGACAGCAGGCAGTCCTCTGAGCCTGCAAGAAGAGAGGGAGCTACTAAAAAAGGAAAAGTAAGTGGACATGCAGAATCACTCAATTGTTGGTATTAGTTTGCTGGATTGGTGGAAATGTAAAGTAGAGTAGTTAATACTCTGTGTATGACAGTGGTATTCTACAGGTTAGTCACAATCATTATTTTCTTCTTTGGTTTCCACACATTTGTCCTGATATAGTCATTTTCCTCTTCTTCTTCTTATTATGTCTCTTTTCTTCTGACTGCAGCTTCACTTTTTCTTCACCTGCAATTTTATAATCACTGATATCTTGGTTTTAGGACTAAGCGTGCCCAGCAGGCCTGCTCTCCTCTGCTGTCCTCTCTGGACCCTTGCACCCCTACCAAGTCAGGAACTAGGACGGGATCTAAGGTTACACCAGACCTGCAGACACCTTGTCCTGAACCATCCAAAGTCACCTTTGCCTCGGATTTGGATCTCCTGGCAGAGCTGTACTGTACCTGCATTTCTGGTAAATGACCACTAGGTGGTATTAATATGCAAAGTAATAAATGGGGTGAGGATACCATTTTAATAATGTGAATTTTGAGAAACATGATGAAAAAAAGTTTGTTCCATGTCTTACAGAAAACCTAGTGCCAAACATATTCCTGGAGCTTTTCTTTGTGATGCAGTTGCTAACGTCTCAGTCTCCTCACACTCATGATGATGAACAGGAAAGTTTGTGTGCAGTGAACTCAGGTGTGTATTTATTTATTTATTATGTCATTTCCTAAACATGAAAAAAAAAACAATTATTTAGCAACTTTCATTCAAATTGAAACCAATACAGCTCCAGTTCTGTTTCTCTATTTCAGATGTTCTGGAGAGATGTTACCTAAGACAAGTACACAACTGTGTGTATTTTGCGGTGAAGGTTCTCGAGAATCAGTTTCAGTAGGTGTCGTTATTTTTCCTCATTTGGCTTCGATTTCACTTACAGGAATATATCAGCTCACAGATCTTCCCTGTTTTAGATGTTTGCTTCTCCATTCTGACTTGAATCATAAGCTTCTCTTTTCATCATGTGTCAGGTTGGTAGCTCATTTGGACAAGTGTACCTTGCGTATGCTGGCCGAGAATGAGAGAGTGGCGTCTTTTTCTCTGGATCTCAGGGATCGTTTGACTCAGGCCCAGGATGGAAGCACAGCCAAGGTAAAAACTTCAAATAAAGCTTATTAAAAGGATTTTAATGCTTGTCTCACTAACGACAGCAGCTATTTAAAATCATTTAATTGTTCAATGTTATTAATTTTATTACTTATACCCTCTTTTTGTTGTTAATGTTGTTGTTAAGGTTTTATATTCTACCTTCTTCTATTCCAGCTCTCTCCTTCAGTTTCCACTTTCATCCACTCAGTACCATTCCAGCCTGCTACGGACAACCGGTCCAACTTCAGTAGTGACAAAGCATTCCACATCTTTAAAAAACAGAGGTATATATACGAAATTGTAGATTTATTCTTAAAAATAACAGCTACACTATTTTAAAACGTCCTCCAAGCTTTGCGCTTGATGAGTGGATCATCAGTTACTCTTTTGCATGTCACATTTCTGCCCTTTTTTCAGAGATATTTTTTATGAAGTGCTGCGAGAATGGGAGGACTTTCACAAGGAACCAGGATGGAACTTCGATACAGCTCTCGGGAGTAGAATCAGGCAAGTTCAATTACCAGCCATAATTAAATATTTCTATCTACTTATCTACTCTCATCTGATTTACTGGTGTTTTTTTCTGTTTTGTTTTTTTAGAGGAATGATGAGTCAACTGACCTCTGCAGGAAACCATTCACATTTTGCCCGTCTGTTTCTGAAGCAGCTTGTTCAGGTAGAATTTGGTACCTCATCCACACATTCATGATCATCCTAACGCCTTATTTTTTTAAATGAACTTTGTATGATTACTTGCATATAAGAAAAAAGACACCAGAAGACATTTTCTTTAAATCAGAAGTGTTTGTTTCATAATATTGTATTACATAAAAGGCCCAATAAGGTTCTTAATCTGTAATTTTCAGATGTGTAAAGGCCCTCGTGTTAACAGCTCTCCTGGGGACACGCATGATGCTGACCTGCTGGGCATGCTGGGAGCTGACAGCCTGGGGCGTTTGAAGCGTCTTGAGGAGCGTCTCATTCAGCCTCATGGAGTTGTTGGTCCCTGCCCTCCTCCGTCCTTCCCTGGCCACCAAGAGTTCTTCAGGGATTTTCTGCAAACAGCTAGTTGGTAAGATAAAACAAAGATCACAAATGACAGTATATGATATGAAAAACACAAGATTTGCACACAGAATGTAAATGTTGCCAGTTAGTGTCCAATATCCAGTTTCATGAAAAGTTTATCAATTTTTATAAGATCTTTTACTCCCTACTTTCCAGTGGTCTAAATTTGCATTGATACTAGGTTGTAGTGTTTTTCATAATAACCGTAATTTTATTTGTCGTCTTTCATACTGTGCCCCAGCTGTCAGCTGAACCAGCACCTGCAGGACAGCTTGTGCCAGCAGCTCCTTCAGCTGGATGAGGTGTCCATCCTGAGCCCTCCGGCTTCAACTGGGGAGGGAGAGGAGGAGGGGGATGGGGACATGGAGCAGCAGGTATTGTATGCTAGAATCAAACAAGTAGATATTATAAAAATGTAAACTTGTTGGTATTTCTGCCTTTTTCTTACCTGTGTCATGTCAATTTGGATCTAAGTATTTTTATTTAGAATTAGTAATAATAGCATGCATCGTCTATAAAATACTTGCCAGATTCAGAAGAGACTAATCTGACCTGTTTCCATCTACCTCATCAGGACGAGAAGCAGCGGTTTACCTCAGTGCTGCTTCTCGCTCGTCTTCTGGCTAAGTTTTTGGGATTCATTTCCTTTCTGCCTTATCAAACATCTGAGAGACCATCCAGGGAGATTCAGGGGGCTGCTATCGCCCTGCGCAGCAAGGTGAGTCAAAAAAGTTTCTATTCTAATAATATACTACAGGTCTGTTTGAAATATCAGTATGGAAACTTGAGCTCTCTTGGCTCTACAGAGTGTTCCAGTACTGGATGTGTGTACTGTGCTGAGTAACAGTGTGAGGAGGAGGCGCACTGTCCTGACTGTACCCTGGCTTGTGGAGTTCCTCTCTATGATGGACTTTATTGGTCCTCTGCTGCTCTGCTACAGGACTGCTTTGGGCACACTGCTTCTTCTGTACAGGTATTGTCTTTTAAGCTGCAGTTAAAATATTAATTATAGCATCTTATACACATTTAAACTGTAAATAACACACCTAATGGGAGTGGGAATTAGAAACATCTATCTTAACAATCTCAGGAAAATAAACACTTTGTTCTTACTGTTTTTTTATTCTTGTTTGACCTCTGTTAACTTTGGTTGAACATGGCTTTTGTTTGCTTGTAGGAGAATGCTGCTGGGCAGATGTGGAGAAACGTGTTACCTCAACAAGCTACTAATGGTGTCTGTATTGGGATGGCTCTTCCAAGTAAGACACATGTAGATAATTTTGATTTTTAATATCATGGTATATTGTGAACAGCAGGATTTGTCTCACTTTTGTCTCTCTTTTTTTGAGAATTATATTAATTTTTTTTCTTATGCCGTTGAATTTGTTTTTGTAGATTCCAGTGATTCCTGAGGACATTTTCTTCACCAGTGAGTTTACTGAGGTAGCGAAGCTGGAGGATAGCAACACAAGTGCTGCAGGACTTGTAAGTGAAATAATTATTCCAGTAGGTATTTATCCATAAAATGCAAAAAACAGTTTTTCACTCCTACTAACATTTCTCTCGTTTTTAAGGACTGCATTCCCCTGGTTGATCAGCAGCTTCTCTATACATGTTGTCCATTTCTTGGTAAGTACAAATATATTTTGTTTTAGGTTGTCTCAGTGTTTTACATCCAGCTGGAGAGTTTAGATCTTATTTTGTTCTTATATGAGCTGTGGATTGACGTTCTGCATTGTTTTCATCGCTCCAGGTGAGTTTCGTAAGCTACTAGCTGCTTTTGTGTCTGGAAGCACAGCCAAGAGTGGAGGAATAATTCGCAAGATCACTCCCACTTCTGCTGAGCTCAGAGATACACCAAGTGCCAACAGGTCGCAGCAGAAACGACAGGTGGGTCAACAGGTGAATTTAAATTGCCTCATTGAATTATCTGCATGACTATTTAAACCAAGCACTCAGATGTGACAATTCTCCCTTTTTGTAAAGGTGGACCTCGAGGAAGCCTTCTTTCATAACCAGCCGCCGTCTTTGCGTCGCACTGTGGAGTTTGTAGCTGAGCGGGTTGGATCCAACGCTGTCAAGCATATGAAGTGGGTATCACAGAGCCGGGAGGTGGTTGGGTCTGAGAACTGCACGTAATCAGTCGTGAATTTCCAAATTTCCAAATCATAGATTTACAAATTAACTGTAGCTTTCACATTTCTTTATTTTACTTTTACCAGTCTTCCACAAAATTACCCTTTAGAATTGAAAATGGCTTTTAGAAAAGCAGGTAATCAACCTGCAACTTTGGTTGGTTGCTTACCTAAGTGGGTAGTAGACAAAGCGCCTGTTCGGGAGTTGGTGTGAATTTACAAGCTTGTGTGTATATATTTTTTAGATGTGTGTAGTATCAAAAGTCTATTTTTAAAGCATTAAAATGTATCTGGGGATCTTTGACAGAGCCACATTAGTGAGTGAGTTGGTGGAGAGAGGTGAGAAGATGCTGAGAGATGGACTGCAGTCGCCAAACTCGAATCCATCAAAACTGAATGACTCTATCTGTGCTCGGCTGTGTGACACAGGCTTGGAGGCCCTGGCAAAAGCTACCAGGTACAACAGCAGCTTATACTAATAACCCGCAAATATGTATTTCTCCAAGTCCATTGATTTAATAGGATGTTATTACCAGGTTCCTTTTTTAATAGCCTCTTGTTTCACGTGATTTTTCAGATTTTGCTGTGAGAAGAGTCCTGAAGCTATAAGAATTCTGCTCCCTGATGAAACTTCCCCTGCTGTAAGTCCTGTAAAGATCACTATGATGAAATAGTAAATTATATAATGTCAACAAAACTGTAAACGAAAAAATACACAATAAACCTAAAGCATGAGTGTGTTGTTCCATGTTCTGATACTGTATCTCTCTGCAGGTCCTGACCACGTCTGAAAACATCACCAAACGTCTTGCAACAGAAAAAGCCTGCAGCTGGCTCTCTGCCAACATTACAGGTAGTTGGGTGAAGCATCATATGTACCATTTATGTGTTTTTACCTCTTCAAATTTAAGGCTTAAGTCTAATTTTTTTCTTTCTTTTTTATTTGAATAATAATTAAAATAGTAGCCAAATTATTTGGTTCCTGCTTCTTAAATGTAAATATCTTCTGGTTTATTTAGTCCCCTGTAATAGTAAACTGAATATCTTTGGGATGTGGCATTTTATAGAGCAAACTACTAATTGATTCATCGATAAAATAATCAACAGATTAATTGATAATGACAATTTTGCAACCCTTCAGTCAACAGTTTTTCCCCATTCATTTCATTAAACCAGCTTGAGACGGGCAAACATTTCTATGTTTGCATTTACTTTGCATTCCAGTTCCAAATATTTGTCTAGTAATTTGAAACCACGCATACTGTAATGATTGTAATGAATGATTTATGATGAATAATGTATGTCGAGCAGAAGCTACTGTACATTACATTTCAAAGTGTAACACTGTGACATGCCTTGGAAGAATTGTAAAACTTAGAGATAATTTTAGTTGAGACTGTAAAAGGCTTCACATACATTGTATTTTTGCAGGCCTATTGTAATAGACTGATTAAAATGTGAAAGGACTTTTTTTTTTCTCACTTAAACAATGTAATGATGAATAATAGCTAGTGAACATGCTAGAACATGCAGAAAAACGTGGATGATCCTTTAAAGGAGTGAACCTCAGAGCTTTCAATACTGTTGGGATCATGTTACAGAACATCGTTGCCATTGTAGATGAAAAGAAAAAAGGGACTACGTAGTACTGTGATTAAAGGTTCCTTAAGGACATCCGTCTAAGATTTCCTTTTTGTTTTCTTACCGTCTCACATCAGCACTGATAAGGCGAGAGTGGAAGAACAGGTTTGATCGTGTGCTGAAGGCTCTGGGTAGCCCGGTGACTGCAAACGCCGGAGATGTGATGGGAGCTGCGGTGGAGCTGGAGCAGGCAACTACCCCAAAGAGAAAACAAGGAAGCGAGAGAGTGACCTCCTGCCCTCCACACTGCAAGCACAGCGCCTCACTGCCTTCTGACGTCCTCATAATGATGAAGGTATACATATTTATGGATATTTTATTGAACGTATTTATTAAGGCACTGGGGTAGTTGTTGTCAGTACAGTGCTATATTTGATGGACCATTTGGTTGAAGACATTTCTTGGATTTTGGTGATGGACGGTGTTATATCATCAGTGTGCTCCAAATGTTGGAAAAGAAATCCAAAGAACCAACTGAATTTACTTTGCTTTTATGAAGGAGTTTTTGAGCATCGCAGTAGGCCCCAGGATTGATGAGGAGCTGCCAACAGACTCTCAGCTCCAAACACTGCTACAGACAGTGGGAGACACACTGGCCTGCAGAAAGGTACACGAGGCAACAGCACTGTCGGATTTATTGATTTTTCTCAGTATTGATCACAGCGTTTCTTTTATTCTCCTCACTTAGTTCTCAACTGTGGTGTCAGAGCAGATGCTTCTGAACTCCACTGTCCTACTGGCCTGCAAGCTTGGTACGATATAAAAGTTTATTACATGCAATGTATACTATGTAGAAGTACTATATTTTGTTGTTAATGCATACTTCAGAATGCCTTGCTGCTTATACTGACATACTGTATACTGTGCAAAAGACCTGAGTGTTTATGTGTGTTTCTTCGCTCAGTGTCTGCAGAACTGCCGGTGTTGTCTCCGTCGGAGTGCAGCAGAGGTAGTGAGGTTGTTGTTGGTCCTGGGTCAGGGTCAGCGCCTCCTGTCAGAGCACTTCTGGAGCAGCTTGCTGAGCTGTGGGAGAGGGACGTCTGTTCCTCTGCCCCCCTCAACCTGCTCTTCACCCCAATCACTGTCACTGCTGTGCTGAAGGCCAGCGACACTGAGGTACTTCTACCTACTGCTGCTAATACCATTTCTATCTTTTTATACCTGTGTATGTGGGGTTTTCTCCACAACTACTGTATCAAGACAAGGTGTATACACAATATAAGCGTTCCGATTCATCATTCATTCATTTTTCGCAAATATTTCAGTTTTTCTTATTTCCGACAATTGTTACTGCAATGATATGTTGAGCCTCATTTAGCCAATACACATATGTTTTGTGACGATCCTTTTTCAGATTTCAGGTTTTCTCTGACTTCTGAAAGTTGTTTTACTGTTTTACTGGGTGTAATGATCTTTTCTAATGCACTTCTTTATCATCTTAGTGGAACAACTACCTGTTCTTGATTAGACAACTGGTTGACAGAGGAGTCATGAGCGAGGGAGAGGTCATATCTTATTGGAAGAAGCTAACAAACCTGGCCGTGCCAGCGGTGAGTGTTCACCGCATTCATCGTCATGCATTCTTTGGAAATCATTAGAGTTGCAACTAACTATTATTTTCATTTTTGGTTAATCTGCCAATTGTTTTCACAATTAAAAAAATTGGCATTGGCATTTCTGTCTTTTACCAGTGATTTGAGCATGCTGACCATTTCACTCTCCATCTTACTCTCTTATTTCTGTGTCATTTCAGGAGCTGATGGAGAAATTTCAGCTGCAGTCACAGAGTATTAAACCCTCCTTGCCCCTGGCCGAGTTACAAAGTCACATGGACATGCTGCAGGTCTCACAATAGACAGCAGAGGGAGCTACTTGACAACAATAATACTACCATGCGTCCCACAGCATCCTTTGTGTGATCACCACAATGTTTTATGTCACATCTATTAGTGCGATGGTCAAAGTTGACTTATTGTTGTTGACCATTTTTAAAGTCGCCATCTCTGCCAAGGCCAGAAACTGAAAAAAACTGTTGCACAGTCAGCGTCTGCAAGCTTCTTGCAACTTTTGTTCTCCACCTGTGAAGTGACCGCAGCCTTTCATGAATTTTCCCGCTCATTTGCTAAGGTGCCGATGAATACCAGAAAAGCCTGACAGGCCGGGTTAGTAGCTGGGCACCACAGCATCTTACACCTTAGACCTGTGAAATCATCCTGCGAGCAATCCTGGATAGATAATTGTGTCAAATTGGAATTAGTACAAGCTCAAGCATTTCAAATAGAATCATTAAAAACGATGGGAATTCATAATTTTTTGCAACCTAGGGCTCAAAGTGAGTAAGTTCAGTGTTGCCTAAAGGTGTTAGCTCATTAAAACATACATCAAATACTGTGTGTTTACAGTTGTTACTCATGAAGTTCTACCAGACAAGCCATAGTTACAATTTTTTAAAAACACTGCTATAGACAGTTGCTAAAAATTAACTGAAAAAAGCGGGCAGATTTTAGACCCTCCAGAGAAAATAAATGTCTTTATTTTAGTATAGCACTTTCACCCACTGCCTATATGACCGCAACTACTAGTGATCGCATGTTTATTTCATGAATGCAAGACTGCATTTGTGATCGTTTCTGTTCATGTTGAACAAGTGCCGTATTCCCTGCTGCTTTTTAAATAAAAACTTTTTATTTTGCGACAATTAAATTGATGATAATAAAGATGTTTTCAGCTTTAGTGTTTGTTGTGTATTGTCATGTTTGTTATACCATACCATATATCACCATATGACCTAATATCATCTACACTGCAGATTATTTTTACTCAATTAAGTACAAGACAACACTTGCCATATCGCGATATTACAACTCTAAGACAATATCTAGCCTCATATGATATACTGTAGATATATTATGGATATATTGACCTACCTTGACCTCATTGAAATGCTGTATGTACACGTCAAAGTATCAGTGTTAATATTCCAATAATATAATAAAGCAAACTGTCTAAATGGGGCCATATTTGATACTTTTAAGTACATTTTGCATCTAAAACTCATGTATTTAAACTTTAGTAAGATTCTGAATGCAAGACATTTCTAATAGAGTGTGTTTTCATTATGGTACTACTACTCTTAGTTAAGTATTAGCCCTCCACCAGTGAATTTAAATAATACCATAAATACAAAAAAAGGATTTGAATATGGCTTCGGAGGAGGGATATCCAGCAGCATCTCTCCTCCCGCCCCACCCTGTCTGTCCAGCAGGAAGTTTCAGTCTTCTGCTGAGAGTTTTAGAGAGACGCGGCGGGCGGTTGGACCCTCGACCAGCCGGTTGGGATGGCTTGAGCAGCGGATGAAAGGACGGTTTCGCTCCGCTTCAACTTTTACTAATTTCTAGTCTAAAGTAAAGAATATGCAATATGCTCACTCAAATGAGTAACGTTATTATTCAACTGATGAATTGTGTGTAAAAATAAAAAATAAAAATCGAAATCTCATGGCAAACGTTAAAGTTGCTGTTCGAGTCCGTCCTCTCAACGCAAGGTAAGTTTAACGTTTTAACGGTTAGCTAACTTTTTTAAAACAGAGCTAAACTAGCTAATTGTATAAAACGGCGTAGCTAATGTTACTAAATGGTTTTTATTGGAGCTCCGTCTCTCTCCGTCATATCTGAACATGAACGTATCTGCTGCTTGACGCTAACATCATACAATACAGTTCACTTCTCATGTTGCCTTTTAGTATAAACACTGTTGTCCTTTCTGCTTTTTGCCGTGTCTAACGTTAAAACGTTAAGCTAACTAGCCAGTTAGCTCGATACCAAATGTGTGCAGTAGTTAAAAGAAGAACAAGTGGTGCACATGTTGAGTAATGACAACTGTGGCTGTCAGTAGTGTTGTGTGACTACTGTAAGCACATTGTGTGTGTGTGTTTGTGTTAGATACAAAGTAACTTAAGACATGTATTTACACAGCAACCAAAAAAGCAAATTGGCTTCATAATTAGAAATGAATGATAATGTCTACAAAACAATGTACATGCATTTGCTGCTTTTATTTGTTTTGTATGATAGTACATTTAAATATCTTTGGGTTTTGCTCTGTCACAAAACAAGTGAGTTGAAAATTTCACATTGGGTCAAAACAGAGACTATAATGGGCATTTTTTTCATTATTTTATAGATGAAACAATTAAATAATGTAATAATGTAGTTGATTGATAATAAATGTAACTATAAGTTGCACCACTATGGATTGATATTGGTTTGTTTCAGCTTTTTATTGAAGCTATATGATATGTTTTTACACCAAGATTTTTTGTATGGCTTATGCATCATTTTATACACGTCCTGTATTTGGTATATTTTGAAACTTTGGCATCACCACTAAACT
Source organism: Pampus argenteus (assembly GCA_036937835.1). Classification (NCBI taxonomy): domain Eukaryota; kingdom Metazoa; phylum Chordata; class Actinopteri; order Scombriformes; family Stromateidae; genus Pampus; species Pampus argenteus. The sequence continues at coordinate 15,750,536 of CM072873.1, forward strand.
TCTTTTCAGAGTTTGGTGGGTTTGAACAATGCTTTCTTGTTGTACAGCATGAGCTATTAAGTAGGTTTATAAGGTAAAATCCATTATACTAAACTAATAAATGTTTGGTGTACTTTTTAAGCGGCATTTATGGTTTAAAAAAATCCCCCTTACTTTACAGTCTGCTATTTCAGTAGCAAAATAACAGGGAGGTTGTAAAGTTACTTGCACCCCTTCTTACATTATAGGGAAAATTGCTGCAACATGTTAAATGACAGTTCTTCTGGGTTTGGGGGATATAGTACACATAGTAGAAGTACTACAGTAGTACACTGAATTACATAGGAGTCCTGCAGGATGTTTTGCAGGGGTGCTTAATGTGAAGGCCACCGCAGTACCATAACAAAGCATTATTCAGGCTATGAAGGGCTGGACAATGATTCTTTCAAACAGTCTTCCTGGTGTTTTGCATAACAAAAGAATTTCTTATACCTAATTTTCACTGTCATGCAAATCTTTGCTTTCTGATCCTGACAGTCTTACTGTCCTATTTCCTTTTTCAACTGAAGGATGTATTTAATATGATTCACCTTGAATAGGTAGCTACTGTGTAACACAGATACATAATTAACACCAGTCTGCTGGTCAGCTGCATTCCTCATTTGCCCGAGCATAGAAATGTGCTCTTTGTTTTAGTTGACCAATAGGATTCAATGGGACCCCCTGAGAATGCAGGCAGCCTCTCACATGTGCAAGAAACATGTCAGCCCAGTTGTGAAATTGCTCTTCTTAGGTTTGTATCAGAACACGTTAAGAGGTTTACTATTTTCCATCCGCGACCTCCTCTTCTTCATGCTGGTTAGAGAGAGATTGAGCGTGGTGGTTTTGGGATGGGCCGCCACTGGGGTTGGCAAAATGAGTCCCACGTGGTGAGGCACAGGGAGAACTGACGATTCCAACAGCCGCCTTGTTTGCTCGTAACTCACCGCAGAGACTCAGCATTTGCAGTACAGGCAGCAGTCGCCATCATTATCACTCCTGGTAATCGAAAACCTCTCAACTCCATGTTGTGATTGCCTCCAGTTTCGCATGTGTTGCATCAGATGTGCTTCGTCCAGCTGCTGAAGCAGCTGAGCTGACCTTCTTTTTTACACACACACACACACACACACACACACACACACACACACACACACACAAGGAAACATGCACTGGTCCTGATTATGCACACACAACATTTGTGCGTACTCCCGTCTTTGTGGAAACAAACCATGCTACCTCATCAGATGACGTCTCTGGAGAGTATGAGGATATGTTTTCATTTGAATCTGGAGCTGGTACTTACAACTCTTGTGGCGATTTCATGGATCACACGCACACACTAACACTCATACAAAGATTCATTGTTGTAACTGTCATGTGATGGCCTCAAGTGAAGTGGAACTAGCCTAAATCTATCTGGACACTGTCTCAACTATATCGGCATCAGCAAAAAGGGTTTTTTAAACCCATTTCAATCCGTCTGTAGAGTGTTGAATTCAAACTGAAGCCTTTGTTAAATCTCTGCACGGTTGGCAAATTTGCATTGGAAATCACCTATCAGTACTGATAACTTCAATTAGATCTTCTCTTCTGTAGTGGAAGCATGTTTTCACTGATCTGACCCCTCTCTTCTCATCAACATTCATCACTTTTCCTAATATGGACGTTTTCAGAGTTGCCTGACGCAATTGTTGTCTTCTTGCCCACAGGGAGAGTGCGGACAGAGGAAGGCGAGCAGTTCAGGTGGAGGATAAGTTTGTGAGGATCCAAAATGTCAAAGTGAGTATTTCTGCAAACAAGTTCTTAAAACTGCTTTACAGTCATGCCAAATAATATTGAGACCAGTTTTGTGAGTGTGGGGTATCCATCACAGCAGCAGGATGTTTACAGCCTTGCATCAGCCTCTTCCTGCTTGATGTCACTGTTGTTTATTGTATTTTGGGCTCATACACATATATTCTGAGAGACACCTCCTGTCAAACACATACCGTCTGACACTCTGCACATCAACTCAAAATACAACACCTACAGAATAATTCATTTTTGGATGGAAATTTTAGTTTCCAAAAGTATAAAAAGAAGAGGTGGAAAAATAAACACACAAAAATAAAAACAATCATTTGCAAGACAAGAAGAATTTGCTACTTTGCTGTATGTTTGGTTTAAGTGTCAGATATGTTTGACTTGTTGTTTTCAAGGAGGTTCTCAGCATTTGGAAATAATGATTATTGGAGCTGCATAGTCTTCTAAAATGTAGTTACCAACCTACTGTGTCATATGGCTGTGAAGACTTGGAAGATTGTTTGAGCTTGATTGCCTGCAAACAGTTTGGTGTTGTCTCTATGTGTCATACTATGTTTTTCATTAATGTGAATATCTCCATTAGCTGGAGATGGATAATGGAGATGATAAAACTTTGATGATAAAACTCTGAGCATCATTGTGTATTTGAATAATTTGAACCGAAACTCACATTTGGCTTCAACCACATACATAAAAAACTTTGTTAATAAGAAAAGCCTCTTTTGGCTAAACATGGAGAGAGAAGTTGGGTGGGGGAGGAGAGAATCTGTTACAAATGATGTAACAGAGACAAACCACATATGGCCTCCCTCTGCAGTGGAAAAAGATCAAGAATCGAAGAGTCCCGTTTGTCTCATGGGAATAATTATTTATGGAAAGTGGGACAGTTTTGAGGATCAGAGACTGAGAAAAAAGGGTGGATTTTAAAGGACAGTAAGTGCAAGGCTCATAAACATCAACTAAAGGAAGCTATAAAGACCTTCTAAACTAAATTAAAAAACACACAAGAAAAATATTCAGGGCAAACTTAAAAAAAGCCGAGTTAAGTCTCAATATCTTTACTAGTTAAAACACGTCATGGTTAGGGCTCTGGTGGCCAAGAGTTTCTTGTGGCCGGTGTTGCTTTTGGCTTATCCCTCATACTACTAAGCCATTGTCTGATTTCATCACAACGCTGATGAGTTAAACAATCATGTTTTCAGGCAAGCCAATTGCCGTACACAAATTGATAACAATAGCATAGTTTAGGTTATCTGCACACAGTAGATACTTGTTTGGTGAATTTAATTGATATAGCTCTATTTGAAGCATAAAAGTAAAAGTCAGTGTTTCCTCGTATAATGTTTTTCAGGCCTGGTTGTATGAACCCAAAAAAAAAAAGTGTGGGTTTGGTGCATTGGTGCAGTCGACTTTGATCAGATGGTACAGCGGGCAGCCTGCAATTTATATTGGTCGGAGGGTTTGAGTGTCCTCATCCAATAAAATTTTATGTTTGACTAAAAGCTGACTCTCAGCCTAGTTTTCCTCTGTTCATTTGGCTAAGACTTTATTTAAAAATATACAGGAGCAGACAAGATGCAGCTAATATGGGATTAAAAATGTACGTAGTTTAACTTGACTAAAACCGCCAGATAAGTCCAGAAAATTTTAACAGTAATACTAAGACTGTATGTAATGATATCATGATATTTAGTCTTATGTAAATAGATGAAGAGGTTTAGTTAAGTGGGCACCAATTATCACATAAAGCTCCTGAAATATGCATCAGAAATGGTTCTTATGATTGAAGAGATGTTTAGATTGTATTTTATTTATTTATTTATTTATTTACCTTGCAAATTTTCTGCTTAGCCAACTCCAAAAGCTGCTGTTCTGCTTTCCTCAGTTCAGCATTCAGCATGTTCAGTGTTAATGCACTGAAGCAAATAGGACTGGAGAAGGAGTGAATGCAGTGCTAATGAATGGAAACAGCATGCTGGCAATTCCACATCAAAGCACTCCCATAAACAAAAGCTATAGTACCTGGCATTTACCACTGGGAATTTTTCTACTTCTTTTTCCTTAACTTCTCAGGTTGTTAAATACATATTATCCCTATGCAGTCTGTGTTATGCAGTGTAGTACAGTAAAATTAATTTCTGTTTATTTATTGCTTGGTAAATGAACCACTGATCTTGCATTGTATGATGATAAGCAAATCAAATAAATAAGTGCAAAAAGTAAACTGTAAACTCTCTGTTTCTTCTCCAAAGCTGGATGGACGTACGGATAATGCTGTGGATTCCAGGGAGAAGCTTCTGGAGTTTTGTTTTGACTACTGCTACTGGTCAGTGGACCCTGCAGACCCTCACTATGCTTCGCAGGAGGAGGTAATGACCTGACTCCTTGACTGTGTTTATGTGAACTAGAATATCCAGCTATTAACTTTACTCAACTGTAAACAAGATAGTGTTCCAATGATAGGTCTTTAACATGGGCTGCTCACTGAAATAGTACATGTACTCCCATCATATCCCGCTTTTATGCTATGGATCATGGTCCCAAGTAATAGCTTAGGAAACCCTCCACTATATTGACATCCAGAGTTTACATCCGCTATTCAGTCTTAAACCTTGTATCTTTCAAATTTTTGCTGTGGTTTAAACTTGTGGCTATCCTTGTGGAAATTTAGCAAAATAAACAGTTCTTAGACTCAATTCTCTCAGAGATATAAATAAAAATAGATTCAGATAGGAGAGCCAACACAAACAGATGGTTCTCCTGGAGAAACAAATCGCCATATTTGGATTTCCCAAAACAGAAAATTTTGTTTACATGGCAGTTTCTTACTCTGTTGTCTCAGTTGGATTAGTTTTATGTCCTTTGTAATAGGTAACAATATGACTGTCTATCTTTCATAGTAGCTGGTTTGACATAATTGTGCGGAGCTACCTAACATTTGTCTTGTTTTGATGCCATGTTTTGTTCCCCTGTTTGGGTGGAGACCATGTGTGTCGGACCAGACGTTGGCCACAAGTTGGCACTGGGCAAACAACCTCTGTACCAAGAAAAGAGCCCAGAGGAAACATTGTCCTTGTATACAAACTACACAGAGAGGGGTGTGTTGTATGTTTTTACACAGATGGCTCTGGGGATATGATATCAGCTCCATCTGTTACACAGAAGTCTGTCTTTGCTTCAAACATGGCATGGCTAGAGTCAGCTGACTTCTCATGTCACAGTTGTGATTGGATGATTGTGTTGCTGTGATGGGAGTATGTTGCTGGAATCTGAGAAGAGCTTGACATCAAGAGGAAGTGGTGCCTGATTCTATTACAGGAAATCTGCCCACAGCCTATTAATTTACAGAGGTTTTTTTATTTTAGATAAATATAACTTGTACTTATTGTTAATTTCATTGTTTAACACGGTCAGTCCATTTTTTCTACCCTTTGTTCAGGGGCTTCCCTCCTTTTCCACTCACTCACTGCCTGTCTCTACTCTTGTCAGAGCTGCCTTTGTATGTGTTTAAGAAAGACGGGGCTGTGATGGCGGCCTACGCACTACACAGAGCAACAGACAACACAGCACTTCTTCCTCTCTTCTCTTTTTTTTCTGCGTCTCTCTCCGGCTCTGGCTGCCTCAGTCCTCAGCAGAATTGTGTCCAGTCACAGTGGCCTTGTTGCCACAAGACATTCCTCTGTTGATCCGGGGTGGGCGAAACGACACCAGTGAAGGACAGATCTGCCGTTTTTTAAATCTGACCTCTTTTCCAGCACTAGAATCTTTTAACAAAGAATCTGCTCGATGACCACGTCAGCCGTTCACTTATCGCATATCAGTTGAAAATATTTGAATGAAGTCTTCCTCTGGTGGATTTGAAGACACAGTGCCTGACGTAAGAAACAGAAAATACTCTAATATGTTTGTGTCCCAGGACAGGAAACCAGATTCATGGAGCACAGTGGCAGGTGGACTCAATAATTTAAGAGCCACACTAATTATTTTACCAGACAAATAGCTTTTGAGAGCAGTAAAAAGTCTAAGTAGCTGTTTTTGAATAAGCAGATTTGTTATACACAGCTGAAATGTTGCAACAGTGTTGGAACTTAGTGTTCATTTATCACGCTGTTGTTGTTGTTGTTGTTGTTGTTTCATTTCACTCAGTGGCAGTAATAGTAATTTCCCCAAAGCAAAATATATTGTTTGCATGCTGTACTTTCTTCAGAGCAAAAAGAGGGACTTGCTCTAAATTCGTCTTACTCTGTAGTCCCCATGAGACAATCTGAGCGCGGGGGGAATGAGACAAGGGGAAACTGGATCTTAACTCCTGCTTTTCCAGTCCAATGCTATCCCACCACACCCAGCGTCCCTCAGAGACTGGCCTGTATCTCCCTGCCCACTCCTGCTCTGTACCATCTACTGTACATCTCCATGCACCACTAATACTTTACATCAGATACTTATTGTGGTGTCTGTCTTCAAAAACTGTTACTGCAAAAATGGGGTGTCTTTAGTTGTTGGGGTGACAATGTGGTTGCATTCTTATTCCTGAGGGCTCCTCTGGAAACACAAGTTGCGTTTTTGGGTGAAAAAAGAAGAAGGTTGAGCAGAAAAGAAGGGTTCTGCCAGGTGGTAATAGAACCATAATCCATAATAGAAGCCAGCTGTTAAGTTAATGCAGGAAAAGCGTTGGTACTATTTGTTTAAACACTGACTTTGTTTTGGGTCTAGATATTGGGCTAATAAATAGCACCTCAGCATATTTATTGCTTTTGACCCTTACTAACACAGGAGAGGAAAGTAAAAGAGAAGCATTAGATTATGAGTTTGGATAGAGAGAGACTGGGAATGGGAAGAGAAAGTGGGAATGTGAATTCCATGGGTGGAGGAGGAGGAGGGGTGGGCAGGGGGTCCAGTTTGCCTCTGCAGCCTCCGGCTCTCCCCTGCCAAACTCACAGCTGCCTCACTAAGTAATTTTTTTGCAGTTAAATTTCAGTGCAAAGACGTCACTGCTGAGATTTCAGCTAGGAGCACAATGTTGTTTTTTATTGCCAAATGGAGTCTGCATGCTGGGTTTTTTTCCCCTCCCTCTCTGTTTTCTCCTCCTCTTTCTGTCTCCATTGATGCAGTGCGTGATTTGATTATGTTCGCAGTTTCTAGGTCTGTGTGTCAGTAGCGCTCCAGAATCGCGGAAGAATAGTTTCTCTGTATATAGGAAGAATCCTCCACACACACGTGAGCATTTACTCCCCCTGACAGGGCTGGACCCAGAGCCAGTTTAGCCTGGTTCGAATTAACTGCACACAGGACACCAAATAAGCTGCATGCTGTCAACAAAGAAATGCGATATCTAGGTCATGTGGATACAGGAAAACACCTGTGATTTATGCACAAACGTACTTCTTTCTATCCATGAAGACAGAGGATGGGGGAATTGTGACAAGAATAGAAGAGCTTGCACACTATCACACTAATTGCACATTTTTAACGTGGGTGCCAAAATTTAATCTTTGGTTTGCTGACTGGCAAAGAAGCTTTGCTACCTGAGATACAGTAGATAAGGTGTTATTGGATTTAATGTTCTTTATGGTAATGTGGTAAGTTGTGTTGCCCATGACGTATCTCTATAATTCTACTTTCAGATATTCAGATATAAGATGTGATGCCACAACGTTAACTGAGTCTAATAATGCTGGAGCCTTTCTAGAACAGTTAACTCTGCCAAGGATGTTTTTTAGTTTTTAATATTGCAAAACCACGTCGACCGATTTTCAGGGAAACATAAGTGTGGCCATCAAGGAACAATTGAAAGGGTTTTGGTGATGGAGGGAATTTGTTTTTATATTTTCTTATTTCTTTTTCTGCTGTTTTATAGATGGACTACCCCACGGTCCTACAAGGGGTCCAAGAGCCTTTGTTTGAAGTTAAACTGCTCACTTAAGAAACTTGAAGAGCTCAATCAAAAGTAGGAAAGCCCTGATCGCTTTTTACGTCCTGCTGCATTAGTGTATGTATTGAACCCATTTAATCCTGAAGGAAACTGTATTGTACAACTGTAGCCTATGGACATCACACAAGCCTCCCATCAGTCTGAAGGCTGGAGAAGTCATTTCCACCCTACCATGAAGAGTGTGACATGCAGCTTCACTCCAGTATTTTCCTTTGACCCCTTTAACATGGATTGGGGGAGGAACAGCAAATTCCCAAACTCTCTCCAGATATGGTTTTATTTATTTATATAGTCTTTGCCCCAGTGTCAGTTGTATGCTGAAAGTGACATATACCGCCCCCTGCCTTCTTTCTTCCCATTGTCCTTCATTCCCAAGTACTGAAGAGCAGCCTGTCTGTTTGGTCTGCACAGCTCTATCTCTCCCTCCTCCCTCCTTTGCAGCCTCTCTGCCCTTCCATGCTAATTTGACCTACAAATTCTATCCAAGTGTGATAAACGAGTGCGTTCTTGAACTCCGGCCAAACAGCTTCCTCTCTGTCTCTTATTTATTGTGTGTGATTCTATCACTGTGTCTCTGTCCTCCCTCTCTTACCGTTGTCCTCTCTTCACTTTTCTCCCTGTCTTTAAATGTGATTCCTCGCACACAGCCAGGACAAGTATCTCCAGTGACATTTTCTTTCCTGTGGGTAAACAAAAGCATTTATCTTTTGCTCAGGGCCCAGCTGTTGTGTTTTTGTTGGAAAGCGTGGGATGGAAACCAAGTGAACCTTGCTTCTCCTGCAGCTGTCCAGTTCTAGATATGGAGAATAACTGAGGGAAATTCATTGATGGGAGACACGGTTTTTGATGAATTGTTGTGAGCATCTCTTTTTGCTCCATTTGCAGTCTTGTGTTTTTGCATTGAGCTCTGAGACTTCCTTCCAGAGCAGTTGTGAAGGGAAAATTTATCTTGGTGCTGCTGGTTGCGTCAAACCAAACCTGGCAAAAGCAATAAGAAGCTGAAGTTTTTAAATGTGGTGAAGAGCTTCACTTTGCTTGGCTGGCCTTCTGCCATCACCCTTGACGACAACTTACACACATTTACACACACGCATACACTCTACACATAAATACTTCTCCATGGTTTAGTGTATAGCAAGCCACATAAAACCATACCAGCAATTGACGTTTTCCACAGCCAGTGATTACAGGACTTAACTCATTACAGAGGCATTACACCATTACTTTTTCAGTCTGTCTTCATCATTCTGTCTTTCTCTTTCTGATTGCTACTTCTCAACATTTCTCACCTCTTTTTTTTTCCTTTTTTCCCCCACTAGTTTTCCTCCACTTTTTATGTGTTACCGTGCCACAAACCAGGCTTGAAAAAAGTGTTTCTCATGTTTCAAAACAAACATGGAGCATAGTATTTATCATGGTGCAGATCTTTGGCATAAAGCCCAGTCGGTTCCTTGTTTTTCAGGAGACCTCATTTTCCTCAGATAGGTCTGGTCCACCTTAACTGCGACACACACGACATTTCAGATTTATTCTTTAGATCTGTTACCAAAGTAGGATTTTTACTAGATAACATCTCTCTGTGTCACCACATGGTTTGACAATGACTTATAATGCATGTCACGTGGCAGTGTTGAGTTAATGCTGTTTGTACTATATCCTGCTTTCTCAGTCTCCTCACATTGCTTGGCTTAAAAATGTGATCTTAACATGGCCATGCATTTTATTTGGAGATAGTAGTGTGATAGTCAAGATTCTTGTGCAGCAAAAAGAAAAAGTATCCCTACATGGCTGGATGATGAAATTCAAAATGAAACAATACCATAAATGTAACCCTTGACCTGCTATTAAAATGACCTAAATGAGAAGACTGCTTCTCTCAGAAGAATCTCTCTACCTGCAAAATGATATATATATATATATATGTCATGTATCCTCAAATCCTCCTTTTCTTCTTGTTCATTTTACTAGATCTGGATCATTTCCTTCCTTACCCTCTGTTTTGACCTGATGAATATGACCTGTATTTCCTTGCACAAGAATGAAATCTATATTCTGCTTTTCCTCTTTCATTGTTGGATTGTTTGTACATTTTTTTTTCTCATAAGGGAAGGCAAACTCTGAGGCTTTTGTCCTTGTTTTGGATGCTGCTTCCTCTAAGTTGCTTTACTGGTCAGAAAAAACACACACACATACACACACCCACATGAAGCAGCCTTCCTGTTAATGGAGGTGTTCAGTTTGTCCCCAGAGTGTTTCGAGGCCAGCCTGCACGCTTGCTTTGGCTCTTGCTTTGGCTCTTGCCTTGTCACTTTAACTCCAGGCTGTTTTTGTCCTGCTTCGTTTGATTCTGGAGTCCATTTCTATCCCTACAATGCAACTCGCTATTACCTCACCTGCTTTGTTTGCCTAAAATACCTCCCAGTACTGCAGGGTGCTGCAAACTGTGAAAGTAGGTTGTGATAGAGGACCATTTAAGCAGCCAGAATACAATTTGGTGCGACAATGATGACAAACAACAGAATTGTTTTAATGTCGCCTAAGATGGCCTGTCTAGACAAACTCACACACACAGGAGAAAATGATAGAAACAGAGCCAACAATCGTAATAGTGTACAGAGAGAAGGAGATGGTCAAGTTCATAGAAGGAGCGGACAGTTGAAGTGAAGTTCCTGCTCTTTGTGCTAAGTCTGGATGGACCCTCAGCCTTGTTGTAGCCCCTATAGAGTGAATTTAAGAGGGTCAACTTTAACAAGGGCTGTATTGATTCTCTCTGTTTGAGGGAGGAGAGGGTGTCTGTGTCTGTTTTTGAATGGTAGGATGAGGACAAGACAGGGGCGGCGTTGCTTTTTGTCTTCATGTTTAAGCTTCCATTCAGCCAAGACGCAGGGGGCAATACTTGGTGGTCTGGACTCCAGTGGGCTGCACAGTTTGAGATTTGTAGCCGTGGTGTCCATTTATTGAGCAATGGTTACATAAGGAGCTCACTTTTTAAATTTTTCTTGATATAAAATATTACATTCTACTTTGGTTTTACACTATAAATTAACTGCAGTATATTGTATGTAGATGTTTGTAAATGTCACAAATTATACTTTATCAAGGTCCCTGAAAGGGTTTAATTAACACAAGTTACTTAGAACCTTAACTTACAGTATATGGGTTAAAACGGATTCCTATGCATAAGAATAATTATGTGTTAGATGTTGCTAGCCCAGTGCCTGCTGGATGGTTTTATAAGGTCATTGAGTAAGACAGCGTTTGTGGCAGTACTTTTACTAGTTACATGTGGCTCTTGTCTGCACATGGTTGGCTAGGCTACTGGGTAATTCTTTGTTTTTTTTCTGATAGACAGTCAAAAAACCTATCCAGAGTTTTCAGGGCCAAAATCACATCTTCAAAATCTCTTGTTTTATCAGCCCAACAGTCCAGAAAAAAAGAAATTCAATTTACAGTAATTTGAAATTGGAAAAAAGTAGCTAATCTTCACACGTGAGAGCCTCAAACCACTGAATTTATCAAAATGGATCTGATTGGATTTGATTACTGATTTATTTACTGGCTGATCATTTCAGGAGTACTATGAATGCAAAGATGTAACTGTATGTCACTCTCAGCCTTGAGTGTTCGTTTACTTGCTGGTTGTTGCTCAGTCAATCAGAAAACATAAGGATGTTGAATATTAACACACAGATTCACACACTCCTAAGAACAACCAGATGACTAGCGAATCCTTTCAGGGTTCTTTCACAAAGCCCAAGCCTTTCACGAGCGCTTTCAACTATGTCCAACCTAAACCTATTCCCACCGTTTTGTAAGCCTCGAGTATACACAGGCTTTGGTCCGGGTTCTTGGTGCTCGATTCTCCTGACAGCGGTTTGTAGTCACACACACTGGGAGGTATGTTGAAACTATTCCTGTGTATGTACCTTGGAGATTGCGGTAGCTTTGAGAGCATTCCAGCTCTTTGCTCTGTGTACTTACCCACCAGTCTCCGTAGTAGGGGCAATGGGAGGGGACACCTTACTGATCCCAAGGTGTGTTATGGTTCTGGGGGAGAATGTGCTGTGTCTCAGGTCTGGTCTAGATCAGGTTACTGCCTCCCCAAGACATGTGTTGCCTTTTGACTGAGCTTTTGGGGTTGCCAGTGAGGCCATATGTCCTCAGGAAATGTCTTTTTACTTATCTGTAATGAACAAAGGAAATATAACAATACACTTCTCTATTTGCCCTACCTCAAACTAGTGACACAAGCACACCTAGTCCTTTAGGCACAACTGACCTATATGATAATAATTATTAAATTGCTAAGTCAGATACAAGATATTTGACTTTAATAATAATACCTGCAATTCCATACCTCTGATTTCATGGAAAAATTTCTGAGCAATGTGTTACCACACCTGACTTTAAGAGGACTGCTGCAACTTTTACATGAAGACTTAAATATTCTGCTTGGTTGTTTATCAGTTCTGAAAGTGAGTTAGGTCCATATTTCTTGCCTGGCGCCAGTTTACCTGGATTGTGATTAGTTTCTAGATGGCAACTGTTTGACGTTAGTTCCACTGGTGCACAAGTCTGTGAGACATTTATCCTGATAGATGTGTGTCATTAAAAACAATTATTTTGGCTAAAGACAATTTCGTGATACATAACATTTAAAGTGGCTTTAAAACTTGCTGTGTTACAATACTTCAGTTTGTATTATAGAAAACCTATTATGCTTTCATGTGACTGAGTCATAATCATGGGTTTGTAGTAGTGAGACCCCCCACCTCACTACTGGGCTTTTAGTCAAGGTTTATTTTACTGAACCCAGTCATTTTTGAAAGTGTTTCTATCCTCACAATTGTTTCTCTCACATATACATACATACACATATCTGCAGGGTTGTTTACCCAGAGTATTAGCTGACCTCCCTGCTCCTTACCCAAACACCTCAGCAGGATACAACATTACCTCCCTACCACTGGCCTGGTGCCACAACATTGTGATTGTGAACCTTGGTGTAGACTCATGTAAAATCACAATGTGATTCAAAACAAGGCTTACATTTTAACACCTTATCAGTCTCCCAGAGCACTTATTTTTTCCTATTTTAAACTTTCTGATGCTCCACCCAATTACTTGTAGATATCTCATAGTCTGTCTTTGTTCGTGTATTTGTGATTGAGGGTGTGTGTTTGTGTTAATGTTCCTCAGGTGTTCCAGGACTTGGGTGTGTCAGTGCTGGCTGGAGCGTCCGAGGGCTACAACGTGTGTCTGTTCGCTTACGGCCAAACAGGTTCTGGAAAGACGTACACTATGATGGGGACAGCGGTGAGGAGGAAGGGCTGAGTGGGCACTGGCATCACTGCATGGCATTAGATATTGTTTAAGGGGATTTAATTGAACTTTCATGCCTCAGGTGATGTCACCAAACACAATGGAGGCAATATTACACAAAGTAAACCCAGACCATGCGACCATGTAAACACCTTGTGAAGAAAAAGCAACACATTCTATATAACAGCTTTTAAATTAATGTTACTACATCCTAATTCTCTTTTTTGTTTTTTTCTTTGTAATGCCAGGATTCCATTGGCTTAACCCCTCGTATCTGTCAGGTACGTCAGTGGATTGTAACTAATGCAGGTGGCAATATAAACAAATGTGAAAGTGCGAAGTAAATTGCAGATCTTCTTTCTTTAAAGGGTCTCTTTAGGTCTGAAGACACTTCTCCAGATGGTCAGAACTCAAGCAGAGTAGAGATCAGGTACTGTGTCCTTTTCTGACTCCGTGTTAATGTCTTTTTCCCTTTTTACATTAGTAAATTTAATAAGTTCAAAGTTTCAAATTGGAGTGGAGTGATTTGGTCTTTCCCAATAATGTCAACTGGCCTTCTCACTATAAGTAATAATTATTTGACAGAGAAGAATATACACCCTCTGATTTCACCTTGTCCTTTGCTCTAATTGAAAGACTCTTTGTCCTTGTTCAGTTACTTGTTTTGTCTGACCAACATTCCAATAACATTTGTATTACTATCCTATGTGACAAAGAAAAACAGCAACTCCTCACATTTATGAAGCTGAAACCAAAGAAAGGCTTTTTTTGCTTGATCAGTGACTAAAACGATTAATCAATCAATATAATTCTCCTGATCTGCTAATCAGTTAATTGACTAATTATTGCAGGTCTAGTCTAAATCTCTGTTCAAATACGGTTGAGGTCCATAGTACAGTCAAAGTACTGTCAACTATCAAATAATGGCAAAACACCACAAAGCTAGCCTTAAACAAAGAGTATGTTGTGGAAAATGCAGATGATGATTTGGCAAAATGAAGACAACTTGCATAATGTGTAATGGGACAGTATGTAGGTCTGTGATGACACCGAATGATTCAATCTTGACATTATATCAAGGCTGTTCCTCTGTCCCTGCAGCTTTCTTGAGATCTATAATGAGCGCGTGAGAGACCTGCTAAAAGGAGGAGAGCAGAAGAAGAGAGCCTTGAGAGTGAGAGAGCACCCTGAGAAAGGGCCCTATGTCCAAGGTGAGTCTTCAGGGTGCATGTGATTAAAAGCAAAGACATACAGTTACCAGTAGATAAACTCAGTTCATCAACTTGATGCACCCTTTCTTTGGCATTTTAGCGAGCACCGGTTACATTGGAAGTAAGGGATAGAGAACCAAGTGATTTTTTTAAAATGCACTGTGTTTGTTTAAAAATATAAACAATATTATACTGTACTTATATTCTGTATGTCGGGGGAAAATCATTTTCAATCATCTTGCAACAACCTTATATCCCAGACTTTGCATTTTTAACTGTCATGTTATATTTAGATGCTTCTGCATGAATGAGTTGGAAGTAAGAAGTGTCCAGTGACCATTTGTAACACTTTGCAGTGGATCATGAAGCAAAATAATCTGTCTAAAACACTTGGTATTGAGAGAGCAAAGATGAGAACGGATACCAAACTTTAAATCTAAGCTGTCATACATACTCAGACATATAATTTGGTCAAATTATGGACATGTAACATAGTCTGAAGTATTTTGAGTAATGCTAATGTCTTGTAAGTTTATTTTGTAAGTCACTTTGGTATGTGGTCAGTGGTAGAATATTTTTTCTCTTTTGATCTTCAAAATTGGCCTTTCTGGCTCTCATCCAGGCTCCTTTTTTATCTTGTCTTACTTTTTTTTTCACTTTTTTCTACCATCTTTACAACTTTTCCTCTTCTCTTTGTCTTCCTCTCATCCGCCCGCCTCTCTATGTTTAAAGACACACATCCACTCATTGTCTGTATCAGGAGAAATCCCAGTTGACCAGAGGAAATGAAGTCATTTCCTTGTGGTTCTAAGGAGAACACTTCACCATACACTCAGAGCACATTTAGGACTCCCAGACTTTTACTTCTTCTCCATCAGCATCATTCATTTTACCATCACTCTTATTCTATTGGGATATTTAAAATGTCTTACTGGCCAAATTAAAACAAGGAATAAATAATCACTTGTTATAGCACCACAAGGCTTTGTGGTAATCTGTGTGCACAGTTACTTATGTTAATGTGATTCATGCATGGAAGTAGAACATTTTTTTAACAGATTTTTTTTGTTAGTAAATCCTGTGGGGAAGTATTACGCATCAAATAGAGCATGCACTGATGAGACATGTTTCCTGTTTGTGTCATTTCTATTTCTCTAATGGTAAACTCAAATTTCTTATCTAATGTCCAGCTTATGCCTAATGTTCATCTTGATTCACAATAATGTAGCTGTGCTGCTTTTACCCTTACAGAGAGTTTCCCACCACATAAGGGAAACTGGGTCAATTCTGTATTTATACAAAAGCCTATTACTCTTTGTTTATTTGCTCAGATTTCACAGCATTTTGCTTCTCTGTTTATTTCTCTCTAATCAGACCTTTCTCAGCATGTGGTCTCGGACTGCAAGCAGGCCATGGACCTTTTGGAGGAAGGCATTGCCAACCGCATCACCGCAGCAACCCACAATCATGATGCCAGCAGCAGATCCCACGCCATTTTTACTATCCAGTACACGCAGGTCTCTCTAAGCCCTCCAGTCACACCTTACATACCATCACATTCCTCTTGATTTCCTCCTTTAATTCTCACGTGAAGTTATTGTTATTGGGATATATTTTCATATGGAACATTGATCATTGTTTGATTCTAGATTATTCTCATCTTTTCTCCACAGGCAATACTAGAAAATAACCGTCCTTCAGAAACTGTCAGCAAGATCAACCTTGTGGACTTAGCAGGAAGGTAAGACAGTTCTCTTCCTCTGTCGTGTTTCTCTTTTTCTCAACATTTTTCCAATCAGTGACAAAACTGCCCCCTAGTGGAGCTTGACTACTGCCATGAGACTTTCTAAATTCCTCCTTCACCATTCTTTATCAGTATTGCATTATCTATATCTCAAATCATTTCTAATGACATGAACCTCATTTTGTGTTTGGTGTTGCGTCTGACAGCGAGAGAGCAGACCACAACTACTGCAGGGACAGACTAACAGAGGGCTCCAACATCAACAAGTCTCTAGTCACTTTGGGCATCGTCATTTCTGCTCTTGGTAAGTGAGATAAAGTGATGAGAAATTAGATTTTATGCACCTGTTTTTCATTTTCCACTATCCTTTTCCCCCTTCTGTCCATTTCACTCTCTCCACACATTCCTCAAACTTCTTTCTCCTGCCTCCACAGCCCAGAACTCCCAGATGTCCAGCAGCTGCCAGAGTATCAACAGCATGGCGTCTGAGGGTGATGGCAGCACGGTCGGTAGCCACAGCAGCTCCCTGTCTGGAGGAGGAGGAGGTGGGAGGAGGCACTGCTTTATCCCCTACAGAGACTCAGTCCTGACCTGGCTGCTGAAAGACAGTCTAGGCGGGAACTCTAAGACTATTATGATTGCAAGTAAGTATCATAGTAATTATTTTTTAAGGACCATCATGCTGGTTTCCCCAAAAAAATAAAATAGTTACTTTGTAAAATTATTATTTTGTATGGTGCATAGTGTGATCACTCAAGAAAGGATTGATTGCGAAAGATTACCTCAGGAGCATAGCATTTACTTCATCACTGAGCATTTTTGTTTTGCTTATCTTGCTGATGTTTTAATGTATTATGAAAAGCTGCAAACTGTGTTGTTTCATTTACTATATATGGATATTGTAATGATAATTGTCCAAAATTCTGCAAAAATGCACAGTCAAATACCACCCTAACCCCTGACCAAAGGACCTCCTTCCACAGAAAACCCTGAAATGTACAAAAGAATATAAATTAATGTTGTTTTTTAAGCAAGCTATTGGTTACATTTTGTTTTTTAGCATGTAAGAGTAACTACATTTTTAAAGTACTGAAAATGTCTAAATTTTTTGTGTGATTAACAAATTAATCTTTGAAATTAAATTAATGACTGCCTAGTAGGAATTCATCTAAAAAGTAATAATGATGCTTTAGAGAATGGTTAATGAAAGCATGCCCGCAAAACCACTGGTATTTTCTCATGAGGCATAACACATAAAACCAATTGACCACTATCTATATTTCTGTGGTTGTGTGTATTTTTGTGTGTGTGTGTTGCAGCGGTCTCGCCCTCTGCTAACAGCTACAACGAGACCCTGAGCACCCTTCGCTATGCTGCCCATGCCAGAAATATTGTCAACAAGCCTCGGGTTAATGAGGTCAGGGGCTGTTTTGTGTTTGATCTCAAGATTTAATGTTTGATCTGAATGTTTTCAGTAGGTTAATGTGAGCTCTGATTTCTGTGCAGGATGCTAATGTTCGGTTGATCAGAGAGCTGAGAGAGGAGATTGACAGGCTGAAAAGCATGCTGCTCAGCTTTGAAATGGTATGGTGACCTTTCATCTTCACAGTATGACACTAACACTCCTGAGGATACATCCAAAATATTCTTAGTACTGTAAGGCTTTGAATAAAAGTAATTTCTTGCAACGGCTTAATCCAGTGCTTTATGTCTTTGTGACATTTTTAATCCACTGGGTGGTAAAGATCATATTGCAATGTAATGTGTGTGCTATTTTCCTTTTGCGCAGTATGTTGACTGATTGTTTTTTACCCTTTTTGCCTGACAGCAGCGTAATCCCAGTCCATCCCTGAGTGATGAGAGGGATGGAACTCTTTCTGACATCGTACTGCAGAACGAACTAAAGGTAATGTAGGGTCGAAAGATAGTTTCATCTGCCTGATTGAAATTCCTTGATAAAGCAGGCTAGAGTGCTTTTATGTTTAGTTGACTATTTTTCATCATTTTGACAGATTTTTCACAAAAATGAAATCCAGAGCACCGTGTAATAAGTTGCATCAATCTTTGACTGGCAGTTTTATAACATATGTTGTACAGACAAACGTGGTTCAAGTCACAACTCTAGTCAAGCTCCAATTTAGATTGAGAGGGTTAAGATGAGATCCAGAGATGTCCTACAACTTGCCCCTCTAGCAACTTCAAACTGAGTTAAGAAGATTGCATATTTGTTTAACCAATTTTAATTTTATTTGTAGTAACAGTATTCGTAAGTAGCAGTAGCTGTAAGACTGGCAATAGAAGTAGTAACGGACGCAACAGATATTTTACCATCTAGATTGCAAAATTATTTTTTTGTAACTTTCCTTTATTGTTTTCATCCATGCATCCCCCTCAGGTGGAGCAGCTTACAAAGGACTGGTCAGAGAGCTGGAGAGACAAGAAGGAGCTGCTGGAGCAGTACAGTGTGGACATCAACAGAGACCGGGCTGGTTTCCTTATCAACTCCTTCCAACCACACCTGGTTACCCTGGATGGAGATGTTCTCAGCACTGGGGTCGTCTTCTATCACCTCAGGGTAGGATCATAAGAAGGCAAATAGTGTTAATTGTATGAATGGTATTAAGCATGTTCGTACTCTGTTTCTCTCTTCATAGATTTATTTTCATCCACAGAAGCACGTATCACTCATTTCCACATGGTCTATACTGAATATCCACATTTGCTTAAACAACGTAATACAAACCGTCAAAAACCAATATTCTGTGCTCTATTTGCTCTACTTTTTTCCAACTCTTAAGTTACTGTTTCTGTCAGGCGTCTTGACTAAAACCATCTCTTTTTTTGTCTACTAGATTCTTCCTCCCTCTTCTCTTCCTCTTCTATGTCTCTCTGTTCTACTAGAAAAACTCTTGAGAAAAGGTGCGTTTTGATTGTCTTTTCACTCTACCCTCTAACCGTCCTGTCGATCTCCCATCTGTGTGTGTCTGTGTGTGTGTATGTCTTCCGCAATGCATAAAGCTCGGCCTGATAAGAGGCTCTTAGTTCTGAGGCTAGGACTCAGGGGAGCTTAAGCTGTCCTGATTCTGACAATGACAAGCATACCCTCAGGCCTGACAATTACACTGTTTCCTGCATGTGAAGAGCTTAGGTCACCTGTGAGCACATGTGGTCCTGACACTATATAAGAAAACCTTTAATCCCATTAGATAAGACTTCAAAGTAAACAAATTATGTTTGTTTTCTGTCAACTAAGTGGAAGATTATAAGTGAAAGGATGATAGTTCATAAAACAATGTGTGAATTTCTTGTCATGATATCCACAGTTGCTTGTGTTTTGTGCACATTCAGCTAATGATCAGTATGCACAAGGTGTTTTGTTTTGTTTTGTTTGGGTTTTGAGTATAGCTGTTGTGTTTAAAATCTTGATATTTTGTTACAGGAAGGAGTTACCCGCATTGGACCTCAAGATCAGTTTAAGGAACCACAAATAGGTATTATTTATTCATTTGGTGTCCATATTTACCCATCCAGCTACCTATATTAATTTTCAACTGTGTAGTGAGTTCAGTTAAGAATGTTTTTTCTCAGGTGTTGTACATTTCAAGAGGCTCTCACAACTAGGCATTATAGCAGAAAAAACGTACCAGACATACAGCATAAAATATGGGACTTTCCTAATGGCAAAAATAGTTTACGAACTAGCTTTTCACAGACACACACACACACACACACACACACATATACACGGTACATTGTAATATTTACTTTAATCAGAATTCAGAGTAAAAGATGAAATGCCTTAAAATGGGCCATTAGCTTTTTATTCATGCATTGCACCTTGAATTTACAGTACTGCATTTAGCAGTACAGTGGTTGCATTAAAACAGCTGTCAAAATGAGTGTGTGTGTGATTGTGTTTTTGCATAATGTTTCTAGTTCTTCATGGCGCTGCAAGCTGTGAGATTGAAAACCATGGAGGTGTGGTAACGCTCCAACCGCTGCCGGGCTGTGTCTGCCTACTCAACGACAGAGAGGTTACTGAACCCTGCAGACTGGCTCAAGGTCAGTTCATGTCCTCAGTTTGTTCACATTGTCTTGTTTTCATCCTTTTTTTACATGCACATCACATAGATTGGATATTTTGTAATTCAAGTAAAATTCAAAATTAATTTGTGATCTGAGCCTCGTGGATAGGCAGACATATAACTTGTATTTAAATGAGAATAAATAATAAATGTTGTGTGTTGTCCGCATAAAGGTCTACCCTAAAGTCAGTACTTGTGAGCATTAAGGCCTATTATGTGCTGGATGTCACATTTAGGTTAATGCATAACCATATACGCACACACACACTTAAAGATGCACCATGTCATTACAAGGACAAACATTGACACACACTCGTATATACCCTGCCCCACAGTGCTACACTCACCTCTCCTGTCCTCAGCTTACACCGCTACATGATGAGCACAGCGTGTAACGAAGGTTATGTCTCTCTGTCTCTAGGGACAGTGATCACCTTAGGAGGAGTGCATAAGTTCCGCTTCAACCACCCAGCAGAGGCAGCCGTCCTCCGGGAGCGCAGGCGGGTAGGTGCTGCTCAGCTGAAAATGAAAATGATGCTGTTGATTATGATGGCAGTTAAGATAATATTGATGTCAAGCAGATGATTGGGATGTCGCAGGCACAAAATTGTCTTTATCTGTCCTGAGAATAGTTATAGTGGTGATTGTTTATTTCTGTTACTGGTAATTTTAAAGTGGATCTTTACTGTTCTCAGGCCAGTGAAAGTGGCATGACTTGCACCTACATCGACCTTTGCCCCCTGGCACCTGACCACAGGTAAATACTGCCTCAGAAAGTGAAATGACTAACAAAACAACACTCATGTTTGATGTGGACAATGTTTGATGTATACAGTGC
Organism: Pampus argenteus; assembly: GCA_036937835.1. Classification (NCBI taxonomy): domain Eukaryota; kingdom Metazoa; phylum Chordata; class Actinopteri; order Scombriformes; family Stromateidae; genus Pampus; species Pampus argenteus. Next base: position 15,771,492 of record CM072873.1, read on the forward strand.
TGATCTTCTGCCAACTTATAGCATGCATATTTGATTAGAGGTACAAATGGTGATGCGTCATGCATGTCTCCCTCCAGTTGGTGGAGATGGCATGTGTTTCCATTAGCCCCCTCCCTTGTGAACATTTCCAGTTAGCTGTTTACATGACAAACCCAGACGTTGCTGGGTTACTGCTGAGACGCTAAAATGAAAACCAACAATACCTTTTAGTTTGAACCTGCTACACTACCTCTGACTTACTAAATCAGGCAAAGTAAAATTATTGCTTTATGTTTTCTGGATGTCTTTGTTTTGTCTTTCCATCACAGTTTCTCAGCCTGTGTTTCATTGTGACTCTGTGTGTCTCTTTTAAAGTGTCGAAGAAGTGAAGCTCCAAGGGCAGCCAGGAGCCTGTCTCTCCCCCAGTGAGGAGTCTACTGCTAGGCAGCGTGTAGAGGAGCAGCAGCGCTACGTGGAGAGTTTGCGACAGGAGATTCACTCTGAGCAAAGACGGGCTGAGAGAGAGCTGGAGAGGGAGCAGGCCCACCTCCGACAACAGCACAGTGAGAGTAAGTACTCCTTCATTTAGATTTTTGACATAAACAAACATTTGACACATACAAACTAACTTATAAAATGCCACAATTCTACATTTTTTTAAGCAAATACAGTATATTGATCATTTCTGGGCACTGGAGGTGTAAAGGACTTCCACTCACTCCTTTTGACTTTTTGTGAATCCTTACCCAACAGTCCAGCTGTGGATTTTGCAAGAGAAACGGCGCCTGTCAGCTGTAGAACATCGAGTCACCCAAGATCTTGGAATTCAAACAGACCTCGTCCCTGCACCCCTCCTGGAGCGGCTGACGAGTCAGGCATCTGAGGATCAGAAAGGTCTAACAGTAAATTGTCTGTCCCAGGTGGTAAGGGCCAGGAAGAAGGTAGTACAAGAAGAGTTACTAAAGCATCACGCCCTCTGCCGTGCTGAGAGCCGCATCCATCGGAAAAGGCTACACTACCAGCTGGAGAGAATTGCCCGTAAGCGGCATCTTTTGGAAGCTAAGAGAGAATTGCAGTGGCTGGAAAAGTCTTTGCCTCCAGGACAAGACAGCCCTGAGTCTCCTGAGCTGGGTTCCTCTTCGAAGCTCAGAGGACGACCGTTTGTTTCTCGTAGACATTCATTCTCTGCAGATCTTCTGTCCCGACTCTACCCACAGCACACCCCTATCTTCAGGTAAGCATGTGGTGTTGTAAAAACTGTAGAGTTGAAGGGCCTAGTACAGTTCAAAATTCTTTAGTGGCAGTTGGATCAGGAAAGTTAGTAACAGAGAAAATTTATAAATCTGTCATGGTTTCATCTCCTGTATTTATGTAGCTCCTAAATTTGTCTTTTATTTATTTTAAATGAGGTTGATTTTTTTTTGTCCTCTCAACAGACACTTCCTAAAGAGAAACAGATCCACAGAACTGAATTCCAATTCATCCATAACGTCTGATTCCATTGGCAGCAGAAAGTGGGTTTCAGATGAGTGCCTTCCTCGGGAAAGGACCCAGAGTTGTTCCGGCAGTCTCTTCTCAGGTCAAAGTCGAACCTGCTGGAGTAGAGTCGGCTCCTCTGAAAATATCAAACAAACCACCAAGGAGGAGCCCCAAGCTCAGCCCTGCAGGGAACGTCCAGAAAGAAAACCTCTGTTGCCGAACCGAGACTTGTGTTTTAAGAACAGATCAGATCAGAGTCCACCATTTACTCTGAAGTCACCACTTAGTTCTAATGTGCAGCCAGTCAGCAAAGAAAATATACAAGGATCCACAATAGACAAACCGAGTTCTCAGATTGTCCCTTGTATGGATGTAAGTACCCCATCCCTTGCTGATGACAACGGACTAGAAACCATCAGGAAATCTTTTACTCGCTCTGTGGGGCCCAGGTTAAAAACAGCTTTGTCCAAAGTGTTCAGGAAACCACCGTCGGGTGCAAATGGACGAAGCCCCAAAGCTCTGGGGAGGATAGCAAGTAAATTTCACTGGAAACAAAGAAAAGACAGAAGCTCTAAGGATACCAAGATGAGCCGAAGTAAATGTACAATTAAAGCCGCTATGTCATGTGAGGATCTTGACCAAAGGACTCTGTTTGAGGACATTAGACAGAGGAGGTGGCATAGTACAGAAGCTCTGACGAACAAGACCAGCAGATGGGTCGAGAGACAGCAGGAATTGGTCAGATGGGAAGAAGATGATAAGGAAGCGGAAGTAGAGAGAGACGATGGAGCGTCAGACTGTGAGAGCCTTTTCTCTCTTGATTCTCTGTCCTCTGCCTATGCAACAGCCCTAGCAGAGCAGCTGAGACACGATGAAGCCGATCAGAGTGAGATAGAGAGCGAAGACAGTGAGATGTCTAAAGATTCCTTGGCTGTGGAGGACCGTGAGAAATACTCTGTAGTGAGAAGACTCAGCCAAACAGTAGTTCCAACTTACTCACTGGTGACAGATACCTCCCTTTCATCCATGGTGCAAAACAAGAAACGAGAGATCAATTTAGAATGGGACAGCTGTCAGAAACCTCAGGTGATCCCAGCAGAGGCATATTGGAACCAGCAAGGCTCCCCAAAAACAAGACATCGAGGAGAAATTGGTGCTACAAAGAAGCCCCTTTCTCAAAACCCATTAGCAGCAGATTTCAGAGGCAGAGACACTGTACACAAATTGATGGAGGACTATGGTAACATGCAGACCACTTCAACAAGTAGCCCCCGCTCCCTGAGCAGCTGCAGTGTGAGGGAGTCAGAAAGCCTGCTGCCGCTCACTGATGCCTGGTCCTCCACTGATGCAGCAGACAGTCCCAGGATTCACAGGGATTCTCTACCTTCCCAAAGAGAAATGCTATTTAAAGGCGTAGAGAGCAGCAGCAGCTGCAGCAGCCCAAACAGTATGAAGCTTTCAGACTCTCAGAGCAGATCTAGTAGCTTAACATCCGCCAGTTCTGAGGGTGTAAATGTAACCATGCGGACTCAAGAATCGCAGACTCTAACAACACCAGATGATGCTTTAATATTGCAGAATCAAAAAGATTTAGAGCAATCAAAAAGTGTGCAGGAGGCTTTTACAGATACTCCAGATGATAACAGTAACAGAAGTTCACCGTCTTTGCCCACATCAGATCGAATCGCTTGTGTGTCACCCACTGAGATCCCCCGCACCACACAACCAGCATCAAAATTGCTTCAGGTGTTTAAAGATGGATCTGATACAGTTGCTTCTGATGTTACGATGTCCTCTGACACTGAAATGTGCACCTCAGGTTGTCTAACAAAATTGCATTTCTCTACAAATCAAAAGCAAGGACAAGTATTGAACAAGATGTTTGACACTGTAAGTGCCTTCAAATTGTCCACTGAAGATGAAGTACTATGCAATCCACATGGTACAACTGAAAAGTTACACCAATATGATTTTACCAAAGATATATCCCGTACAAGGGATGAAACAGTAGATGAGGTTGAAACCAAAGGTACTGAGCAGTACATTGCACTACAGCAGGGACTTGTTCAATCAGCTTGCAAAAATTCCAGGAAGAGGAACAAAGCACAGCAGGATGCTTTCATAGGCAGCCTGAAAATTCCAAAAAGGAGCAACAGCAGAGAGTTGGTGACTTTCTCCTCTGCACCAGTTGGCAGCCAGGATGATATTTGGCTGGATGACAATAACAACACCAGTGACTCTAAAGGAGATCAATCTCCAGTGGAAACTGACAGCCCCGGATTTGATTCTGCTCCTGCTGATGGCAGCGTCATACAAGACACAGTGGCTTCAGTGGCATCGCCAGTTTCTGATCCTGTGTCCACGAAACTTGGACCGATTTGTAATATCTTTGAGGACTATGAATGTGGATTTAAAAGTTGTGACAAAAGTTCTCAGAGTGGTACTTCTGTGGGAGAAAAGAAAGTAGATGAAAAAGGTGATGTAATATTAAAAGAAGGTGTTGTAGTATCAAAAGAGGGTGAATCCCAAATTGATTCCCAGAGAAAATATCACGAAAACAGAAAACACCTGTGTCAGTCAGAGGCAATTTGTAGTGCCATTGACCTGAGGATCTCAGAAGTTGTGAAAGAGCACATGAAACTATCACTGATTGGCAGTGATTGCAACAGGTATAGGAGTCAGAGTCTTAATGCCTTGTCGTCATCTACATGTCATTTTGGTGATGAATATAGATGGAGAGAAAAACAGCAGAGAGTTGAGAGTAGTGATCAGGTGAAAGAAGTGACAAGCCTCAGTGGAGATTCTTTGGACAGGATGACGTGCAAAAACACAGTGGACAAGAGTGGACACCTGGCGTCAGATATACCAGCTGAGCTGGGCACTAACCATGACAATGACTCTCTTAAATCTTCTGAAGTAACGCAAAAGATTGATCATGCTCTAAGCTATTCTGATGACTCATCAAAAGCGCTATTAAATTATCATTTTGTTTTACAAAACAACTCTGCAGAAACCAAAAACATTAAATCAGATCTGACACTGATTGGCCATGGAGAGTCTGAGGACCCTGGCAACCCCACTTTACAGCCAATTAGTTTGTCTTCAGTGAGTGATTTCACCTCGGCAAGAAATTGTATTGATTCTCAAGGAAATACTGTGGAGAAAGATGATGCAAGACAACAAAAAGAAAATTTTAATCTTAATCCTACCGTCAGTGATATTTGTCCAAAAAGAGTGGACCGCCAGAGCTGCTATGAAGCCCCTGCTTTGGATTCTGATTCCCCACAACTTCCCCAAATACGCGTTGATGCACCTTCCTCTGCTGGTGGCCTAAAGGTGAACCATTGCTGTAAATATGTAAAGGATGTCAGTATGGAAGATGCATCCATTGTTGAAGATGAAGACTGTCACTCATACAAACAAAACTCACCAAGGGCAGCCAAACAACATATCCAAAATAGCCCTCACATTTCTGAGGCTGTAAAATTATTCCATAATGGAGGATTCAGTCAATTCAGACCACATAACCATCACAGTGACCGGAATACACCCACTTATGAGAACCAGCCTGGCCATGATGACGGTGAAGCAGACACCACAGTAGGAGCTAAACCTTGTAACAGAGCACAGGATCAGTTCAGCAATCCACAAGGCCGTTCAAATAACTTGGCTCAGACGTTTGTCGTCAATATGAATTACAAAAACGAATGTCAAAATGTTCCACATTTGCAGTGCCAATTTGATAAAGATTCTCAAACCAACAGCAAAGGTAATTGTGTAATAAAAAATAACAAAGAGATATTGACCCACCAATCCGAAGTGCAGCTGCCAAAGAGCTTAGCAGAATCTAAATATGAAACAAGTATTTCTGCTTCTATACAACCCCGACCTAAAATGCCACAGGGCAATGGCATCAATAATACAAGTTGCTTTGGTTCTGTAAAGCCCCAAGCGGACAAGATAAACACACCTACTGGTAATTCTGTTCTTATCTCAAAAAGGGCCAAATCTAAGAGGTTTAGAAGGTCTAAGATCCAGACTCACCCGACCTCTTCCTCTGACTCCTCTTATAAGTCTTCATCAGATGGAGAGAATGACAAAACCTCCAGAGTGCATCACAGCAGACTCTCATCTACACATGGAAAGCTTGGATCTGAGAGTCCTGGCAAACTAGCAGTCAGACAGCCTAAAAGTAATGATGCAGATACTTCTACCACAGTGTCAGTGAGCAAATGTAAAGAGAAGACTTGTTCTAAAAATGAGGTTCAATGTAGTTGGAATTATTGCCAAAAAAGACACTCTCTACCTCCTGTAGATAAAATAAATCCATTTGCAAAGAAAAGCGAACCACAGCGTACACTGAAGTCGCAGGACTCCCCCATGCATTTTGCTTCTAGTGACATCAACCCTTTTGTTCACCAGTGGCAAGAAGAGGATTCAAACCAAAACTGCTATAAAACCCCAGCATTCGGAAGTGCTGCTGACCTTTCCTGTAAATCTCCACTTTTAAACAGCGCTGAAAAACGCATAACAAGATGCTGTAGTGTCGATAACGGTTTGAATGGGCAGAACTCTCCTTTCAATTCCCATCTCAGCACTTATGCCACCAACAAGGGGCTCTCCAGTACGCTCAGCAGTATGGAGGATTATAAAGAACAAGTCAACAAAACATCTCAGCTCACACCACATCAACAGACATCCATTGACATTCACAGTCACACAGCCAGTGTGACACTGAACAGCAGTTCTTTAACTAATGATATTCCCAGCGGTTTCGGTAACAACTCCAGTCTTGTTGATGAAATCATGCTTGTTTACTCATCTGAGCAAGAGTCTCAGGCAAACAAAACACAGGCCCAAAGAAGGAGGACATGTGAACATGGCACTCAGACTGAGCGTAGCCTCCCGACAAAGCTGGTTAATGCTAGTAACAGCAGTAGTGCTGTAAAGAGAAAAGAGCGGCACAAAAGGAGCAACACTGATATACCTGCAACACAGAAAACCAAAGTGGACATTAAAGAATGTCCAACGTGGGCCAGTATGGAAAGCATGTCAGCCCAAATCTCAAAGCTGATTGACAGCACTTCAGACCTGCTGGAGGACGTCCAGGGAATGAGAGCGGGTGAAGTTAGCAAGTCCAGTCCACAAAGGAGCGTCAACTTGTCAAATATCAGTTTCTCCTATAACGAGTGTAAAGACTGCACCAAAAGAGACTGCTCAACTCAAACAGCAGTAGATGTTGGGATCCAGACAGAAAGGCCTGCAACACCACCAGAGAAGGAAGTCGCTAATCATCAAACATCCAGTGAACGGTCCAAACCTCATGAAGTCAATGTGATAGTCAAGGTGAATGGTTCTGAGGTTGTTAGTGTGTTGAAAGACAAGGATGTTCAGTGTGTGGTGAAAACTAAATCTAACGAAGATGAGAAGATGCAGAGCATGCCTGACCTGAGGTTTAACACCTTCACTGCATCAAAAAGATCTTCTATGCAATCAGAGAATGCTCCTCTCAAAACTGAATGTCGAAGACATGTAAGATCCGCTTCTTCTAGACACTCAAAGCAAAGTACGCCTGAGGCACTGTGCCACAAAAGTGTTGCGGTCTCTGAAATTACCCTCGGATCACCAAGAAACAGCTACCAAGAGAATCACAGCCATTCTGTAAGAAGTGAGCCATCACATTGTTCAAAGAAAGAGGCTACATACACAGATCGTGCATCATCTCCCATTCTCACTGTTGGAACGAGATTACATACGAAGCAGAGAGGAACGCGCTCCATGCTTTATCCTCCAAAATATCAAGATCAAGATGGAAATACAAACCACTCTTCAGAGAAAAACAGCCTTATTGTTCCTTGTAGCAAACAGTCAGCATGTGTCAGCGTGTCTCTTTCAGAAGATGATCAAATGCCTGGACAGGATTGTGATGTTTCCTCTAGTAAATCAGAATCTGTATCACTTGAGAAAGTGAGTGAAATGAGTTGCTGTAGCCCCAAAGGCTCTGGTAAGTGCTCTACAGGCCTGAATTCATTGCTGGATAGATATACAGACACTGACAGGAGAAATGTCTATAAAGACAACACCCAGCCCAGTCCCGAATGGCAGATGACCTGTCCTCAAAGTCCCCAGTGGAGGACACCAACTTGTACTAATGGTTTAACTATGCAAAACCAAATCACTTCCATAATAACACAGACTGGTGTGCACAAACAGCTGGCTAAATCTAGACATGGCAAAACATCAAGATACACAACCCAACCAAGACCTGCAGTGGATTCTGTAGATTTTGATATTGATGCCTACAATCCTCCCCGGATCAGCGACAGGACTGTTCTTCAAGAGGACAACATGGTGTCTCTGGCACCCAGTGAGAGCAACACGGATATCCTCGTCAACATTAAGCCTGTCACCAGCATGTCCATGTGCCCAGAACATGAGAGAGTCCCTGAGGACCTGCCCATGCACAATAAGTTCACCAACTGGTCGGGCATCAGCCATCAACAATCTAAGCGCTGGAGCCTTCCCAACAAACTGGCCACATGTTTTAAAAACGACCATAAGGAGAGCAGAAACTGTGCCGAATGGGGCGAGATGGAGAGTTCTGGTTCAAATGCGGAGTCTGTGGTGCAAAATGACAGACGGGCGAGAGAGATAGAGAGGCTAAGACAGGAGAGAGAGCAGGTGATGGCTACAGTCAACCTCAACATGAACCCCATGCAGCTGACTGTGGAACTGACGGAGGCCAAGCTCCATTACAGCCTGGGAGAGACGGATACGCTGTTAAAGATGCTGTCCCCGAGGTCCAGAGAAGAGCTGGAGCCACCGACCTCTGCTCCTACCAAACAGCAGCTGTATGACCGGTAAAGATACACATGACTCAAATACAATTATCTGTAGATAATAATACCAAAATATAATACAATACTTGAGTTTCAGTACCAATACCAAAGGAGTATATTTTTCCCCCAAAATGTTTTGAGGAAAATAAGTCATAATACAAGCAGCTGTACAAGAACTTTTCTAAATATCTGACCAGGTTTTCCATGCCAGTATTCAATACTACAAGTTTTTCATACTTGATCTTACAAACACATTTCAGATGGTATGGGGGTGGGTTTTCTCAACCTTTTTGTAAAATGAATTTAGTTTTGAAGAACTTTTCACATTTTTGAGCCTATTTTAGAATTTTTAAAATGTGCTAAAAGCCTCTTATTGGTTTAATTGTATTTTCTATTTTATGATCATTTCCTCTCAGACACCGCAGGAGTATTGAGGGTTTGAGGCAGGAGAGGGAGGAGCGTCTCCAGACTTACCGAAGAGCTCGTAGTCTGAGTCCCAGCAAACATCCTCGCTCCTCTCCTCAAGAGACCATTTCCTCCTCCAAGGTTTCTGCCGCTGCGCCCAGTCGGCGTAAGGAGTACCTGCAACAGCTGCGCCAAGAAGTGATAGACAGCACCAGGTAAGACACTGGGTTCTTCACAATTTCACAACAATGTGCTTATATTAGTTTACATTTAATACATAAATGTTTTCAGGTTTCCATGGAAAAATGGCAACACAAAATATTAGAAATACTACTTCTAACATGTTTATTATGTTTGTTTAAATGCATCTGCTGTTTTGCATTTCTTGAGTGAGATCCCATGAATTATCTATTTGACAGAATACCAGACCCTCCAAGAGGGGAGGGCCAGTGTCCGTCTGATATTGAGCAGCTGTTGCGTGACTATGGCCGTGCTCGTGAGGAAGCCAGGACAGAGATTGCAAAGGCACGGGAGCGACTGCGGGAACGGACCGAGCAGGAGAAGAGGAGGCTTCAGCAACAGGCCCTGTCTCAGGAAGTAAAGGTCAGTTTGTTTGTCATTAGATTGTTCAAAATATGAAAGGTATATAGAAGATTTTTTGTGTAGATTTTTAAGGACTTGCAGGTTTATTTACATCCTCACAGTGCTGCATATCATTTCCCTGATATCTCCATATCTCATCATGTGTGTGTCAGGATGACCTGAGGCATCGGACAAGAATCAGCAACAGCACCTTGTGCACAGGATCCAGCCTGAGCCTTTCCTCTGGGCCAACATCAGGATACAACAGCAGCAACACTGTCCAGCTTCCACATGGCAACAGACCAGTTCTGACTGGGCAGGTTGGTTCACTGATGTAACACATCGCTGAAGATCTGTGTAATTGATATTTAAGGATAAATGCCCTGAAATTCCAAGATGATTGGATCAGATTTCAGACCATTTAGACATAATGAATACCTTTTGTTGGGCTGCCTGTATTAATGTCACTGTTTTGATTTAGACCACAGGGTTCCAGGATGAAGGGCTTATGGTCAGGACACGTCCTCCTATATGTGGTCCTCAGAGTGTGAAGACACAGAGAGCCTGGCTGTCTGCCCAGGGTAAGGACTGAACTTTGATTAACAAACCACAAACAGACTTCATGAAAATAGTCATCACGAGTATGTTAAAGTTTCTATTTAAAAGAAGAAATGCCTATATGTTCTAACCATCTCGGCATAAATACCTTCTTTATTTGAACATTAGAAAGTAGGAGGTGTGATTCTAGATAATAAGGTGGTTCCCTCTATCTAAATTCCATGTTAACTTTCTTGTGTTTTTTTTTTTTTTAGATGTCCGCCTCGAACCTCCTATTACCGGGTTTGAGCCCCTTATGACCTCATCTCCGTCACCTCCAGCGAGTACTCGACAGCGTACAGCTTCCTTCGGCTCCTCGTCTTCCATATCCACAGCTTATCAGGATATCACATCCAGTCTCCTCGGCCGAGCTCTAGCGGAAGTAATACATAAGTTAATTCTAAGAAAACTTGTTGTGTGAGAAAAACTGTCATTGGTTTGCCCTTGTAATCATTGACTGTACACCATAACAATTATCCTTGTGTGTAATCTAAACCCCTCAGACATTTGTATCATGTACATTTCTTTCACCTCAGGTGCGACTTGCTTCCTCTGGGGATTTGACCAACCTGATGATGGGCAAAGCCACAGCAGGCTGGAAGTGAGTGAGCTTAATTATTTCCCTTTGTAAAACTCCAAACATGATCTGTCCTTGAGACTATCGCTAACCATGGGATCTGCTTTCTCAGGATTTTTCTCCAAATCTATTCTTACATAAGATTGAGCAGCTCATTCATGTGCTAATCTATTAAGTCTGTGTTTATTCAGATACCAGGGAGAAGAACGAGGCATCCAGGCTTACTATAAGCCCTCCTCCAGCCCGTCTGTCCATGGTTTCCTGGGAGCCGGGGAGCTGGACAGACCCTTGGACAGCCTGTGGAGCCTGATCTGCCAGCTGTCAAAGAGCCACATGTATAATCAGTCAGTCCGTTCTGTCTGGACAAGACCACTAGATGACAGCACTCAGCTGGGTAGTAAATATTTAATATTGAATCACTGATATTACTAGTTATACTAGAGATACGCATACATATTTATTTGTAATTTAAGCTTTCTGTGATGGAAGAGTTTACAAAAAATGTGCATTTTTGTCTCTTCTGCAGAATTATTTATATTTTTGCAAGGCATTTACTGACCCTTGCAAATATATATGCTTCAAATGATGCATCTGCATCCATTAGTTATCTATAGTGCAGCCGAGTACAGTCACATTTATCACTGACAAGCTTATTGTATTGCATGACCAACTCCATTCTCACACCTGCAGTACATCTTCATATATTCTGTTTTATTCAAATGTTTCTCTTCTCCCAAAGTTTTATTTTGACTATTTGATTTTGTGAACAGGGATGTAGTTGTTTATTATTATTATTATTATTATTATACAGTGGAAACTGCTTATAGTGATCATGGTTACAGTAATCAACCACTTGTAGTCCGCTTACAGTGTTCATTTTGGGATTTTTCATATATGAAGGTACTTTGATTTTTCTTAATTTACTCCCACAATACTAAGCTCAGCTGCGGCACCATTACGCGACACCATATTTTATTTTTATTTATTTAATTTTTACTGATGACTGAAAGTCATCCAGCCTTCTTAAACAATATTGTATTATTCCACTGTTTCAGTTCTTCTCTTATATTTTCCTTTAGTTTTTATCAACATGTTTGTGCATCTGACATATTCTCTCTGTGTATTTTTGTTTAGTCTACATACTAACAGATCCCTCCACCTGCCACCTCAGCCAGCCTCGAGATTTCTGCTGCATCAGCACCGAGTCCAAACAGGTAATCAACTAGCCGGTGCCGATGATTACTGCCACTTGCCTTGTTTAAGGTTTGTTGAGCATTTGCAGCATAGCCAAAACACAAAGTCACATTTTAGTTTGAAGGAGAAAATTCTGTTAACTGAAATCTGGAGAGGACAGTATTCTCTTGTAATTACAATCAATTTAACAGGAAGCAGTGCAGTTTTTCCTCCACAAAATGTAAAACAGGCAAACAGGTATTTAGATGCTCATGCTTTCCATCACTGCCTCATAGAAACGACTGTGAGCGTAAACAACACTGACCCAAAGGCAGTGGATGTGGAAGAAATGGTGTCAGCTGTTGGTTATCATTGTCAGTGAACAGTTGCATCGAGGCTGCACTGCTTGTTTTCTAAATGATTTTGTTTCTCTCTGCTCCAGGGTGGCCTGAGTGTGTTGGCAATGCAGTCTGTGTTTGAGGAGTCTCTGCCTCGTCCCAGTGTGGATGCCGTCCGAGGGGAGATGATGCCCAGTTGCTGGATCCTGCAGCCAGTCAGACGAAGTGGACAGGAAAGCACCAGGGTCATCTACCTACTGCAGGTGAGATATGATAATGTATTTATGATTTTTACTATACAAAGTGATAGTTGGCAGGCCGGACTGTATGTGAACAGTGTTTGTTTTTGCCTTGTTGTGATATAATGATCATCATCTTTTACAGGTGGATCTAGGAACTCCGTCTTTTCCTCACCGACTGTTAAACACTGTTGCCAGGAGACAAGCAGCTGTCATCGCTGATCTTGACGTTTTCCTTGCTTCATAAGTCCGCTGGACACATGAGGACACACATCAGCAGTGAGCACTTAGACTTAACTAAATTTGCACCTAAAATATTTTTACTTGAGTTTTTCAATTTGAAGAGCACTGTTATCTTGATTCACTACAACTACAACTACAAAGTTGAAGCAGCTGTTTTTGTATGAAGGTATTTTTTTTAAAACTGTATTTTTGTATGTGTGTGAATGCTTTTAACAATCACAATCCTATTTTACCAAAGATTTGTTAGAAGCCTAAGGGAATGACTTTCCATGACCTATTCTGTGTATTTCATTTATTTCAGACAACCTGATAATTAGTTCTCCCAGAGGGCAAAACTGTCAAGTTCCCCGACTTGATTCAGTCACTGATATGATGACATAGCTTAATAAATATGTCATAACCTGATAAGTACCAGCTATTTAGCTCCCTCTATACCTGTTATCACTATGGTGTCTTTTGATTCCTACAATATGCTAACAAGTCAACAAAGCATAGTAAGACTACATTTCAATTGTCAAATCAAAAGAAATTACACAAATTAGACCATATGTATATTTATTATGCAAATGTTTTTTCTCTAGTCTTTTCTTTTTGTCTTTATATAATAGATATAATAGATAGGTGTAGCTAGTTTTGTAGTGACTAGGACATATCAATACATCTGAGATTAAAACCATATTCGGAAGGCAGCATCATTTTGTGCCAGTTCAAACCGTTCAATTGGTTTTTGAAAATACTTAAATGCTTTGTCTCACCCTAATTTGGGTCAACGATGAAGGGGATTTGACTGATGTGACAATAAAATTAAAGCTGAAAGATTTAGACGCACTTTATGGGGAAAGTGTTTGAAGGTCACGTGGGTTTGTGTTCATCCATGCTAACAGCGTAGCTCTACTGATATCCAGACTTCTTCTACATTTCTATTTGTATAACACTTTAATTTATATGGCAAATGTTCACATGCTAACATGTTAAAATACGCCTATGGATATTGTACACATATCTGTTTAACATCGGCAAGTTAGCATCGTCATTGTAAACATTTAGCATGCAGATGTTAACATGTTCAATTTACCGCAAGACTTTTTCAACATGTGAATTGTCCTACTTATTTACCCGGGAACTGCAAATCTTATCCACTTGATGAGCTTAATTGTGCAGAAAATGTATTTTAAATGTCCTTTAATGGTAGCAAAAAGGGACAGAAGTATGTAAGATATGTATTGGATAGTAGGGGTTGATTATTGAAGGAATGCTAAAAATTACAATTACTGTTTATGTGTTTATCTGTGCAGGCTCTACTAAGTTTAAGCCTCTGAGCAGAAAATGTAGTCTAAAAATACAAAGAAAAAAGCTTTTGTAGCAGAAACATGGAGAGACGGAGTTGAAAGGTTGGGAACTTATTGAATATAACAAGTCGAAGGTCTTGTAGTCTCATCAACTTTCCTCCAAAGCTCGATGGTTCAGGAAGTATTTGACCTGCTGAAGTGCTGTTGAGCAAGATATTGACGCTAATAACCAGCTCCAGGGATGATGATCGGTAGCTCACCCAGACCCTTCAACTCATTTTTTTTTCAGTAGTACGTTAAGGTACCACAAATCTGCATAAGCTGGGTTTTAAGGGGCTTTTTTGTTAGCACCAACTTTATGAAGTTTCTAGTATTTATTTTGTTCCTCCTGCCCTGTTTGAAATGCTGTTTTATAGTTATATAAGTGACTTTTTTTATGAGCAAAGCATGACGCTGTTTACAGCTTCTTGCACAAACATTGTTAAGGCATTTATTAATGTTCATATTAAAAGCATTTTTTGTTTTTGTTTGTACAGTGTTGAAACTATGCAGAAGCTGATCAAAGATGGGGCTGCTTTCAGTCAAAGTTGCATCAGCTGTATCCGGATATGAAGCCATATTATTTACAGCAGTTGAAGGTAGTGCTCAGTTTGTGACTTAAGATGTTCCCAGGAGAACCAAAGAGAAAGGATCAAAAATAGTGAAGATACAGAGTGAAGGAACAGAGTCACAACATTTTGTACTGATTTCTATTTTATGTACATCTATATATATTTTAAAGTGTTTTCATTGTGTAAAACGGCATCGTTATTTATGTTTGGACAATATGTTGTAAATGTATTTTGTTATAAACACCCTGCTTCCTGTCGCTAATGAGATGTAATTTGGCCATATGCTTGGCCACGTTTTATGAATACAGTACATATTTTTAAATGATTTGTTGTTTACTCATTTTTGGATTTGTTTATAACTGTGTTATGTAAAGTCTTACCAAAGTCTTTTTTATTTTTATTTTTTTTCCACTGTGCAGAAAGACATATGTGCAGAGTTTGACACTACAAGGCTGTTTTCACATTCACCTGCTAAAAAGTGAAAGAAGAAATATTTAGCTTTGAAGAAAAATTTGAGCGAGGGAACAGTAGATGTAATTTTAAACTAGATTTTTATTTGGAAAAAACATATCAGACAAAATGTTATTCTGAGTATTTATATATTCCAAGTCTGAGGGACTCTTTAATAACTTTTTGTTAAATGGAAAAAAGAAGAACTAAAAAACTAAAAGTAGAAACTGAAATAATAAATATAAACAATTTCTTACTGAACTATGTTGTATTATATCCTTAAAGTGATTCAAACATTAATGCTTTATTTTATTCATGACATTGCTGTTGTTTCTAATCCAAATCATCTTCATGGAAGACTTTCTATGAGACAAATGTCATTTTATTGATGCCACATGTTGACCAGCTTTGTTTTGGTCAAGTTACTGACATTTGTTCCAGAGAAATTCCTCAAGTAAACAAGCATGAAACGTTTCTGTCTCACAGTTCATGTCCCATTATATCTGACAGGTGTTTTCACTCATAACCGATGGAGATCATTTGTAATGTGGGGGATCTGTCTCTCCAGCACTTCTCTGCATATCCAGGCCTCTCTTCTCTACTGTGCGTGTAAATGGCGCACACGCACGCAGGCGGCAGTGGAGGTGACATTTCTGAAAGGGTCTCGGTGGGTGGGTGTTATGTGTGCGATTAGAGCCGGGGTCGGGGCGGGGTGCTGAAGAGATCAGAAGTGTCTCTGCCATTTAGAGTCACCGGCTCTTGTCAGGAATGTTCGTCCCCTGCGCGCACAGATCATGTACTGGATGCGCCCACTTTATTTTTAACCCTGCAGGGTGGGTCAGTCTCTGGCTTTCGGGAATGACCGTGGAGCGCGCGGCAGCTACAGCCCCTTTCCCTCGTCCCGCGTGCAGGACCGTGCCCTCCTCGCGCTGTGGAGACCTCGCGCACTGACCAGGACTGTCCGCTGCTTCAATGGGATTATAATTGCTTTATTGGCAGGGAGAAGGCTCAAGATAAACACTTCCGGACAGGACAACATCCAGAAGCAAGTAAGTATACATTAAACGCGCCGCTAATGCGCCATTGTTGAATTTAATTATTTATCTTTGGCCAAATAGTTTCTGTCAGCGGTCACTGAATGGCGCTCATTCCATTTAGCCATAGAAGTTTCCTCCAAACCACCTGTTGGAGCAGGGTGCCATGTTAAATAGTGACATGGTTTTCAAATACTACTGACTGTTTATTTATGTTAAAAATGACGAGATGTTTTCCGGCTATTAGATGTAGTCACTCGTTTGTTTTAATTAAGCTTCAACCGTGTTGAGTTTTCACTTTGTTATCTCTGACTGTAAGCAGGCCTCCGCAGGAGCGATAGTGACATTGCGCACAATGACGTCACCGTGCGTGTTTGCGCGTAGAAAAGTGCGCTCTTATATCTTATAAAGTTTATAAGTATTGTTCAAGTAACATAATCTATATTGTGATGTGAGAATACGGTGCAACAAGTAAAAAAAATCCTGCACTAACAGTAACTTATGTAACTTACTATGTATTATGAGGTAGGATTATTAGCTAAATGTATTTAAAGTATCAAAAGTACTCCCTCTGTGTTATTATAAGCCTACATTATGCAGTTGAATTATTATTACTGATGCATTCATGAATAAATAACATTTTTGGTGTTGTAGTTTAGAGCTAATTTTAAGTATTATCCTTTAACAATACATCATTTTATAAGATCAACACGTTTTGTATGGTAAATCTACATCTGTAAGGCAAGGCAAGTTTCTGTAATGTGACTAATAACTCAAACTGTCAAATAAATGTAGTAGAGTACAAAAATACAATATTTCCCTCTAAAATGTAGTGCCGTGGAAGTAGTCTGCAAAGTAGTATAACAAGAAAATACTCAAGTATAGTACTTTGTTTACATCCCACCACTATACATTAACCTTATCCCAAGTCTACTATTATAGATTTTCTCTTTCTTACAGCACCAAACAAATGACGTCCTTGAAAGAAAGCAGTGTTGTGCTTTTTTGAAATGAGCCGTTCCCTGCACAAAAGTTTCTCCCTCATTCCCCTTAAAAGGACAAGCGTGAGTGTGTCTGGACCAGCAGGGACTTTTGTGTAAACACACTCCAGAAATAGTTTACTATCGATTCCTAATAACCTCTCACAAGATCAGCCGCAGTATCGTTCCAGTCACAACAATATTGACCATTTCTCCTCCTCACAGCTTGTTTATGTAATGGTGCAGTATGGATTATGCTAAACAGGGTGTTTTTAACGCTCATTATTTTTCACAGATCTTGTTCAAATTCATGGGTGATAAGTAGTTTGATGCGATATTGGCAGTCTGGGTAGAAAAGTGACATTGATGGTCACTCAGTCTAGTTACCAGCCTCCTCCTCCTCCTCCTCCTCTATATTGATCTCTGTCCACTTTGTGTTTATGTCTCAGATTTAGTCTCTGCAGGACCACAGGCCTCCCTCCTTCAGTCCAGTTGCTGCTGCTGCTGCTACAGTTTCATACACACACTGTCAGTCACACATCTCGACCACACCCATCTCTTATTTCATCCTGTCCATCTGACTCTGTGCTACTCAGAATAATGTGCTCACGCCTTGCTGACTATGTAATGTGTTATTATCAATCTCAAGTGCTGATCTGATGTTTACATTGTAAATACGTGTTTACAATGTATTTGTGCTGGAACAACAAACAAGGGAAAAATCACAAGCAGCAGAAAAGAAATGTGCAGTTCAGTTCACAGTGTGCTGCCAGGAAAACATTGTATTTACTGGACCATGATGTGAGGACTTTATCCACTACAGATGACAGAAAGAACAAGTGGTGCCAACATATATATATATATAATATCTTAATAATCTATATCTATAACCTAATATGAGAATTATGCACAGTACCTCTCAATAGTAACACTGATAATATGACTGATAATACAATTCTATCACTTATGTGTCAGTGGTGTTAGCTTTGGCAAACTCAAACTCATGTAAAGTGCCAAAATAATTAGTTGATTGTAACTATTCATCATGAATCATTTAAGTAATTTATCAAGGAAAAGTGCGTAAAACTAATGAAAACTGTTTTTTTGTTAATGTAAGTATCATGTGTTTGGGTTTGGACTATAAGTTTCGGGGAACTTGCAATGGATATTGTCACTTTTTAGAAATTATTTTACATTATATTTTTATAGACTAAATTCATCATAATTGTAAAATCTTTAAAAAAATGTGGGAAAACAGAAACAAAAAAATACTTTGATGGAAAGTGTGGTTTTCAGTAATGATTGTATACTCTTTTCAGGGCTTTGCATCTGCTCATATGTACAGTAGTGTACAGCTGGGTTGTTTTAGCCTACTGTTACCCTCACTTAGTACTTCATACCAGTGATTGCATCTCATTGAGTTTGAAGTTTTTATTGTGGCTTGGGTGACCTACTGTGAGTAAGCAGTTATATAGGAGTTTTGTCTCTTGCTCAAGGTCACCACAAGAGGACTCGTCTCTATTGACAGGCACACACTTGCTGTGGCAGGCAGCAAACTTGCGACCTTTCTGTCACAGGACTGTCTGTAAGCCGGAGGTCACCTGACTTTATAGAGCTCTAAATACAGCTTGGTGTCGTATCTTTGTATGTTCTCACTTCAGTTCCTAGCACACTCACACGCTTAATTTGCTGCGATTTGTGTTTAGCTGCTAAGTTGAACAGTCAGTCGGTCCTCAGACGTAGAAGTCTTATAGGTTTTGTATATAGTACAGTGCATGCTGGCAGTTCTACGGATATGAGTTTGTAACGGTGTGTAAAGAGTGTGTTGTGCAGTAGTCCTATCCAGGTTGTGTGTGAGGTGATAAGGGGATCCCCAGCGGTGGGTGGGGCATCCAAAGGCTGATAACAGCCCTCTGCAGACAACTGATACTGAGCAGCAGGAGGAGGGAGACCTGTAGGATGTCTTCATTGTACATCACAGAGGGCCTCTTCTCTGAAACATCCTCTGTGGTGAATTCATATGAGGAGAGGACTAAATACTCTCACTCAAGTACTGTATTAAGGTGCAATTTCAAGATACTTCAGAGTCACTTTCAGAGACAAATATAATACTTTTTTTTTTACTCCACTACATCTATTTGATGGCTATAATTACTAGAGTCAAGTTGAGAATATAGAATTTTTTATTTGTAATGGGATGTTTTACTGGGTATTACTAGTTTTACTCAATTAAGGGATCTGAACGCTTTTATCACTGTGAGCAAGTTTCTGTTCTCTTTCACCGACATTTTTTATGTTAAAGGTCCCATTAAAGATGAGCTTTCTATTTATGTACTTTATACTAATCATACATGATGACATTAGTGCATTGCTCCTCTTGTTTTGGTACTAAATGAATTAGAAGTTAATTACATAAAACCCTAAATAAAAAATATATAGTAGAAAACATACGGATTGTTTATCATATCTCAGATCTAATGTTGACATGTAATCACATAGATCTCTGATATTGTGACAAATATTCAAAAGTCATTGCATGCAAGAACACAAGTTGGATTCCCCGCCTCACTCCACCACCCGCCAACAGAAACTCACAAAAGAGTTCAAACTACGTGAGCTGCATCATTTAAAAGAAGGCGGCTTCGTCATGTTCTGCAGTACACAGGGGTTGCCCCCCCGCCCCCTCCATGAGACGTGATAAGAAAGCTATGCTGTACCCAGATAGAGCTATCTGAGCGGCTACCCTTCACCCGCCATTCCACAGAAAGAATACACAGACAAACACTGCAGGGTGACAGTTCAGCTAGGTGACACAAAATGGAGATCATGAACACCACAGGAGTTTGTTTGAAAGCTACCACAGACGAGATTTCTGTATAAAACTATACCTGTAAAATATCTATGATCTCATACTGTAGATTTGCCTAAATTGCCAAAATGAGAATTTCATTTTGGTGCCATTTTGGTGCCAAGTTTATATTCAGCCCCTCCCACTGGAAAGAAACGTAACTGAAACACTGAAACGTAAAACTAAAATACACACCGTCACCTGAACTCCCTCCAGAGAAACCTGACTTCACCCATTATCATCAATCTCCCCTCCTGTCACTACAGTAGCTTTGAAATAAAAATCGCAGAGCAGTTGGGTTAGGCTCTTTCTGCTAATTGAAGTAAGTCAGTATCTGCAAAAAAAAAAAAAGTGTCTGCATCTTTAAGTTCAAATTGTGTGAAATTGTTTTGTAGTGTCATTTATTATTTTCTAGTTGTAGATGAAGAAATCTGATTGTCTAGATTGCTAACAGTGCAGGTTATCTTGTTGATATTTGTTTGATTGATTAATTATTTTGTCACGAAATAGTGAAACAGTCCAAAACCTCTAAAATAATTTGTTTACTATCATATAAGATGAAGAAAAAAAGCAAATCCTCGTTAATAAATTTTTGCTGAAAAATTTATTGAAATCATTGAAAAAAAGTGATTTTGATTATCAAAATAGATTCATTTTCTGTCAATTGACTAATCCATTAATCATTTCAGCTGTAGGGCTGAATCCCACTTAATCATCATAATGGGCCATAACACATCTGTGTGTTTACTCTCTGTTTCAGGCGTCCTCTATTATTCAAGGTTCATCTCTTCAGTTCTTCCCATCCGCTCATCTCCCTTTACACCCAGAGCACCTGAGGACGCCGGCCGCCGTCCCCCAACCTGCTTGCCACGCTGGCTACCGCCATGACTTCCACCACAGACTTTGACAATGCAGAGATCACGCAGCAGTACAGCCACATAAACACCCGCTTTGAGCTCTCTGATGAGGAACTAGACAATGACAACAGCTCTGCCAGGCTGTTCGAGCGCTCGCGCATCAAGGCCCTCGCAGGTGAGTGTCTGCATTCTGAAGCAGGGACATAGTTCATCATTTCTAGGAATCCTTGATTTTACTTCAAATCTCTCTGCTAGGTATTATTGTATATGTGTGTGTTTGTGTGTGCATGTTTCTTGTGGTGTCACACACCCCCGGCAGCTGAGCCCTGACACCGCTCCGCTCTGCACCCTCTGCAAGTAACCGGGATCACTTGCACATTCCTAGAGTGTTCCCTGTCTGACTGATCTGGACAGCTGCTTTGCCCGTCTGCCTGCCATAAAACAGCTCTCTGGCATTTCTGGCTAAGCTTGTAAGCTGTGACCCACCTGTGGGCTGGCAGCTTGGGGTTTTAAAATAGCAGTGTTTCTACGACGGAAGGAAGCGTCACGGAAAGGGGTGTTGAGATTTCATACCGTGTTCATGTCTGTAAAGTCTCAGATACAGAAGAGGTCAGACATGATTTTAGTTCTGTGAAGGCAGTTTTCAATAGCGCTAAATAGTAAGTTTTTTGATAATAGTGCAGAATGTGAGTTTTGTTGCTGTTACTGAGTGTCCTTTTCTTTAAACATTACTGTTAGAGATATACATAAATCCCTTTTATCATTTCACAAAGTTATCTAGACACAAGCAGTCGTAAAACAAATGTTTCCTTCTAACTGTTTTACTCACCACCAGTTTCTGAGGGAAATATCTGTCTCTTTAGCTGCTAAATGCTCCACAACATTCAACAGCTGGCTGAAAACTGATAACGTCTGCTGTTTGGTGCTTTCCAGGTAGCGTACAATAACTCCTTAGAGCTTGTTCATGGATGGTGAGAATGAACCAAAGCACTAAACTTGCAGGCAGTGATATGAAAAGAGACATCAAAAAGTGCTGCGGGAAGATTGAGTGATAAATCTCTGCAGGTTTGGCACTACGACGACACATTTTGCATTACACATAGTCATTTGATACATTGTTATTTTTAATACATGAATCATCCTCTCAGGGCAGCCAAAGCACCTTGAGCAGCGACTGACAGAAATACAACCGTGGACGTGTAACTCAGACTACAGCACACCCAAACAACCCATAAGATGAGAAGATTCATTACATCACATAGTTTTAATAAAGAAGACTAACGTCCGACATTGACCTCATGATCGTATGTTGTATTCCACATTACATGAAATCTGTGCATGTATTTTCTTATAAATATTTTGTCTAGTATGCGTGTACATTGTTTCTATGAGCTCTACTACTGTACTGAGTGTTGCATTAGTTCGAGCACAGAGCACCACAGTAATTGATTGGATTGGATTGATTGTTTTCTTATTATTGGCTCATTCATCATCATTCATTACTTGGCTACCAGCTGAGTAGTACCATCCAATTATATATTTGTGCAGGTGTACACATCGGCCTTCACAACTACTACTACTACTACTCTACTGATATGTTCATACATGTTATATACATCTATCTTTATAATCTTATAACTGATAAAACTATAATCTGATTAAAGAGCAAGTAAACAAGACAAGACAGTTTCTGCTACTCCATCAATCCGACAACCAGCTCTACTTCTGGTCCTTGATGGCTCATGTCCTGTCAGGACCGTTTATCGTGCTGCACACGCCCTCCCCCCAAATTTCTTTTTGTTGTCCCTTTCTGTCTCTTTAAGTGATGAAGCCTTCTGTGTGGGTGTTGGGGATATTGTGTTAGAGTGCTACTGCACTGATGTTTCTGTAATGCAATCTATGTTTCCCGTCAGAGTGAGAGAGAGAGGGAGTGGGAGAAGGAGGAAGGAAAGTGAGAGAGAGAGACAGTGGGAAAAGAGGGAGGAAGGTGAGGCAGGAGATGAGAGAGACTCTGAATGACACTCGCTGCTGATTTACAGCTTGTGAACACAGAAATAGGTACCTGCCTTCAAAGCACATACAGAACACATTGATATCCAGTCATCTACAGTGCACCTTACATAAGCCTAAAAAGCTTTATGTAGGTAATCACAACTGTGTCAGTCATACACTTCACATTCAGTGATGTCACAACTGTGTGGGAGTTTTGCTTCGTGGGAGAGAGACTTGCAAAGGCACATGGATGTGTTGAAACATATCGTATGCATGGATGGGGCTAAAGAAACCACTTTGAGCTGAACCGAAGGCTGCCGGAGCCCTCGTGCCGCCTGAGAGTGGAGGCACAGCATCATAACAGCAGCAGTGAGGAGAGAGTTAGAAAGAAGAAGAAGAAGGAAGAGGAAGGGAGGGAGGGAGAGGGCAGGAGTAAGCACGAGAGGGATCTGGAAAGGAGGACAGAGAGCCAAGAGACAGAGAAGAGGAGAGACGTGGAGTGCCAAGCTCCTGTGCCGGCTTCAGGCTGTGTGTTGTTATTGTTTGGGGGTCAAGATGAGCAGCCCGTGCCTGCTGCGCGCTGCCCCTATAAGCCAGCCCCGACTCCGAGAGGTCAAGATCAGCCTGAAGGCCAGCAGCAGGGAGACCACAGCCATCCGGGGCAGTAGCGGAGGGACCAGGGAGGCTGCCAGCCGGCCCTACGCCACGGCCGAGAAAGAGGCTCCGGTGCGGAGCAGGAGCACCCCGCCGGTCCACCGGTCCCAGAGGTCCGAAAGTAGGAAGACGACGAGGTCAAGCAGCAGCAAGCAGCAGGAGCCAGAGCACCACCTGGAGAGGAACGGCACCCTTCTGCATGTCCCACTCACTGTGGCACCTGTGAAACTCTCCCCCTTCTCCTTGTCCTCTTCCTCGTCCTCCTCCTGCACCCCGAGACGTCAGCGGCCTTCTCACCCGCAGCCTCCCCCCACCCTCCACTCCTCCTCCTCTTCATCCTCAGCCAAGAGTATGAAGCGGGCGCGCTCGCTGAGTTACAGCACCTCCAACATCTGTTTCAAGTCTATCCTGGATGGACGCTTCAGGCAGCTGCAAGGTACAGGGGTCCTGATGGAAGAGCTGCGGGTGTTTGTGCATCTGTGTGTGTGTGAGTTTCTTTATCCCCACAACCTCACAGATGAGAAAGGTAACACTCTTTCTATCGTGCCCCTCTTGTCCCCAACGTTTGTGTTTAGTCCAGGATGGGATTGCAGAGGTGTGTTAGCAAGTTTGAACTTAGTTTGTCATCCTGTTATGAGAAGTGGGAAAAAGTCAGAGTTTCCATAGTGTTGGCCCTTTTTTATTTAATGTATTGGGTAGTAATTTATTTATTTTCAGGACGCTATAGCTCTGCCCCAATTGTTCACTGACTTGGACTTACATAATTCATAGTGCAAACTCCTAAAAAGGTTGTGATGTTTTTCCCTCCAAAGCCATTCATTGCTAGCTAGTGTTATATATGCTATTGTGCTGCATTTGCTTTAAAATAACAACCATATTCATCAGTTTAGCTTGTTGTCTACTTTCCTTATGGTCCTTACCCTTCACAAATTGTTCTAAAGAAAAAAGCATTAGTGTGTTTTGATCCCGGCCTTATTTTTTTTTCCATGAATGATTGCTTTGGCGTTAAATAATCAATTTCTCTGGCAGTTTAACTTCTCCCTGCCTTTGTTGTTAACGTTTTAAGAGAGAGGTTTGCCGTCACTGTGGATTTTTGTTAGCTTGCACTATGCTATCCAACTCCCTGATGACAGGAATGCATTAGTGAGAGGAAGAAAATGGAGGATAAGATGAAGGAACAGTGAGGGGAAACATGCTTTTTTTTCTGCCCTTGCTAGATTTCAAGTATCTAAAGTATCGACTGAGTCCGAAGACCGCAGAGGAAACTGATATGTGAAGCAGCAAACTTTGAAGCCTTCCTAAATCAGAGAGCTGTTCAGAGCCAAGTGTATTGATCCACCAACTGCACATCATGAAATTTTATTTGCTTTTTTATTTTGCCCATTATTAGAAAGATCTACTTCATATACTTCAGGAGAATGAAGTTGGACAGAATGACAATAACAATAATAATAAAAAAAACCCCCACAAGTAATAAATAGATAAAGAGAGAAATTTGGATTTATCGATTTCAACCATTCATCCATTTTCTTATGTCTTATTTGGAAGTTGACATGTTACTGAAAAAGTGTTTGCGCCACACTGTCCTGGTTGTTTTTTTATGAGACGTTGACCTTTAACCTTTCAGCTATCCTCAGCTGTGTCCAGATTTCCTTCAAGTTTTTGGAAATATAATCTCACCTTGAGTTTGACGCTATACTATAGTCATGTTTTGCATTTAATGTGTTCGTTTAGCATCTTTTCTTAATCCTTTTGAGTACAAATATTGGTCGGTATTGCTTTTTGCGGCATCAGGAAACCTTGACGACCTGGGCACAGAATGTAAATCTATCAGAGGCTCAGACAATTCAGCTTTGACTGGAGACATGTCTTGAGGAAGCGTATAAACAAAGTGTAAACAGGTGAGGTGTTTCATCTAAACTCCTGGAAAGAGCTTTTAATAAGCCCTGCGGTGATGGCTGCAGGACAGGTAGCCCTGGCAGTGCCATGACTCAGGCATGTAACGTGGTGCTCCGGGACCACTTGTCCACATTCAGTAAGAGCTGACTGTGGGAAAAGACGGACCAGGTTGTATACAGGGAACATCCATCAGCATGAATAAGTCATGAGACTTTCACTGGAGTCAAAAGAGTGGATGAGAGACTACTAAGTAAAAGCATGTGAAACAGAGGAATGTTTAGTAGGACTTGTAGTGATATATAGGAAGAGAAAGCTGGGAAGTTTGGAAAAGGGATGCAGCACAACAGGGACAAGAAGCTGCTACAGTCCAGTCAGTGTTGATAAACTGTGACGGAGAGTGAAAGAAGTTTGGATATATAACTGTTACTCTCACACAGGAATATTTAATTCATGTTAAAACACAGTTTGACAATGGCAGCTTCTGCTGTAACAGCACTAAGTACAACCAAACATCAAACGTACTATAACAACTTTCCTATTTATAAACTGAACAGTGCTCCTTTCAGCTACAATTCTGTCATGACTGAAGTTAAAATCATCATACAGTAACTAAATGCCAGATTGTAGCTTTTATATACATTTCATAAAAAAAACACCAGTGAGGGTTAATATATAAAACCAATAGAGGTGGACGATATGGAGAGAATTATTAGTATACAGTATATAATTTCACGTCACAATTGCAATATCATAATATAAGTCTGAGTATATTTTCAGGAAGTTTAAGAACTTTAGCTGCCCTCATGATCCCAGTGTTGTTAAACTCGAGGTACTGTACTGTACTTTTTTCCTATTCTAAAAAACCCTTTCTTGTGAGTTTACTGTTTGCTTTGCACTCCTCAGTTATACTTGAATCTTCAAATGGTTTACGTAGATAGAACTGTGAGGCTTTGTCCTTTCAAATGATTGTACATAAGTATAAGTTTCAAGTCATTTTCAATTAAAAATGCCAAAATTTCTGATTTCTTTAGTCCTTATGATGGTAAACTGAATATCTTTGGCTTGTGGAACGTTGACTGGGACAAAACAAGACATATTAGGTTGCATTTTAAGCTCTTGGACAAAATGAGACATTTTTCTGACATTTCATAGACCAATTAATTGATTCATTGAGAAATAATCCTCAGATTTATCCATAATAATAATCATTAGCTATATGTATGCATGTGTAATTTGTCAAAGTTGACAAACTCACAAAATCAACTGTGTATATCAAAATATAATGTGAGGGTTGCTGCTTCAGGAGTACTTTTCAGACAAACATTGAGGGCTTTGTTCAGCAGCAAGCCTGCAGAAAGCTGTTGTCACACTGAGCTTGTTGAACTACTCATCTGGAGATGGCTCAGTGGCGATGCATGCAGGCAACAACTGCCTTCCCTCCTCCTCTGCTGTTCCTAAATGGCCTGTAGCATCAGTGTGTATCCATTTCCTCTCGAGATCTCGCGATGTGCACGTTTCAGGGATTGAAAATCGTCTGGAGGCAGCACAATATATAGTTCAGAAAGAATTTGTCACTGGTTTCATGGTGCATACGTTTTTTTTCTCTTATCAGTCTCTGTTTTCTGCACTGCTGAGTGCTGACAGATTATGATAGTACTGTTTGTGACGTGCTAAATGAACGCTAACATTCCTAATGGAGCTTTGAGTTATTTGCATGTTTTAATTGCCATTACTTTTTCATGGCGTGGTTATCCGCATGGATGTAGTGGAGCAGCGCATGGTGTTGTTCTGCTGAGGAGAGCAGAATAAAGCATGATTTATTTACTGTATTCAGCTCTGTGTGTTTTACATACAACAACCCCTGATTTTCTTTCTTTTTGATAATGCTGAGAATGGAGCTGGAGCTTTTTCTGCACTTATTGGGTTATTTTTAGCGTTACTGTAGCTTATGTATCTTGTTCCATTTTCCTGGGTCTCTGTAGACTAAACCTGAAAGCCTGCATCTCAGTCACTCTCTTCACTATGCTCTGTCTGATCTGTTTTGCCCTCCACCGTTTGCTCTTCCTTGGTTTACTTTTGCTCCTGTTTCTTCCTCCATTTTATTCTGTTTGATCTCCTTTCCCTTCTTATCCTTTTTTCCCCAACACCTTTAAAGTCCTTCTTTTCACCAGCCTTTCTTTCCTTTTCTCTCTGTGCTTTTTCTCTTCCCCCTCTTAAGCTGTTCCTTGCTTATTCTCCACAGCCTCGGGGTCTGAATCATTTATTAGACAAGTCATTAAGGATGCAGTCCTTTGCACTCCTTAGTTTGCAGTCATATTTGGGTTCAGGAATAAACAGGGCAAGCTTTAGGAGGGAGACCAAGGGGAAGGCATGTGGCGCAAAATGGGACAGGTGAGGGGATAAGGGGAATGCCTCATCACCAGGTTGACCTGATAAACTTTACAGAGCTGCGTGTTTATATGTGTGCAAAGGTAACTGTAATCAACTTGGATTATCTTTCTGTCATCCTTGCTCCAGATTATTCTAAAGTATGTCACTCAGACATTATTCAAAAATTATGTCCACTGTTTACTGACATAATGAATATTAATGAAGCACCGATGTTTGCACGATATATACTGATGTCAGAAAATATCCTTTTCAACATATTTCTGAAAAGTTGGCATCAGAATTATAATTTAGAAACACTCTGGGTAAGAGTTTTAAAACATGCAGGTAGATTCTAGGTATTTCATTTGCTTTATAAATGCAGATACACTGTGCCATTACTCATCACAATTACAAACCCACTCACACCATCCCCATTCCTATTTACTTTATTCATGTCCACAAACAAAACAGAGTTTAGCACATTAGGTCACACCAACATATGGTCCCATCAAATTTGGTTTTATTATTGCTGCTGAGTGGGAGACACATCTGCGGTGCATTTAGATGTGATTTAAAGTGTGAATGTGAGCCTGGCAAGATGTGTCACCATGTAGGCAGCATCCTCCCAAAAACCTCTCCAAGACGGATGCTTATACGCTCTGCATCTCCCTGCCCTGTCATTGCTGAGTTTTCATGCACAGTCAAGGAATTCAGAGTGAATACACCTACACTTAATTATTACTTAGAAATTGCACTGTTTTAACGGGGGAATGATTGTTCTGTAGCTGCAGATATTTCATTATTCATGGATGCTCATGTTCTTTCTTAACTTTGTGCTCCCACCAGATGAGCGTGAGGCAGTTCAGAAGAAGACCTTCACCAAATGGGTCAACTCAATCCTGTCCCGGGTCGGCTGTCGTATCTCAGACCTCTACCTGGACTTGCGGGACGGACGCATGCTCATTAAACTGCTGGAGGTTCTGTCTGGTGAACGATTGGTGAGATGTTCTCTTGTCAAACATTGCACTTTTATGTTTTCCACTCCTTTATTATTCTTTGAATCATTCCTTTTTTTCTCTCTTGCGGTCACTCTTGTCTCTATAATTTTTCCTTTCCCTCTTTTGCCTTCTTTTCTATCTTCAGCCAAAACCCACTAAGGGCCGAATGCGTATCCACTGTTTGGAGAATGTGGACAAGGCCCTGCAGTTCCTCAAGGAGCAGAGGGTCCACCTGGAGAACATGGGCTCCCATGACATTGTCGACGGCAACCATCGCCTCATCCTTGGCCTCATCTGGACCATTATCCTTCGCTTCCAGGTAAACAAACCATAACTACACTCTGACAGCCTATATTTACCTTTATTTTCCCAGATTTACCTTCATTCTACTTATTTTTTTAATAAATGTGATTTTCTTATGGTAACTATTAACTACATTGTGCATTACAAGTAATTTTATGTTGTGATATTACTGCAAGTTCAGTCATTCAGCAGGAAAGAAATTCTTTTTTTTTTTTTTTCACCATTACGGTTCTGGTGCGGAAAACAAAATTACACGATGAGCTGGTCACATGTGCAGCCTGACTGCACTTCAAATATGGCAGCGTAGTTAATATCTGTTGCTACGATTATCACTGACTGAAAACACTATACTAATTATATAAGTATGGAGTATGTGCTCTGCTTCACATAGATGTTTGTCTTAATTACGTTATAATCATGTTTCCATAGTAGATAATCTGATGTGTTGCATAGAGAAGTCTTTGATGGTTAATTGTTTATTCTCATTTGGGTGTATATGCATGCATACATGCACAGCAACATTTTTTACTAGCAGCCTTGGGATATTATTTGACTTTTTCTTTTTCCTCGAAATGAAGCCTTCAGGTTCCAGCCATTATTATCGGTTGTTAGAAGCACATCTAGTACATCAGAACATGTCTGTTTGACTCTTTTATCTTCTTGGAGAGGGCGTATATTTATTTTTAATTTGACAGCAACAGTGTTATTTTTAGACATGTTAGTTCAAACAATATAACCTCTTGCATTATTCAACATTTTTCAAAAAAATAAAATAAAAAAGAAACAGAAAGATAGGACTTTACTTGGTCCTGTCTGTATCTCTCAGTCTGCAAGAGAACCAAAGCTGGCTAAATTTAGCTCTCTCTTAGGGCCTGTCTCTCTGATCACATCAGTGCTCTAATTATTGCCCCACTGTGTGGGAAAATAAGAACTTCAATAATCACCACCTTTCATTCTATTAATTGGACCCCAGGTTTAGATTAGCGAGAATCCAGCCAGCTACTACCATTGATGATATATCCCTTTCAATTAGTTTTGTTTCACACAAATACAACCCTAGTTTTTCTTCAAAGTATAATATATAATTTGTGCCACTTGTGCTGTGTTCTTATTTGATTGTAAACCTCACAGTCATTAGCCAGGTTTCATTATTTACCATCCAGCTGTGCTTATTGTTCTCATTAGATCCAGGACATTATTGTGGAAACCGGCCAGGCGGACCAGAAGGAGACACGCTCAGCCAAGGATGCTCTTCTTCTGTGGTGTCAGATGAAAACTGCAGGGTATGTGCAATATGTGGCCATTAGCATCACCAACAAATTAGTATCAGAATGCAGTCCTGTTCACAGCTGTAAATCCTGTAGTGTTTTTGTTTATAGTTAGCCTTCTTGGAGCGGGTATGGGGATTTTATGACCTTTGGACAGAGTCAGGCTCGTCGTTTCCAGCCTGTATGCTAAATTTCAAGTCAACTCAATTTATTTATAAAGCACATTTAAAAACAAGAATGGTTGACCAAAGTGCTTTACAAAGACTGAAAAAAAGTCAAATGAAAACATAGTTATGAGGATCAATGGGAAAATAAATAAAAGTTTGTAATAAAATAAATAAAGATCGGATTTAAATGCTATAAACACAACAGCATTGCACAGAAGACAATTAATTAATTAATAATTATTAGAGAAAAAAAATGAATAAATAGAATAAAAACAGAATGACCAATCATGTGTTTGTGATGACTATGTAAAGGCTGAAGAAAGGAAACGGGTCTTAAAACAGGTTAAAGGTAAATCCATTAGCCAATTAGCTTAGCTTAGCATATAGACTGCAAACAGGGGAAACAGTACATCTGGCTCACGGATTAACATTTCTTTAATATGTGCAAAAAATGCATGAAAAAAATGTGTGTGTGTGTGTGTATGTTTCTACTTAGGATACCTTATTAAATGTTGTGGTCTTTTAAGTAAATGGATGCCGCTTTTCTAATAAAACACTTCATCTGTTAGGCCTTAAGCAATGTCCTTGACATTGATTTAAAACAGGAGCTCCTCAGCAATGTCCTATGTGTTCAGTCAATGACATCCCCCGACTGTTGTTTTGCAGATATCCCAATGTCAACATCACAAACTTCACCACAAGCTGGAAAGACGGCATGGCATTCAACGCTCTCATACACAAACACCGGTAAGAAGAGATGAATGACCAAATCCACTTTCACCAGCTTGAATGTAAACACACATGAATGTCTGCTCAGTGTCTCACACCCCTATTCCCCTTCATCTGCTTCACTGTCTCTTTTATCCTCTTTCTCTTACTTTCTCTCTCAGGCCAGATCTGGTGGACTATAACACCCTGAAGAGGTCCAATCAGACCCACAACCTCCAGAACGCCTTTAACGTAGCAGAGCAGACGCTTGGAGTGACCAAACTGTTAGACCCAGAAGGCGAGTGACCGATGGAGGCCATGCCTTCTTGTAGAACTAAATGTTTATAAGCTTTAGGCCTGGTAGAAAAAGGAGCTCAGGACCTGCGATGTGTCTAGCTTAACAGTGACCGACTTGTCTGCCATTCTGTTTGTAGATGTGTTCACAGAGAACCCAGATGAGAAGTCCATCATCACGTACGTCGTGGCATTCTACCACTACTTCTCGAAGATGAAGCAGCTCGCTGTCGAGGGCAAGAGAGTTGGAAAAGTAAGATGGAAAGATGACACACAACGTGCATTAACATGAGTTTGTTCCTGTTTCTGTGCCTGACTTCTTCCTCTGATGCAGGTTTTAGATCACGCCATTGAGACAGAGAAGATGATTGACAAATACGAGACGCTGGCATCAGACCTGCTGACGTGGATTGAGCAGACCATCATCGTGCTGAACAACCGAAAACTTGCAAACTCTCTGAGTGGAGTTCAGCAGCAGCTTCAGGCCTTCAACACCTACCGCACAGTAGAGAAGCCACCCAAGTGAGTGAAGCCAGGCCACCTCTCCACCTCACTCCACTATTTGCCCTGTGTTTCTTTGTAATTTTTAAGATAAAAAGAAAATACCTGACATATTTATAATTCTGCAAATTTGATTGTCAGAGTTGCAATAAACAGAAACACACGTGAATTAATTAAAAACAGTAAACAAACAACAAAAACAAAAAAAGGCAAAATTTTCATTTAATCTTTCAACATAGCCGGCAGAGCAATTAGGCTCTTTCATGGAGAATTTTTTTTTAAAGTTATACACAACTTTTTTAATAGAGGGCATAATGTCTCATCTCATTAAATCACACTCATTCAGAGGGCAGAAGATCAGCGTTTTGCAATATTTTCAACAGGCTGTTTATATTTTCAGTAAATTCACTTAGAACACAACATATTCAACAAAATATTTGTGAAAATATCTTGTGGAGTTTTTATTCATTTACATGATCAGTATGACTTCTGTTTTGACTTGGCCTTTGCAGTGCACCTTTTGGCTAAAGTTGAACTTTTTTGGTGGCTTGTGTTTTTTAATAGGTTCCAGGAGAAAGGTAACCTCGAGGTGCTGCTGTTCACCATCCAGAGTCGTATGAGGGCAAACAACCAGAGGGTCTACACGCCTAAAGAGGGAGCCCTGGTTGCAGATATCAACAGGGTGAGACACAGAGTAAAAAAAAAAGTCTCTGGCTAGCTGTCAGCTCCACTATTTGGATTTTTAATAGGAAGATTGTCTCTCTTTTGACGCCGTGCAAGTTTAAAGCTCAAGTATATCGTTAGAGTCATTTAGATGAACAAAATTCAGTCATTTGGCATGGTATAGTCCTGAGGCAACAATTAAACCACAAATTAACTGAATTACACCAGTGACCTTATAGAGTAATTTAGTAAATTATACAATAAAATCTTCCTCGCAGAAAATAAAGGTCTTTGTGTCTTAACAGGAATGTGTCATGGTTAGGATCTATTTCCCCACTGTGACAGCTCAAAATTATAAATATATTCATAAAGTGCTGGTGTAAGGTGCTTATGGTATGTTTCAAGTAAATATCCTGAGAAACAGATTTCTCAGTGATATCAGGAAACATCTGCCCCACAGTGTCCTTGAACATGACACTAAATCCCTCCAAAAGAGCTGCTCTCTAGCTGAGCTTAACCTCTGAGCTTTTTGTTGATAGGATCAAGCAAAAGAAAACTTCTAAATTGAAAATGTTTCACATCACATTGCTATTATCTACAAACTAGCAAAAACTGTAAACCTTCATGATTCCCATCTTCATATGTGTGCAGGCTTGGGAGCGCCTGGAGAGGGCGGAGAACGAGCGGGAGCGCGTCCTGAGGGACGAGCTGATCAGACAGGAGAAGCTGGAACAGATGGCGAGAAGATTCGACAGAAAGGCTGCCATGCGGGAGACTTGGCTCGTGGAGAACCAGAGATTAGTGGCTCAGGTAAAACAGCGACGGCACTTTAGACATCGTCTGATATTTGTTGCTTGATTGCTGTTTGCACACCTGATCATTGATGCAGGTAAACAGCAGAAACAGATTACCTTAAGAAACATGGAGAGCTGACAAACTAAAATGTGTCAGTTGCAAATAAAAACTTTTTGTTAACAAAGAAGTATCCTTGAACCATACACTGTCTCTTACTATTATTTATCTAATATACCATAAGGTTTCTTGTACCCTGAACTGCCTTTCTCTCTCCCTTCCTCAGGATAACTTTGGTTACGACCTGCCAGCAGTGGAGGCAGCAAAGAAGAAGCATGATGCGATTGAGACGGACATTTCTGCGTATGCAGAACGTGTACAGGCCCTGGTGGACATCTCGAGGGAGCTAGAGTCTGAGCGTTATCACGATGCCAAACGTATCGACGTGCGGAAAGACAACATCCTGCGCCTGTGGGACTACTTGCAGGAGCTGCTGAAGGCCCGTAGGGGGCGTCTAGATAAAAACCTGACCCTGCAGAGGATCTTCCAGGAGATGCTGTACATCATCAGCTGGATGGATGACATGAAGGTATCATAAGAGAAGGCATTTCTACATCAACTAATATTTATTTTCTAGACTCTAAGATGATCAAACTGTCTCCTCCTCTCCTCAGGCTCGGCTGTTGTCTCCTGACTTTGGGAAACATTTGTTGGAAGTAGAAGACTTATTACAGAAACACGCTCTGCTAGAGAACGACATCGCTCTGCAGGCAGAGAGGGTACAGAACGCCAGTACTGCTGCTCTCAAGTTCGCCAATGGAGATAGTAAGTGCAGTAGTAGCTCAAAATGCCCCTTGGCAAGACTATTTATTGTTCATATGCATGTTTTATTAGGGATGACGACAGTAGCTGAATTAAAGGCAATGAACCTTGACCAGAGTATTGAACCTCTACCTTTAGAGCTCTGAATGAAATCAGTCCATAGCAGTGAGTGTGGCAAACAGCCCTAAACTAGACTGAACAACAACACACATTTTAAACCTGCATTTTAAATACAGTAACAGTGAGTAATATGCATTTTCTTTCATTTAAAAATGTTTTCAATCTGGGCCTTTCTCATCACCCAGTTTACATTAAAATAGACTTCAGCATCCCAGAGCCTTGAGACAAGTTAAACAAGTAGAGAGAAAGTGAAATCAGTAAATATATGTAACTATTATGTTGTCCATTATTTCCAAGGCTATAAGCCATGTGATCCCCAGGTGATCCGGGACAGAGTGCAGCACCTCGATCTGTGCTACAAGGAGCTTTGTGCTCTGGCTGCCCAGCGTAGGGCTCGGTTGGAGCAGTCCCGCCGCTTCTGGAACTTCCTGTGGGAGGTGACGGAGTTGGAGAGCTGGATTAAGGAGAAGGAGCACATTTTCTCTTCCTTGGATTACGGCAAGGACCTGACAAGCGTGTTGGTGCTTCAGAGCAAACACAACGCCTTCGAGGACGAGCTCGGAGCACGCCGTGCTAACCTCGATCAGGTCTTGACCGAAGGGAAAAATATGATCCAGGCCAAGCACTTTGGTTCCCCAAAAGTTCAAGAAAGCATGGATGACATCAGTAGGCAGTGGCAGCAGCTGGAGGAGCTGGCAGCGTTTCGGAAACAGAACCTGCTGGACACTCAGAGGTTCTTCCAGTTTCAGGGAGATGCTGATGAACTCAAGGCCTGGCTGTTGGACGCCAAGAGGCAGATGAGCAGTGATGATGTTGGCCACGATGAGTACACTACTCAGCGGCTGCTGAAAAGGCACAATGACCTGAAAAATGAGGCAATCAAGAATGGAGCCACCATTGATGCTCTCTCCAAACAGGCCAATGCTCTGCCAGAGGAGCTACAGAACACGCCCGATATCCAGAGACGCCTGAAGGACATCAAGGACCTGTACATGGAGCTCATGTCTCTGGCTGACCTGAGACAGAAGAAACTCTGTGACACTATGGCTCTGTACACCATCTTCAGTGAGACAGATGCCTGTGAGCTCTGGATGGGCCAGAAGGAGACGTGGTTGGTGGGCTTGGAGGTGCCTGAGAAGCTGGAGGATCTGGAAGTAGTACAGAATAGGTACACAGAATAAATTAAATGATTATGTTATTATATCATAGCACAAATTAAGATTTGACAAATAAGTTACTTGAATCCATCTTGTATTATATTGTATTGTATTGTGCATTGTGTACAGTGTACTGTTTCTGTTTTAACCAGCACTGTTCTTGTTTTCAGGCTGAGCATTCTAGCTCAAGATATGGCAAATGTTCAGTCGAGGGTTGATGATGTCAACAAAGCTGTGAAACAGCTTGAGGACAGCAGACACCCTCGAACCAAAGAGGTCAAGGAATGTCAGACACGACTAAATAAAAGGTGCTTTTTAAAATTATTATCTACCGGTTAAATGTTTTTTCTACTGAACTGAACTAAAATAAAACACAAACCTCAATATGATGTTTAATCATAAACTCACGCAGTGTGTTATCAAAGTTTTAAAAAGATATCTTCAGAAGATGAAACATACCCTAAGATATCATTAAAGTGATTTAAACATTCATTACATCTCTTTCAGGTGGGAGGCCTTTAAGGCCATGGTGGAGGAGAAGAAGAGGAAAGTGGACTCTGCTGGTAGTCTGCACAACTATGGGCTGGAGTGTGATGAGACGGACGCCTGGATCAAAGACAAGACACGGGTGATTGAGTCCACACAGGACTTGGGCAACGACCTAGCAGCCGTCATGACCATTCAGAGGAAACTGTTTGGCATGGAGAGAGATTTGGCTGCCATTGACACCAAGCTTAACTTCTTGAGTAAAGAGGCTGACCAACTGGCCAAAGACCACCCAGAGAACGCAGATGACATCTTGGCCCGCAGAGCAGAGCTGGACGCAGCCTGGGACACGCTTAAAAAGACTCTGAAAGATAGAGAGGACTCTTTGGGCGAGGTGAGCAAGTTACAGACTTTCCTGCAAGACATGGATGACTTCCAGTCCTGGCTTTTCAAGACCCAGAAGGCTGTGGCGTCTGAAGAAATGCCTGCCACGCTGCCAGAGGCCGAGGAGCAGCTGAGCCTTCACGACGCCTTGCGTGAAGACATAAACAACCACGAAGAAGACTATCACCGCGTGAGGGACACCGGTGCCAGGGTCACCCAAGATCAGGAGGATGACCCTCAATACCAGCAGCTAGAGAAGACACTGAAGGGTCTGGACCGTGGTTGGTATGAACTGCAGAAGATGTGGGACAGTCGCAAGAACTTGCTGGACCAGGGTCTGGGCTTCCAGCAGTTCACGAGGGACGGCAAGGCTGTAGAAGCCATCCTCAACAACCAGGTACTGTACTGCATGTGTTCGTGAAGTAGGACCATGTGTAAGGTCTCAGAAATGTCTGCGTTTTGGTGGTTACCACAGGGTTAGCTTGGTAATGATGGGGTTAGTGATGCTACAGGTATTTAAAAGAATGTGCTATAGAAGAATGCTGTGTGGTCAGTTCCCACAACACATACAATAAAGTCAGTTGGTTGTGTTTTAAGAGTATTTCTCTTTTTCTTGCTTTTCCTTTGTTAATTTCATACCTACCCCAATGTTGGCTGCTTTGTTGCAGGAGTACACCTTGGCCCACATAGACAAGCCCGACACCTTGGCTGGTGCAGAGAAGGCTTTGAAAAAGCATGAGGACTTTGTGAGCACCATGGAGGCCAACGAGGACAAGATTGATGGCACTCTGCAGGGAGGACAACGGCTGGTGGACAGCAATAACTTGTACGCTGGGAAAGTTCAGGA
Source organism: Pampus argenteus (assembly GCA_036937835.1). Taxonomy (NCBI): domain Eukaryota; kingdom Metazoa; phylum Chordata; class Actinopteri; order Scombriformes; family Stromateidae; genus Pampus; species Pampus argenteus. The sequence continues at coordinate 15,808,437 of CM072873.1, forward strand.
GAAAATGGACTCCATCAATGACAGGTCAGTCATTCATTTGGTCAATGTAATTTAAATAAAAGTCTTGTGTGTCTTTTTAGCATCTGTTTCTTTCCCATAATCAGACACTTTTTAAACTGACTATAGTCAGGGAAAAACGTATGCTTCCTTTTTTTATATCCTGAAAACCATGGCTTGTATTCATAAAAGTTTCAAGAATTACACTTAAGAAAGCTCTAAAGAGAACAAGAGAGTAAAGTAAAATCACTTGGCCACTTAGAAACAAAGATAAATCATTCGTTGTTTTACTCAGTGATGTGTTATAATGTAAAAATGTGATTGGTTGATAAGTTGCTTTGGATAAAGGTGTCTCCCAAATGACAAAATGTAAATCCTTTTTATCTACAGTAGCAGTTACCATGTGAAATCAACATCAATATAATGTATTTATAACATTTAAATATTAAATAGGGAGCAAGAAAATCCAGTTTCAATGTTCATATGGGCACTTGACTGTTGTTTTAAGACAGACCTGAAAAAATGTGAACCTATCCGTTACTATAAAATGATGAAATATTAGGAAATTGGCTGAAATGGAGACAAAAACAAAACAAGACTGGAGCAAAGAAATGGTGCAGCAGGTAGACGATGCACATCACAGAAAACATAAAAAAGACAATTTAGTACAACATAAGTGCAGACAGTGACGGCTCAAGGAAAGTGATTACAAACCAATTTAGTGCCAGCTTTATTGTTGTTGCACCACTGAAAAGAAAAAGAAAAACATCCTCCATCAATTAAATCAAATGCAAATGATTTTCTAAAACTAAAAAACTGTCATGAATCATACATATTGTTTCAGATAATGCATAATTCATCACCAGTTGTATTTTCGCTTCAAAACATGTCTCAGGAAGTGTGTGTGTGCACCTCTGTCTCTGTACTTCACTGTTAAGACAATGTTTAAGTTGAAAGATTAATTTGATGAATAGCTTTTTATGAGTACGTGTAAAAATAAAGTGAAAAAAAATAAATGTTTATCTTTTACTTCTAGTAAAAATGTCACTTTCAGCAGTTTAATAAATACTGTATAGGTCCTGTTGTGTAGAAATATAGACCAGTGAAACAGCTTTCTTCTCACTGTATCATTAGTATCAACAAGAGGCAGTAGAGACGGCACGGGCACTTTTCCCATTAACTCCCACAATTCAGACAATTGGTAGACAGGCTCCTGCAATAATGGATATTGATCTTAAAGTAAGAGCTGTTCCTCGCAGCGCATCAGAGAAACAGATAACTGCTTTGTTTTACTGTGTCAGGTATTTTTTCTGCGTGAAGGAGGAGCTCATATGGATTCACTCTCACTCACTTTGTTGTTCACAAAGAGAGGTGTTCGATGAAAAGGTGAAGGAAGATATACTTGGTGTGAAGTTGTATTTTTTCTGAAGTGTGTTTTCTTGTTTTTTTTTTTGTTTTGTTTGTTTTTGACCTTCAGGCATGACAAAAATAAAAGAAGAGCCCAGGAAGTGTCAGAAAAGCTCAGAGATAACCGCGACCTGCAGCACTTCCTCCAAAACACTCAAGATGTGAGTTTACTGTCAGTTTGCTGACAGCTACCGAACATCAATTAATACATTAATTATTATCTTAATTATTCATTCACTGAAACTCAGCAACACAGTATTATTTTCCTCTTGTATCTCTTGATTATTGTTGTCAATTTGCCAAACACATTCTGCTTTATATAGTACTTTATTACAGTATTTGGGATAGGTCCCATTCGGCTAATTGGCAAATTAGGTTTGTTTTCAAAACAAAAGATAAAGAATTAAATCCTCACAAAAAGTCACCTCTGCAGAAACTTAAAATGTTAATGTTTCTAATTACTTTCCCTGGTTTTGTAACGGTGATTGCATGTGTCCTAGTTGTTCATATTCCCGCACAGACACGATGATTTGAATCTTGTTTGCTAATCCGTAATATTCACTTCTTCCTCTCCATGCTTCAGCTGACTGTGTGGATCAACGAGAAGATGCTGACCGCTCAGGACACGTCGTACGATGAGGCGAGGAACCTCCACAGCAAGTGGCTGAAACATCAGGCCTTTATGGCTGAGCTGGCCTCCAACAAGGAGTGGCTCAACAAAGTAGACCAGGTCAGTAAGTCTGTTAACTTAGCCTGCCTACCTAAAGCCACTGACATGAGCACAGACAAAAACACATAAATCTCACATGTAAAATAACCCAAAGTGTTCCAGCTACACAAACTTGAACTGAGTTACTCCTCTTCACTTCTCTGCGTTCTTGTGTACACAGGAGGGCCAGGAGCTCATAGAGTCCAAGCCTGAGTTTGAGCCAATCGTGAAGGATCGACTGGCCAAACTCCACGAGCTGTGGGACAAGCTGGAGTCCACCACCCAGGAGAAAGCTCGGCTGCTGTTTGATGCTAACCGCTCAGAGCTTTTCGACCAGAGCATGACAGACATGAAGAAGTGGCTCGCTGAACTGCAGCAGCAGCAGCTACAAAGCGGAGACGAGGACATCAGAGACCTGACTAATGCCAACATCCTACTCAAAAAGCATCAGGTCTGCATCAGTAGCACATACTGGATATTCTTTAGATGTGTATGTTTTTTGCATCTACAATGCCTTTGGGTATATGCACTGCTTAAATCACATCTAGGTAATTCCCACCATGGGAGTACATATATTATAGTATCAGATGCTGCTTTTCACAGTATGTGCTTTCTCAGGATTAACTTTCAGTCTGTGAGCACCTGGCATTTAAATATAACAACAAAAATCTTATGAATCTGTATGTAAAATAAAACATTGCATTTACTGGTATGAACAACTAGTACACCTCAAGTTATATTAAAATATGTTAGAGTCAGTGTTGCATTGATAAAACCTTTGTAGCTGAAGCAGAAAGAAGGAAGATAATGAAAGGGCTAACTTTTGGTGGGTTTACCCTCCACTACAGCCTGATTAAACTCTTGAAAGGCTATTCATCTTTTTCTCTAATGATATCTCCACATGCCAGATGACAGAGAACCAGGTGCGTGACCGAGCGCGGGAGTTGGAGGAGCTACAGGAGGCCGTCAGTAAGCACGGCGGAGGCAGGGAGGACCAGCCAGAGCTGGAGCCCGAGCTGCAGGTCCTGCAGGAGACATTCAAGGAGCTCCTCACACCACTGGCCCAGCGTAAGGGCAAGCTGGAGGCCGCCAAAGCTGTCCATCAGTTCTACAGAGACCTGGCCGATGAGCTTGTAAGCATGGATCCAATTTCAGAGCAAATTAAAACTGTTCCCTACTCATACAGAATGATTGATGGCACATAACTAAAACAAACAAAAACTGTCAGACTTTAAAATAGGTTACCTGGATTAATGCTGTTTTTTTAATGACAGAAGATAACACCTTTTGGGATTAGAAATATTGAATCCATAACTTCAAGAGATGACACCCCTGCACCCACTTGCAATACCTTATTTATTTGGTTTCAATTACAGTTTGTACACTTAGTATTCAAGATAGTAAGACCACCAGCTTTTCCATTAAATTAACTCTCTAGGGGTGAATCAGGGGAAAAGTTTTAATCCCTTTATTGGTTTTTCATCTACTTTTGTCAGGTGGAGGAGACATCTTAAAGAATATTTTTTACTGTTTGAGATGTCTGAGACATTTTTTAATGGGGTACATTTCAGTATAAAGAAAATGGTCTGAACGTTTTCAATACTGCATCAGGAGTCTGTAAATCTATTTCTCAACAAAAACCAGACTACTATTTTCTCTCTTTATCACCATAATCTTTTATTTTTATTTTTCTTCTGTCAGCTCTGGATTGAGGAGAGGATGCCCCTGGCAATGTCACAAGAACATGGTAACAATCTTCAAACTGTGCAAATGCTGACGAAGAAGAACCAGGTAACTTATTTGTCTATAAAAAACAAAATCAACACTTTTTACGCCTGCAAAAAACTGATTAATTGGACAATTATTTTCTTGATTAACTGATGAATTATTTAGTCTAAAAAATGTCTGAAAATACCTAAAATGCTTTTGACTATCATTGCAAAATGAAGATAAGAGATTTAGTTCACAATAAATATGATAAAGAAAAGTAAATCCACACTTCTGAGAAGCTGAACTAGAGAGTGTTCAGCATTTTCCTTGCAATTTTTTCTTGAAATACATACTATTTATATTTCTGTATATTACCAAAGTCTGTACAAGTTGTCTGATTAGTTTGGTGTTACACTATTATGTGAGGCACACTCACTGTCTCCTTTTCTGTCCATCAGACGCTGCAGAGGGAGATCGAGGGCCACCAGCCTCGTGTCGATGAAGTACTAGAGCGAGGAAGGAGGATGGCGGCCGCTGCCAGTGCTGAGGACAGACCTGAGGCACAACGAATCACGGACCAGCTGAAGGAGTTGGAAGATGCGTGGGCCCGGCTGCAGGATGAGATGGCTAAGCGCAGAGAGAGGCTGAACGGCTCCAACTTGGCCCAACAGTACTACAACGACGCGGATGAGGCTGAGGCCTGGATAGGGGAGCAGGAGCTTTACATGATTGCTGATGAAAAGGCCAAGGTGAAGAGCAGAGGAAGTTAGAGAAAGCACGCTGATTAGTGGCTACATATGTCTAAAAAAAGACAGATCTATTTCAAAACAAGTCATATCTTGTGCAAATAACAAGCAGCACTGCAGACATTAACACGATTACATGATTGTGTTTTTCTTCAATTAAGACGACTCGCTTTTTATAATTGGCACCCTCTATTGAGAGCTCCTCCTTTTGCTTTGATGTGTACTATTATCGCATAATTTTGATTCTGACTCATTCTCCTCTTCTTCCATGTCTCCAGGACGAGCAGAGTGCCATGCTGATCCTGAAGCGTCACATGATTCTTAAGCAGGCGGTGGATGACCACGCTAACTCCATCCAGAAGCTGGCAGACCGTGCTCAGAAGATGTTTTCAGAGGACCATCCTGATGGGTTTGTGCTCTGATAATTTGATTTATACACACTGAAAAATTACATCTTTGCTTGGATGGTAATTCATTCATCTTGTGGTTTAGGGTGATAAGAATGATAAGCATGTAAATCTTGTGTAAACTTAAATCCAATCTCTTTGTGTTTTACTCATTTTCTATGTCCTCCCTGCATCTTATTTCCATCCATCCTCCCCCTTTACCTGGTCTGCAGCGAGAACATCATCAGGCGACAGGGTCAGGTGGATAAGCAGTTTGCAGGACTCAGGGAGTTGGCGGAAGATCGCCGAAAGAAGCTGGAGCACACCTTCCACCATTTCCTGCTGAGCCGAGAGGTGGAGGACCTGGAGCACTGGATCGCAGAGAGAGACGTAGTGGCCTCCTCTCAGGAGATGGGGCAGGACCTGGACCACGTCACGGTAGTACTATACACACAAAAACAAAAGAATTATAAGAAACATACTGGACTGCAGAGGTGTTTAAATTCCTATAATAATAATTAATAGTAAAAGGATATTGCATAAACAATAAATGAGTGCTCTGTTAACAGAAACCACCAGGGATGAGGATGCTTTGCTCATTTTCTCCTTTTGCTGTCAGAATAGTTTTCACTTGCTGCCATATGGGCTGCCAACAAAATTTTGATTCTTTTATTACTTATTTTTTTTTAAGTATATGTCCCCTCCAATTTGGTGCAGATTCTGAGGGATAAGTTCAGAGAATTTGCGAGGGAGACGGGGATGGTGGGTCAGGAGAGAGTGGACATGGTCAACCTGACAATAGACGAGCTGATCGAAGCCGGCCACACTGAGGCGGCCACCATGGCAGAGTGGAAGGACAGCATCAATGACAGCTGGGCCGATCTGCTCGAGCTGATTGACACTCGCGCTCAGCTCCTCACGGCATCTTACGAACTGCTCAAGTAAGGAAAACTGTATTGATATACCAGACCATGAATCTAAAGATTTAAGGCTTTTAATCCCTTAATGCAATATTAGTTTCTAAATAATGAAAAACATCTGGCTGCAATAACAAAGTCATAAAGAATTAAACTTGAACATGTTACATTGATTACAATGAGTGCGATGATAAATGTGATGACGTTAAACACAGAGCTCTTTTCTCTAAGGTACTTCGATGATGGGAAGGAGCTGGTGGGTCAGATCCACGAGAAGCAGAAAGAGCTGCCTGATGATGTGGGAGAGGACTTCAGCAAAGCTGAATCTTTCCACAGAATGCACGCCGCCTTCGAAAGAGACATCACTGCTCTAGGCAAACAGGTACAACACAAGGGATCGACCCTTTTACTCTGAGCGAACACAGCAGGCAAACTTTGATGATTCATATCCAGAGGGTGGTGCTGCCATATTTAGGTAACTGTGAAAAGAGAAGCCATAAAGTGAGAGAAATATTTATGCTTCTTTTACCTCCAGGTGCAACAGTTTCAAGAGACAGCTACACGGCTTCACGCCCAGTATGCAGGGGACCAAGCAGAAGCCATCCAGGTCACAGAGAGAGAGGTGTTAGAAGCCTGGAAGGGGCTGCTGGATGCCTGCGACGGCCGCCGGGCACAACTGGTGGATACAGCAGAGAAGTTCCGCTTCTTCACAATGGTCCGAGACCTGATGGCCTGGATGGAGAGCATCATCCAGCAGATAGAGACTCAGGAGAAACCGAGGTGAGCACGCATGGGACTTTATCAGTTTATCAGATATTGATTTTTGCTCTTTGCAAAATGCAAGAGGCAGTTTTTCATTGGTGATGGAAAATTGATACAGAAGAACCTAAGCCTTGTAATAAAATGTAGATTCAAATTACTTAAAAAAGAACTACGGTATATTTTTCAATATATATACTGTTTAGTTAGCATGATAAGAAGTATATACTGATTATTAGACGTGCAATAAGTTATATTTTGAACAAAAAATATATATATTTCACCATTTAAAGCAATGTGATCACAAGCAAAAAATAGAAAATATACGGTAATTGTCTAATACAGTTTTGAGCGTTAGAATATTATTTATTTATGAGGTCAAAGATATATATATAATAACTTCAGCATTTTTGCATTAGATAAAGGACTAATTTACCTGGTCATTATTGTTTCAATTCCAGCCCTCGCCAACAGAGGTAGATAAACGTCATGCATTACCTACCACTTAATACCACTTAATATGCTTCCCTCCTCTGCATTAGGGATGTCTCATCCGTGGAGCTCCTGCAGAAGTACCACCAAGGGATCCGCTCGGAGATTGAGGCCAGGGGAGCCAAATTCACTGACTGCATAGACCTCGGCAAGGCCCTGCTGACACGCAAACACCGAGACTCTGCTGAGGTGAGGCTTCCACAGCAAAGACGGTTTCTTTTCATCCTCAGATGGGCCCTCAAATTGCTGCTTTCATTAGATTTAATTACTTTTCTGGGAGTGATTGTTCTTGTCTGGCACAATGGAACCAATTGGATTGCCATGAATGGAAAAAAAATCCACTCATTTTACACTCATCAGGGAGACTTTAAAGCAAACACTAATTAGAAATGGAAAAGCCAAAAGAATTTGAATGAGCAATTGACCCTGGCCTCAATATACGTGTGGTTAATTACTTCACAATACTAATTCTTGGAAGGATAATAGCCAGTCTTCGGGCTGAGATGTTTAATAATGCTGATATGTAACTGCAACTGTATAACTGCTTGTGTCAGATTAAAGAGAAGATGGTGCAGCTGATGGAGAAAAGGAAGGAGATGATGTTGAAGTGGGATGACAGATGGGACTGGCTTAGACTCTGTGAGTAGAACTACACTAACCTCCAACTTCACACTACAACCTAAAAACAAATACTGGGCATTCATTTCACCTTGTTTTCACAAATTTATACCTCAAGCCTAACTGATATGAAATCTCATAAATGCTTTTGTACATGAAATCTTTTTTTTTTTTTAAAGATTAAGGAAACAAGGATGTTTCCCGCTTCAGTTTTAAAATTATAACTTTACTTTTGAATGTTTTTTTGAATATGCCTTTCTGTTTTAAATAACTAATTATTATATTTATAAAAAATATCCTTAATTTCCACAAAATGTCATCTAAACAATCATCAAAAATGTTCTTCCTTTATCAAAGTGTCTAATAAAATCATCCTCACTTTATAAAATGGTCACATAATGCATTTCCCAGCCTCTAGCACTAACCTTAATGTAATCTAAATCCAACTTTAACCTTATAACAAAGTCTTTGACCCTAATGTTTACTGGGTAACCTTGTAAGGATCATCATTTTGACCCAGATTTTTTCAGTTTTTGTACATATCAATAATTAATATTAATATATAATGAAAAAACTCCTCACAGTAACGTCTGTCTTCTTTGCTTCCAGTGCTGGAGGTGTGTCAGTTTGCGCGGGATGCCTCTGTGGCGGAGGCCTGGCTGATAGCTCAGGAGCCTTATGTGACGAGCAGAGACCTGGGCCACACTGTGGATGAGGTCGAGAAACTTATCAAGAGGCACGAGGCCTTTGAAAAGTCCACCGCCACTTGGGAAGAACGCTTCTGTGCTCTGGAGCGCCTCACTACGGTACATAAAAAATCTCAGAGGTGGTTTATGGTTATTTGATTACAGGATAAACATCGTGGTCTTGTCACAAACAGATGAATTTGGGAAAAACAACTTTTACTGATTTCAGTTCTATTCTGTGTTGCAGCTGGAGTTGTTGGAGATGAGGAACCAGCAACAGGAAATAGAGCAGTTCATTAAAGAAGAGCAGAAACAGCGCTCAGAAGAGGACAGCAGGTACACACATGCAGGCAATCACGTGTGTGTATATGCCAGTTTCTGTACACACACACACACACACATGCATAAATTTTTTTTTCAGCTGCTACTCTCTAAGGTCTCTCATGTGCATGTTGTCCCCATGTTGTCCTCTTTCCTCCCAGGAGAGAAGACACTGGCTTTGTAGAAGAGTCTTCACAGCGTTACACTATTGAGGAACAGACTCCGGTTAGTGACTACGCTGACTCAGCTCTGTGTCCTCTGTGCTTAATCATGTGTGACCTCTCAGTTTCACTATACTAGAATTGTTAAAAAAAAGAAAATCTGAAAAAAAGAAAAAAAGAAATTTCTCACTGACTTTCATTTAAAAGAGCTCCTTGACTTTCTTGCTTTAAAACAAACATTTGACTCAGTTTGACTGTGAGTACTTGTAAAATAATCAAGGAAGTATAAATCAAGAGCATGCACGCTTTCTTGTCTTAACAGGTTGATTTGTTGATGAGTCTATCATTTTTCCTCTGTCTCGGTCTGTCTTTGTGTGTCTCTTTCTCCTCCAGTCTGTTTCTGGTGCAGTTGAGTACAGTTCAGGTCAGCTGGAGGGGACAGCGGGTGACTCCACGGTGCTCATAGTGTCAGAGATGAGAGAGAGTGGTTCTCTTGAGCTGGAGTCCTCCATCTCAGGAGTGACCCCGAAGGAACCGGAGAGAGCCGCCACCATGCCCCTGGAGCCCCTCAGAGCCCAGACTGTGCTGCAGGAAGGCATGCTGGGTCGCAAACATGACATGGAGGGCTCAGGGAAGAAGGCTTCAAATAGGTAGATAATAGATCGATTTAATTAAATCAATGATGTTGCTTGTTTTATCCCAATTACTACATATCAATTACTATAATTATCGCATGCCAGACTTTCATTTGTTTCAATTAATTTCTGAATCTTTGGAAAATGTATTTAGCATCTTCATTAAACTTGATTCATCACAGTGAACATCAAGTTTTCATTAGTGTTTAAGTTGCTTTAGATGTTGCAGATTAAAGCTGCTTGGAATGACCAATATTATAGTCCTCCTTTTACTGCCTTTTTATCATCCTCCTCTTCATCACTCAGGTCATGGAACAACTTGTACTGTGTGCTAAAGCCCGGCCAACTCTCAGTCTATAAGGATGCTAAAAGCTTCGGTCATGGAGTTACGTATCACGGCGAGGACCCGTTGTCCCTCACTAACGCCACCTGGGAGATCCTCACCAACTACAAGAAAAAGAAGCACGTCACCAAACTACGGTAAGAATCCTATCCATCCATCCATCCATCCATCCATCCATCCATCCATCCATCCATCCTCAGATTTTTTTGTCTCTCCACTAAATTTATTAAATATATTTATGAGATGGAGACAAATTTTAATATAATAATACAAGTTAAATTTAGACAATCATTTCTGGAATATACCGTGCTTAACTATAACATATAAATACTACTTGTAGCATTCAAGGACTTGTTTATGATGTTTACGACTCGTCTCATTTAGGAATTTCAAAAGATAGGGATTTTCTTTTTAGGACCTTTTTAATTAGCTGTAGTCACAATAAATTTCAACTTTGCTTTTCTTTTTCTTTCTCACAGCCTTGGAGACGGCAGCGAATATTTGTTCCAGTGTAAAGACGAGGTGAGTTTTTAACTGCTGAGAGATGACAGGGAGAGGTGCTTTTTTGGCTGTTATACACATCAGTAATAATATAATCTTTAACCCTATGTACAGTAAAGCAGCGATCACAGGGTGTAATGCTGCATACAGTAATTTTTATAAACTAAATTTGGAAAGGTTATTAATGTAAGTAGCTAATATTAATGAGGTTATTTATATTTCCTACTGAAGTGTCTTTCTAGACACAGCTAGCCAGGTAAAATTACCTAAATATACCAAGACATCAAAACACACCCTGCCCCTCTGGAGGAGGATTTCACTTTATAAGCCGCTGTGGTGTGTGTGTTTAATTTCAGGAGGAGCTCCAGCGTTGGAGTCAGGCCATGGAGAAGGCTGTTTGGCCCCGGGCAGCAGAGGAGGCACCGGGGCCCTCAGGGGCCAAAGCCCACAGCCTGCCACCTCCCTCCTCCTCAGCTGCCCCCCCTGAGCCCAGCGCTGCCAAGAAAGACAAGGAGAAGAAGTTCAGTCGCTTTGCCAAGAAAAAGTGAAAGGAGATGGGAAGGTTGCCTTGGCAACCTGCAAAGAGAAAGTAGTGTTTGTGTACAATCAGTCAGATCGAGCTTTTTAGATTTTTTTTTATATTATTTTGTGAGAATTAACATAAATATTGTAGTTTAGGTTAAAGCCATCACTCTTTTGCCTGTATTTAAGCCAGTGTATCACACTTTCTTTTCTTTGTGTTCTTTTTAACAAAATGCCAAATTCAAAGTATTAAATTAAAGCACAGGAATGCTCCTTTCACACTCAACCAAAGAATGTTTGTTCAACTTTTTTCTCAGCATTTTTTTTTTTTGTTTCGATAAAGTTATGTATAATATGAAGGCCTGTAAAGAACATAGGGTGACTCAAGAGTGCTTTTATTAATCTGCCTTACAAAATGGTTGTGAACTGTAATACTGTGCTGTTTGAATTTGGAGCGTTAAATGCTACTCATAGAATCGGAGTGAAGTAAACAGGCTTTAAAAAAAAAGCTTTGTAAATGCGGTGTAAAGACTTGGTGATAAGTAAACTGTAGGGCAGTGCTGTACAGTGCACACACACACACACTAAGTTGTAATTGCAGGTATGCAAATTAAATGCTCTATGCACTGTGAAGGGTTTGACTGTTGAGATTTTAAAGTGTGACTTATAAGCAGTCATGTGACACCTCAATCAGTCACCTTTGAATATAGATGCAATCAGGCTATATTCTCAGCTGCACTGTGGCGGTAGTTATATCTGTGAACTTGAAATATATTCAGCACTTGTGTATTGAACCCCTCAATTTCACATCTAATCATTAACATATATACATATACAGTATCTACAGATGCATGAAGTATGTTTTACATTAGTTTGATATGGTGCTATTGTGATATTCTTGAACCTTCAATCAAGACCATCTTGAACTGCATTGCTTGTCTTCAGCTTTGGCTTGTAGTATCTGGTCTCACAAACTAGATTTTTATTTACCAGAAAACTTTAAAGAAATTATAGCCAACATGATTTACATCAGGCAAATTTGTAAAAACCAAAAAAAACCAAAACAAAAAGAAAAAAAACCCAAACATTTGATAATACCAGCCAAAGTCTAAGACAAGCTGTGTGTCGGGTGAATCTTGATTTATTAAGTATACAACAGGACCAGACACTTTGTAAGCCAAGGATCGTTCAGTAGCAGTATGGAGCTGAGGGAATGTCATTTCTATGAATGTAAGAAAAGATGGAAGTGAGTTTCAACAAAAAATGCCATTATAGAATAAGAAATTTTAATCTATACATGTACACAGGGAATATAGAGTTTGTAAAGTATACAGAGCTTCATTTCTACAAGTTAATTAGTGGTTTATCTCTGATTTTCACCATCCGTCCCACCACTGCCATCTTGCCTTGTACTGTGGGCTCTGTCCCTGAACTACGATCCAACGCAAGTGACCTCATTGAAATCACAGAAGTCAGGTGTAGAAAGATAAAGACCGTTCAGCACAGAGTTTTCTAAAAAAAAAAGAAAAAAAAAAGTGTGGTAGCATCATGATGATCTTTGTCTACATTATCTACATTTACAAAATGAACAGAACAGCTATTAAATCAATGATCTTCTCATGGCTGTCCAAACAGGAATTACAGATGTTTGTAGAAGGCTAACAGAACATCACATCTGTGCTATCAGGAGTTCATTTTTTTTGTTATAAACGCAGCTCAAAATGGTTTTTGGAAACTTGCATCACATGTATTCAGTCTTGTTTTTATTGGTCACTACAGTAACGTCGTCATCTGCATCTTCTGACACTTCCTCCTCTCACCTTCATCCACTTGGATTATTCCTCCACTCCTTTCTTACCTGCCTTTTCTGTTCCGTGGTTTTTGAATCTGCATTTTGTACTCTCTAGCTATGTAAAATATCCAAACATGTTGACAGGAAATATCAAATACCTTTTGAGAGAATAAACTTTAAAATAAACTCCTGAAACTATACAAGTTGCTTTTATTTACAGAACTTTGAAATAATTCAGGTCTACAGTTGTACCTTTTCATTTCATACCTTTTTCATTTTTAATCGTTAATTGATTAAAAGGGTGCAATAAAATGTATTTCTGAATAGATTTATTGAGTACAAACAATTTAACAGAGGCAGACGTGAAACGAAATGCATTTTCTACTTTCATCCGTTAGCTAATTTCAGATAGGACACAAACTGCATATGAACATATTCAAAATAGACATAATTGTTGTATTTACATTCCAGTGGCTGTTGGTAAAACAATCTTAACAGCCTCAAGACAAGACGGGGCAGCTTTAGGCTAGACTAATTAGATCTCAGCTGACAAGTAACAGGCTGAGGATGATCACTTATAGCAATGCACAACCCTGAATAACAGTTCATTTTAATCTTTACAAACTCAATAGGTGCATGCCTGCAGCAGAGCATACAAATTATCGTTTTTCTTCAAAACAAATAAGCCAGAAGATGCATACGAGAGATATTTTCAGCATACTGTATTACTTTATCATTAGCCAATTTTCCACATCAAGGCCTAACAGAGCCTGCCAGGACTTACTCTGCTCCTGCATTTACCCCTTAAACAACACTCATTTACATGTATATTCTATCCGCCCGGTTACAGCATCAACAAAGGAATTATGCTATCCATCATCAGATAATGATAATATTATTCTAATCTAGCTATGATGTGAAAACTGGCTATTTACAGAACAGATGCAAGAGGCGTTTGTGGTACGATGGCTGTTACAACACAACCACTGACCACGTACAAGACATTGACAAGGTTCCTGCACGTTGTTGTTATTACTCTATTATCTTTTACAGAATAACTTGATTTTGTAAGATTCTGGGTTTTTTTTTTCACACTTTTATAGACTGTGCAATTACTTAAAGAAAATGTAATTGTATAATAACTCTGCATAGAATGTAAATCTCCTCTTGGGTGCTATAAAACATTAACCACAAGGTAAAGAAGAATGGAATTAGATGAACAGAGTGACTATAGGCAATTAATAAAACAGCAACAGTATGTTTCAGTATTTACACCAACACTGTAGTCACAGAGTGGAAAAGACACTAAACATAAACTACAACAGTCGATCCACTGATGACGAATCTGATCATGGAAATCATGTTATGTTTCCCATAATCAGTGTTGTTATGAAGTAAACAGGATTCGTTGGAGGAGGTGATGATGAACAATCCTCATGATGTTCATTGACTCTTCTTCACATTTGAAGGTCATTCATTTCTTAACACCAGGTCAGCTTTATAATGCTGTTGCAAATAGTTATAATAACCTTGAAGTCCCATTAATCAGAAAAATTACAAAATAACATTAATGGCAGAATGAGAAGGATTTCCAAAAAAAAAAAAAAAAGAAAAAAAAAAAAGACTCAAACAAAAATAATCCCCTTTAACCATCACTTATGACCCGTAGATGCATGCAGCAGTGTCTATCTGCAAGGAGATCTGCCCTCTGCTGTGTTCAGGACGTTTCTGAGCATCAACCTTTGAGCGGTGGGTGTGTAGCCCGAAGCTAATAACAGCACGCAGAGTGTGAGGGGTGGACTCTACAAAAACACAGCAGTGTAGAGCTTCTGGTGTAGGTGAGCCGGGGCGGGGAGGGGCCATCTTTGAACACCAAAAGCTACTCATTCTGACTTTAAACTGCTTTCATTCAGGGATAGGTGCTTTAAATTCCAGCATGAAAAGATTTGCCACGATTCACTTCAAATCACATTTGATATTTCTCAAATAGTTTTTACATCTGAAATGGCATAAATGACATGCAAAAAAGTGTTTAAAAAACAGACAACTTTATTCGCAAGTCATTTCTGCTTGCTAAAGAATAATTAAATAAGTATATCATCTCAAAATAATACACGATACAATAACCATAATTACAAATTGAACCAATAGGGATTTAACTAAGATGCAAGTTGTTTCAGGCCAAAGTTGGTGATTTACAATTAAACTAGATGTAGCTGTATCAAGACAGCTACATAAATAAATTGGGGTAGATAAATAGATGATGTGCTGTATATTGCTGTAACAGCTAATCAGATCTAATCAAAACAAGAGGCAGTTCATAGATCCTAAAAGGCAAAACAGAGACAGTGAGAAAGAAAAGCAGCTGACCTGTGCTTCTTCCCTTCATATTCTTAATATTGAGATATGATACAACAGACCTGGTACATATTTGGTTTTAAACAGCAGTGATAAGCAGTCTAACGCTTCCTCTTTGGTGCACTTGATGCCCACGCTGCATGATTATGAATACATGTGTCGCAGTGTGTATCGGTGTTTGACTGTAGGGGCCAATTCGTAAAATGTATAAATGTATTCAATTTACATCTTAGTGCAGTAAAGGCTAGCACGCTGCTGGCAAAAATATTCTCCCAGACTGATTTTCTTTTTTTGTCAAAAGAGTGTGTGTGTGTGTGTGTGTGTCTGTGCATGTACGCAAAGTAGGTTATGTGTGTGTGTGCGACAGAGGCTCAAGGTTGATGGATAAAACTGGCAGAAGCAGGATTTCTTCTCTAGTTAATGAGCTTGGTGGCTCTCTGGTTCGCTTCATCAATGCGAACTTTGTTCATCTCCGCCTGAAAGGAAGAGAAGAAACAGGTGAGAAGGGGGCTGTCATCCAAGCAGCTACTATTTCTTGAATTTTAAAGCACTTAAGGGAAGAAAATGGAAGCTGATGTGTGTCACGACCCAAAAACCTGAAGTGTTAGAGGTTATAATTCTTATACTCTCACCTTATCAGTGATCCGGTCAATCTGTTTGTTCTGCTTGTCAATCTCGCTTCCCATGTCCACAGCCATGTTTTTTAGGTTGCCAATGATGCTGCCAACTACTTCCAGATTTTCCTCCATCTCATCCTCACGTGCGTCGTTGGTTATCCTATAGCACAGATGTAAAATATGTTTAAAATCCGTTTAATGTGAGTTGCACAGTTAAAGACTACAGGTCATTTATAAATATACAACATTATGGTCAAAGATTCTTAAAGGAAACTAAATGACCAGGACACAGATGTGATCCTCACCTCTTGATGTATGGACCTGAAGGTGCCGCAGCGTTCACCTGGTCAGCCTGGCCGTTGCGAACTTTTGAGGGCTGCCTTGAGATTACTCTTGTACCATCAGCGGCCTCATTTACGGCGTCACCTCCTCCAAAACCCCAGGTGCGTTTGTATCGTGAATCATGCTCGATAGACGTCACCCTGAACAAAACGGAAACAAAACAGAAAGTCAGCCAGGAAATTCAGACTTGCCTAAATAAAAAAAACTAGAGGAATGTTAAATATATAAAATACAAGCACACTGAAGTATTAATAAAAACATCCACGTAAGGTTTAAAGGCTACGAGTCAGTTATGACTACAGTCACATGTCACGACTCATGATGAAGTTAAAGATTCCCTACCTTATCTTTTGGTAATCATCAAAGAATCTGCTTCTCCAGTGTGAAAGCATTTTGGGAAGATTTTTTTCCATGTTTAGAACCAGATATGATCTCATTACGCACACACACTGACACTTCATATTGATGTGGTTCGATGGAGAAAGTTTTAGGTAGGCTCAGTGCAGAGCACTGCACCTGTCATGTTAAGAACTCTGTAGGAATATTGTTACGTACCCTGCCCATCCATAAACCACTGGCAATGCTCACAGCGTATCAGCATACTTCTGCACATCGAGCAAGCAAAAGTGCAATTTTCTTTTCTTGCCATGTCACACACTCTGCTATTACCAGCCCCATGTGTGAAAGTGACTGCAGTTTATGCTGTTTTTATGTGAAATCCCACCTGACAGATCAGAATAGCATCATGGAAGCGTTCAACCTCATGATAATAGAGTTGTTTTTCAAGTTCAAGTTTTTCCTTTAATGATATCCTGAATGTTACTTTAAGCTCTATATACCACTATACTCAAGAGTATCAGCTGCTGTTGCTACGGAGACAACGGCAGTCAGATACACAAATCAGAGTTGTGGTAAATTCTAAAATGTTTTGTTGTTGCAGTTGAGAACCAAACACAAGGCCAAAGCTGCTGAATTCATCCAAAATTAAACCAGTTTCAAAAAGTTAATTAACTGAAGCTATATATTTTATTATCAGCTTTCTCAATATCTAATCTTTAGTTTCCACCAGCTGTCGGCAGCAATCAGAAGAGAGATTTTAAGGTTGGTGGCTGTATGTTTCTTGCCAAAATGCTATTTATGACTGCTTGGAAGTCATAGGTAACTTTTCACCTTACTTTTTTTTAAGTATGCATCTTTTGTACTGATTATTCAGCTGTTTCAAGCCAGTCCAGTGCTGTCAGTCACCCCACATTGTCTTTGAAGAAAAAAGAATGGGGTTGTTACTTCTGGTTCTCAAAAACTCATCCCACTTTGCAATTCTAAAGCAATTCAAAAGCAAAATATGCTAATGATCAGAGACTATAGTAGTTTGATACAGCTACTTGCCTTTTAGCTCTATACTGCTAATAGCCATCATTGTAAAGTTCAATCACAGATGTTTGTTAAATACCTGTTCCATAAATAATGAAGATACAAACAAGATACAAACACGCCAAACACAAGACAAGAGAGAAAGCATGATAAACATTATCTCCCAGTTGGCAATGAAAGTGTTGTGCAACCAAGAATCACATCAGTGATCTGGAGCCTTCGCTGGGGCTCAGTGCTCGGTGTGTACCTGTCACAGGGGCAGATGCAGAGGCCACAGCACTTAGAGAGGTCAGTCAGGTTTTTCTCAGCCTGCCTCATGTCCTGGTTGATCTGGTCCATGCCTTCCTCCACATTCTTCAGCTGCTCTGAAACACACAGACAGACACACCACGTCAGAATCTCCCTTTATGTATACGTGTACATTTTATAGATTAGGAATGGGTCTTTTTTTTTTTTTATTATTTTGTTGTGTTTATTACCATTACATTTATCCATTTTTAGAGTAGTTATAATTAAAGTTTAATGATCCCTATGAGGATTCTTAAATTGGGTCAATAACTGGGTCATTGCAGCAGCAAAAAAAACAACAACAACAAAAAAACAAAAACTGCAAAATGCTGTGAAATTTCCAAACAGGGATAAATATGATCCTGACTGACTGATCCAAACAAAGACCACCAACACACTACATTGGCAAGCAATATTTAGGGATGGACAATAACCAGTCAAATCATCATTGTTTTTAGTTGCCAATAACTGCTATTACTCATATTGTGTGCTATTAGCATCTATCCAAAACTTCTTTTGTCTTTGAATTTTTTTTTTTCATAGCAGACATATTCCAACAGCTTTCCTGTATGATCCTGGCTGCCAAATGTGAATAAAGGCGTCTGTGAAAATCAAATCAAAAAACTGTTCCCTTCAATTGCCAACAAATGACTTGCTGTTGAAATGCAAAGTTATTGCAACTGGTTATATCCATCTGGTTGATTTTAGCCGCAACAACAACTTGCATTCATTAAAAGTACAAAATATAATTAAAATAAAATAAATAAATAAAAATTAGCAGATTAGCATGGTATAGTATATGTTAAGAACATCCAAAAATGACTATATGCGATTCTTTCAACTTTTCCATTAGCATTCACTGATTCACTGTCTTGGGAATGTTACGGGAAAAAAGAAACAAAAACATTTAAGACGTAAAGGAAGACATGTTTAATGAATTTTAAGAAAAGACAACGGGAGGAAACATCTGCAGTTTTTATGTTCTATATTTACCTCCTTGCTCGTCCAACATCACCATGGTATTGATGCCGGTCTGTTTGCTCTGAAAACACAACAGTCACACAAATTCAGAACAAAGAGGACTAAAAATTCATTCATGTATTGTGAAGGATGGAAATAAGGGTTGGCAACAATTAAGGATGAATTTGGGGTGTTTGTTTTGATGAAACATATGCAAATGCAAACATATATATATACACTTTCAAAACAGGACTACATGTTGCGTTTTGTGTCAGAAGGAGCAGTTAATTGTCAAAGTCTCACCTCCTCTGCCATCTGCAGCATCCTCCGAGTGCTTTCCAGTGACTGGAGACAAAAAACAAAACAAAAAAACAGGACGTGTTAGTGAATAATAAGAAGTCAGAAAGTTTCTTACCTAAGAGTAGCTTACACAGATAATGAGGGGCTGTTTTAGAGTGCATTCACACCCCAGGTTTTTCAAAAAGGATCGATTTTTGTGTCAAAACAAATGTGGCTTGAGTCTCTTGAATTTTAGCCGAAGATAGATTAGTTTTTTGTTTTTTTTTGCCATATTATATGTTCTCTGCTTTTTTTGTATTAACATCATTTTCCAGGAGACGTTTATAACTTACTTTGGGACCGATGGACCAAATGCCAAACCCAGACAAGGGTTGTATATTTATTTATCTGGCGTCTATCTGGATGTGGGTCTTCTAGTTATGTATTTTTTATAACAAACCAAATCAATAGGTGTGAATGTTGCCTTAAGAGGCACAGAGATCAGAACAGAAGAGAACAAAACAACCAAAGAGAATTAAAAAGGACACACTAAGATGAGAGGGATGAGGAGGATGGAAAGATGCACATGATAAGATGAAACAAGCAGGAAGCGACACCATTAATATTCATAACAATGTGAAAGTAGTTGATGGCAACAAATCTAGAAAAGCAGAGTGTAAAGCTATAAGATCATATCATTGTATGTCCACACTTTGCCTGAAAATAGCTTTTACACTGTGGGTCTTATTATTTATATCTGTCTGAACTATTTTTTTCTCTGCACCTGTTCGTTCTGTGATAGTAGACTTCATATAATCCGGGCTTCTAGTTATTTTAACATCATCATACAGTTAAATTTGTTTTCCTGCTCTTAGAGGTTATTAGAATTATCCATAAATGATCATTATTGATGATTAATTATTTGGTCTATAGAATAGTGAATATACTCATGGTGATGTATTCAAATTTTGCTTAAAAATCGTGATGTGACCACAGTTATTTCAGTATTCGGAATAAGTCTAGGCTGCATAGAGACATGATGCGACAACTTCAATAACCGGTTAAAAAATTTGATGTTTATGACTATAATTGGGCTATACAAATAAAATTTTAATTTTGATTTGAAATATATGCATCCTTGCTATTACAAAATCCATAACTTAAACTGCAAGAGATGTCTACAAACTGTGCCGTGCAACTACACAAATAAAACCTTCGCATTGCGCCACTCTTTCTAAGCCGATGGCATGGTTAAAACACAAAAGTTAACAACCGGCAGCACGACACAGACACAAAAAGTGCCAACGGCCAACTGGAATGCAGTCAGCCCGGCTATTATTAGGAAGTGCTGTACAGAGAGCAGGGAAACCAAAGGAGTGAAGCACGGAAGTGACTCAGGGCATGACTCCTTTGTTACCATCACTAATGAACTGTTAACAAGAGAGAGATGAGAGCACATTTCTCATTGACTCTGTGTTATATTTGCTATGAATACATTAATCAGTGAGTTGAGAAACAGACAAACATGGAATTGGCGAGATGGATGTGTTGAGCTCAGCCAGGTTTCTGTTGGCTTAGCCAGAACATCACTTGGGTGGATAAACATTACATTATGTCTCCTCAAATCCTTGAACTTGGCTAATTAAGCCTGAAATCACACTCGTAGCCAAATATTCCAGATTGAGTACAGTTAGGCAAGGAATGTACAGGTTAGCCAAGCCACATGGAACGCATTTTAATATAAAATTAAAGAGTTATTCTACCACAAAAACAGGAAGTATCACACCAATACATTTAAATAATGTGTGGAAGCCATTTTTAAGTACTGAATATTAGGCCTCATGCTAATATTAGACTTCCTAAAGACAACCTTTTCTTATCAAAAGTTCTGATGCTGCCCTGATACATTGCCAGCCATGCTCTGAGTGTTTCAGGTATGAATTGTTACCCAAAACAAGGCTGTAAAGTAGCGTTAGCAGAAGGACGACCCTCTTTGATCTCCTAAACTCAGTATGCGACAGATGTCAGTCAACCAGGCAGCAGCAGAAGGGAGAAAGAGAAAGATAAATTGCAGGTTAAGTCAGAAAACACAAAGAGAGAGAAAAACACAATACATGCGGGAAAAAAATACACATAATTACAGTCAAAAAAGTACACAGCTACAATCCCAGCTAGAGTAAATTAATTAGCCGCCACTTGAATCAGATGGATGATCATGTGATGCCCTGGAGTGCTGATTAAACAATTACCTCCTTGAACAACAAAAAAAGCTGAGATATAGCTGACAACATTCAAACTGTCAAAACCACAGAGGGGTAAAGGCAGCATGCAAAATTAGGCATAAAGCCTTACACACTTCCTACTAATGTCTAGCTTAATAATTAACAATGAATGTAATGGCTCTAATCACACACCCCCTGTTCTTCCAATGCGTTATTGCAGAAACACCAGTATTGTGTGTGTGTGTGTCACACTTTCCTATTGATGCTTTTCCAACTAAGCAAAAATCTGATTTGTTTTAGCATGGATATCTAAAGTGATTACTCCATCATGATAATGGCAAATCTTGATTAATTAAATTAAATTAGATATTTCAATTGACACCAATACTCTAATTACATGATTAGCTGAATACATGCAGTTGATTATTTGCACTGCTGAAGCTTTGAATATTTCAGATTGAGTGTTTGTGCTTTGCACATATTAGGAATAGTTTGTTCCCATCTTGTTTGTTTTGTTCCTGAAAGTTATATTATAAGATATATATCACTCTCATGTTTGTATGCTAAATATGAAGCTAGAGTCTATCAGCGGTTAGCTTAGCTTCTGTTTTGTATAGAAACAAACAGGTAGACCATGTTGATTAGTAAGCTCCAGAGGTGCTGGGAGGCAGATTTTTTAAAAACCTGTAGACAGAGTCAGACTAGTCGTTCTCTCCTGTTTCCAGTCTTCATGCCAAGCTAAGTTAATCATCTTTATATTAATATTTGGCATACATACATTAGAGAGATATCAATCTGGTATCAAAGAAAACAAGCAGCATTTTCCTCCTTGAAAGTACAAATGTAAACCATTCAAAGCTGTAACAGGGCAGTTGTCAAAAAACTCAGTTAATCATGTAATTAATAACAACGAAGTGATGTTTTCACAGAAGAAAATAAGACTTATTTAGGAGGTCCTTTTGTGTGTGTGTGTGTGTGTGTGTGTCAGTACCTCGTCAGTCACTTGGTTGGCCCTCATGGTGATCTGTTCCACACTCA
This sequence comes from Pampus argenteus, assembly GCA_036937835.1. Classification (NCBI taxonomy): domain Eukaryota; kingdom Metazoa; phylum Chordata; class Actinopteri; order Scombriformes; family Stromateidae; genus Pampus; species Pampus argenteus. The sequence goes on from CM072873.1 coordinate 15,830,614, forward strand.
TGTCGTCCATGTTGCTGCTTTCCTGTTTGGAGGCTCCTCCTGTGGCACCAAGCTCGATATTCTGCGGCCTGAAAAAGGGGAGAGAGTTCATACCAGATCAGAGGGCATCAATTATCATCAAACTCTGTAACTCAAGTCTATGACCACACAAGACCAAGAGCAAAATACCAAGCACTGCTGGCTAAAGACTGAACTGGATTAAATTTGAAGAGGAAAACAGCATCAGCATACAAATACCAAATTAGTTAACAATAGTTAGTGCATTAGCTGATCGGCAAAAACTAATCGATACTGGGTTTTGAGGATATTTAATTATTTTGTCTGTCTGCCAGTAATTTTTTTTTTTCCAAATAAAACATTTTTGAAAGGGATCCCTAGAGTTTGGTTATACTCTGACATAATAAATCTTTTTATAATCAGTCAATAGTTAAGGACATTTATCATGTAACGCAATAATTGCTGGTTACAGCTTCTGAAATGTGATTTTTTTGGTTTCTTTGTTTTTCTCTCTTTTGTCACAAACGATGATGCAATTCAAACTTCTTTTTGACTGCTGGTCCAAAACAAAATGCAATTTGGCTCTGGACGGAGTTTTAATTATTTCTGACATATTAGAGACTCAACAGTTAATGAATAAATTACTGGCTTTGACTTGATGAAAACAGCCAGTAGCACTAAATACATTTCTGTAATTTGAATCCCTTTGTGTGTCTCAACTGGACAGCTGCCCATTCGTGTCCCAAACAGCACATAAAATTGAGATTTATCCCAGTGTTGCCTTTTTAAACGATGCACATCCAAAGCGCGTTGCCTTTTCAATTACATATATGCAAAATGTTACACTTTATAAAACGGGGTGGAAACACAAAGCAGAACCCAGAACCAATGTTTACAGGTACGTAAAAGTTATAGGTTAAGTTCCCATAGTGGAAAATATACATCTAGTGACACAGTACTAGTCAGGGATTGCATACATATGTTCATGTCACTCATATGGAGAGGGAAGGACAACATGCAAAACCTAAACAAATCAGACCATTTTCCTGCCCCTGAAGGATTATTAGGAGTCTGAACACATACAGACGGCTCGCTGATAAAAGAAACAAAAATCTGCTTCAATGATGAAACAAAACTATCTTTTTGTAAGCCTAGAGCAGTTCCTTGTTGGTGTAAAGCTTAGCTGCATTATGGCGAGCAGAATGTACGCTAAAAATGAGGGAACAGAGATAAGGAGGCTCTGATAGGAAAATGAGAATCATGAGATTTTGATGGTAACTCGCAGAAGGATGCAAACATTACTAAAATATGCTACAACACAAAAACTAGACTGGAAGTTAATTTACTCGTTAGAAACTGTAGACTCGTTAGAAAATGACAAAATAAATGTATTAAAATGAATTAATAAAATAAAACAAGATAAAAGGCCTGGTGGGAAGAGCAATGTTAAGACGGTAAGTAAGTCTTACATTAGTATATTTATGGTCTGGACAAAGGGGTTGTCTTCTTTGTCCTCCTTAAAGCCTGGTGAAATGTTAAATATAATTCATTCGAATACCATTAATGTCAAACAATAAACACTGAGTACTTGAGAAGTCTCTCTGTGTGATGAAGTACAACATATTCAAACTAAATACCAAAAGGCAAAGATACTACAGATGAGGTGCAGTAAAAAAAAAAAAAAAAGGCACAGTGCTCATGTGACTTCTCACAACAGATATCACACAATGTTATGTACTGAGCTGCATCCATATTTGACAGCTCAAGCATTCAGTAAAATAAAAAAAAAAAAGAAAAAATAAGATCTTGCACAATATGTACAACCACAGGAAAGGCATAATGCAAGCATGTGTTACTGTGAACCAGTACCAGGAAGTGTTGATAGAATAGCACCACAGCACATCAGAGTTAAATGCTTATATGTGTAATACTTCTACAGTGCTCTCCACTAAAGATGTGGCTGTAAATGCTGTCAAGGAGTCTGAATGGTTTCCCAATTCATGAATACACTGAAAGGCACAAGCACTTCGTTGGTACAGACGTCGGGTAAAATGTGTGTGTTTCATTGTGTTTTTTCCAGGTAATCCATTTGTTGTTTTGCTTTTGTTCCCTAATTCCGACCATAATGTTAACAGATGCGTCACTGAACGGTTTGGTAATCTCACTTGTGGATTAAATGGCCTTCATGCAGTCCAGTCATCACAGGATGTGATGTGTAATGGCAGAGTCAGACAAGCTTTGGCGCACAGGAGATCAAGACTGGCATAAGCAAACAACGAAGCTTGTTTTCTGTGATGTAGAGAAACTAACGCTGTCAAGGGCAGAAATAGTTAACCATCAACACAGAGCTCTGTTGTTTATTCCAAGTCATTCAGGAAACACTGCTTACTGTAATGCCCCTTTCCTTTTCTTTCTTTCCTGTCCTCCTCTTTTCCTTTAGAGTTCAAGTGACATTTTCCTGTTTTGCAAATAAACCCTGAACTTTAAGTTCCCTTTCAAACCTGCAGAAACTGCACATCCTGAGGGACAAAAACAGGGAAAATGGATAGTCTACTTGGCAGACAGTTCGGAGGATTTAATGTTGTTGACTGTGCATTTTTTTCCTGTTTTTTTGGAAAGAGGGCACTTGGTTCACACAGGCTTCACTGCTTTTTTTTAGCCGATTATTGGACTTGGCCAGTGATGTGAATTTACAACTGTAACACTGAACGAGGACTCATTCACACATATTGTGCACTTTTGTAAACAACAACAAGAGCAGATAAACATGTCAACATTAAAAAGATCAACTACATGTACCAGTAAAGCAGACCTCTGTATAGCTGGATATTGATTTATCCTCATGACTCTACACTTATGCTACACTTGGGTAGCATTTTTTCCTGTTCCTCGTGCTGTTTGAGCCCTACATTTTCTTTTACACCTAACAATAATAACAATAAAAACAACACAACGTTAACACTACAACCCCATGTCTTCACAACCACAAGAATAATTTAACAAGCCTAAAAAGGACATACCCATTCATGTTGTCTTGACTCTATTTTCTTCACTGCACAGACAGCCAAGTGTTTAAAGCTCAGAGCTCATACAGGGAAACACATTTCTTGTTCTTCTACCCAAACCTGTTCCTCCAGCTTTGACTGCAGCACACACACACACACACACGCTGACGTCTTTGCTTAGTCTTATCATACTTTATTCATATCCTCCTTCTTGATCTTTTTCCCAGATTCAAACATAGAAGCCATTTATCCCCATCACCATCTATCATGTTGTGTTTTGTATGTTTTGGACAAGGTGGTTGTGTGATAATGCTAACCTGTGTACATAAATGGCTTCAATGACATTGTGCTGCACAGAAGAAAAAAAACCTGAACCGTGACCTTTAATTTCTTCCAGAGCATTTAGTTTTAACACAAGAAGAAAATATAGCAGATAGTTAAACATTTCCGACGTGTCATATTTAAATTACTGCTATGCTGAAGCTAAAGTTTAGTGCCTATTTAACGTCAGTCACCTGATAAACAGGTGACGTTAGGGTGGAAGAGAAACATGAACCAAAAGCATGAAAAGAGAGCTGTCTCCCACACCCAAGTTTCACCAGTAAAAAACAAAACAACACTAAACACAAAGAAAGAGCGAACAAAACACAAGAACTGTGTCAAACAGTCTGTCAAAGCAGGTATTTTTTTCCTTACATTGTCTGAAAATTTGTAGCTGTTGCTCTCAAGTCAAATGTTGTAAGTTAAACAACGTTACAGCAGGATCCGGGCAACTCGTTCACTTAGCTGCTGTGCTAGCTCGCTACTTAGCTAGTTCCGCTTTTCTGTCAAAAAACGTTACCCAATGCTACCACCCAAACAACTATGTTTAGAGGAAAAAAGAGAGGATGATGTTTATCTAGGGAGTCAATACTTACAGTTAACCCTCCTTGTTTCAAAAAGTGACTTCGCAACTCCTCCTTCTTCTTTGCGGTATGTGAACTTGGCTCTCTGGCAACTTCTGGATTCCTTCAGTGGTTCAAACTCCAACGTCTGCCTGTCCGAAAGTGTGTCGGTTGGTGCCTTTACGTGCTGTCGGAAATATCAAAATTCCAAAGCCGAGCTAATGTAAGCGAGGTTTATTTACTTACATTATTTTATTTTTGCTTAAATACAGCAATGTTAAAATTACCCATAAATCACTCGTAAAGCAAGGTGGCTCCTGACAGTTGAATTATATGTTGTATTCTTGTATTATTATTGAGGTGGAGCAATTTCACTACTAGTGTTGTTGGATAGTCTATTTCAAATTACATGGTTACAGCCTGTGTTTTTGTACGTGACATCTAAATATGGAGTTAAAAGCACTCAAATTCAATGTAGGCTACTTGTTTACTTTCCACCACTGCAGATGTTATCAAGCCGTATCTCTCAGAGGAGGAATCTTTCGACGAGCACTTGAACGTACCACATGATAGTGCGCATGTTCTGTCATATGACTCCAGAGAAAAAGAGACGCTGCTCATTTTCCCCACATGAGTGCAGCATTTACCCTTCACCCAGACCCCCCCTCCCCCGCTCTCAGTATTATACATGAAGACAGACTGCTAGTTATTTTTTATAGTGTTTCTGAGAGATGCTCAGAAATCTGAGCCTCCAGCATTGAATCTGCTGTGTAATTCCCAAGTTTTATGGTTTAAACCACCAAAGCCCATTCAAGGTGACTGCAAAGACTGGGCAGAGTGCCAGCCAACATATCAACTGACAATGTCTAAAAGGCAAGTGTTTTCTCCCCCTTTAACTGCAGTTAAAATTTTGCCCCTGTTGGGTCACCTATGCTAAATACCTACAAGCATGACATTTCGTAACATGTGCACAGGGGATGCTCCAGAGCTGCCCTCACCAATCTGCCCACTGGTGCCTGAATGGTGCCCAGCTCTCTCTGCACATGTATCTTTCATAGAGTCTACATAGCATGTATTATTCAGCAATAACACACGGTCCATCTGGATGCCTGCAAGTATGTGCCTACGCATGGGTGTGTGGTCCACAGTTAACTTTCCTGCCGTGCCATTTCACCATTTCACGCCACATCTAACAGTGCTTGAAGAGTTAAGAATTAGTATTTCCTCTGTAATTACAACTAAGGTATAATGTGTGTGTGTGTGTGTGTGTGAGAGAGAGAGAGAGAGAGAGGGAGACAGAGTGTGATAAAGGAAGGAGGGAAGGAAGGAAGGAAGGGGTAAAGTGAAAGAAAGGAAGGTAGTGAGAGAAAGAGAGATAGATTAAGTGAATGTGTAATAGCGACTACAGATGGCACGTTCAGGATCAAGCTCTTTCATCATGCCATTCCTCATTAATAGAGATGGGAGCGCTGCCCTAATTCCATAATTCCTAAATCATGCCTGTTAGTTGAAAATGAGGAGACAAAAGTACAGGAGAAGGAGAGAGAGAGAGAGGATGAATAGAATAGCCTATAGCCTAATAATGTGTCTGTGAGAGCAAGAAAGCAACAGAGCAAAGGAAAAGAACAGAGAGGGGTCGCCATCTGTATTTTCTGGCTTTCCTTTTTGGCTCTTGCCAAAACCAACATTATTTAGGCCAAAATTTATTCTCACCAATTATTGTTCCACATGTATGTCAGCAAGCCAAAGAAAATCGCTTAAATAATCAAACGATTAATTAGATGCGGAGAAGAAAAATACACAGGGCTATAATGCAAGTGTGCGTATGCTGCATGTGTGCATGTGTGCATGTGTGTCAGCGACATAGCCCAGATCACTAGGTTCTCATGATTTGAAGGAGCACATCTGTTCCTTTTTGGCTCTGCTCCAGTTGTATCACACATCTATATTTCCTCTCATAAGGATTGAGACATGGGAAGGTTTTTAAGGCCTTGCTTGAATGGATTTAATTTTATGTTAGGCTAATTCCGCTTGTACCCAATACTCGTCAGGACTTAGAATTGGCTGACCAAGCATGCGTCTCAATATTCAGAGATAATTTCATTCCCTCATCTCCTTTCACTGGAATATACTCTTTCTCCATTTGAATTGAGCTCTCATATGAAGCAGTTTAATGGAAACCAGAGACATCGATAGCCATTAGCCTGCTTTGCACAGGAGGGCCGAACATGGAGAGCCAGGGCTCATCTATTATTCATGTACCACAATTTTCCCCCCAAAAACAACGTTTCTGATATTTCTTTTTTCATCACGCTGCCAAAAGAGACGAGTCAGTGGTTTCAAATAACACTTTTAAAATAGGGCTGATAAATGTTTCAAGGTAGGACTGGCCCTTACAATCCCCAATGGGGAAAAGTGTATATTGTCTGTCTATTCATGTCTGGATCTTATGAAAACGTATTAAGACCAAAGAGGAGAGGAAATGTTTCATATTCACTTTTTAGATGTATGTATTACATGTCTAGCGCAAAAGACACCTGACATTTGATATCAGCTATGGTGGGAGTCAAACCTTTTAAATTTTCGGGGGCAATCTCTCTATACTACAGTATATACAGTACCAGTCAAAAGTTTGGACTTACCTTCCTATTACCTTGAATGGATGATTACCGGATGACTTTTTTGATATTGGACAATTTTTAGTCATCTGAAATGTGACAAAAAAATACTGTCTTGAATCTTGTATTTTGTGTGTGTTTTTATATAAAATCTTAATCTATAAAGTAACAGCTATTCAATAAATGCAGTGGATTAAAGAGTGAAATATTTCCCTCTGAAATGTAGTGGAATAAAAGTATAAAAGTATGTCAAAATGACACTTAATTACAGCACTGAACTTAAATAAATGCACTTTTTTTTTTTTTACTGTACATCACTGGTAGGCCACCCTGCTGGAAATCTGATGGAAACAAGAGAGGAAAGGCTATCAGACTATTCAGTCTCCATGTTGTCAGCAGTTCAGATTAGCTGTCACATCGCTGAGGGAGAAACAACTGAAGATTGGAGAGGGTGATTTCATCTGAATAATTTCATGCTTTGACTGGCAGAGCCCAATGCTCACTGTCCCAAGACCTTGACGTCATAGGAAGATAGAGTGGGCAAAATAAAGGCCAATGTGCAGTCTAATAAATTAATACAATCATCTGCCATTTGGGAGGTGAAAAAAAAAAAACATCAAATGAAAATTAATATCACATTTCCACTGAAGAAACACCACTCACTTGGCTTGTTTTTTTCAAGTAGACAAAAAGACAATCTTTATTTGTGTGTTTCTCTCCTTGCTCTGACTTCTGTGTTTACTTTTGACTGACTGACTTTAAATGACTGAGGTCAGCTTCCACAAAAACACCACAAACAGAAAAGGAGACAAACTCATACATGACCTGAAGGCATCCTACCACTACCAACCATGGATCACAAACCAGAGAAGAAGAACGATAGAAGGACAGCATCAGTGGAATAGAAGAAGAGAAGACATGTTTTTTTTTTTTTAATCTTCCACAGGCTATACCTCATCACTGCATCCCACACAGGAGTAATTAACAGTGATTTGAAATGCTAAAAAAATAAGATGAAACAGGGAAGGAGGTGCTTCCCCTTGTTTGTGTGTGTATGTGTGTGTGTGTATGTCTTTGTACATGTGTGTATATGCATGCCATGACTTTGTAAAGGTCTATACCTGCATGTGCTTTTCTACATATGTCTGTAAGTGTGTGAGTATCTGTACATGGGTCATCGTGTGTATGTATGTGTGTGTTCACAGTGCTTACTTAAGCTCACTTCCCAACATTAAAGAAGTCCCAGTCCCATGATACACACACACTTTCTCTCCCTCTTCCTCCTCCCTCCTCTGCTCACTCTCTCTTTGTGACGTTCTGTTTTCAGTCATGTCCATGAATGCACCGTCTCACAGAAAAAGTCTTTTTATCAAAAGACTGCATGTGTGTATATATATATATATACGGTATATATATATATATATATATATATATATATATATATATATACGGTATATATATGTGTGTGTGTGTGTGTGTGTGTTTGTATGTAAGTGCATGCGAAAATGTGTGTTTTTGTGATGCTACCGCACACACATCTCGCCTCATTTGCCAAAGTCTATGCGCTTCCCTTATTGGTTTAACCCTCAGACCCAGGACCAGCATCAAGTCAGTGTTTATGTCCATAGTGATCTGGCCTGGGCTCTGAGGGCTGATTTCCAGTCAGTTTCACCCTGTGGGTCCATTTATCTCCAGGCCCAAGCTAATCCATCAACGACTGAAAGCCAGACAGGAGAAACTGTGTGAGGAGAGAGGTTGAATATTCCTTTTGATGTTTTAAAAAGTCTCAGGGAGAGCAAGATAGTGGTAGGAAGGGTGTTTCTGATTTTCCCAATGAAAAAATATATCATCATTACAAACAAGATTGATCTGAAGGTTTCACAGTGGTCATGCAACTTGAGTGTCGCCTCCTATTCTCACTTGTCCTCTGTTCATCCTTTCTTCAGCCTCCTCCCTCCCTCCCACCCTCCCCCAAAATCCCGACCCATTCATCCTGCCAGTCCGAGAGAAGGTACTGTAAGTGACCACAGTCATAATAATACAGAAAGACAAAGAGGTGGGTGACCAGTGGTACATTCATACATGAGAAAGTCATGGTTCCAAAAGTCACCCGACCCAATCGACATTAGACAGTGCTGAAGACGCCTGTGCTAGCCAGGCTGTGATAAATGCTTTGTTTAGAAACATGAATAAGACAAAACACATCCCACCTGAAAAATATACACCTCACCAAACCCACCCAGAACACCCTCACACCACCCCACCCTCCCATTGGAACAGGCTATGGTTATACTTGTCATTATAATGTGATATCTGAGAGTGGCATAAAAATCAAAACTGTATGATTTTTATATCACATTGTCGTGAATCTACACTGGGTCTGAAAATATCAACACATATAATATTACACATCCTACATGGCTGTATATATTTAAATCTGTGCCCATATTGTTTTCCCTTTCTGTTCTGCACAGGTTGGGCAACATTTCTCTTCTCCATCACTGTACATTTGTTCTTATTCTGGTTGCAGTTAAAAAAATTGTCCAGATAGTATAGCTTTCCTATTACAATGCAAGCTTGGCCACTTCCAATTCTTGCTTTGAAAATGGGATAGCAATGAGAGAAAAATCCAATTTTTGTGCATCCAGGCCTATCGCTTAATGCATCCCGCCATGATTGGATGATAGGAATTGCACTGGAACGACAAGTTTAATCATAGCCATGGCTACATCTATGCCATCAGTGGCCAAGAGTCAATAGTTAAATCAAAAGGACCCCCCCTGATATGAGTGCAGAGACATTTCCCTTGTGTTTTTCAGCTGAGAGGTGCAACACATCTGTTCCACCCAAACCAGAAGAAGGGCAGCTTCCCAGACAGCTCAAGACCCAACACTCTCAGCCAGGCCTGGGAAGGGTGTCCGTGGCTGGGCCGCTGGGCCATGGAGGGGGCTGGCAGTGGGGGTGGTTGGTGGTCGTATATAGGTGGCGGTGGGAAGGGGGGGACAGAAACAGAGAGCTTCCCTGAGGGGTGGTGGATTTAGAGGGACAGCCAGCCCAGCCCAGTGACCCTGGGGTGGGAGCTCCAGGACGAAGGGTAAGGGGTCACAGCCAGGAGAAGAGTCCCAGGAGCAGTGAGGCCACAACAGCTAACAGGGCCATGGACCCTGGCCTCCAGCATAGACCTCCATCAGTCAGGAAGGGCTCTGGAGAATCATATCCTGAGCCATCTGAAAGAAGAGAAAAAGAAAAACGACAAAACATCTGAACTGGGAGGGACACTGAGACAGATACAAAGACAAGACAATCTAAAACAAAGAAGATGACCAAGGAAATGGAATTACAGAACGAGAAAAAGTAGACAAGTGAAACCATTGGGTGAGGGATATGGAAAGTAAGTGACAAACCACAAAACTCTCACCCTTCGACAGCTGAGGAAAGGCAGAGAGAAGACGGCAGAAAAGGATGCGGAGAAGGAAGAGGGAGGAGGAGAAAACGACAGCAACTGAGCTCTGCAGGGGGTTTAACCAACCTAATTACAGTTTAATCACAGGGACTCAGAATCTGGAGCAGCTGACACACACACACACACACGTGCAAAGACACACATCCACACATGTGCAACTGCTCAGAGCTCACTCTAGTGACAGTATTTCACAGATGAGATGGAAGTTGCAATGTCAGACAGATTACTTTAACAGCACAAAAAAAAAAAAAAAGGAACATCTCAAAGAGGAGCTGCAGCAATGACAGAATAATATAATGTATGTTGTTTCAGTGATTATGGAATTTCCTTTCCCCTTAGCGAGATATGGAATGATCTGAGTCTGGAAAGCTGTGAAGGACAACTCTCATCCTTTTATGAATATCTTCAAAGCCGTGTCATTATCTGGGAAGACTACCCAGGTTTGATTCTTTAGTCAGGCTTTGGTTGAAAACTCATGAGGTGGAATCTGCCTTTGAAAAGGCATACAGGTAGATTTTCAAGATAACGCAAGTGTAGTGTAACGCCTGCCACAATCTGATCCCTGTGTATGCCAGTCTTTCCATTGAGTTATTTTTAAACGGCACTATCATAGGCCAGTCTGGCACACTTGTGTGAGCACTGTGCTCGGTGTATGCCAATTTATGAGAGAGCTATTTTCAAAAGAGTTTATCTTACCAGCCTGCCAGCTGTTCAGAAAAAAAAGGAGTCCGTTTTGCATGGTAAGAAAGGCATACTTTATCTTTAACCACAAGGTTGATGCATAAGGATACTTTTATTAAAAAATGTCTATAATTACGCTACTGTATGCGATAGGTTTATTATTAGATTGCTCTCTTGTTTCTTATGAGCAAATCTAGTGAGTAGAATGATGTTGAGGCTCGATAACATTTTCAGAGAGCACTTTCAGCCTACTCTGTTCCCTCTCTACAAGGACAGAAGGTCTCGCTCACACCCAGTGTGATGTGATGTGATTTGATGTGAAGTGCATGTGCCACTTTGTGCCTGTGTTTCTTTGCGTGCACTTCTCCATGTCTGTGTGTGCGTGTGTGCTTGCATCCATACACGCTTGTGTGTGCTTTTATGTGTGAATTTGTCAGAATGTGCGTGTGTGTGTGTGTGTGTGTGTGTGTATAAAGGTGTTAAAGTGTTGCCTGGCTGGTCTGTGAATCAGAGCAGAGAGTGTTGCAGGGGCATTCTATCAGACCCCTTATTCCCCCTTAATTTTACTTTGATAGCCAATCTGGATCTTTGTGTGTACGAGAGAATGTGTGTGTGTGTGAGTGTGCGTGAGTGTGTGTATGTAGTTAGAGCGTGACTTACCTGGAGGTCTGACATACACCTTCAGCTTTAGACATGCCCGCCCCACATGGTTCGGGTGAGGAGACGCTGTAAAAGGCAGAGAGATTGAAAGGAGAGATTAGTTGAGAGATAAAGCGATTTGAGCTGCTGATTGCGCTTGTAAAGTAATTGGGGACATTTAATAAAAGGTTTTTTTTTTCATGGCAGGGCCATGGTGTTTATTATTGGTCCAGGAGTCACTGAGACGGTGCTTTGACCTGCTTGCAGGCCCTGGGGTAAAAACAAGCTGGGGGCTCTTATTAACTCCCACCCCCCTCCTTCTCACTGCATTATTTATTCTGTCGTCCAAAGTAAACAAATTAAACACAGTAAGGACCCCACCCTTACGACAGTAATTTACTGGTGCCTGTTCTCAAACAAATCTATAATTATTTAAATTATTTCTCATACTGACTGAGACACAGTGTACCTGGGGCTTTCAGGGCCCCTGGGAATTTGTTAACATTTAAAGTTCCTATTCATGGGATGGCAGAGAGAACAATATAGAACGAGGTAATAGCACAGATACAGTGAAAATAACTTTGTTAACTGGAGGCTGACTTGCCAGAAAAGTGTATTTTCTGTGTAAGTTACCACTCAATAATTTGTTTTAATTTGACATTAATGTAATCATTAATGCAGCGTATTACTTTCTTGATGTCATTTATTGCCTCAAGCATTTGGAGAGTTTTTTTTATATTATGTCCTTTTAAGTTCTCTTAAACTCATGCTCCCGAGCTTGTGAACTCCTGTAAACACACTGAGTGCTTGAGGCAATGTAAACAAGTCTATAAAGTATCAGCCCACACACAGGGATTTATTCACACTCACATTAATACCTCAGGGAAATACCGACTCTCAAATCGACCTGACTTAAATGTCTTTGGAATAGGGACGGAAATCCATGCAAAGTCCCCACAGACCGAGGTCTTTCTTGCCGTGCGGTGACATTGCTAACCACTGAGCCAGCGTTCTGCCCCGGCTGAATACCAAAAAAATGAGAAAAATGTTAAAAAGTTACTGTGATTCAAACTTCAAAGCAGAGTAAAATAAATTGAATCTGGGTTTTTAGTCCCACCTCACTCTGATGTGAAATAGAGCTAGAGACCCCAAAGGGGATAGTGATCAACTGACCACTCATGTATGCAGACGTACCTGCACACACACGCACACACACGCATGCACCCGCGCACACGCACACACACACACACACACACACACACACACGCACACAAATGTGCGTGGAGACCTTTTGGCCTTCTCCCTTGAGGAAGTCCGTATAGCCAGAGCCCACAGTGACCCCAGAGAGGACCACCATCAAGATCCACAACGCACAGGAAATAAATCTGACCCCACTCAGCCCTCTCCTCCCTCTCTTTCTGCCCACAACTCCTCCCTCTATCCTTCCTCCTCCTGTCTGTCCTTCACCTCTTTAACCCCTTTCTCCCTTTCCTGTAGCCCACTTCCTTTGCCCCGAGTTCTTTAAATCGTCTACATCAGAGAGTCTGGAGCAAGTGTAGAGCAGTGATCTCCTATCAATCCCTGCCAGCCTGGTATTGAGATTTCTCTCCTGTTGTGTGTCTTTGTTTTGACTTCCCTACTGTTTCACTAAAAATGGCAACACTAGGGGAAAAAGCAGTAGAAGTGGATAGATATATATACCCCCCTCTTTTTTCTCTGCGCCCTCCAACAATTTTCACTTTTGTCATTTTTTTTTAAAAGTCTTATCGGCTCCCCCAGTGGCTCTGTTTCCCAGCACATCCACAATCTAATGTCTCCTGAAAACCCATTGAAAATCACTCAACCTCATCAGATGGCAGCTGGGTAGAAGTAAGGGGTGGAGCAGACCTGTCAACATGTCAACCACATGACAAATACACACACACAAACATGCACATACAGGCACACACTCACAGAGGTTTGGCCACAAATCACCATCAAAGATCGATGCGTTTTACTCCAAGGAGTATCAGTGATAAAGAGATGCATAGACACAAATACACAAATACACACACACACACGCAACGGAAGGGCTGGATGGTTAAAGTGCATGTGTGTGACTCTGTGTGTGTTCGTCTGTGCATGTAAGAGACAGTGAGAGACAAAAATGTGTGTGTGTGGTTGTCAGTCAAGATGATGGACATGGCCTTTCACAGTTTCACAATTGCTTGACAACTGACCCCACAACCAGCCCTCCCCCCGACAACACATACACACCACTCACACACACACACACAAATCTTGTGGAACACACACTACCCTCAGGGGTCCCAGAAACACAATACTATAGTCAGCAACTATACAACTCTAGAGGGGCCCTGTCCATCCTTACATGAGATGAAAACAAAAGAGTGTGTGTTTGTGTGTGTGTATGTGTGTGTGTGTGTGTTGTGCTGACTGGGAAAAGTGCAGTAGGACATTGAGTGGCAGTTATCTTCATTTCTTTAACTCTCTGACTTGCTGTGTCTTTGTGACAGTGTAGACAACAGACTGGGGCAAACATATTGAAAGCTATTTTATCACTTTGTCAAATTGCGTCACTTTAATCTCATCACCTTTCCTGTAATGCAGTGGTTGCAACGCATTACATGTTGGTTTTCAGTGATTACATTACATGACAAAATTGTGTTACTGTGTTACAAATAATATCCCAAACAAAGCAATACTACGACAAATTGAATTCAAACTTATGTCAATATCACTATCCACAGGCAAAAAACTAACAAACAAACAAACAAACAAAATCTATCATACTTCATCCCATCTGAAAAGAATGCATCAACTCATGCTACAAAGGCTAAGGTCACTATTTAGCAGTATTTATGTATCAATGTCAATACATGTAGTTCCTATTCAGCAATTACACCATTACACTTGGGGAATGCATAACTCATTTGCTTCCTGCATTATTTCCCGCCTTGTATGCAGATTCAAACAGGCAATCGAGTCATAATCCCTCCTGTCTCCTGTAGACTTTAAATATTAAAAGCAGCACTTTTCTATGTTGTTCCCTAAAGTTTGAACCTTGACAGGAAAGCTTTTGAAAGTTAATAATGTGCTTTTCCGTAATTACCAACTATTGTTGCACTAAACTGTCTGGATACAGTAAATTTATCCAACCCATCTGTCACAGCAAGCAGCTAAAAACAATGTTTAAGAGTCATTTGAAGCTACTTTTTGTCCCATGCCTGGCGGGGGAATGATAGCTTTTTAACTCTGTTCAGAAAAGCAGTCACAGGGGGCATGGCCCATCTGTGCTACTAATACATCACTTGTTGAAGTGAGGAGAAACATCAATACAGCTAATATAAAAATGATTACAAACTACGCCTGGTGACATTTTTACCACTTTGCTGAGCACACCATTTATGATCTAGACAGAAGCAGAGGGATACATCAAGAAATAAGGAGAATGAGAGAGTGTAGGCGGAGTGAGTGAGAGATAGAAGGTGAGTTATGCACGCCTGCGGGTGCACGATGGTGGGTTGTGTTTGAGGAACCCTCTCAATCAACTTCTGTTGATTGCATATTTACATATTGTTTATGAAAGCATATCGAGCACAAACACAGACGCACACATACAACAAACGGACAAACACCTTTTATCTGCACGCACAAATTGCCACCAACACACAACGACACACGCTACGTCGCTGATAACCTACAGATGTAGTAGTACTCGTGTCCAGGCCTGAACTCAAAGCCCAGGGAGAAGGGAGTGAAGAGCTGGAACTTCTCTGAGAAGCGCAAGGGTCCATCAGGACCGCTGGGACGGTTGCACTCCCAGCGCTTGAAGCCACGCATCCTGTGCTGGCAGGAAGTGTAGCCCTCGTGGTTGACCATGAAGAGGATGTAGCGCTCCATGCGCCCGTGGGACGGGGGACCCTCGTAGTAAGGACAATAGATGTCCAGATAGTCATTGATGTTCACTGCCACTCTGTACTCTCCGTGCCAGAACCTGCAAGACACAGAGGAAACAATACATTTTTAAATTTCTTCATGAATAAATATAATCAAAAGCTCGAGAAATATGCGTGGAATCAGTGAGCAGAGGTGATAGGGCTGTGGGAATAGTTTGCTAAAGGAAAAATGAGATGAGAAAAATGGGGGGAAAAAACTATACATCCACTACAAAACTATGAATATTTACTGCTTGTATTGAATTTCTATATGACCGCACAGCATAAAGGACAATGCAACGAGAGTCCACTAAGTGTAGTTATTGCTGTATACCATAATTATAAAAATTATATGATCCCTAGTAGCAGGTTTCTTGTGTTTGCACATCCCAAAGAGAAGATCAGAGGTCACAGCCAGCTAAAGAAGAGCAGCTCTCAAGTTTGCTCAAGGATACGTCCACAAATGCTTTCAGATAGAGGGGCTTTTACACCATCTGAGTGATGGCAGTTTGCAACAAAAACATCCTGGAGGGTGTTCATTAGTTTGTAAATAAACAAATGAAGGCCAAAATACTGTATGTATAAAAAAATAAATCAATAATTATCCTTCTGGCAGAAGTTTGCATAGTAACCAATTCCATTTTAACAGAGCTCAGCGAGTTATGCTTCATGGGGATTATTAGCATGTTTGGAATATAGGCTTTTCTTTCCAGTCCGGAGTGCTTAGATGAGCGTACTGGTATGATACTCAGGAGAAGTGGGTCATGTAATGGTAGAGCACACATTATTATTATCCCACCCCCCTAAAGCGGTGTATCCAGGCAGATGTGGCGAATGTCCATTTAGTTCTATAGACATGCGGATCACTGAGGTTTGGCAATGATGAATAGAAGTGGGTCAGAGGTTACTGAAAAATAAACATTACACATAGAGTTTATATACTGTAGTAGTTTTCCTTGCTCTATTCTTCAGTCTGGCAGTCAAGTCAAACAGCTTGTGAAATAACTGCAGATAACGTATGGAAATACATAGATGGCGCTCGAATTCAATCAGTGTCTCATCCCTTTCCAACAGCCCCTGCAAATCGGTTATAAAACATTAAAAACTTATGGCTGCATTTATTTATTTTTCATAATACAGGCTCTATTTATGTTTAGGTATCGGAGTCGGTGTTGCTTATATAGTATGTGAGCTGAACTTTTGTGTACAATCTTGAAGTCACTGGAGTGAAACCGTCTCTCTTAGAAGATAAAGCTGGCAATGTTCTTATGTGTTTCTTATTGTCAACAAATCTCATGAAAAAAACCAAAAGACAAAAAAGAAATCTGTTAGTCAGTCTCAATACTTTCCTGCTTCCCAAGCTTATGTCGCACTCAGCCTAAAAAAGGTTTTGTGAATTTAACACACATTTGACGCTCTAGTTTTTGTTTACGGGGAGCAGAACAATGTGTGTCAGATCAACTGTTGTTTATAATGAGGAAACATGTCACTCGGTGCAACTCTTTTATCTGTTTTTAATAGTTTTTGGAAAACAATGGAGGTTTTATGGCACAGAAGAGCTTTACGAGCCTCGGGTTATACAATCTCATAAAATGGAGAAAAATGTCGATCACTGTTCCCCGAAGCCCAAGACGGCCTCCTCAAACGTCATCTTTTGTCCTGAAAAACAGTCGCCAGCGCAAAAATATCCTGTTCACTTCACAAAATATTGAACTTTTTTTTTTTTTCTTAAAGAATAACTCCAAATGATTAAAAAAATGATCAAAATAGTTGGTGATTAATTTAATAGTTGGCAAATAATCAATTAATTGACTAAAGAATGCAGCTCTAATACCGATCCATTAATATTTCACATCTAACAATGAATCAATACTCAAAACTAGCATTTATCACGGGTCTTAAAATACATAACGACTTTATTTCATGTACAATTTTGCTTTCATATTAGCGCCCTTCTGTGAGAAAATACAGTACACCAGCATTTAAAAAAAAAAAAAAATTGACATTCTAGATATTTTATTAATTGGCACTCTTTAAATAATATGGTCCAAGGGTACGACTTTGTTTTTGCATCTTTAACAGCCCACAATAATTCAAAATTCAAGCTAAGTTTGAGACGGTCTCTAGTAAACCATTTAACATCGCAAAAGGCTTTTTAAAATTGATGTAATATCGTGGAGTAATATCAAATCTCTTTGTGGGAATGTCTCTGTGATCTTCTGCTGCTCGTCATTAATATGATCACTCACCATGGCTACAGTCAATTTAATGTTAAATGTACTACACCGAATACATTTAAAATTCAGCTCCTGGTACATTATTAAATATTGTATCATGAAGCTCAGTAAATCCGAGACACAGGAAATTGTATTCAATCAAATAAGCATAAACAAAACCAGTTGTCGGATACACACAGATTGAGCCTTTTAAACAAATTCATCTTTTTCCCCCCCTCACCTTGGCAGTAATTGATTGCCTGGAATGAAGACATTTTGGTCTAAGCACTTTTGGTTAGTTGGATATTTAGCTTTGGGACAAATTATCCCTATAACTGCAGTCTTATCTCTCTCCCGGAGGGCAAATCAGGAAGTGAGTTAGATGTGAAATGAGTGTCTTCATGCTTCGGTGCCCTATCAGAGCAGGTTTTGCAGGTTCTAAAAGGATCCTTGAACAGATCATTTAGAGGCATTGATCCACTGGGGAGCTCCTCTCGGCTCTCTCTGCTCCCAATCAACTCTGATTAACAACTAAAGGGGGAAAGGCAGTGAGAGAAACAGAAGGGAGAGATGCACAGAATGAGAATAAAAGGAGTGAAAGGGAGGAACAGAGGGAGTCAGACAAGAGAGAAAAGGTAGGGGAGGAATGGAAATATGTGCAGAATGAGGACAAAAGGGAGAGGACGGAGGGAGACTAATAAGCCTGCATGAAATAAGAGTTTAAAAAAAAAGACAGAATCACAGAAAGAAGAGAAAAGGAGAAAAGACGACAGAGAGGCAGAAGAAGAGGAGGAGGAGGCCAGCTGGAGGAAGAGCAGATGGAGGAGGAGTTTTTCTGTCTTTCATTTCAATTTGCACGACTGTGGTTTTCCATCTGAGACAAATGTGCTTTGCCTATTGATTGGGCACTGATACATTTATGGATGACTACCATCTGAGTGTTTTGTACTTTGGGCATATAATGAAGTGTAGGAGTTTGTTTGCATTTGTGTGTCTGGTTGCAGGTGTATGGTGTTGGTTAGTTAAATGGTAGCTCGGTAAAGTGAGCCTCGATGAGTGAAGATGCTCAATCCAAGAAAGGGCTAATGTGCCGGGATACATTAGGTTGTATTAATCTACTTAGCGCTCTGCTCTGCCCCTGTGACACTGTCTGCATTCCTAATATGCACAGCCGAGAGTGTGTGTGTGTGTGTGTGTGTTTGTGTGCAGGTGTGTGCCACTGTACTAGGAGCTACTAAACAATATGTTTTTGTTCAGTTATACGTGAATGAGTGTGTGTGTGTCTGTGTGTGTGTGTGTGTCACCGCATCCCCTAGCTCTCAGGCTGTATGTCATTTGGAATTAAACACACACGCTGCACTGGACAAAAAGACACGGGAATGCACTCACACTTACGGCATGCGTCTCTTTCTTCCAGAACTTATGTGTGTAATGTGTGTGTGTGTTTGTATCATTACCATGTTTTTTTGACCTCAGACTATGAATATTATATTTAGGCCCTATTAAACCTGTTAGACAGACATTACTATATTTCGTAACACTTTAATTAAAGGATTTGCATTAAGCTGTCATAATACAGTCATACGGAGACACGTTATTAGACATTATGAATGTTTATGATTATGATGTAGTCATTAAAGAATAACTCAACTCCCCCTAAAAATCTCATTTTAACAGCTTGAACTCGTCACCTTGCTGCAAAAACTTTCTCAAAACCTATCCCATCATAATCATTTGACATATGCTGTCATTCAGTAATATACAATTCTACACGTAGGGGTTTAAGTTAGCTTACAATAAAATATAGTGCAAAATCACAAAAGTTCCACTAATCCTTTTACTAATTCTGTGTAAACTCTCACCAGAAGAACATATGACTTCTTATTTTCCAGGTATAAAACTTGATTATCTTTAATTTCCAGAGAAAGATAACTTGATAATTAGGTTCTGGGACACTGAGTAAGATCTTCAAAACTTTATCATACTTTTTTTTTTGCATTCAAAACCTGTGAATAATTGAAAAAAAAAAAAATCTTAAAATGTGCCAGTAAAAAAACAGATTGTTGTTGATGTTCACGTTGTTCAGTACATAGTCTTTTCAGCTTTTGTTCCACCCCTAAGCAATTTCTTTTTAATATTGACTGTGTGTGTACACCTGTGCGATATGATATGATGGCTTGCTTCATTCCCAATCCTCCCCGATGTCTCACAGATTCTCCTCAGTCTTTCAGTGCAATTGAATTGTCTGGTGAGGTTATCTAGATGCAGCAGAAGGACTCGGCTTCTGGCCGTTACCTCTCATCTGGCTCATTCTGAGGCTTGGACCACAATCAGTAGAAAAGACTACTGTGTAAAAAGGTTTTACGGTATCGTGCTCTCAAGTCTGAATAGTCTAAAAACTGAGGAAAGTTTAAAAGTTTAAAAGAAAGATTAAAGGAGAGAGAAGAATGTGTCTTGTAGATGCAAGAATCTAAGCGTACAGTAATATATACTGTACGCTTAGATACTGTATATATATATGTGTGTGTGTGTGTGTGTATTTGTGTAGTGGCCACTCCTTAGTATTCTGGTACCACCGAGTCATCAACATCATCTCTCAGCATGGCTATGATCAAAGCCTCCTGGTCGGAGAAGCCTCGGATGTTTAACATACCTGCCTGCGTCCTAAACAGCAGGCCGGATCAACCAACAAACATCAAAGGATGCTTTGCTCTCTCTCCCCCAGACTAATGTCACCCCTCTCTTCATCCATAACTTTCTCTTTTTCTCCAGCTTCACTTGATCTCCCTCTGTCACTCTCACTAATGTGACATTCACGCTGTGGCGGGATTGTCAGTCAAAGGAACGGCTGGTTGTCCGCCAATTTAAATATGTCAAAATATATATATATATCTCGGTGCAATATTTTGACCTTCAGGTAAACATCCATGACAACAAAGAGGTTAAATACAGTATAGAGACAAAAACACTGAAGTTATACTGCAGGTATGACCCGGCTATTGACCGACTATTTCTCCTGCAATGCAAGACTAGTAGACACAGATGTATACAAATCACGATTTAAAATAATGCAAAATTGTGTTATGATGAAGAAAATGCACCAAATATGTTTATTGGACCACAGGTGAGAGACACTGAAGGTTTGTTTATTCATAAGAAAACTCCACAGGGCATCTCTAACTAAGATTTTATAGTAAATGACAAGCTTTGGAATAGCCCAGAGAAATCAATTATAATTCTCTTGACAGTCAAAAGAGAGAGAAAAAAAAAAGTTGCATATTCACCACATCACTCTTGTCTGTCTTGTTGGAAAATGATTGAATGAGAACAAGCGGACAAATCAGGTGTTTCTAATTTATCCTCATTTTTCTCCAACTGAAGGCAAAAAGTTTTGTTGCCAAGTTTTATCTTCAGGCACAGCGGGTGAGATTTTCTGCCAGCACTGACTTCATCATCATTCTCTTGTTGACAGTAATGAGCATATACCACCACCACCACCACCAGCACCACCACCACAAAGTGATTGCACCATTATCATTGCCTAACCACAGCCAATTCCAGGCACTAGTGGGCAAATTAAAATGTAGTCTGAGTCTTTTAAATGCAAAATTTCTTACTCAGCATTTGAAAAGTGTACAATTTCACCTCATTTACCTTTTTGGCAGGCTGTTTCACGATGTGTGTGTGTGTCTGTAAGGAGCTCAGTTACGTCGCTGTCTCAGTCTGGTGCGCTGCAGCTTCAGTCGTTCTCAATGTCTCTCCAATTAACTCTCCATTTCTATCTCTCCATCTTCATCTACTCCTGTCTTTTGCTCTTTCTCTTTTCTTCTTATTTTCTCCCTTTCTCTCAATCTTCATCTCCCCTCACTTCGGTTTTGTTTACTAACTCTCTCTCCTTTCTTCTTCTTCTTCTTCTTCTTCTTCTTCTTCTTCTTGACTTTATGCCTGCTCTGCTTTCTTTTCCTCATCATCTCCTCTGTCTTAACTTTTATTCCCCCCACCCCCGTCTGTTTAAAATGACTCCTTCACACACACACATACACACACACCCATCATCTTGCTACTAGTCTTTAGCTGCCTCTCTCTCAGCATGAGGTGTTCCTTTCTCATGCTGTCATCTCTGCCAGCAAAAACCTGCTGCATTGCTACCGAAGCTCAGGTATAATGGGGCCAAGTAAATATGTTGCCTCCCTCAACACAAACATATGCTGAGCCACATACAGTATATATATATATATACATAAATATACTATAGAATAATAGACACACATATAACTGCTGACAGGATACAGTATAATACAATGGGACACAAACAGATTCATAATGTTTAATTATGTAAATTGGCTCTTGATCCTCACTTCTTCATAAACACATGCCAATAACGGCAAGAAATAGACGCATCACACACACACACACACACACACACACACACACACACACACACACACACACACACACATATTAGATATATGTACACTGCAACAAGCATGGGAGATAAAATAGCAGAAACCCACATACACACATTCCCAAGCTCAAGTTGTGTTGTTTTGACAAGTTTCACATCTGTCACTCTGAATAATGTCACCCATAGATCACCGCGGTGACATTCAGCACATCTGAAAGGTTATTATGTATTTCTTCAAGACGGGCAACACGGGCCCCTTGTGGATTAAGCGCCGCCTGTGCCAATCCCAGGAAAAAATCACACACATAGACAGACACATACATGCTCCAAATCATACATAAAGACACATACAACCCGACACCCATGGACAGAATTAACATAACAAACCCTGTCAGGGAAAAAAAAAACTCAAACTTGACTCAAATCTAGACCGCCCCCCCTGGAAAAATCACTGTCACCTTGGTGATGTGGTAGCTAGAATATACACACACAATAAAAAGTAGAGGCAGGATACAGCTAAAGCCAGACAGAGTGTCAAAGCTACTGACGGATGGGCAAGCAGGACGGGTTAGTCAGACAGACAAGATGAGAGCTCTGGCACATGCAGAGCATCTGACATAGCTGACAGACAGAGTGCATGATACGCCTATATCAGTCTCCTTTTTCTGTGGGACATTCACCATGATGCAGTACCGGCTTTGGCACCGTTGACAGCATAAACAGCGGTGAGGCTGTATTGGTATTGACATGGCTGGCCTAAAGGGAAGCGAGAAGGAGCTGATGGCTGGTGTCCAAGCACGCCAATAAGAATCTCTGATCACAGACAAGGGTTTGGGGTGGGTTGGGGTGTGTGTGTGGGGGTGGGGGTTTATGTCAGCATCCTGAAGGAATGTCACGTATTCACAGAGTCAATGTTTGAAGAAGGGGAAGACCTTTTTTTTTGTTTTTTGTTCTGTTTTTCTTAACAGATTGGGAGACCCTTTTCTGGCTGTCAATCAACATGAGTACCCATATTTTAAACCCTAATCCTCTAAGGGCAGAGTTGCAAAACCAAGCCCTCTATTGTTTGTTTAACCCCACACTCTGCACCAAAACACCAACCAAATGTGGATAAACTCCACTGTATAATAATGTATTATTCTTGATAGTTTAATGTTGTTTGTATTTTTATTTGTTTTAATCTACTTTTGATCATTTGACTATGTCACTATTTTGTTGAATTTGAACATATAATTATATTTGCATGATTTACTGTTAGGAAACTCCTTCTTTATCCCTCTTCTCATTATCTTATATTGGCTCTTTACGCAGCCCCTCAGTTCAGCCTCTGTCTGAAACAGGCCGTTTTAGCTCTTGGCTCCGAGCCCAGTGAGCCCATTCTGTTCTGATGGCGTCTGGAAGTTTCTTGAGGCTGTGTAAACAATCACTATCATCATTTGTATACGTTACATTTGTACATTCAGCCCAAATCCAAAGTGTGAGAGGACAACATGAAAAATACAACAACAACAACATAATATAGGGTGTAGAATTAACGGCTGTTTGTGGGCATTTATAAACAATCTGATGTCGTCGCGAGAAGGAAGTAGAGTTATGAAGTGTGAGGTGAGTGACCAGCAATCTGACTGACTGTCTTACTACTAACCTCACTCATGAACAAACCAGATGAAAGTCAAACTGACTGACTGACTGGCTGACTGACTTATTAACTGTCTGTCTAACTCCAGCATCACATTCTGCCTTAAGAAGTTCTTCATCTAATATGGATAGGTTGATCCAGATTGACGAGGTGAACTAATCCGTGTATGTCGGGTCAAAGTGTTTGAGCCTCTGCGGGTTAGAAGTCACAGAAGGCAGAGGGAGTGAACGGGGAAAGCTGGTGTATAGATTGCTCTGCAGCATCTCCGATGAGTAATTAAACACTTGAATGGAGTCCAATTAAAATACACACTGTGTTCACGGGCATGCGCACCATGAGAGTCGCACACACGCGTCGACATTCAAGTAAACATCAGCATGTAAACAGAATCGAAGACACACATAGGCAAGCATGCAGCCACACTCCTACGTGTAAATATGTATAAACACACACAAACACACTTATTGTGTCTCGCCACAATAAGTGGAGCCATATGTGCTTAATGATGTACGTAGTTCTGGCTGGAATCAAGGTCAACGCTGTCTGACACTAATAGCTACTGCTCTCCTTCCCTCCCACGCTTTCCCTGCTCCTCTACGCTGTATGTCTGTCTCTCCATCTTCATCTTCTTCTCTCCTCCTGTTTGGCTCTTTCTCTCTTTCTAGCTCATGTTCTGTCCACTTTTCTTTGTGTCAATCCTTCTTTCTGTCACTCACTTTCACTTCTATCTCTGTGCCAATTCCAAGTTGTAACAAAAAAAAAAAAAAACAGATTCTGAACTAAGTGTGTCCTCACAACAAGACAGAAACAGCGGTAAAACTCGCGTTTACGTTTTTCAGCCGAGGACCTCTAGTGGTCATGTCGGTTATGACAGTTAGGAGAAGAGGGCGAAAGTGGCGCAACATTAGAGCCAAGGGATTTGATTGGAACGAACGAGGTTGTACAACGTGTTGTATAACCGATAGACTGTATATGGAGATGGAACGTTATAAATGGAGCAATAATTTCCAAAATACCACACTTAATGATTTGATGAAAAAAAATAAAAGATTGAGTTAGTATTTCCTGAGAAAAGTTGACTGAGAGTTAATTGGATCCAGCAATTGCGGCCGTTGCTACATACTGCAGTAGTCACCACTTCGTCTGACCACATCTAAAGGCAAGAGTCTTTATCATTAAGTTAAGGGTGAGGTGAAGAGTAAGTGGTAAGACATGATAATTGAATAATTTCAGACTTAAACTTAACCAAAACTTAATCGCAGAGGTGGCCAATCAAAAAAGGCTTACTGGTACACAAATATTTGTTTGCATCTGTAACAGGTTTGGACAACTGTGACAAAAATCAGAAAATGGTCACGTTGGTTTTGGCGGCAGTGACAAACAACCTATTTTATATTATAGGATGGGCAACCAGTTAATATGAACTGTGTAACTATCCGTTAAATAAACATTGTAGAGCATGCCCAAATTGATATATGTCAAACATCAGGAAGTATCTTTTTTTTTTTTTTGTTTTTACTATAAATCAAAAGAAGTACTGCTGTCTCCGTCTTTCTACATTCCTGTTGTCTCCCACTCACCACATCTTGGAGTAATCCCCCTGCTCCCAAACCCTCTTTCCTCATCTGCTTCCCTCCCTCTGATCTCCCAAAATTCTGCTCTTTTCTCTCTCCTTCAAAATTCTCTCCTCTGAAAACATTACATCTCCAGCTATAGTAGACTCTTGACAAAAAAAAAACAAACAAAAAACAAAATACTGTTCTTTGGGCTTGTACATCTTGGTGCGATAATAAACACTTTTGCAAATGGTCTTTGTAAAATCATGCTAAAATAATTTTGTATACACCCTTTACAGAATCTGCTGTCTATTTGGGAATGGCTGTCCACAGTAAGCTATTATGTGATCTATTTTCTAAATACCAGTGTTAATAAAACGCTGTCTCTGGGACTGCGGGAGCATTTCTGATATCCTCACAGATCAGTTTGTCTTTCTTTCAATCACAAAAATATATACCGTGCATAAAAATAATCAGAGTCATTATTGTTAAGTTAAGAGACAATGCCATGACCAAAAAACCCCAGATGAATCCTCTTGTTCTGGTGTGTAATTTCACTTACACTTTCTTTCTCTCACTTTCTCGCATTATCTCGCATGTGCCTCTAGTCGCTCTTTTCTCTCTCTCTCTCTCTCCCTCCCTGTGATCATCTTACTCCACGGTACTCTTCTCCCTAAATTTCCTCCTCTACCCTCTCATTCTCTCTCTCTCTCTCTTTCTCTTTCTCTCTCCATCTGGTGTCTATGAGCATTAATCAGAGTGCTCAAGCACCATGACCAAAACAACTCCACGGAGACTCGCTGCTTCTTTCTTTGAGTCTCTCTTCCCTAGTCCTGCTTGCTCCTTTTTTCCCCCCTAAAACAGTCACACATACCCCCACCCAACTACACACACACACACACACACACACACACACACACACACAAAGAAATCCATAAACATTAGTCAATCATGGTTATGATTTCAGCCTGGCCTGAAGCTACTTTGGTTGATGGTAGAACTCTTTCATCCATCTGAAAACTTAGTGTTGTGTGCAGAGAGCTGATTTTCACAATGTACGCTCAGAAAAAAGAGGGGGGTGGGGGGATGGAAAGATGTCCTGCAGTAATGTTTTTCATACAGTTGTTTTTTTTGGGTTCATCCATCACTATTGGTCCATCCATCATATCTAAGTCAGTGCAAATTACTAACTGAGTTAGGATTTTACATTATCAAATGGGCTTTTAGTCTTTGCTGGCAGCGGGAACACAGCCGCGACGGAGGCTTCGACTGAATGCGGCGATAAAATTCAGAGCTGGGATCACATCTGGATGTTGTGAATCCCCTGATATTCTGCAAACGTGGTTGTGCTCTTTCAGCAACAACTCCTGGCTTGTTGATGAGGATGTTGCCATTTTACGGCACGGCGGTGATCAAAGGGCATTGCATTATGAAAGGGAAGTATGCAACAGGATGTTTGCAAGGGGATTATTAGATTTTTTTTCTTGCAGAGAAGCATGCACATCTTTAAGTGACTTTGAAATATTGATGGAAATACATAATACCTCTCAAATTGCCTGTAGTTTTAGTCATAATACAGAACAACAAAAGCATTCATTTCATTTCATTTTTGTGACCATCTGATGAATGTAGGTCCAGTATAGTATTATTAAATCACACAAAGTTTCATAATCAAAGCAAATCAAATACAAATAAGTACAGATCAGTAAAATGCACCAAAAAAACCCACCCAAAACGGGGGGCTCTATTCTATCTAGACTGATACCAGGAAATACATCCCAGTAAAACCAGTAGAAACCAGTACTGTTCACTATTAAAGTACATTAAGCAGTTGCAGTAGTTTGAGATTTGCATTTTCAGGATTTTAGACATGCCAACCACAATTATTTCTGTTGAAAATATCTGGCAGGTGATGCTACTGAAAGGGATGGGGGCAATTACTGTGCATACAGCATCACAAACACTATCCGTCATCTAAACTCTGCTTGGTTTGTGACTTGTTTAGCATTTTAACAGCTATACTTTGAGGTCCTTTCCCACTTGCTATTTATATTTGGTCGGTCAAAACATGAAAAATGTTAGACTCCATCTAACAAAACAGTCAAAAAACAGTTTTGTGTCCAACTCAACCCTGTATTTCACCTGAAAATACATACACCATAGCTGAAAGTCAAAGGCAATGCAAAGCACCTAAAGATGCAGATTTCACCAATATTTGTCCATTTTAAAAGACATTATGGCTCAGAGAAGTATATTTCTGAGTAGTGTTAACTTGGTTGAGAGGTATCTCAGCCTATTAACGACTTACTCGCTCTACCTCGGCTCTTATCAGGCTCCACCATGTTGCAAAATGAGTTTTATCTGGTACTAAACAGATGACAAGTTCATCAGGAGCAGTTAATCGGACTCCACGCTTCCAGAGTTCCCCGGAGAAACCTACGAGTGTCGTCACAGGTGTTACATCCGTGTTTTTCTACAGCCTAAGAAAGGCTGTGCTGACATGTGAATCAGAGTCTGAGTCACATCATGACTCTCAGTTCTCAAGAACTCAAAAGGAAACTCCTAATCCAAGTGATAGATGTGAGGTTGAATAAAGCATGCTGAGCACAGAGAAAAAAAAATCCCATCTTTCTCTAAGTTCTTCCTGTTTCAGAATTTCATTAAAATTACTCACTTCGAAAGGGCCTCTGAAATAATTTAGTGTTCGATGGCATTCCACTAATGAAGCAGAAATATTATAAAACTCTACCAATAAAGATGTGGTATTTTAATGGCGGTGTAGAAAGCATAATGTGGCACTGAGAAGCCTTCTGCTGTATAACGAGTTATGAGGCAGAGGCTAAAGCTCTAAAGTCTTTGATTAAATCACAGTAAGACCAATTAGATTCACTCAGCTGCCTCTGGCAACGAAAAAAAAGCCCCCATCTAAATAGAGATTTTAACAATTTGACTTCGTGGTCAGTAAAATGGCAGAATTTGAGTTGATGTGGTGTTTTTTTTTTTTTTTTTGTCTCCTTTATTTAATCCTGAATCTGTTAGTGTTACAAGCGCATTCGTTTTAGGAGGATCGTTGCTGGGAGGACCTATATGGCAGAGCGAGGGTTAAGGCTTTAAGAGGATGATGTGTGTTCGGTCTTCTTTTCATTGTGAAGAGAGAGAGAGTGAGAGCTTTTTCCCTTTTAAATGGGAACACAGCTTTTCTCCACCGGTGGCCAAACCTTGACCCTCAAACCGATCTAGAAATAGGCATTCGCTAAGGGAGAAAAAGAAAGAAACACACTCACACACATTAAGCCTCCAGCCTTTCCTTTCACCGCACACATACACTCCCCACTGCCTGCGTGTAGATGCGCATGTGCATGGACGCGAGCGTGCGCACACACACACACGCACACGCACAGTAAACCAGCATGGTTTTCCACTTTTTCTCTCTTGGGAGAAGGTGAACTCACATTGTCGACTGCAGAGTAAAACACAGTAGAATACACACATGCACACACACATATACACACACACATATACACACACGTATGTACACGCACACACAGACAGACCCCGTAGACACAAACCCAGACTGTTGTTCCAGATGTCTCCTTTTCCTTTTTTTTTTTAACCCAAAGTGTGTCCCAGAAGATCGATTCCAATGGGGCACAGATTTCCAAAAGAAATTGCACTTGTGTCAGTGTGTGTACTTCACTGTCTTTTACTCACCAGTTTGCTATGTGTCTCCACTATATAGTGCTGTTATAGTACAGTATGGATTTATTTGAGTCTGCCTATTTTCAGATCCAGATCAGAACCTCAAAATGTAAAAAAACAGGTGTAAGTTGTGACTTTTAAAAAAAAATAAAACCAACACAACACATGCATGTATATAACAACATTAATCAGTGTGAGGATCTCATTTTAGTTGCAATGTCATTCATTCATGTAGCCTCTCTTTTGCAGCCACTCCACACTTCTGCAAACGAAGTGCTGCTGCTTTAGCTCCCGACTCTCTCCTCATTGTCCCCCCCTTCAGTTTCCATCTCACCAAATCTCCTCTACTACCTCCACTTCTCCATCTTGCCTTTTCCTTTTGCTATCCCCTCGACACAGCCATGAACACCCTTTTGCTTCGGGCCGGCGTAACAGGAAGTGACTCCAGCATGAACAACTGTTGAGTTCTATTTTATAACACTGTTAAATGATAAATGAAGGATCTGCATTAATTTAAAGATGCGGTCCAAATTAATAAAGAATTTGGATGAGATAGAAATCTTCCTGACTCGTGATGGACAGTACACAGTGCTTAAGAAATGATTAAAATGTGTGTTATCTTCGATTTAATTCATTGTGATCAAGACAGATATTTAAATTACAGTCAAATTAATGGAAAAGAGAATGGATTTTCACTTAGGTTAAAGATCTCCTCATCTCAGAGTTCAGCGACTTTTTCATTTAATTGAAAACCACTTCCTTGAATACAATTAATTGAAAAAGGAATAGAGCCTTAATTTGGAACTAAGAGTCCGTAACTGTGGTCAGCAGTGAGACTAATGGCATTCTGCTCAAACAGAGGAGCCTGAAAAGGGGACTGAGAGTTGTTTGCCCAAAAATTCCCTCGGCAAAGTAGACATTGATCCTCAGCAGCAAACTTGCAGCCCTGGTACAAACAGAGACTAAATGGGGGCACGAGGAGAAAAAAAAAATCAAGATTTTAGTTCTTAATAGTATGTTGGGCAGCAGGGTAAGCTCCACGCCTGAATAATTCACTTTAGCCAAACTGTTGCTTCGGGTTCCATTCATTTTTAATGCTGTCTTTTGATGTTGATTAATTAAGCAGTGCTTGCGCTGCTGTTTCTCCGTCGTTGCTGCCTCTCACATGCACGCCGCGCACGTACACACAAACACACACACACACGGCTGCTTCTCCCTCTTTTCCTCTTCTCCCTCGCCTCTATCCCTCTAAACCCTAAAGCCTTAACACCCCCCTCCCCCCTCACACATATTCACACACTCTCGTACACAGGAATATACACCCAGCCATAAACACAGGCGCATGTACACAATCAACCACACACATTGACAGTGTTGCATGCACACACACACACATACACATACACATACACAACCTCTAACACCCTTAAGCCAACAAAAAAAGTGTTAAGATTCTTAAGTCTTTTCTTTTAAGGCCAGTTTGAGGAAAAGGATGTGAGTGAGTGTGTGTATGTGTCAATGATGAGGGGAAGAAGAGATGTGAGTGAGAGAGGAAGTGGGAGGTGGGGCGGTAAAAGGAAAGCGGGAATGCCTCTCATCAAACACATAGCTGATTAGCAGAGGTGTGTGTGTGTGTGTAAGAGAGAGAGAGAGAGAGAGAGGGAGAGAAAAGCATGAATTTATTGTTGGAGTCTGTACTGTACATTACAGCTCGGGGGTTGGATGTTAATTAGAAGACATGCATGCCTAAGCTGGTGGTTGTATCTGTGCATGTTCGAGTGCGCGCGCGCCTGTGTATGTTCGATTGTGAGCACATGCACAACCGGAGTGTGCGCGCTGTCTGACTCTTTCATGTGTTTTTAGCCAATGAAGACAAGAGCAACTAAGCACCGGCCAATCAGCACCCTGAGGTTTATAAATAGAGTTTAGCTGACTGGATTCTTACTTGTTCTTCCAGCCACCTTCTTCTCAAATGTCACCTAATAGCAATGCCAAGTTCCAGCGAAATCTAAATGCTAATCTGAGTGGAATATATTGGGAGTTTTTTTTTTTTGTGTGTGTGTAGAGATGGCTTAGTACTGCTGAAAGATTTAGAAGTAGAAGTATTCACGGTATTATAGGAAGATGTTAATGGAAGACCACATGCACACACCTTAGTGGATCCTTAGTGTGATCAGGGACAGGCTGGAAAAGCAAGTGAGAGACACTGACATTCTTTTCCACTTTCCTTGACTGGCCCCACTATATCCCTGAACACACATGCACAGTGGGAG
This sequence comes from Pampus argenteus, assembly GCA_036937835.1. Classification (NCBI taxonomy): domain Eukaryota; kingdom Metazoa; phylum Chordata; class Actinopteri; order Scombriformes; family Stromateidae; genus Pampus; species Pampus argenteus. The sequence goes on from CM072873.1 coordinate 15,861,627, forward strand.
CGATTTGATTCGCTCCTGATAATGAAGTGTCTTTGTGTGTGTGTGTGTGTGAGGGAGAGAGCGAGAGGCCATAATGGTGGAGTCTATAAATACCTGGCCAAAAAGCTCCCTGTCATGTTACATTGATCTTAGCATGATGGTATGAGCCTTCCTGATTCCATCAGTATCTCTGTTACACACAGCTCAGCGCTTTAATAAGGGATGGAGAGAGAGAAAGAAAAAAAAGTAAGAGAGGAAGAAAGAAAGAAAGAAAGACAATGAGCTATCTTTTTGTTTTTGCCAAAAAGAAAGGTCTAACTGCAAAGGTCTCATTTATCTTGGACAATAATTATCCCACAAGTGCATGTAGAGAAAGAAAGAATGGAACGAAGGAATAAGAAGAGAAGAAAGAAAGAAAGAAATTATTTGCACAGTCCAAAGTGTAGATTATCTAATAAGGAGTGCACACGTTATAAATATATCATGGGAAACAATTCTTTATGTTGTAGTCGGATTCATTAGTCTTAACTAAATCAATTATTCGAATCAGACTGTCTAAAGCATATTGATAGCCATTATCTTCATTAGTGCTCCTCGTCTAATGTAATGTTTGGAATATCGCCATGACAACAAATAGAAATTCATCAAATAAGACACAAAACCAGTTATAGAAGGTTAAATCTACAACATAAAACAAAGTACAAAGGCAAGTCACAAAGTAGGGCAGAATACTAAGCAGCACCTCTTCCAAGCCTGAAGTAGAGCTGCATCACTGCAACTATTAACTGTAGTTAATCCAACAAGTGACCGTGAATGCCTCGAGTAAGCTCAGCCCTCATCAATTGTATTGGCCGAAGCAATCCAAAGGATCAATCAAGCCTCACCTTATCTATGTGAAGGAGTCACAATTACAGCCATTTGTCAACCTGACAGAAATGACAACTAACTATTTTGTGCCGGAGCAGAGGCTTTGTCAGACGACTGCTATTGGTTATAAATACACTTGTTTATTTTGATGTATTTCTGAGATCAGTTCTCTAAAGCCCCGGACCTCCGGAGATCACATATTTGGCCTGAAAACGTCTTCCGTGTGTCTCCTGTGGATATATATACGGTATTTATATAAACCTGTGTTTGCTGTTTGGTGCGAATGGCTTGTTTGTGTATTGTGTTCAGAATACCTTAACTTCAATTTGCAACGCGGTTTCCATCACCTCCGTAACCCTCATGGAAGAGCTGACAGCACTGTGAACAATACATATTTTCTCTGCAGATCTGTCTTGACATGATAAGATGTTAAAATGTCTCGCAACTATAGCTTTTCTTTCCCAATGCATTGTGCCTTTGTTGCTATGATCAGATACTTCCTGCTACTGCTTCACATAAAAGGCTTTCCAATGGCAAACCACCTAGCTACCAAGGTCAGCAACTTTTTTTAGCAGATCAGTGCAGTTTTAAGTATATGTAACTTCCAGTGAAGTACCTGGACAAAGTCAGCGATAAGTTCTTATTACGTTTTGTGAAAACTTTAAACGTTGTACCTTGATGTTGCAAAGTCTTTGTTATATGCAAATCCACTCCATTGTCTCCACATTAAGGCACTTTTTTTTTTTTTTTTTTACAACTATTCTGCTGGAGTTTTGATATCACGACTTGCTGGTTCAGTTTTGTGGTTCTTACCTCTGTGTTTTCTGGATAGTTTTGTTGAAAACAGACATGATTTGTGTTGCAGTGGTGGTTTTTACATTCCCACACATTCTTCTCTTAGTCAAAATGAATGCATATTTCTCAGTCTAGTAATCCTTAAATGCAAATCTTGCTAATTGTGACAACTAATGGACAGAGTCACCTCAGTTGATAGCATAACTTGGTGCAGATCCAGATTAATTTGCATCATATAGCAGTGCAAAGTAGCCACTTCTTGGGCACTAGCAGGTGGTCTTTAGCCCCCCTCATCCATTACAATCTTGGATCATACAACTTGTTGTGTATTATCACTTATATAAATGTTTCGTTCAACAATGTTAAAGAAACCTGCCTCTAATGGGTGTGTTATACACACAATATTGCAGATGTCAGAGCTTTTTTAGCTCAAAAAAAGAAGCCATTTGCTGTCAGTCATTCTTGGAAAGTATGGAAAACAACTTTTACAGAAAATTGCCTGAGCTGGATAATCTGCCACAGTAAATCCCTAAATTAGTTTTGTCATTTTTGTTGTTTTATTTTTATATTACTTCATTGTGTCTGTCAGTGATGTGCTGTGTTGTGCTCCTCTTATTGTCAATCACCTGAAATCTTTTTAGGTATCTAAAAGATTCAACATTAAAATACAGAAATGCAAAGTAAAAAAAAAATCAACTAAATCAAAAACTAAACTAATCAAGTAACTATATTTCCAAACAAGCTCTCAACATGAAAAATCTCAGATTACTCTCATACGCAATTGAAAACACACCGTAGAGTCAAGTATTATTACTCTTCTTGTGTGACAAGAAATGGGTCAGTGAGCCATGTTTGTGTCCTAACCACTCGTATGCGGATAACCATGATTTCAATGCTTTTAAACACACAGCAACAGAGTGGGAAACAACTCAAACTGTGTGTGGAAGCCTGTGTGAATAACCCAAAGAGACAAAAAAAGATGTCAGGCTTACAAAAATAAGTTTAAATGCTTTTAATGGAGCAGAGCGTGCTGGATCCCTTTGGTGCATGCCAGTAAAAGCTCCTTTTGGGTTTGCAGTTGGACTATCTCTGAGGGTCCAGTGGGCCACTAATGGTGTGACTTGGGAACAGAGTGTATCAGAGGAGAGTGAACAGAGAGAACACAGATATCAAACGTGGCTCACACACACACACGCACATTTCTTGAGATTCTCACACATCACACTGAGGCGATCCTGCAAGAAGACACAGAAGTACACTGCTGACTGATAATGTCGAATCAGAGAGGGTGTGACATGAGTATGTAGGTGTAGCATGTGTGTGTGCAGTCCCTCAGCAGGGGATAACAGCTGGCATGCTGAGAAGCCCCAAGAAGATGTGGCGTAGGGGAATGATCATTATGCAAACACATGTGCTCGTCTGTACACGCGCACACACTTAAATACCCACACACACACACACACACACACACACACACACACACACACACACACACACACACACACACACTCCTACACATCGTTGTTAAATTGAATCTAAAAAGCTACTCCTCTACACTTGCATGTTTAGAAAATACTGTCACAACCACTTAACGCCTGAGAACTAATTATAAATATGCGTAAAATGAATATGCATAATGACTATACCCCACTTGCACTGATAAAAGGAAAAAGCTTGGAGAGCAAAAGCTACCGTGCCGAGTGTGTGTGAGTGTGTGCACAGGTGTATATGTGTGTGTGTGTGTGTGTTCCTGTCCTCTCCCTTTAATCTGCGTATAGGGGCAGTGGTGGGAATCTGCACACCATGCTAAATCGATACACTCCCGCCTGCTTTAGTATGCCTGTGTGTGTGTGTGTGTGTCTTAGTATGCAGCTCAGCTACAGAGAGAGAGAGAGAGAGAGAGAGAGAGAGAGAGAGAGAGAGAGAGAGAGAGAGAGAGAGAGAGAGAGAGAGAGAGAGAGAGAGAGAGAGAGAGAGAGAGAGAGAGAGAGAGAGGTTACATAAGAATAAAGAGGGACACACTTAAGTGGTTTTGACCTTGGGTACACCTCCCCCTCTCCCACACCAGTCCACCCCCTTCTACTGGCTAAATAAATAAACTTTATTTTAAGCTTGTAGTGTGGACATGAGGGTTTGTGTGTGTGTGTGTGTGTGTGTGTGTGTGTGTGAACATGAGGCTAATGCATTTGTTCATATAGATTAAGAACTTCAAAGCAAAACAGCAGCAAACCAAAGGGACTCTGGGATACACCCCCCCCCCCCCCCCCCCCAATCTCCATCTTTTTCTCCTCTTTTTCCTCTCTTTCTTTTGTGTCTCCATCCTTCCCTTCTACCACTCTCTCTATAACCTTCTTTGTTCTCTGGTTGTTGATCGTTCTTCTGCTCTGGCCTGTTTCACTCCGCTTAAACCCCCCACCCCGTGTATCTCGTCATCCATCCAAATACATCCTTCTCTTGCATAGATTTTCTTCGACTACACTTCTTCTTTCATCTGGCCTTTCTTTTCTGCATCCCTCCCTCCGTCCATCCTCTCTTATTCTGAGTGACCGCTGGTCCCCCAGGCTGTGAGCACATCAGACTGGCAAAGCTCTATCTTCCATCACCCGCCATCTCCCTCCCCTCCGCACTCTCCATCTCTTTCACTCGCTCTCTTGCTGCTGGCAGCATTGGCAGCATGACAGTGCTTTCCCAGGGCAAGGCCTTATGTAAACATCCCCATAGCACCAAGCAGTGTGTGTGTGTGTGTGTGTGTGTACGTGTGTGAGAAGGAGCATTAAATTTCCTACTATGTGTGCTTGTGAAGAGAAAAACAAAGATGGGGACAGTGTGCATTTGTATGTGTGTTGCATCGTGTGTGTGTGTGTGTATTTGTGTGTGTGTAAGAAATGCCTGTTAACAGCGGTGGAGGTAAAAGTCGCTCAAGTCGCTGATAAAGGTTAGGATCTCTCTGTACCCACCTTCTGAGAGAGCGAAGCATGCTAGATCGCATTTCCTTTCTTTTACTCTACAGGCACATTTTTGCGATTGAAGATGATACAGTGCCTGCCGTTTGATTGGTTGACAAAGCTGTCTTTTGATTGGCCCTCCCCCCGGGCCCGTCCCAGCCACGCTCTCGGACGACCTTCAGGAAAGTTTACCAAACTTTGCTTTGATTTACCCCCTCCTTTCCTCTTCCTTTCCTCTTCCTCCCTCTCCTTGTCTTCACCCTCCAGCCTCCCCCTCGGATTCCCCAAACAGTCGACAGCTTCTACATGATAATGAACAGCAGCTCAATCTGTACAGCTGACAAAGCGCAGGAGGAAATCATAAGGCCTCCATTGCGAGTGCCGCTTTATTGCAATCTCATCTCAATCAGCAGCAATCAGATCGTCTAGAGCAAAATATTAGGGTCACGCTGCCCTCCTACTGCACAGGCAATCCAGAGTGCACAGCTCCAGTCTGGAGTTAAATATAATGATGCTGATGACTGAGATAATTTTATGGTGCCGTTTGATGATGATTTTTCTGATTCCAAAACTTTTAAAATGCTGTGTATGGTGCTGTGAAACTGAATGGTGTAAATCCTTGATGAATTCATGCACATCATTATAACTTCCTCCTGACAACGGTGCTGGGAAGAGGCTGAATATACAACAGAAAAACAACAACAGAGTCCCACGCACACAGTTTCATCTCTGTACCAATTCATTCTGCCAACTTTGTCTGTCTTTCTTTCTTCTACCTGTCTGTCTCAATATTTTAAAAGCATAACTTTGTTCATCTTTATAATGATGCCAATTATGAAGGTGATACTGGCCTCTACAGATTCAATCGATGTGTGAATCTCTTCACCGATTCTCCGACAAACTCCCCCTTTCTCCCTTTCACAGTAACTTTGAGTGTTATTGACAGAAAGACACCTACTGCCATCTAAAGATAGCTGTAGAAAACCTTATGCTGCTTTGAAGTGCTAATTGATGCTATCGTAGTTTGAATCAGAGATAAGTCCTCGGCTGCCGCCAATTTGTTGTGAATTATTTTCCAAGAGGAGAAATCTTGATGTAAGACTTTGATCTGTATGAACCTGGGTCTCTTCACTTTTTCAGCTCTGTTTTCTAACACAACTTCTGGCCCAGAGCTTGTTAACCTTACTCTTATTTACCTTACCCCTTATTATCTGACTTTATTAAAGCTTATAAAATACCTCCTTCAGCTGTGTTCAATGTCAGAAACCTCAGTGTCCTCTAACCTGGAGGATATTATAGTGATGCCGACTGGGGCTGCCGTGCATATGTGTGTGTGAGAGCTTTTATGTGTATATCTGTCTGTGTTCCTACATCAATTACCCATCTGTGAGTGATTGGATTTTTTGTGTGTGTGTGTGTGTGCGCAGGTGTGTTCCTTTGTGAATGTGCACTTGTGTTCCAGCCTCAATTATCTACCTGAGCAGAATTTGTGCCTGCACATGTCTGTGTCTCTTCTTGTGTGGGTGTATGAGTGCACGCATCAGAGGATGTGTGAATACCTGTGTGCAAAAAATAAGAGTGTGGAAGCATTAGTATCTGCATGTAAGTGTGTTTGTGAACGCGTGTTTGTGTGTCAGAGAGCAGTGCAGTGTGGAGCAGAGGGCTGGCCATGTCTGAGACTGGCTGGCAGAGTTATTCACGGATCACGGCAGACATATGGGCAGACTGGGACTTGCTGAAGACATGCCTTTACTGCTGGGACTGATACAATGAGATAAACAGATGTGGAGGAGGCCACACACACTCACACGCGCGCACAAGACGTTTTGACAATCACACACACACACGCAGAAACTTTTGAGAGGCACACGCAGACTTTCGTGAGGCTCCAAACACACTTACAAAACCAAAACAGTGACAACACCCACACAACATGTACACATAAAAATCCAACACACACACACACACACACACAAACAAACAAAACCCCAAACCCTTATGATTGATAACTCAACAGGGAGCTGTTCATCAGAAGGAGCCTGCCCTTATTGTCTACTGTTCCAGCTCAGTGGCCCCTGCACTGCAACCCCTCACTAACATCCCTATTTCTGCTTGCTGCCCCTCGCTGCTCTCTGTAGGTGAAACTGATTGAAACCAATACGCTTTCTTCCTCCAAATTCCTCCACTAGCACCCCCCCACCCCACCCTTTCCATATCGTCCTGCCTCTTGTCTCCGTGCCAACCCTGTTGAATGGTAGGGGGTGAAGGATGCAGCCAAAGGAGCAAAAGAGAGCAGGAGGAGGTGTGTGTGAGGGTTTTGGGGTGGGTGGATTGGGGGTTGTGGAGAGGGCTCTATTCAATATGCCAGCTGTCCTGAGAAAAATACACACAGCATTGACTAGTGGAAGAGACTGGCCATTTGTAAATGGCATAACAGGACAGGTGGTGAAAGAACCTGGCCAGGATATTATGCACAAGCACTTAAAAACAAGCCGAGACCAATGATCACATAATATAACTAGAGATCGCTTAATTAATTTACAGTATCTGACTTATGTAACTCATTTGATATGCTAGTGTCTGGTTGAGTGTTACACATTTTTAAACCGAATCCTGAAGCTGATCTGAGCGGACTGCATCATGAGTGTCACTAATTAAATCCCTTCCTCTCAGCCTCAGAGCTCCTCTCACTAGTGACTAAGATTTCCACTGTCAGCTAAGCTTTGATATACAGCATGTCACTCCCCGGTTAAAAGCTTATTGAACGACGCTGGAAAACCACAGAAGAAATCACTGTGCAATATCTGTGTTACGGTTAGGTGGTTGCTATGCTGTGAACTTGATCAAAAAGCGCTTAAATAAGCATCGAAACATCAGAAGCAGCACCTTAAAGGAATACTATGACATTTTGGGAATATTCGCTTATTCACTTTCTTGCCAGGAGTTAGATGAAAGGATAGAGATACATATCTGTGCAGTATATACAGACTATAGTCAGGGGGCTTTGCATCAAAATTTCAAGAAGGGGGACAGTTAGTTGGGCTCTGTCATGTTTGAAAATGGTCTAAATGCACTGATCAAGCGTACTAATCGCACACTAATTGTTTAAACTCTACACTAACAGAAATGTAAAAAAATGAGAATTTGTGGTTTTAGAGGGAGTTTCCCAGCGCTTCCTGTCTTCACGCTAAGCTAGGCTAATCGCCTCCTGGCTCCAGTTTCATTCCTAATGCGTAGCCATGAGAGTGGTATCGATTTTCTCATTTAATTCTCTGCAAGAAGCAAAATGTCAAACTATTCCTTTAAGGTCAAGGTGTTCTAAATGGTGTTCATTGTTGGCACTGATGTCTATTTGAATGGCAATGTGACCACTTGTCTTAAAAGAAAAAAAAAAAAAAGAAAAAAGAAGTGATAAGCAATTTTAAATCCCTGCATTTATATAGTGTTTATCTAGTCGACCACTCAAAGCGCTTCACAATACATGCCAGCTTTCACCCATTCACACACACAGTCATACACTGATGGCAGAGGCTGCCATGCAAGGTGCCAGCTTGCTCATCAGGAGTGATACAGCGCTTCCTATCCAAAGCGCCCCACAATGTTTCTGTGCTCACCCATTCACACACATACATACACACACCAATCGCTTCCGATGGCGCAGCAATTTGGGGTTCAGTATCTTGCCCAAGGACACTTCGACATGCGGACCGGAGAAGCTGGGGATTGAACCGCTGACTTTCTGGTGACTCGCTCTACCTCTGGAGCCACAGCCAAAATCTTGGCACTCGGCTGAAAAAAATAATATAGATGATATATACAAAATATGAACACTAAAAGTAGGTCTCCTTTAACAAACTGTGTTAAAACCTGAAAACAAAATGACAATGTTTGTGAGAATCTTCTAATAAAGCAATGATTTGGTTGCACGTACCACTGATGTTTCACCTCTACAAAATAAAGAGGAAGAAATAAAAGAAAACAAGAAGAAGGAATCTGTTTTGATGCAGAGGTCTGCACCTGGGGACTCACTAAGGAAGTCAGGTTTAGAAAGCCTGTTTGAGTGTGAGAGAAAGCCTGCAAGAGAAAAACACTGTTGTGTTTCTACTGTATGTGTGTGTGTGTGTGTGCACATATACGTGTGTAACTTGTGCATTGCTGTGTGTGAGCAAACGTTTCTATTTTGATATTTCTGCTGAGTGTGTAAGAGAAAGAGATAAAGTTTGTGTGGGTAGATTGAAAGAAGTGAAGATAGAAATAGAGAAAAAAAAAAAAAGAGCCAGAGAGATAAACTGATGGCGATAGATGGCTTTAGAGAGCTCCAAAGATGGAGAATGTGATAGACAGAGAGAGAAAAAGCAGGACCCTCGGAGCCTCTGATTCAAGGACCAGTTAATGCACACACACCCATGAAGTCCTGGAGCTTCCTCTCCAACTACAAAGGAGTCTGCTTTGTTTTCCTCTGAGGATGCCCAGCAGCACTCCTAACATTGTGAGGTCTTTGTTTCTCTTTCCCCCCACTTCTCTCCATCTCTCTTTCTCCCCCACTCTTTTCTTCTGCATCTTGCACACTTCCTAATCCTTACTCCTTTCTTTTTGCCAAATTAGCAACCGTGTCTCTTTTATTTATTAATTAACCTTTCTGCCGTTCACCACCTCTCCCACTCGCTCTACGTCTTATATTGTATCACTGTGTTGAATTTGGACTGTTTGCCGGAGTACACTTGTCTTGTTCTGTGTATTCTGTATAGTACAGCGTCTGAAATAATGACTGTTTGCTGCAATTATCCCAATGTACTCCCTCTCACTAAGGTTAATTCCTGATAATGTATGCCATTTTAGCACAAGCCTTTATTTAATCGTACACTTTAAAGGCTAAATTCTTTTTCATGGTGTGGTTCCAATTGAGAGAAATGTTATCGCTTTGCTACAGCATACCAGTATTTTGGACAATATTGTGTTCCATGTTTGGGGAATGCCTTTTTCCTGTTTCAACATGACAATCCCCTGTGTACAAAGTACAAGTGGTGTTGAAGAACTCGACTGGCCTGCACAGTAAAAAGCTGCGCAGAGCTTGTGTGGATAAAATCCATACAGAAAGTACCCCTAACACTCACGAAGGTCATTGATTGGGTCATATCTATCAGCGATGCAGCCTGTGAGACGTCTGAGAACATTCTTCTTCCTTCAAATCATAACGTTTCTACAGCAGTGAATGACACCAGCTGCCAAATATTGTGCAAGCACGCAGCTCTTAGCATAAATGTCCTGTCAGGTTGGAATAAAGCTGTAATGAACATTTACCTTTGTATGAATGGCAAAAAAAAAAAAAAAGCCATCACTTTAATGGTGTGATGATGTATTCCATGCCTAAAGAGGGCTCACATGAGTAACAGCACAGATGGCCAATGTGCGAATAAAATGAGCGCTTCAGGATTTCTGTCTGATCCTGTATTTGTAAATTTGCACCTGACGATTAACCTGATTCGGATTTCCCAGCATCCCACTTGGTTTGGTTTGCTCAGTCTGATTCATTGTTTCTCTCTACATCCTTAATTCCTCGTATTTCTCTCCGTCTTTCCCTCTCTCTCTTTCATCCTCCACATCCCCCTCTTTCCAGCAGCCCCTTGCTTTTCTTGGTAATCCTAAATCGGGTGAAGGGAGATTTCTCATTCTCTCCCATGGCCTCTCTGTCTTTTATTCCCCCTCAAATCTAAAGCTTGCTCTGCCCTTCAATCCAACAGGATGCTCATGCGGAACTGCAATGCACGCATGCACGTACATGCTAACACAAATTAGGCACTCGAAGGGATGGATGCTCTAAACATACACACTACACAGAAGCACCAACATACACATAATGATTCCCGAAAGACTTCTATAGGGGGAAATTTGCCCAAATTCCTTCTTCATCCCAAACATTTCCAGCCAAGTCCGGCCCACTGCCTGCTCGATTCCTGCCGGCATCATCCAATCCTGCACTCCTTTCACTGTCGGAGCATCAGAGGAGCCAATCAGATTAGTTGTGGAAGGGAAATTGGAGAAGGTTTGGCAGTGAGTCCATCAAGCCTGCTTTTCCCTTTCATGTTCCTTTTTCACTTGCACTTTTCCTCACGCACACACATATGTACACACACACATTCAGAGATACACACATGCAGGGCACAAGAAAGAGAGTTGCCCTGGGAGACAGAGGCCTGGGTGAAAGAAGGATGCTGGCAGTGAAAGGGCCTGACCCATCTTTTGGCAAAGATGAGCCTCTCACCCCCCTCTAATGCACTGAAAGGAAGAGCTCAACAATGCAGGGCAAAGCATTCTGGGTGATCCCTGGACCCCTGCACGTGCCTTCATGGGGGAAAAGAAGATGGACTGTGCATGTGTGTTGGTGTGTGTGTATGTGTGGAAGTAGCATGGCACTTAAGCCGTGAGATCCGCTTCTTCTTCTTCTTCTTCCTCTACTTCTTCTTCTTCTTCACCAAGACAAAGAGAATAAAACAAGAAAACCCTCCCTCCTCACTTTCTCCTCCCTCCAAATTACAGCTCCGATCGTTACCAGCAATTTATATGCAAACAGTGTCATAATCACAGTAAATTAAGAACTTCTTTCTGAGATGTCTCGCAGAAGACGATGAATGCTGATGATGGGCTATGAGTTGCGGGAGTCAGAGGAAATGATTAGGAGTTTTAACAGCTCTTCCCCTTGATAGCATCTCTGGGAGGAAAACTTCACCGTACTGCTGACACCTGTCCGCTCCACTTAGCACGCCACATGTACGATTTGGGAATGGGGAGCATCTTCTTTCTGCCCTCCCCTCCTCTCCCTCTTCATGTACAGTAAACATATCATCCCTTCACCCACTCTTTCTCAATTTCAATCTTTGCTCGCACCTTTAGGAGGTTGGACAGCCCTAATCACTCAAACCTTTGGAAACACTTTGAGCTTTGCCACTAAATGGCAGTGAGAACAGACAGGGGCCATATGTAAATCTATATCAGAGAAAGCATATCTGCTGGCATTGAGCCCCGCCTGTGTCACAGATCGATACAGTGTCTGTGTTTTATTAATAACTCTAAACGATGCTGCGCCTAGTCAGCCATTTATCAAACGCACCTCACCTCTGTGCAACCCGGTCTCTAAACTATCATTTCTCCACCTCCCATTTCCTCTGACTGTGTTAATCAGCAACTCCGTAACTTCTTTATTAGATGGGTGGTGTACTTTCTTAAAGGAACATACCACAACACTCAAGTGGCAAAACCATTCTGATGTGATTAGAAATGTGGGTGTATTTTGTCATACTATTGACAATAGTATCATTTATCACAATTATTTCTGGGACAATATATTGTCCAACAAAAGTAGTAATCGTGGAAGGCCTATGGATTACACAATATAAGCATACTTCAAGTGTGTATTGATTTTCATACAGTGCGGCTATATGAATGTCTGCCTGGGACTGTTGGAAAATAAAAAAATAAAAACAGGTTTAAACTATATAGTCTGCATTTTAAATGTGTAGTAAAAGTCTACATGATTTGAGATTGGGGAGGTATAACTTCCAGACACACTGCAGTAAAAGTCCCTTAAGACATGAAGATTTCGACGCTGCAGGATACATATCTGTTTGTAAGTCTAGAGGCCCTGACGTTAAGTTTGCAGAGCCATGGAAGCAGAACATGAGATGCATCTGCTCCTGGAAAAAGTGTTTAGACGGAATATTCAATTTGTCAGAGTGAAGAAGCGGAGCAAAGTGCATTTGAGAGGAGATGATGGTACGGTTTACCGTCACCTGACGACTACTTGGCATCTAAGAAACGAAGGAGAAAGTAAGAGGGAGGTGTGAGGGCAACATAATAGTGAGAACCATAAACGGGAGGTGGAATGAGAGCAAGAAAACATACGAACTGAGACAGGGACAGGAGAGATAGAAGGAGGGAGAAAAGGAGGGAAAAAGGGGAAGTAAGAAGGTGGGAAAGGAGGAGGGAAAGACAAATTGAAAGAACAGGGTGAGAGGTTTTCTATCCCTCCTCTCCCAGCTCTAAGACTCTCATTAGCAGTATTGATTCATGGCTTTTCAGGTCTTTAGCAGTCAAATGCTCACGACACACACGCACGCACGCACGCGCACACACACACACACACACACACACACACACACACACACACACACACACACACACACAATTTCTGCTGCACTGCTGCACACATATTCAACCTTCCTACACATACACACACAAAGTTGGGTATTATAAGACACGTTATAAAGTACCATGCAGTACCATAACACAGAAATTTCAGCTCCATAAATAGCAGAGTATGCATTTTTAATTGCTCTCTGCACTGGCGCCCCATGAACACTACCTGTCAACATTGGTAAGACTGGTCATAGCTTTTTTTTTTAAACGCACAACTACTACTTGGACTCTAGTTTGAAGCTACTTGACATATCTAAAACATGCACACACACACATACACACACACACATGCATATTGGCAGATAAATTAAAAGGTTATTGATGCATTAGCACCGTGCACTAATAGGAGCAACACCTCTGTTAATGCCTTTTTTGTTCTCTAAAGCAGCACATACACACACGTCTTCTACAGTTCTCTCTATCTTCTTAAACAGTTCTTGATTGGACGTTGTCGCTGACAGGGCAATTTCTCTTGTGTGTGTGTGTGTGTGTGTGTGTGTGTGTGTGTGTGTGTGTGTGTGTTGTAAAGCAATAGCTATTGTGTATTGATTTAGTTTAGCAGAGCTGAAACAGCATCTAACAAGACTCAAAGTGACAGAAAGCACAGTAAGACCGCTAATGCCTTATTAACCAGCCTTCTTACGTATGTAATGCATATATACACAACTCTGCATACACGTACACACTCGCACACATACTTATTCTGCAGTGCTCTGCTGTGGAAAGGTAATGTAATCACTCCATAAACACACACACACACAGACTCACAAATGCTCAGGCATACATACATACACACACACACACACACTGTCGCTGCATGACATGTAGTTACAATACATACATGCATGCACACACACACACACACACACACACACACACACACATGTACACACATACATATAAACATATATTTATTTATTATATACATATATTTTATTTATCTTCATGCATCCACAGTTGTGGAAGGAGGTCCTTTTTGACAAATACAGCTCAGAAAACACATCCAGTATTCAAACGTGAAGAGAAAAATGGAAAGAAAATGCAAATGCTGCTGATTATGCACCAGCATCCCTCCAAGTAAGTAAAAAGATTAGAATTGGAATTGAATTTTTAGAATCCAATTTACACCCAGATTTTTATTGCTTTTGTAAAAAATGCAAAGTTTTTAATATTCAAAATAAATATTGTGTGATTTTAAAAAAAAATTAAAAAGAGAGCCTTTAGTCATTTTACTCCACAAACACATACATGCACAGACTCACAAATGCTCAGGCATACATACATACACACACACACACACACACTGTCGCTGCATGACATGTAGTTACAATACATACATGCACGCACACTCACACTCACACACACACACACACACACACACACACACACACACACTCCCTCCGGAGGTCTAGAGGTAGCTGACAGCTGTTCTGGGTGTTGAGAGGCAGAGGTGGGTAGTATGAGTGTGTGTGTGTGTGTGTGTGTGTGTGTGAGGCAGTGTTTTTCTCTGAAGTGGTAGACGGCTCTGACTTGAAGGTTTGGAGGAACACTGAAGCTGTGGTTCCCAGCGGAGCGATGCACGGATTCTCTTCTTCTTCCTCTGTTGTCTTCCCTTCGCTACCCTGTACCCCCTCACACCTCCTCCATTTATTTCTCACCACATCGCTCCCAAGCCAACATGTTCTGTTCTCCTGTGAACATTTTCATTAACTAATTTTCCTACCCTTCGCCTTGCGTGTGCATGTATGTGCGCACGCCTGTGTGTGTGTTAGAGAGGAGCAAAGACTGACAGGATCACGCTGGTTTGAACTTGGTAACCTTGCTGCACTGCAGATGTGCATTCAACAGAAACCACAATCTGTCTCCAACCATAACTAAAATGCTTTTGTTGCCTAAACATAACCACATGTGGGTGCCTGAAAAAGCCAACACACATAATTACCTCACATCAGCAAGTAATTAAATGCTAATTTCATGGATATATACTGACCATGCACAGTAACCAATCTTTAACCTACACAGTCACCTCTGCAATAATACATTATCCATCACATTTTAGTTTAAAGGTCTGTAATTTATGCTTCTTAGGTAAGATTTTTTGGAACGTGTCAGTGTATGTCCAATTGATTAATTCCAATTAAATGCTTATGTAACCTAGAGTCAGTGCACAGCAGGTCAGCTGAACATGCAAAGATGTGAAATCTTCCAATAGGCGAGAAAATAATTTAAACATATGGATAATAATGTCTCCAGTTATACATTAATAATAAATTAATACTTACTTATTTCCAAAGAAATTCATATTTTCACTAGATTTAGTAGCACATTAAACTGATATTTTCCAGGCCAATTCGCTTTGAAATGATCGCACATGCTTAGTAAATGGAAAATAACGATGACTGTATATTCATTTGCAGTATAGAAAAATACAAACAGAACGACACATTTCAGTCGGTAACAAGTGTTAAAACTGTGTCGCAGCTCGCACAGATTTCTTCTCAGATTACTAATTGAACATCCACACTCATAACATAAAACATCACACTCCCAACACTGTCGTCACTTTATGTCTAGTCTGACAACTACCCACATACTGACATTTAATTGAAATATATCACTAATACATAGTACATAAAAAAAAAAAAAAAAAAAGTTCTTGTTCCAAAACTAGACAAGAAGATATATTGGACATGACAGGACATACTGTTTTAAACAACCTAATTAGTCGACGGAAAAATGTCAAACTGGAAACATAGAAGCTTTCTCCAGGACAGTGATGATTTAATAATGCTCAGTGAGAGAATGAGATGAAATGACTTGCCTCTGTGATCTGCCTCTAATCCACATCTGATAGCAGCAGTAAATACCAGAGAGGATTCCTACAGTATGTCTCCAGTGACTTGTTTTTCATTCGACTCATCACTCTTGCATCTTTCTCTGTCTCGCTCTTTGTCTCTCTCACTTCTCTTCTACACTTTTTTTGTCAATAAAATAGTCAACTATTCGGTTACAGTGGCATGGGAACACTAAATTGACTTGGAGACACTTTTTAAAACATCTGCTGTGTGTATCCTTCTCTGTCTCTCTCTCTCACGCCGACTGCTTACTTTCCCTTATATAGAGAGCTGCAGCAGAGTGAGCGGCACAGTACAAGATATCATTTTTCCATATCCAGCCCTATTTTGATGTATCGTTTTCCTCCCTCTCCCCTCTGTTTGCTGTCCATTAAATAGAGAGTGATTTAGTTACATTGGAGGAAACTCTAAACTGGCAAGGGGACACTTTTTATTCTTCTTTTGATACGTGTCCCCATGGATATTCCTCTCATTTCTCTCCTCTACATCCTGCCAGGTACACAGAGAGCTAAGATAGGAATACAGATGTTTGTTGTTGTTGACATCAGCCTATTGACTGTATACCTGCTTCTTGTTTTCCAGGAGGAATTGTAAATTTGACCCTACAAGCATTTTTCTCAAATACTGGCCTAGTGAGAGACTCAAGGCTTACAACTGCAATAATGAGAAGTTGACTGAATATATATATTTATATTGTTTTCTATATTTCTCTCATTGTCAACAAATCTCATGTGCACAATCTAACCAACAATGAATTGATCCTATTAACAAGTATTGCATGTGTGTGTGTGTGTCCAAAGCCTGATGTATCTTATGCCGTAAACCTCCTGTGTTTTCCAAAAAACTATTAAAAACTTTTACACGAGCCACTGAAGTTCTTTGAGAAGTTTGCAATGAAGCAAAGTCAATAGGTTGCGATATATAGCACAAGCTAGCGAAGCTCTGTAAATAGAACCGTGCATGCACGCTGCCGTCTGCTTTACACAGAACTACTCTCCTGAGACTGAAAATGCGATCACTGTTATTAGTTTTTGGAGGCATTTATAAACAAAGTACAGTAACTGTAATCTCTGGGCTGAACATGTCGCCCAGTGTAATGATGAGCTCACTGATGTGTTTGAACAGTTTCTGGACAACAGCACGGAGGAAAACGATAGATCAGGCTTTGAATACACACGCAACACTAAATTGTTACGAGTTTACTGTTGGTTTGGCTCGACACATGAGATTTGTTGACAATATGCAAATATAGAAAATTGCCATCTTTTTTCTTTGGCATTTGAATTACATGAGACTTGGCAAATTATGAAGATGAACATTATTTATTAACTTAATTAATTATTATTAATTATTAACTTTTTTTTTGCGGTAATGCAATTTCTCATATTTCGTTCGAATAAATATCAGCATGTTGTGTTGTTTTTTTTGTTTTTTTTTTAAATCCGTCTTTACTTCCCTCCATTCTCCTCTGCCTCCTGTCCATTGAAGTGAGCGCTAACAAGCTACAGCTGGTGAAAACGCTAAATTAGCTTGGAGACACTTTCTCCCACTTCTGTCTCTGCTTGCTTTCCTGTCCATTAAATAGAGAAACGAGTTACTTGTACAGCACGTGTCATTTTTTTTTTTTGCTTTATTGAATAGAATCAGGTCACTCGGTCTCCTTGGCAAAAAAAAAAAAAATATATATATATATACACCCTCAAAGTAATAAAAACATCAAGATCCCAGGATAGGAAGCAAAAATGTTGGATCTTTGAAATTCAGAACATCAGCGTAGCGCTTATATCTAATGCATTTCTATCACCAACATTACTTTGATGTTACTTTCCCTCTCCTCTCCTCCCTGCCTGCCATCTATTAAACAGAGCTACAGTGGCAGCAGTAAGTTACCCTAAATGAGTTTTGAGACTTTTTTAAAATCAAAGCTTCTCCCGTGTGTATTTTTTAAATTTTTTTATCTCTTCTCTGTTTGCAATTAATCAAATAGTGAGCCAGCGAACTCCATCACTAATTCCAGCTACACTAAGACTTACAGTATAGAGCATGAAGGCGCTTTTTTTTTTTTTTTCCTATCGAAACATCTCTTTTCTACCTCCTCTATCTTTCCTCGCTGCTCTGCTTGCTGTCCATTAGTGCACAGATGTCTACAGTGGGGTGGTGGCGGGCTAAACTGTGCATGTAAAGCTCTGATCTCGTTTCGGTTCTTTTCCTCTTGACATGGACTCAGCTGACTGTTCCCGATGCTCACTCACCCATTAGAGGGAAAAGAGCTGATTCTTCCTCTCCATCCCTTCCTCCACCTCTCTCTCATTCTCTTTTTGTCTCGACATGTTTTCTTCTTGGCTAGTGCCTATACCGTTTCCCTTTTGGTCTTTTTGCTTTTTTCACCTCACTGGTACATGTATTCTTGCACTTTCTGCCTCACTCTCTCCTGCTCTTATCTTGTTTTTCATGACATGCTTATAGTTATTCTCTTTTCCGTCTCCATCTTTTTTTTTCCGTTGCTCTACATGTTCTCTCCATTACTTTGCTCTCTCCATCTATAGCTTCCCTGTGTTGTCTTCCTCTCTCTCTGTCTATTTATTCCCTCTCTTTCTGTATCTGCATGAGCAGTGGTAGAAGAAACACTCTTTTATTTCAGTAAAAATACCACAATGTAATAAAACTACCTGTTTTGCAGAATGGTCACTTCACTTCTGATCATTAAACATGTGACCTGTAACAGCTATTAGGAAACTCAACAATTTCATATAATTATGCATCATAGGCTCTCAACATGTTTTTTTGTATGCAAAATCTGAAAGTATAATAATTCTATAATCAAAAGACCAAAACCAACAATGAGTTCAATACTTTCCAGTTTCCTTAACCAGTCTGTGGCAGTAAATGCTACACTGCATTCCTACCAGACAGGGGCAAACTGCCTGGTGTGTGTGTGTGTGTGTGTGTGTGTTTTCTTCCTCCCTGCTTTTCTTTTCTCTCCAGGTGCCAACAACATGATTGGTTTCCACCTGTGCAGCCTGTTCACGCAGCTCATTGGTTCCCTGAGACTGGCCTATCGTCATTTGGGACCCTAAATCAAAAGGAGCATGCCTCGAGGGTACCTTTTATCATTTTCTCTACTCCTAGTCTGCCTGAGCTGTTGTTGAGAAAACTTAAGAATTATGTTAAGAATAACAGAGAGAGGTATGTGGTGGGAGGTTGGGAATGATTGGGAATGAGTTGGGGTACCCTTTACACTTTTCACACACATAGTTAACATTTTGCCTAGACACACTAGGTTTATTGGTTGGTGCCACTTCTGTTTAGGGAAGTTCTTTGTTTTTAGATTTTTAAATTTGTTTTTTTGTGTGTGTTTTTATTTTCAGAGATACAGATTAGTCAGGCTTAGTTTTGTTTTATTGATTTCTATTTGTCTGGCACCACCACCTCATCCCGTCCGCTCCCATATTTTGAGAACCTTTGCTATGTTTGAACTGAAAATAAATCATTTTCCATTTTCACTTCTACTCTGACTCCTTCAGTTTCTTTTGGTTGTGTTATCGTCCCAGCTTCCCTCATTTTCACCTAGTAGACATAACATAAATGGAGACTTGTCCAGGACCCTTTTTCTCTGAGTTATAAGAAAATCACTATTGATGAGTCATTGTAGTTGTGACATTAGGTGTAAGATAGCATTTTGATTTACAGGACCTTATTGATTATCCTAGATTAGATAAATTTGATTCATGCCACAAGGATGATTTATTGTGTAGCACACTAATATTTCTGTACAAATATATGGTAGAATAAAGTATTGGAAAAATTAATTGAGTTAAAAGTCCTTGTAGTCCCTATTAACCTTGTCTAGTCTAGGCTTGACAATGTTTCTTTTGCTCGACAATGTTCTTCCTCTGTTCGAGATAACAAGGAAAAACAGGCCGCACTGGCTACACTCGAAGGACACGAGTGAACATGAGGCTCCTCCTCAACGTTGCCTCGTTTTGAGCCTTTCTCCCCAGATTTCTATGGATCCAGAGTGAATGACGAGTTGAAGACCTGCCTAGCCCGCCTTCAGCAAGAGGCACAGAAATAGAAGATGGTGCATAAAATCTGATTATGACCTTCAACTACAGGTTAGCTATAGATACAAAAGAAGTCAAGGCTTGAAAAAGAAGTTACGTTGCAGCAGGGTGAAGTAGTGGCCATAGAAATTTCTCCATACATCTGAGAAATATGCGCCTTCACAGTCAGTTCCTTCACAAACAATGATTTGATGTCAGCCAACATTTCGAAAGTCAGAGGTTGACTCTTACTTCAATGCATTTGAGAGAATTGCTACTGCACTAGACTGGCCTAGGGACATAAGGTCTATCCTACTTCCATGCAAGCTAGTAGATAAAGCACAGGAGGTTGCGCCCTCTCTTTCCTTAGAATAAAGCTTGTAATAGGATGTACTTAAAAAGACAATTTTGTATGCCTATGAGCTTGTTTGAAAAGAAAGTTAAATGGTCAAACCATTATTGAGGTCGCTAATGAGGTGAAGGATAGTTTTGAATCTCTTTTGTCAATTAATGCTATTGGAAGTTTTTAAAGAGTGATTTACCAGAGTAGATGGTGATATTCTTAAATGAACAGAAAGGGACTGACTTTCTCTATCAGCTGTCTTGGCTGATGAATTTGTTCGTGTTTGATCTGAATTTGTGAATTTGATCCTGGCCATCCTCTTTTTGAAAAGTTTAAGGGACCACCGTCACCTCTATGTGTTCAGGGGATCGTGAAAGCTTCTACTGTTATAAGAAGGGTCACGTTATCGCTGATTGTCTTTCTCTGAAGCGTAAACTGTTTCCGCCTAGCTTACCACAACCAAAAGGCATGGGTCTGATTAAGAGTGTGTTACTATCAGGCATTGAAATGTCACAAAATGAAGACAATGAACCTGATACCTGTTTCAAAGCCTTTGTTTCACTAACTGGGGATCCAAAAGATCAGCAGCCAATAAAGATACTGAGAGATAGAGGCTCTCAGTCTATCATTCGAGAGGATGCATCTTATCTTTATTGGCCAAATCATCATGTCACTCAAGTGCAATTGTTCTAGGTGTTGGAATGGGTTTCATACCTGCCCCTTTGCACATTGTTCATATTCAGTCTTCCCTGGTCAGTGGATTCTTTAAAGTTACTGTTTATCGTGCCTTGCCCATTAAAGGCGTCAATATCATTCTGAGTAATGACCTAGCTAGAGGCAAGGTTATGCCAGTCCCTGAGGTACTAGACAGCCCTGATTCAAACTCTATATTTGTGCTGAGTCTGACAGCACAGCACAAATATACCCTGACATCTTTCCTGTGTGTGTGGTTACAAGAGCCCAGTCCAAAGAAATATGGTCTTGACTTGTCTGACTGTTTGTGGTTACAGAGCAGTTGCTGATGTTGTTATGACTAGGTCCAAAGGGCAGTCTGAGTCCAATCTGCTGACGCTGTGCCATCTTCATCCAGTCCAGAGGTTGTAAATCTGCCAGCCACCCAGGAAGAATTCATTGCAGCACAACAAGGTGATATCACCTTTTCCAAATGTCACTCCTCTGTTCTCAGCTAGGAAAAAGCCAAAAGGAAGAAAATGGCCTACATGCTTGATGATGGCCTGTTAATGCGGTTCTGGACTCAGAGAATGTGGACTGGAGTGCGATTTACCAAGTTGTTGTGCCTACAGCTACAGGTACTGTCCTTAGCTCATGGCTACCCATGGTCAGGACACATGGGAATCACAAACACCGCTGGCATTTCTAATGTAAAAATGCTTCACTGTTGTTGTTCCTTTTATGTGTGTCAAGTTGCTGAAAAACCAAATCAAGTGATTCCCTCTGCTCATCTCTGACCCATTTCAGTAATGAAAAAGTGATTGTAGATTTGTGGGACCATCGCCAAAGAATAAAGCTGGGAATCAGCTTCTACTAACACTTATGTATACTCTCCAGTAGGTTCCCAGAAGCAAAAGTGGTTCAAACTGATCAAGGCACCAATTTCAAGTCTAAGGTGTTTTCCCAGGTACTTAAAATAGCATTAAACATGTAACATCTATCCCTTATGAGACACCTGTTCCTACCAGAGAAAACGATCAAAAGTATTCCAGAGTATGTCACCAAGCTCAAAGATCCCCTCCAGCTAGACTGCTCTTTGGCGAGAGATGCCCTGACCTCTTCCCATGTGAAAATGAAGCAACCAGGGAGTCCGGGTTTTTTTTTGCCTATACCTGTTTCTGCCCTCGATACTCAATTTTCTGGTTCTAAGTTGTAGGAAAAAAAAGTGAAATGTAGTGAAATCAACTATGTCATTCAAACCCCTCATGCAGGTGATGGACCAGAGTGTCACAGCGAAGATCCAAACGGGTCATCCTCAGCCCATGATTTGAAGACTGCTGTCTCACCTAAAGCTTCCAATTAAAAGGTGAGCTCTCCTTGTGATGATGGTAATGATGATGATGAGTTGGTGATGTCTAATGCCACACCACAGGGAGCAAGAAATATGGAGGGATTGTCCAAATTGCCTCACTGATTGCCTCATCTCCCTGATAATCAGTGTTGATGATGTTGGATTTGCAGTACCAAGCTCTAATCTGTTGAGTTCCTCTTGTCTCTATACAAAGTCTAAAGGTTCAGTAGCACATTTTGAGGTCTACCTTGGGTCACGCGTAATGCCCATTCAGGTTTCCATCGATCATAAACCTCTTGTGTTCCTCTCCAGAATCTACAACCATAACAAACTTCTTAGGTGTTGGTCCCTGATCTTTCAAGACTGCAACCTTGAAATTAGCCATAAAAAGGGATCTGAAAATGTTGCTGCTGATGTTTTGTCACATGTTCTAAATATTATGTTTGGACTTATATGGATGGGGGTGTTATGTGCCAGGCAGAGGCAAAGTGTTGTTTGTGTTTCCTCCCTCCTGCTTTTCTTTCTCTCCCCCTTCCCCCGTTTTCTCTCCAGGTGCCAACAACATGATCGGTTTCCATCTGGGCTTCCAGCAGTCATGCTGCTCATTGGTTCCCTTGGACTCTGAACTGGCCTATCATCAATCGGGATCCTCAACAAAAGGAGCACACCTCAAGAGGTCACTTGTTAAGAATAATAGAAAAAACATTGGTGAGTTGTGGTACAGTTAGACACACTATGTTTACTGGTTGGTGCCACCTCTGTATTCTTTCAGGAAGCAAATTAGATAAGAAAATTAGGTCTTTTTGTTTGTGTTTTTTGTTTTCAGACAGAACAATATTGAATGTTGAAAGACTTATCCTCTAATCAGCTTAGTAACTGGTTAGTATAACCGTCAAATGATCGCAATTCAAAATACTCAAGTACAACTACCTCAAAGAGATATTAAACACAGTACTTGTACTTGAGTAAAGTAAGGTAACTCACAGTTACTTTCCACCACTGTACAACAGACACTTTCCAAGCCATTTTTCTTGCTTGAAATTTTCACTTTGTTCTTTCTCCGGCCACAACCCCCCCATCCCTTTGTTGCACTTTATGCCCCTCTTTTATCCCTTCTCTCCCTCTCTCTCTCTTTCCTCCCACTCCTGTACCTCGTTCTCTCTCCCCCCTCTCCTCCCCAATGGGAATGAGTAAGTGTATGGTTGAGTGGAGAAGAGAGGTAGGTCTTGCCCTCCCAAATTCTATTTCAGAAAAACTCGAGCTCAGAGAAGCATGTCTGCTTTCGGAGAGCAAATGCTGGCCTGCTTTTATAGTTTCATAAGCAGCTTGGGAGCGTACGCCGCATGGA
The DNA here is from genome assembly GCA_036937835.1 of Pampus argenteus. NCBI lineage: Eukaryota > Metazoa > Chordata > Actinopteri > Scombriformes > Stromateidae > Pampus > Pampus argenteus. Next base: position 15,885,018 of record CM072873.1, read on the forward strand.
GATAAATACGAATCCCAAAACCAATAAATACGCCGAAGGAAAACAGACGTCAAACACTTCGCCCAGCGCTCACTTCCTTTAACCCTGAGCCATGTAATGAAACATATATAAAAGTCAGCAAGCAAGCATTCCCACACCTATACATGATTTATATAGATGTAAAGACACACAGAGGTAAACACACGTGTACATGAACACACACATACTCAGATGACCTGTTCTTTCCGCTTTGCTTCTTTGGGGGTGAGGTCTGTCTCTTTGGCCTGACGAGTAATGGTGGCAGCACACACACACACCAAGAGAAGCACAGCTGGCAGAGGGGGTATGAATTATACATCCACCCTGTCTCTATGCATTAGATAGAAAAAAGGAGAGATGGAGGGAGAGAAAGAGAGATGGAGGGAGAGAGAAAAAGTACCAGCAATACAAGTAGGAGGTGTTTCTAATACATAACATGCTATCTTGTCTTAAGGAGGAGAAAAGAGGGGGTGGAGGCAGATGAGAAGGAGGTTGTATCCTCAAACCTCAAACCTATCACGTTAACAGAATGGCCTTAAGACAGACAGTTGCATTTGTTTCATGTGTGTGTTGTGCACAGGTCCACAGCTGGATGCAGGAATTGCTCCTAGCAACATCTTTCTGCTACTGTGATGCTCATTGGTTCACAGTTCGGGAAGGGGCGGGGGGTGCAGGAGAGGGCAATGCACACATGCATGCATGCACACAGACACACACACACACACAACTTATTTGGGCAAAAAAATATGTTTTCCCGAAAGCACCAACTCCGGTACAGATGTGTCCGTTTGGTGGGAAAAAAAATAAAAATAAACAGTCTGAATTTCAAATCCTGCAGTCTTATATAAGAGAGAAACCCGTGTTTTCTTCTGGAGATGCCAAGAAAATTAACAGTAATGAAAATATAGGGAGGACTTCCTGTCCATCAGTGCTGTCAAGAGAAATGTCTCACATCTCAGGAGAGTCAGCTTCTTGGGAATAAAAATAAATTTACATATTTTCAGATTGAGAGCTGTCCAGTTACTGTGTGTTGCTAATTTTTTTTTTACAGTTTATATTTGAGTTTCTAATTCAGTTCTTTTCCCCTTTGATCAGTTAATTTTTGTTTGGTTCTGTTTGTCTCATTGGCTTGTTTTTGAGAAATGGGACAGGCTTTTATCAGCTTCTGTAGTTTTTTTTTTTGTTTTTTTATTTATTTATCTAAGCTGACCAAACTGGTATTTTTCTTTATTCACATAAATTTTTCATCACTTCCAAAATAAAATGTAATATGGAAGACAGATAATATGTTTCCATAAAAGTACATTTCATTTTAAAGTAAGATTCACTAAATACTAACTCAAATTTAACATATTCAAATCTCCCAGTAATTCTTTTCATGGTAGTTTTACTTCAATCTTCTGATATCAAATTTAGCCATGTCTTTACTTGTTGTTGTTGTTGCGTTTAAAATATATATATTTTCCCCTTGTTTTTATTGCTGCTATCACTACCGCATCTCACCACAGGGAGAAAAATCAGTGACCTTTAAAACTAAAAGATAAAGCTTATGTGTTTCATGGGAATTGAAGAGTAAGAGATTAATAAATCAGTAACACAACAGGGAAAATGACCAGAACAGAAGTAATGCAGTGTAGGCTTTTGGTGTTTGTTTTATTTTGAAGGCCTTTGTAAATCCTGGTTTATGAACATCAACCCTGCTGCTGTAAGATTTCCACATTTTCTAGATACTTATGAAGGTGGAGGTGGTGGTGTTGTATTTATCATGTGCTCCAAGCAAATCTAATGCTCATTCTTCATCCATTCAGACAAACACACACAACCATTGCCAGCGTGAGTACTCACACTACGGCAAATCCATGCACACAAGTTTACATTTGAATAATTTCTTTACTTTCACATGAAATGAGAGCGCTATTATTGCAGATGGAAATGTTTTGAGAGACAGAATGTTCTCTGAAGTGAGATGGGAATCACAGGAAAACACTGATCAATGGCAGCGGAAAAGCAGCTTGCATTAGAGAATAAAAAGTGAAAGTTGAGTATTGCAGATAGAAATGAACTCTGAACAAAAAGGCCTGATAATTTGCACCATCAGAGCATACAGAACACGTAATGGAGCCGTTTTGCACCTAAAACACTCCCTTCTCCACACCCAACTCACGTCAATAAAAAGTAACGACAAAAACAGTAACTTTCCACGTGTATGTCGTTCCCTCTCATCGCATGAAGGCACCCTAAGGCCACAAGTGTGGCCTAAGGGTGTGCGCCAAGCAAGCGAGACCTACCTGGGAAAGATTTTATCTGCAGTGGTTGCCCAGAGCTATTTGAATTGGATTATGCCAAAACTTTCCTGGTAGGCATATTGAGTTCATATTGTGCTCAGAATGCGAGATTTTCTGACTTCTCCGTGGGCAAATAATTGTGATGCAGACGGTGGCAGTTGGTGTCACAGCCGAGAGACACAGCAAGACACAACAAGGCCGTCAAACAAACAGGAGGCAGAGTTCGAGAAAGAGGAGACGATCTGCTGAGAGTGAAACCACCGTCCTCATTACTGACTCGGAGTTGTTTGCTAAGTAGCTCCCCCGGATGCTTTAGTAAGAGTGTGTTTAGATAAAGGGTGCTTCAAAATAAAAGGCCAGTAACTGACACTCACAGCCTATTTGTTCCTCCTCACAGGGTTGAAGTGAACAGCAGTGTCTTTGGATTTATTATCCTGTGACAGCAGAAAAAATAAAAAATAAAAAAATAAATAAAAGAACCCATCAAGCAAGTTTCACACGGTGTGCAGGTGGCGTAAAAACATTTTAAAATGATATCTCATCTTTCTGTGCACCAAATTATTTGCATTACTGTGAAATAATGGGAATAATTACCACAGAACAAAAATGACTCTACAGAGAAGTGAATGCTGTGACCTTAGGTTTAAAAGCAATTAGAAATAGAACAGGCAGTCAGATTGACAAGTTTCACTGTTGTAACACTGTTGATGTTCGCTCATCTTTCAAATCTTTCGAAGTGGTAGAACGCTCATCAAACGCCATCATGTCTGGACAAGCAAAGCTTACAGACTTCAGGTTATTGTGTGCATACCCATTACAAAGCTACTGAAGACAATACCGAGTACTCAACATCTTCAACACCGTTCTCAATACGAATATATATAGCACACAAGAAATTATATTTTAAGATGGTATTTGCTTCTTCTAACGTGATGATCTTGATTATTACCGTTTACATTTTCATCCCATTAAGTATATTTAGAGGGTGTTTGGTATAAACATGTAATTTGTTCCTGCACAACTGAGAAAACGTAATTGCCTTAAAATTTTACTCAAACCTGCAGAAATAAAGACTCACTTCTGGAGATCTGGTGTGGAGATGTGAACATTAAAGATGTACCATGTGATTGGGAACGCGTAACTGACTGTGTGTTGCAGGATATACCGCTCAACTGCTCCACCCATGCTGCGCCTTGTTTTCCCGTTTCTGCTAAAGCGGTGCTGCTGGGCCGATTTAAGCTCCTGGTTTTAAAAACGCTCCACCAGACTCCTACAGTATATGTGACATCAAAGGCTCTACATCTCGTGTTTTTTCTACAGTCTTGGAGGCCCTTTGGCTCTACCAGGACAGGTGTTTTGTCTTTGTAGATCCTGGTAGGCGGAATTAACTGCAACTGCGAGTGCCACCAGGATAAAAACAAATCACAGATGCATTTATGATTGGCCAGCTCTAATTTCACTCTCTCTCCTTCTGCCCGTGCGTCACTTCATTTCCACTTCGTGTAACACTTATCCACCCACAGCTGACTAAACCGACTGACCATTACACAGCTACACTGAATGTGTTCTGTGGGCATTTTTTGTAAATAAACCTGATTGTTTGATGTGTTTTACGCAGGACCCCTCAGACAATATTGTAAAGTTCACGAGGTGAATGAAGGACTCAACAGTTTTATTTTACCTGCACAGAGCTGTTGACCTCAGTGTGTCACCACAAACAGTCCGCTATCCATAAGACACATGAACATACATACATTGATACATACATGACCTTGATCACAAACTCAGAAGCGCATACATGCAATCACTTGATCTCACACACACACACACACACACACGCCCAACTGCACATGCATATGTAGTCCTCATGCATGTATTATCCACACACTTCCTCGGCTGTATCTAAGCTACTCCCCACAGACTTCCCACCTTACTGATCAATAATTCATTAATTTAATCTCCAATAATGTTCCTAATCAAACTTTCATGTTGACAGGATGACTGTGTTAGAGTGATTTTAATGGCGTAAAATTCAAGTAGTCTTAGAGAGAGAGAGAGAGAGAGATGCAGTATACACATATTGCAACATGTATGAAGAGGAGGTTGAAGGACAAGCAGATATGACTGGATGAGTCAAAGGTTGGTTTTTGTGTGTGGAGCCGATAGCGATATGCAAGCAGACAAAGGAGACAGAGCCTAACTACTCTGTGACTCCTCTCTGCTAATGGCTTTAATGAGCTCTCTGGAGTCACGGCGCTTTAAGATACAGGATGTAAAGAAGATCCACAATGAGGGCAAACGGAGAGAATGAAGACATGAAATGAAGTAGATGAGAGCGATTAATGGCGGAAAACTTAATAGAGGTGAAAAGAGTGGCGGGGGAGTGATAATAGCGAAAAGATAAGTAATAGCGAAATAGTAGTGCACATACATAAACGTGGACCAGCTCAACCACACGCACACACACAAACACACAAACACACACTCAGGGTCATTCATCAGGATTATTCACAGATTCGGGAGCCGCAAGTTTAGAGCCGTTGTGACATTGTAGCCACTGTAGACACTGTGCTTGTTTTGTTTAGGGATGACCCATTTTAAATAAACAAAACATCAATAACACTTTCCTCAGTAAACACTCAGCCGTGCGCGCACGCACACACACACACACACACACACACACACAGACACACATGCAAGCACGTCTCCCAACTCTCTACAAGCGGAAGTCAGCAAGGGTGTTTGAAGTGTGTTTGATCAAACAGAGAGTATGCAGCACCACTAGCGGATGCCAGAGCCTATACTCTTTACTGCACCCAGAGACAGCAATACACACCTCCTGTCAATTTTATCTCTCTTTCTCTCCATCTCTCACACTCTTCACTCCATCCTTATCTCACTTTTCTCTTATCTCTTCTAATAGTCTTGTGTCCATCTCATCTCTTTTTCCTCCTTCTCAAATTATGGATCGGTTCAAAACATTTTAGTGCTCAGTTTCACATAGTAATTGCCTAAGACACTAAACTGAAAATATATCCATTACTATCTCTTCTTTTCCTCCTGTCTCTGGCTCCACCTCTGGCTTTGGGTGATTGGTGGCGCTATGAGCTTCTCATCATACACGTGTGTCCATACATCCACAGTAGGAGCAGCTCAAGTTTGTTCACAAGCCGATACCTCCTGTAAGGAAGCACGCTCTGCTAGTGCAACAGCTATGAAGGACATCAACACAAAGCACGGTGAAGAACAGAGCCCTCCTGCAGCCCCTTCAGTAATCAGGGATGAGAGGAGGTGGGAGAGGAGGGAGCAAAAACGGGGAAGATGAGAAAAGAGGAGCCCAGCAGTCGCCTCAGAACTACACGAGGCGAGGAAAATTTGCCAGCCTTTGATTAGGCTCTTCAAACCGGTGTAAAGATCTTTTTTTTTTTTTTTTTTTTCACTGAAACCAACACACTTACACACTCCTGAACCACACCTAAACACCCACATAAAATGGGCAAAGAAATACAAAGGCACACATGCAGCCACACACACAATGTGTGCAGGCAGTCACACACCAACATACACCTAAATTATATAAAAAAAAAGATGGACACAAAAGAAGAAATGAACAAATCCACTCTATTGTGACACAACACCTCTCTGCAGCTGTGTGAGTGAGTTAGGGGTGACACCTCAGAGAATGGAGCAATCTCATCGACGGAGAATCTTCTCACTTTCTATTTCCATTTGAAGAAAAGACAAAAATATATATATATATATATATATATATATATATATATATATATATATATATATAATGTTCTCACATCTCCTCTCTGCTTTATGTTCAATAGAGAGCTAACAGAAGTGAGAGAAGAAGAATCTTGATAAAGTGCTCTGATTGTCAAAAACCTCCTGGATAGAGGAGTGGGGGGGGGTTTATGAAGGAGTTAGTGGGTGGATGGAGGTGGAGGTCTAAAATTTGGGATAGAGAGGATGACTCATAGTTTTTTTCATTGTTATCATCATTGTCTAACCATACTGTGTTTAACATTATCTTTATACTACTGAAAGTCCCTTATTAGCATCAGTGTCATCATTCCTACACCTGTCAACCACATAGCTGCCTTCAACATCATCATCATCATCATCATCATCATCATCAGCATCATCATCGTAATCATTTATCAGCAACGCTTCATCACCATCATACCATAAAAATCAGTTTCAGGATTTTATTTTTTTTTAAAAATCCTCTTCCCCTCTCCTTCATCTCATCACCACCGCCATCATAATCATTATCTTCATCATAGTCATGATCCTCACACCACTGCAATCACTGTTATCATCATTATCATCTATACCGGCGTCACTGTCATCATCATCATTATCAACAACAGTGATATTCACTTTCTTTTCATTTTTATCATTTCCATCTCCTACTTATCAACTATTTTCATTAGATATTTTGTTTCTTGTTTTCTTTCTGTCTAATTGATTAGTGGTTTGGTCTATCAATAAATAATTCATAAATGTTTCCCACAGCTGAAGATTTAAGAAGCTGGAAGCAGAACACTTTTGTCTTAAGAAATTTCTTTTTTTTTTAATTCATTCATTTTTCATCACTAATTTTCTCACCTTATAATTATTCCTCCTCCCCCTCTTCATTATCATCATCATCATCATTATCATCATTATCATCATCATCATCATCATCATCATGTCATGAGAGTCACATTTACAAATTGTTATCATTGTAATGTTATAGAACACTTCTGGTAAACAACATTATAATAATTAATATATAATTATTATTGTGCGATATTTACTGTTTACTGTGCTTATTACCTACATTTTATTCTATTCCCTCATCCTCCTGATCACCACTGCCATCATCATTACATCATCATCATCATCATCATCATTACCATTACCATAATCAACATCAAATGAAAACATTAAACATGGCCGTGATTGTCACCATCACAGCCGCCACCCTCATTTTCCCCCCATCAAATTTCTAATCTCTATCGTTATGTTCCCCGCTGTTTTCATTATCCTTTGATCATCTTCATAAACATCATTAGCATTATCGTCATGATCAATGGCATATTTTATTTGTGTAAATAAACTGCAAATAGATTCTCTTTTTTTTTCAGTTTCGGTTGCTGAGGATTTCAGTATGAGAACGGTTCATCAGCGCGGTTTGTAAACTTAACTACTAAACGCAGAAACTCATCATATAACATCTTTAATTAGTCTGGAGGGGGAAAAAAAAATGAACAGACAGTCGATCAAGAGTACAGTTCAAGAGCAGAGCGGCTCTGAAGACAGCTGCCCCTACATGAGTTCGAGATCATCTCCTCATCTCGGCGCTTTAAAATGCAAATGGCCCAAAACAACCTTTGTAAAAGGTCTTTTGTCCCTGAGGCTGCCAGCATCCTACAACAATACCAGATGAACTATTACAACTGCAGTGTATTGAATGGATCTCTACCTGTGCTGAATTTGTAATGCTTTATGTGTGGAGTTTTAATCCGTGCTGTTTACTCTGTCTGAGCTGAGACCAAGAACAAATATCCAGCTAGGATCGGATAATGATGACAGATTATATCATTGTTGTTATCATTACTACGCTTCTCTGCTGTCACCCTCGTCCACATGTTCATCATCACTAATGCCATCAGTGTAACTGTCATCACATCAGAGCGATCAATATCATCATCATCATCCCCTCCTCTCACCCTCTCTGCCTGGAGGCATATCAGATTAGTGGACAGTTTTTCTAATATAAAGCCCCTCAGAGTCTTGCTTAGAATTAGCTCAGGATTAGACTGGAGGTGAGGATTATTCTGTAGGTCAGATGGGGAAAAATTGCAGTTCAGACAAAATGACCACATCCACTGAACCAGAAGGTCGCATAATGATGGACACCTCTGAGAGTAATATAGGAATCAAAAGGTTGAGTTTATTAGCAGCCTCAGAAGCAAGCAGAATTAAGTAGTGACAGAATCATGAGAGCACTGCAACATCTGTCGGTTCTGCCTTATTACGTCCCATTAGCATAGTGTAAAATGAGGGGGTTTGTTTATAGTTCCCCCACTGTGGAGCAAACCATGGTTAGCAGGGCTTCCATAGCTGGCTTGGAATTAGATGATTTAGTCCTGCCTTGTCTGATGGATTACAATGCAAATGATTCACTCTCTTTTTCTTTTGTTTGACTCTCCACTCCTACTGTTTGAAAATCTACTGGGGATTCTGGGGGATTTTTATTTTTATTTATTTATTTATTTTTTGGATAAAAATGGAAAACTGGTTTTCATTATTTTTCTCCAGCACATGCACGTGATGTGCGAGTGCACGTATACAAACACAAGAATCCGTTGAGGAGAAAATATTCATATTGTTCAATCGGTGATCTAAAACATCGTGAGGATGAACTCGGTTGTCAAATTGTTTTTGTGTCAGTCTGAAAGTTACCAGGGTCGTTGAGTTTAGTCTTTTCACGATGATGCCGAGTGAAAATAAAAAATAAAAAACAGGAAGGGGGAGCATTTGCAAAATACAGCCGTCACCTCATCCTTCCTTCTCTTACGCACATCTTCTCTTCCGCCATTTCAAATGCCAACGCTCTCATTCTAAATGCTGTATGTGCCAGAGGGCATCTTTAACATTGGGTGCATCTCCATGCTAAAGGCCAATGTTTCCCCTGTAATAGCAGCCTCTCGACATTCACCTGCTGAGACCATCCAGCCATGTGCTTATATAGTTGCTTTCTCTCTACTACTCTGCTGTATGTCTGCCTGAATCATACTTCCAGAAGTAATCTTTCCTTTCCTACATCTTTCTCATCACCCTCAATTTCCACCACTTTCCCCTCTCTTTTTCCACCTAATTTATCTTTACTCTGCATCTCTCCACCTTTGCAGAGCTAAGCAAATGAACTCTTGCCACAAAATCTCTCTACGCTCGTCTTGTTTCTTCTTTGTCAAAAAAGAAATAAGTGGTTTTCTCTTTGTTATATACTCAACTTTTGTCCTTCTTCATATTCATGCTCCGAGAGTCCCTAATCCTTCAAGTAGATCCCTCTATATCCATTTGACGTTTTTGTCTTTTTTTTTTTTTTTTTTGTCTCTCAGGGCCAGTCCAAGGCGTAGCCAGACATAGTATATGTGTTATTATCAGTCTCCAGCTGGTCTATATGAAGAATGAGCAGCCGGGGTCCCATCAGAGTATCAGGCAGACAGAACTGAAACAGTCCTATTCTTTCACTCAGCTAACACAATCAGCACAACCAGCCGGGACCTGAGGAAAAGTATTAGAGGCGAGCAGAAACAAGGATGAAGCAGGAATAACAATGTACATTGTTCACTATGTGTTGAGTGCAGTCTGGCATCTTTCATATTCTGGGCTTGTATCGTACTATTTTGTCCTCTCTTATTCATGCTTTCATTTTTTCATCCTGTCTGTTGGCCTCTCCGTCTCTTCTTAAAACCCGCGGCTCATTGACTTTCTCTATCTGCTGGCTCCAACTGTTTCTCTCTCTCTTCATTAAAAACAACAACTCCTGGGATCTCCCCAGGTTGTTTCGGAGCACTTACATCATCATCACCATCACTGCCATAGTCATTATCATCAACATACCTCATTAGTGGAAGGTAGCAACAGAAGCGGCAGCACTGCAGCGTAATATCTTCACTCGTCCTTTCAACTACTCCTCTGCATGAACAATCAAACATGGGTTGAAGTTAAGTAAACATTTCACATTGCATCAGAGATACAGAGCCATGTTGTCGGCGTACTAAACAGATCATTACACTCCTATGTGGGCAGAAAGTAATATTTTGCAACATGCACAGACACTATCTGGGGCAGGATTGAAAAATCTGATAAAAGGGTACCTTTTTGTGAGAAATGCACTGGAGAACCTACTTTGAAAAAGAAATAATTTGTAAGATAAGGATTATAATTCTAAGATACTACTTTATACTACCTAATAGAAATAATTAAATCCTTAACCGTAAAGTTAAGGGAAGATATTGTTGCAACAGTGAAATTAAATCATAGGACTTAAGATTTTTCTCTATCTGACATTGATTTTCTGTGGTAATTGTTACACGCACTGACAAGACTGTATGACACATGACTGGCAGTGTAAATCAACACAGGAGTCTGTGGTTTGCTTTCGGCTTGTCATGAAGAAGTGCTCAATGGAAGATCAAGTGTCATACATGATAGAAATAGAAGAGGGAAAAAAAATCCAAAAATATTTTGCCATATATATATATATATATAATATATATATCATTACCATCAGTCAATTAATGTTCACTGTGATTTCATTAGCAATACAAAGCAGTATTTATATTTCAGCTAGTTTGTCAAGGCAAAGTCTAGAACTAATGATTATTTTCATTAGCAATCAGTTGTTTACATTTTCCATTACTTAAGTAATCGTTTGTTTGTTCTACAAGATGACAGAAAATAGTAATCGCTTTTACCTAGAACCCAATCTGATGACTTCAATCACATTACCAATGCTGGTGCCTGCGAGTCAGCATGCACAGTGAGCCTGGCTCTACAACACCGACATGAAATTAAGCCATCATTAATATTAGTAGCTACACCTGTGTTTGACAAGTCCAAAAATATACAATACATTACAATACAATACAATATGTAAAATGAAGAGAAACATCAAATCCTCAAATTCATGCATCTCAAATTTTTGAGAAGCTGGAACTGATCAATGTTGCTTGACAAATGATGCCAACATTAATTGAGTATCAAAACTCATTTAACTAACTAATTGCAGCAGCAGTCACGCCATTTTGGCCCTTGACATTACATAATCCAACTGAAATTAAATTGCCCTAGTTTGTCTACCATCCATTTACTGAGCTGGTATTTCATACCATATGCAGAGCATTTTCTACGGTCACACCGAGCCTGATAGCACCCTGCTATACTATAAAAGAGACACATGAAAAACATTAAAAATATGTTGCTGATCATGATCATTAACAAGACTTTGCAGAACGTGCCAATATTAAAGCTTGCTACCAATCTGAAATGGTAGTTTATTTTAGATCAGTTGCAAAACTTTTTTCACTTTAATTCCCTGAATATTTAAATGACCTCCTCCTGCCAATCTCTCTATTAAATCTGCTGATGGCTAAGATCAGCTACACTGGATCTTGTTATATAACTGTGTCTGCTGACAACGGAGAAATAATTTGTGAGGTAGGAGACCTGACTTTAATTACTTGAAGTATCATTTTTAGCTTGATGAGAGGAGCTCCACAGAGATTCCACAGATAACTCCTGAGGGTCCCTACATCAACCATAGCAGTGCTGACATCTGCAACAAACGCATACATGGTCCAATCATGTAGGTCATAGTAAGAACACGTAACCCGATGTACTGCAGCTTTTGTGTGTGTATGTATAGAAAGAAACGTTGCCTGAGGCAGTGTGGACAGTGCAGGGTCCTGTGCAAGTAAAATATGCTAACCACATCCTAACGGGATGAGAGGTGGAGGTGGGAGGGAGCGAGAGGAGTCGTGATACAAGAGAGAGCAGATAAAGAAGAAAGTAGAAGAAAGATGATTGATAGAAAGACACAAAGACAGAGAGATCGAGAGGAAGAAAGATGGAGTGCAAGAGTGTTGGAGTGGTGGAGTTGGTGGTGGTGGCAGTAAAAAAATGGATTTAACCCAGGGGCAGATTTGAGTCTGACAAACTGTCAGTAACTGAAGGGGGGGTGACTACAAGTCTACATGTAAATTGGATGCAAATCTATGTGTGTGTGTGTGTGTCCATATGTGTGTGGTAGAAAGTGCTGGTGACTATGTGTATCGCTGTGCGCCACAAGGGACACAACGAAAAGACAGTGTGTGTGTGTGTGTGTGTGTGTGGTTTATGTGCAAGGACTTGTGGCGTGCTGATTGTGTGTATGAACAGCGTGTTTATTATGCATGTGTGCATATGAAACTTTCTGTGTGCACTAGTATATGTATGTGTGAGTGTGTGGGTGCTCTGTACAGAAGACACTTCTTCCTCAAAGGCTGTGTGGGTGCATGTGTGTTTGTGTGCGTGTGTGTGTGTGTGTCTCCAAGGAGATGGATTCTGTCCCATAGAATGAGTGTGTTGTCAACCATCAGTGCTTCTCACTGACACAGAGTTCCTCAAAGACACAGAGATGAAGAGAGAGGAGAGAGGAGCAACAAAGAAGAGAGGGAAAAGAAAGTCTTTTGAAGGATAAACCATGGGATTAGATAAGGTGCTCCTTCTGGACCATTGAGCCAGTGTGTGTGTGTGTGTGTGTGTGAGTGAGCGTGTGTATGTGTGTGGAGGAGAACCCATTGCTCTGAGCACATTAGCTGCTTGGGGTGAACAAAGCCCCTCACCTGCAAGCTTTATAATATGGGCCTGAGAGCCAAAAGGGGCTGTGTGTGTGTGTGTGTGTGTGTGTGTGTGTGTACGCAGTGTGCCAGTCAGCAACAGGAAAAATGGCTGGGTCTTTACTCAATAGAGGGCCATCTGGTTGAACGTGCATGAGTGTGTACATGTGTGTCCAATATCTAGCTTAAGATTGTGTGCGTGTATGTGTGTGTGTGTATGTGTGTGTGCACAACAGGGTGTAAATAGAAAAATGGATGCTGCCTAAACTTGTATTCAATAAACAGCCATTCTGTTTGCATTTGATTGTGTATATACATGTAGTGAGTTTATGACCTAAATATAGCTGCCACTGGTGTGTACGTGCATACATGTGTGTGTTCCTCCATAAATCCCTTTATGTGGATCTGGGAGATTTCCACATCCTGTTCTAGTGTTGCAGTATGCAGTAATGTGCATTACGGTACGTTGTTACTGTGCAGCACCACGTATCTCATCACAACAGGATGGACAATACTCCGAGAGTGTGTGTGAGTGCTGTGCCGTGACGTGAAGTGGCCGGATCTGTTTCAATTGGATTATCTCATATATATTTTCTATTATCCAGCAAGATATAAAGGGTTGGACCAATTTGTACTATACCTCTTCTTCTAAGTAGGAATATGTGTTTGTTTAATTTTATTTATCTTGACTTATCCGGGTTAATCTCGTTGAGATCAAGGCGCTCCTAAACAGATGTGGCCAACATACCAGCAGCATGATTTATTATCAGATTAAAAAAACAAACAAAAAAAACAATTAAAACATGCTAGCGTGGAGAGTGATGAATCCCAGAAAACACACGAGAAAAAAGTAGAGCAAGCAAGAATGTAGTAGACAGAGGTGAAACAGACAAACAATAATAGAAACAACTGAAAAATATCAGCAGTATTGGAAAATATGGGGCAACGGTGTCCACAGCAACAGGAAAGCACACAGATAGTTTTAGGTTTTTGTGTGATTTTGAGATATCCACCTTCCACTGCCACGCCGATACAGTGGGGCTGAATAGAAAATCATATTCATATTCAAAGCATTGAAACATTAAATTTTGACTTTACATGGAGACAACTCGTTTGAAGTAATTGGAGTGTTTTAAATTTTTTAAATGTCAGTTTTCAGTGCATTGAGCACTACACCACCCTTGTATGGGGATGGTAGAAGAACTATTTCTGGCAGTATTTCAGAAATGTTTCTACATATTTTTCCACTATGTTATGACTTGTCACATGCTGTTTTCTACATCCTCGGCTTTGGAAAAAGATAATGTATGTTGTTTCTAAAAAAAAAATTCCAAGTTAGTATTTGTGACCTCGCAGCGAACGCCCTTCTCAAGCAGTTTTGGTGGGAGCAAACTTTTGATTGAGACGAGAAGAGACAACACACCCCGATAGCTCAATAAGCTATGCGCTCGATGTTGTGTGATCAATTAAGACGACAGCTGTTATTTGGATGCGATGCGTTATTTCCACATTTGGTCTCCTCTCATCAGTTTTTGCCGACTAAATCACCATCCAGTGTATTAATAGGTGACAAGAAAAATGTTTTAGAAATATTTGTGTTAGAACGATACTTCGTCTGTCAGATAACAATAATAATACCCTACATTAAATGTGTCTATATGGTGGACACAAGACTTCACTCAACATACCACAATTCAACTTCATGCCTAGTTAATTATGGGTTCATTATGGGTCATTCTTTCCTTCAACAACGAGCTGGATGGAGACACACATATCTCTTTCAACAGCTTTTACTGATCCCCACACTTTCATCACAACACTCTCAGATTTGAGCTCCAATCTAAAAATCTCGCCTAGGGCACATTGCCCTGCCAACTCACTGCACAAATTAACATTTCTGCAATTTTCCTTCATTTTTGGTAGTTTTTGGCCATCATTTCTATTAGTTGAAATGAAACTGTTCTCACCAGAGTTAGAGTAAGATGAGATCTGGGAACCCAGCAGGCATCTCTACGAGTCAGATGTCCAGACAGACTATTTAGACCACTTAATTAAAAAACGCACAACTACACCAAGTATGATAGCCTGTAAACTGTGATGGATGTCTAGGATGGCCTAGTCTTTCAAAAATGTATCGTAATCCTCAAAGTTTAGAAAGAGATTTATCTTCAGATTAAAGGTGAGGAATGGATGTAGTCTGTGGAAGGTCCTCACAAGTACAGCGGGACAGACGTGTGTGTGTGTGGCGCAGCATGAGCAATGACAGTGCCAGGGTCTAACAGGGGGGAACCAACCTCGCCAGGGCTCCAGAGCCTAGATTCATTGCTTTAGTAGCAATGCATTTTTGATGTGCCCCCTTTTCTGCTTCAACTCGACCCTCATGGAATAACAGCGCCCCCAACAACCGTCCGTATAGTTTAAATTTACCCTGTGACGTTTGCAATGTGTAGGTCTTTGTGTTTGTGTTAGTGTGTGTTGAGAAAGAAGGAGCGCGGAGAGACGAGAAGTAAGACAGAAAGAGAGAGTGAGACAGCGAGAAAGGGAGAAAATGTTCGCCCTTTGCCTGTTAAATATTTGAGAAGCCTTCTCTGGAAAAGTGATGCAGTCAGAGACAGGCCTGTTAGCTCAGTGTGTGTGTGTGTGTGTGTGTGTGTGTGTGTGTGTGTTTGGTTGATGCAGAGAGAGAGACAGTGTTGTTAGTTTGGACTAATACAGCAGTGAGTGAGCGAGAGGGAGCACTTTCACTGTTTATTTAGCTACCTGGGAGAGAGAGGCAGAGAGAAAGAGAGGTAGAGAGAGAGAAGGAAGTGGTGAGAAAGAGAAAGAGGGAGAGGAGGAGGCTGGCCAGGTTGTCACAAACCATTAGACAGACAGACCCAGTGTGCTCAGCCCCATGTCAATGAGAGAAGCCCAGCTAAAGACAAGTGTGTGTGTGTGTATTAATGCGCATGCACACGTGTATATTTCTGTTTATTACTGGATGTGATTGCGATTGAGAGAGAAATACTGTGTGTTTGTGTTTACTGGCACAAGTCGCTGAAAGTGTTAGGTAGAAAGGTAAAGGGTTTGTGTGTGTGTGAGAGAGAGAGAGACAGAGAGAGAGAGGGAGTAAATCTCTCGACATTGATAAAAAGAGGAGGCAGGATGCCCTCATTGTCGAAGACAAAAAAGGAGCTCCCTGTAAATATCCAGTGAGCCTGGACACACACACACACACACACACACACACAGCCTTTGTGCGTGCGTTTTCTCATTATAAAAACCATCAATATTAAAATATTTGGGCAACACACTGCTGAGACAGGGAGACATTGGATAAAACGTTAAAAGACTGATGTGGTTGGACAGCATGTGTGTATAATAGAAGTGTCGTTTCTTCTAGATAACAAGGTTCAGCTGCATGCTGGGAATGTTTATAATTATTTTAAGAGCCATACACGCCGTGGAGGAAGACAACAAACAGTGTTTCTCACACACACACACACACACACACACACACTCACACACGCTCACAGACACACACACCTTTAAGATTAACTACTAAAACTCACTTGGGGTTGGAGCTGTTCCAGTAGACAGCGTGTCTGTCAAATATGATCTTCTCTTCTGCCCACACGGACACCCAGGACAGCACGGTCAGCACCACCACCTCCATCACACACCTTTGCCCGAGCTGGTGCAACATCATAGGCATCCAGGGGGAATCTCTCTCTCTCTTTCTCTCTGTCTAAGTGGGATCAGGCTTCACTGCGTTGCTGCTGCAGAAATCCTCTCTAGATCATTAATGTCCGTCTGCGCGCTTTTTCAACAAATCGGATCGACGGTTCATGGATCGTTAACCGGCTTGATGCGAGTTTCCGATAAGTCGAGGGGTGTTTCAAGTCATACTGAACGGCTGAAATTCACTTTGGAACCTGAACAGAGCAGCAGGATTCACATGGTATATTTTACAAGCGTGTAGTCGGCGGGACGATGCGAGCGCGTCTTCTCTGCAAGGTCCGAAACTTTTCTCCCATTACGCGGCGCCGGGGAGACAGATGCGCCAACTACAGTGATTTACACTCCGGAGTCAGCGGTGATCAACGGTGTCGTTGCTCAAAAGCAGACGTGACATCGGCCGTCATATTTATTTACTCAGGTCTGTGTTTGGGGATGCAGCCTGGCGTACGCTTTGAGAACGAGAACCTACAACTGCACGCACTTGATCCTTTCTCTTAAAACTGTTCAAGGTAATATATCCCAAAAAAATTAAAAAATAAAATAAATAAAAATAAGACGAACGCTCTTCTCTTCCGTTATTTAATGTCCAAACTTATCACACCGTCGACGAGTGAGCATCCTCCTCACACAACCACGGGCTGTGGCAGCATGTTAACTCTCACTGGCTCTAATCCAATGTGACTCCGGTCGCGGTGCGTCTTCACTACTGTGCGTCACGCTGACCTGCGCAGCCGGGGAGCCGTTGATGATCACAGCTTTAATCCGAACATGCTCCCATGCAACCTCCACCTATGGCGGCAACAACACTCACCGGCACCCTGATTCGGTGTAAGTACACCCCCCCCAAACACACACACACACACACTCCCCCCCTTACCCCTCTCTCCATCTCCGGCTCTGCGCGGGCGGGGTCTGTGGCCGTGCTGCGCTCCCTGCGGGGACTCGGTGCTGGCTGCCTCACTCACTCTGTCCTGGCTATATGCTGCTCAGCCGGGGATGTATAAGAGTAAATTATTATTTGTTTTATTTGAGAAAATTAACAAAGCGTAAGTATGAATGTAAAAGTATATTATAAGCAGATTGAATTATGATAATAAATCAATTTCCCAGAGAGAAGTGGACATCGTTACTCGAGTTGAGTTGAATTTCCAATAGTTCACTTGTTATGCGTATTATTAATCACCGCTGCAACATCTGTTTAACTGAAGGCAGTTTATTTTCGTCGCAGCTGGGCATGTAAAGCACCCATAAAGTTGTTTGAAAGTGGCGGCCTGATGGATGGGCTGAGAGAGAGAGAGAGAGAGACAGAGAGAGAGAGAGTCTGATGGATCACTGGAACAATGGAGTCATTTTCCATCAGTGTCCATTAGGCCTAAAGGGCATCGAGTCTAAAACCTGTGAGCCATAAAGCACCAGATAGCTGTCTGACAGAGCGATGCCACCCCCTGCCTCTGCCCTGCCAGTGTGTGCGCAGACTACAACACCAAAATAAAAGCAACCCAACAACATAAAGCATTTACTCTCACTCCCAGAGGGTTGAAATACACCAACTACATCACTGCACTTCCACAAAAATGCTCCATGATTTTTCTAACGTTGTGAATCTAATGATGATCCACTATGATCAACATGAACATTTAGGGGGAAAAAAACAAACATATCATTTTCTTTAAAAGTGCAACACTGAGTCTACAGACTGTGACTCATGTAGGAATATAGAAACAGAACTTACAGACTCATAAAATACAGGATTCTCTGCAGTATACGAACTCTTCCACTCTCCTAAAAAACACAGTCTTCCTAAATCAACCCCCCTCTTCCTCCTCAATCTTAACAGGCCCGTGTTATAATTTTAAACCGAACCTTTTCTGCAGCTCTCTCTTTCACATCTTATTGTGCCTCTCGGTCGAATCCTCTATGCAAAGTGTCCTAGTTTTACTTTGCCCTGCTCTGCCTGCAAAGTAATGTCTATAATTTGGGCTGCATGAATTCAGACAGGGAGAGAAACCGATGCACCCTCATAACCCAAATACAGCTGCATGTTGTCCGCCTCTGTGGATGAATTATTCAACATCTGTCTGAGGCGTGCATATGTAAACAGGTGGAAGTCTCCTGATGGCTTTTTTTAAGGGGAGCAGCTATAGACCAAAGACATCCTTCACCTCAGCTGCAGGCCTTTCCTTCCTCTTCTGTGTCACACTGAAAGTGAGGCTAAATCTCGTATAAGCTGCGCAGACTAAACAGTATTTGTTGGATTCCCATATGAAGGCTTCTTAAGTGATCCTAAAACTAAATCACTAAGGCAGTTTATCCTGAAATATATAGTCGGTTAAGTCTGTAATTGTTCAAGACAGACATAAATTATAGACATTATGCGCAGCTACACATTCAAATAGAAAACACATGTATTTTTATAGCTGTTGACTAACAAAAGCACCCATTCACACTGAACCAACATCAAACGTTCAGCATCTTTCTCAAAGACTAACTGGTCTTTCCTGGACTTGAACATGTCGCATATTATAAACAGGACAGTCATCCATGCCCCCCACCCCTATTCACTCACCAGCAGGTTTGGATTTGTGTGTGGCCTTGGCGTTTGCTTGATTAGAGACCACAGAACTAATGTAAATAAATGTTGCCAGATGCGGTGGGATCAACTACCCCACATGGTTTCATTTAGTCCCGTCCACACAGTGCTGGGTGAGGTCAGGAACATCCCCAAGGGTCTGAATCCAGAAAACAAATCAGGAGGAGGATGGAGTACGGTTACATGCATTACACCCTGAGCTAGTTACAAGCACAAGGCCAGTGACATTTCTGATGTAGCAGATCTTATAGTACACACAGCACAGCTTCTTTCTTTGATCCAAAAAGTTATTTGATAACTTTTAGATCAGAGAGATTTAAAAAATAAAAAAAATATTTGCCCATGTTCTATGCATACTGTAGTAGCCTACTTGCTAGTTTCAGTATTTCCAAATCTGTCCTGACAGATTAAAATTACATTAAGTACCATAATTTGTGAACCAGTGACTTCTGGAATTTGATAACCTAAAAACATCACAAGACTGTTTTGGATCATCTTACTTTGAGTTACCCTTCCACCCAGTTATGTAATCTCTTTGCATTTCGATGTATTCCAAAGAGGATTCTGTGTAGACTGCTCTAAATTATTCTTGGTGCAGAGTGAATGTAGCCCAGTAAAGATGCTGCAAGTAAATAAGGGTGTGTGTGTGTGTGTGCTATCAAAGCAGCATCAAAGCAGTTTTTGCCATGGAGTTTCCCGACTGGCGGGGGATACACTGAATTGTAAAGATGTTTGGGGAAAAAAGAAAAAGGTACCTGAACATAAGGTGTCCTGAGACTGGGCACAGACATGGCAATGTAATAATAACTTTTAGCAGAAAGAAACATGCTGCTAAAATTTCTGCCATGTTGGTGACATATGTTCAGCCTGGGATCTGTCTTTATTATGACCTTCAAGTGAGCTTTCTTATGCAAAGAAGAAAAAAAAACAAGTGCAGTTGCTGTGAAATTCACAGTAAACTCAAGATCACTATATTTAGGACTATACTCCACATGATTCTGGGATTATATGACAAAATCCAGCTGCTCTCAGCCACAAATACAGACTCCACTGGACTCAATTCTTCCCTTCTCAAAAGGCAGAAAAGATCTGAGGTTAATCCTCTCTACCGCTCTGTAAGGAAGCAGAGGGGGCAAAAAAAGAGGTATAATGCAAGAAAGCCCACAGAGGCACTTGAGATTAAGCCACTAACTATTGACATTGTGTGAGTGGCAGGTAATGTCACCTCTGTGCACCAGACTTGATCATCACCAGAGAGCAAGACCTCCCCCTAGTGGTGCACAAACGGTCACTCGGTTTATTTTTTCACCTCTATCCCCAAGGAACTTTCTGATAAACATGGATGCCAGACATGCTTGTGTTTTATCTTAATTATTCATCTTATGGAGATACAGCGGGTTGGTTTCCACAGCAACCTGGCACATCTCTTAAAGACTCAGACAGACCTGTTAAAATAAAAGGTCAAAGCTAAGCATAGGAGGATCGATGGATGATTATTCAGAACAGCAAGTATCCAATGTGGCACAGCAAATTAACTCTCCACCCTGCCACCATCATCGCAACCGTTTCATTACAGGATTGGGCTGAGCCCAGATGAGTAGTCAGTCAAGTTTCAGATGGGATGAGTACAAAGTTGGAAGTACAGTAAAAGAAAAAAAACAAAAACAACCCACCAGTAGTAAACAGGATGGGAAATGTGGAAAATGTTACAAGATGTTAACCGATACGGAGCAGCAGCTCCACAGGACAGAAGGGAAGAGACGGAAACCAAATGAGGCCAGATGAAAGAAGGAACAAACTAAAGATTTATTGAAGGCAGCAGAAGATGCAAGAGACAAGAACAGAATGGCAAAGGGGGGAGGGGGGGAGTGGGGCATATACAGAGACACTTTGTGTTCAGATAGGTTTAATATCTTTGTGTTACAAAAGTTTTTGTTTTTACAGCTCAAGAGAGCTTAATAGGTCTGTATTGTTTTATCAAAATATACATGTTTTGAACGTAAAGTTGATATAATCCAAATGATTTTGTGGTACAAAAACATGAATATATACAACCATCAACCCCGCTTCATACAATAACCCCACCCGCCCCCATATAAAAAAAGGAGAGAAAAATAAAAGCTTTTAACAAAAACTGAAAGGCATATAATCTTCTACACTGTCAACATCACAGCTACCACTGTGGATCAATTAAGTATCCATTCTAAAGCCATCTCTACCAAAGCAGGCTCTTTGAAATGTCAAACAAAAAAAAGAAAGAGTACATTATACAGTTTAAGTTGTTACCCAAAACAGAATTCTTCTTCATGTGACTTTTGTCCAAGGCATTTGAGAAATGGAAAAAAAAAAAAAGGTAATTGAAGCCTTGTGGTGTTTTTGTGGAATAGCAGGAATGTGGAAAAACATCAATCACAGCACTACAAAACAGCAGGGGTAGAAGATACTTTGGTCCTTAACAGCAATAACCGTCTGTAGCTACATGAAGCTTCATTAAACCATGCATAACAATCTTTTACAAAAATAAGAGACAGAGCACATCTGTATCTGGTCCAAGACTACAGTGGTCGAGGCTGTGAAAACTGGTGCTTTAGGCACTCAGGAATGTGACGACGTTTAAGACTTCGGCGTGATGGTGCCAACTTGGACCAATCATTGAGGAAAAGTGCACTAAAGAACCTGACTGTGGCGTGAGCGGACACAGATAGGGAATGGGTGAGGGCTGCCCCACCCTGTAATCCTGAATTTAAAGAAGAAAAAAAAAATACTGGGTTTTTAAACACAGTCCAAGACTATTTGTTGTCAATTGACAAATGCCTCCAAGCTGCCCTCTCACAGGTAGGATTACCTGAATAAAATGGGATAAAGGCATCTTTGCAGACTGGTAACATAAAACACCCGAACGAGAGGTAAACAAAGTCAACTGACCGGCCAGAAAATGTTTCAGCCTCAGATTAAAAACTCGAGGAGTCAAGGCACCGTAATAATGATTAAACCCAGCCACTACATATAGTATCAGTTAAGCTTAGAAGTGATACACATGTAAATGCTAACAATAAAAGAAAAGATAAATGAATATAGATTTATATATACGTGTCCACATATAGATGAACATAATATGATTAAATGAGGCCCCATATACCATTGTCCCTACTGAAAAAGGACGAAATGGAGGTGAGATGGGGACTGTAAGACAGGAAGGCTGGATACAGCTCTAATCCTGCAACAAAAACACCTAACAGAGCTACATCTAGCAAGAGTATTAGGCATCTATCTGACTTACATTCAAAGTTTCTACACACATATAATGGGGATATATGCATACAAATCCTTAGATAAATGTTTGTGTTTTTAAAGAAGAAACAGAAGATTGAATGAGCCACTTTTCCCCAGTTTAACAATGCTGATACATACCAAAGGCATATTTAAAAAAGCATTCTGAGAACCACGTCTTTTCCAAAATGAAGCCAGAGCAAATGCTTAAGGCAATCTGGTTGGGGCAAAGTAAGGCACAAGACTGTAGATAAGGTACTGACAGAAAAATATTTCCTTATTGAATTACTACAGATAGTGGTATGGATCCCCTAAGCAAATTGGTGGGTGTTTATAAGAAGATAAAATAAAAATGGATACTGGGAAATAAATTGCTTGGTGGTCTGTGAGCTAAAACAAAATCCTTTGTCTCAAACTGTTTCTGACTGGCCAAACAGGTTCAAAGTGGCATTTCAAAAAGGCACACACACACACACAGATACAACCCACACCACTATCATAGGAGAAGGAATGCTGAAGTGTGTCTGGTGTGGACATGATTCATCCACATAAACATCTGTGATGGAGGTGTCTTTTTTTTTTTTTTTTTTAGCAATTTGGTCTAAAGTGACAGTTCATGAGCTGCCTCTACTTTACCTCCATCCTAACACGTTTCAATGCAGAATGTTGCCCGTTTCTCAAAACCCCATATAAAACTTTATGATGGAACAAATCGATACCGAGGTTTGGTACCTCAGACCTGATCTGACATCAATGGATTTGATCAGACAAGCTTCGATTCTACTTACTCATTCCGAAGTCGAAGTTTTGAAGTTAATGTGCTCTCATTTCCTTTACCAGTTACACATGCGTCAAAGCGCACGTACGCTTACAATATGATGGGCACGGCACTTACAAGTGAGGCAAAGTCTCACAGGGCTACTATAAACAGAAAAATGTAATAATTGAGCTGTTCAAGCTTACTACTGCGTGTTACGTGATGTCCCTAGTCAAAATCATAACGTCTCTGAATCAGCTAATGCTAGCGAGTCATTCAAATACAAAACAAGTCTATAACAGCAACTATCCAATTTGTCAATGGCAAGAGGGAATATTCATATTTGTATACATTTCTAATAAAAAATACATTGTCATTTATGACACCCTAACTTAAATGCTAATGGTTTTTAACAAGAAATATCCCATAAAATCTGGACCCAATAAGCAGAATCAATCAAATCTGATACCCAAATCTATTAATGATGGGGAATGACTTGGGAGGGGGTTGAAGGGAGCAACGTTTTACAAAGAAAACACAACCATAAATATGTATTTTCCACTGAAAGCAACCTTGAGCAAAATCACTTTCAGCTGGCAATAGACTTGGAGGGAGCAAAGGCACTCAGATTGTGGACTTTGAGAAAGACACTCGAAGGTGGTGGTTCTCTCCCAGATCGTGGTTGTGGAATTCGATGAGGGACTCAATTGCCTCCTCGACTGAGCCCATCTGGATCAGGGCCATCTTACGGTCTTTTCTATTAAATAAAGAGAGAAATGTGTTCTGAAAACATCAACGTTCTGCCCACTTGTGTGGGTTGCTTGCGATTTGCTATGTTTTACTTTGAAGACTGAATTTTTCTCTGCTCTACATGAGACCTTTCTTACACTCTAAACCACAAATAATCCTTTAAACAGCAACTCTTGCTCAACTCTGACTAAACCAAGGCTGATTAAGAAAATTGAGTGTGATTGGACAGACTTACTGAAAGAATTTGAAGGCCTTGACTGTGGCTCCTGAGCTGGCAAAAAGCCTCCTGAGGTCATCCTCCACCACAGAAGGCCTGAATGGGAAAACAGAACAAAAACATTAGTGGGTTTTCATTTCCTTTACTTATTGTTGTGCTAACTTCTTTGCCCCGTTTCTGGTTATTATAGTGAAATGGGTTGGGGTTGGGCCACACTAACCCAAGACACAAGAGGCATCTAAAACTAAGAATGCAACTCCAGAGTAGCATTCTTAGAAAATACTGTCATAACTACTTAACCCCAAGCATCAAATACAGAATAAATGAGTCAGGACTACAAAAGAAAACGCTTAGAGCACAAAGGCGAGAGCATGAGAATGAAAATGAGGCTCTTGCAGCAGAACTCACGGTATGTTGGAGAGATGGAGTGTTGCAGAGGGTGGGAAGATGTTGGAGTAATTTTTGGAGCCAGGCTTCTTGAAACGGTGCAGTGGTGAATTGCTGTAGTCCTTTGTGAGGCCCTGGTCCTCATGGCCTTCTCTGGGCAGCTGCACTGTGGTGTGTTTCGACAACGTGACACGCATGGCCCTGCCATGAAGCCGCTGGCCGTTCAGGTGGCTCATAGCTGAGAAACAACATTGATAAAGACAGTCAACACTTATTTTTAAAAACACTACATACACACACAAGCCTTGTTTCCATACACAAATATAAGCAAAGCCGATAGTCACTAGACCTACAGTTCATTCACTGAAGTTTAGTTGCTCTCATGTGTTATTATTTTAACAAGGCTCCAACTGGGGCTTTTTGCTGCTAGAACAAAACTGATCCTGCAAATTATAGTAATGGATTTTTAATCTACTTTCATCCATACACCATTTCAAATTCTTTAGATAAATGCTTTTAGTGTAATTATGCATGGTAAAATGAATGAAACAAGTAAATAATAAAAATAAGGGCAATCCACTATTTATCAAAGGAAAACATGTCCTGTCTGCTTAGCTGAGACCCAAGTAAAAGCTCAAGACAATGAAAGCTAAAATGATGCGAGGAAAAACCAAGATCAAAGAGAAACCTTGATTGTAGAAAAGAAATAAGAGTTTGGCAGCATTGTGTAACTACCTAGCTGAGCCTGGGTGCCATCAGACATCTGGATCAAAGCATTCTCCTTTTTATTGAACAGGATCTTCACTCTCATCACATCGCCATACACACCTACGGAGGAAGAGGAAGGTGTCACAATACAAGTGCAACACAACCTGAACAGGTGCCACACAGCCAATCACAGCAACAAAAACAATTTAAACTGTCAAATCAGAGACTATTAATTCTGCTACCAAGTGAACACTGGCTAATTAATAAGTAATTATCTGGTTATTCTACATATTTTATGTTCAGTTCAGCATGGAATCTCAAATTACATAGGTCCTCTTAATTACACAGAAGTTGACAGCTACAATGGTTATGCTTGACGAGGGGGAGATGGTGATTTGAAGGCAAAAATCAAATGAAAAATGGGTGGTTTTAATCAGTTTGATTGTTCTAGTGAAAGAAAAGTTGATTGCTTGACCAACTTGAGGACCTAATAGAGTCATGCAGGAATAAACTAAACATGCACATACCTACATTAGAGAAACTGCAAAAAATAATATGGTGACATAAACCAAGGGATATGTCAACTGAAAATCACTAACAAAGCAGCAGCATTTCACCTTTCTATGTACTGTTGCTGAGTGACTCAAGGCAACAAAAAAAAAAAAGAATCAAAATGAATTTTCATGAATTTTAATGGCTTAAAACTGGGCTGTGTAGAACCAAATGAAGTGTTGACGTTTATCCTCTTCCTGAGGGTGATGCTTTAGAATTTAGATCGGCTTTCTGTCTCATTCCAAAAAAATAAAAAATTTTAATAAATAAATAAAAAGCTGCACACATTTCTACTTAGTGGAGCAATATCATTATTGAGGGCTGTTCTCTTTGAAGATGGAAAAATGGCAAATGTTTTTTGCCCATGGAAAATAAACCAGAGCTGTTCAGAATTAAATGAAATGCTGCCGATTTGTGTCGTGTTCTCACCTTACTTTTCTCACACAAACCCACAACAACCAAACAGGTCATACAAACCCCAAAACAACCAAGACAACCCGACCCTTCATAGCCCTGTAGCCTGATGACAAGCCATCAGCGGTTAAAAAAACAAAGCCAACAACATGAGACAAGACATGCCCACCTTGCCAGGTAACAGTAGTAATAAAAAAGGAGATGAAAGGATGATAACGTACCGAAAAGAATAAAGAGGCAGTGTGGCGTAACGCTCTTTAGAGACAGCAGGGGGAGCAGCGGGGCAGGGGGCCAAAGGGGAGAGGGAACAGGGGACAGGGGAAAAGAGACGGAGCGGAGTGGAGGACAGTGGAGTGGAGTCGGGACATGTCCGCAGGCCACAGGCAGCGAGGTCCACAGGAAGGCCACAGTACCATGGAGGAAGGAGAGGCATGAGGGACGAAGAGAATGAAGAGAGGACAAGAAGAGAAGGACAAGAGAAGGAGAGGATTCAAACAGCGTGAGAAAAGAGGTAGAAGAGAAAGACGAAGATGAGTTGGAAGGAAAAAGAATATGGTGGAAAGACAGATGATGGCAAATCAGAGGGACAAAAATGGTGCCAATGTTGTGTTTTTGTTGTGTTTTCATTTTGGGGGGTGGTGACCGAATTGGGGACAATGGGCAGGGTAGAAAGGGGGTTGGGTGGGTGGGAGGGAAGAAGAGTGGTTGTAGTAGTAACAGAGGGGTGAGGAGGAGGAGGACAGAGGGAACAATTGGTCATGGGGCGTGCAGTCAGTTGGCAAGAGTACAGGTGAGGGGGTTTTAAAACAAAAAAGGACAGGGAGACAGAGAAAGGAGAGAGAGAAAAAGGAAGTAAAAAACAAGGTCAGTATACACAAAGAAATGTGCTTCAGACAGTAGAACTGGCTAAATTAAAATGCACTGTCACTATGGGAACACTAGAAGAAAGAAGAGAAAAAAAGATTAACAATGAAATACAGAAAAAGGCAGAGACAATATGTACTTTTAAATTACATGCAATGTTTCTTTAGATTATTTAAAATTACAGTCTATATAAAACAGACATCTGAATATGAATTACATTAATCCTGTCCCAAGAGCTGATCTTTAAAATGAATATGCTTAACGTAATGACTACACAACTACTGTAAATGTACTGTGTGTGACAGCCTACTTATACATTCTAAATACTATTTAAAAGACCCAAGTTACAAACATGTATTTTTCTAAATATACAAAAAAGTAATATTGTCTCTCCAACAACTCAAGAATGATTTCAACTAATGGACAAAAAAATGAAGATATGAAATGGTAAGTTTTAAAAAAAGAAGTTAGTGTTTTAAATAAACTTAAAATTCACAGTGAGCAAAGTGGCAGGTCAGAAATGCAGCAGGTTTGGTCAAACACAGAGAGGTCCTGAAAGAGAAGAGGTTTTGACTAGATGACCACCTTCTTTTAACACAGTGGTAACTAGTCTGATCGCATGGAGGTGGTGGGTGATGAAGGGGGGTAAACACTGGACCTCTTGAACAGATGGATCCAGGTCCATGAACCATAGTGTAAACAAATGGCACTGTATAATTTTAAAGCTGCTCAGCACTGCACTGACAGAGGCAGTATGTAGAACTGCTATCAAAATCTAGTGAGTGTACTGACCTCAGGGTTCAGATTGCTGACCAACAAGACATTGTGTCCCCCAGAGGCAGTGAGCCCTGATAGGCCGAGCCGGCTGGCAGCCGCTGCTGCGGCCGCCATGCCACCATGCCCCATACCCAGGGAAGCCAGGGCACTGGGAATACCAGGCATCGACAGACCTAAGGAAAAAAATAGGAATTACTTTCAACTTTTTGCACTTTGTGTCTTCATCACTAAAGAGGCCTGCTAAGGTCAATATACAACCTGGGAAACATATGATGTAAGCTGGTGTCAACACCAATTAGATATTGTATATGCAAATGTATGGAGAAGCGACATTATTGTGTTGTTATAAATGGAATAGCAAGGAGAAAAACTTTGTGTACTGACCTCCCTGTTGTATGGCAAAGGTTGGGGGGAAGGCATGAGCTCCACCATAGGGAGAGGCAGAAATTATGCCTGGTGCAGCTAGAAAAAAAGAAAAACAGAAAGTTTGTATGTATACTTGCAATAATGTTCAAGTTACAAAACAAAAAAAACAAAAGCACGCTATACGGATAGATATACTTTATTAATCCCAAATTGGGGTATTACAGAATATGAAGTGTCTACATAGAAAGTTCCTTAAATCAAGTCCCAATCTTACCAAATGCAGCAGCTGCCATGGTCTGGTGGTCAAGGGAGGGCTGTGAATCTGCAGTGGGGAGGTCCGGGCGGGTGTAATCCCTACTCTTATCATTGTTGTACTTGACATTCAAGCTGGTGAGCTTGGAGAAGCTGATTCTCAGGGTACAGCAGGCATTGTAGATGTTCTGTCCATCCAGAGACTGAGACAGATGTGGGTGCATTAGGCTTAAAAACAACATCTGGTTTCTCTGACACTGGTAATTTAAACAACAAATTCATGTTGGAACAAATGTTCCCAGATTGGACATTTGATGTAAATTTGTTCATTTGTCATGCCAATCTCAACCCAAAAGCAAAACTGGAAAAGCACCCCATGATTTGTTACTCAGTGGTTACAAACTGACAAATTATGATACAGTCTTAGTTGTACATGTCTTACCAGTTTGGCATGCTGAGCTGTCATGCCGTCAGCATACTGGATAAGGGCCTGGAACTGGTTGTTCTTAGTAAAAGTGATGATCTTAAGCACAGTGCCAAACTTTGAGAAAATCTGAGGAGTGGAGATCACATGATTAGGCTAGTCATCATGACAACATCATGAGACACACAAATCTAGAGGTGGTCTGTTTAAATATTTAACGGAAACGGCAAACAATATACACAGTGAAACAACTAGGTAGCCTTACTTAAGAAAACAAAACCAAACACAAAAAAAGCTGTCTGTACCTGGTGTAGTACATCCAGGGTGACTGGGTAGAAGAGATTTTCCACAATAACTCTGAGTACAGGGCTTTGGCCTGTGGCTCCTCCCATGCTACCTGCATCTGTGGAAATGGCCATGCTTCCCATCCCACCTCCATGCAGCGCATTGACTGCCTGGAGAGCTGCCTGGGCACGCTAAGGGGAAAAGACAAGACAAAGAAACTTTTTAGTATCGATGGTGCAAAGTGTGCAGTAACAAATTTCTGAGAGAATGTGTGTGACAATCTTGAGCAAGGCAGCTGCTTTACTTTTTTTGCATGTTGTTTTCCATAATCCTGCAAATTTCCACACAACACTGGCAACTAATTAGGGGTATTATTTTCTTGATAAATTTGTCTTGTCTGCAACCATGACATTTAGCAAACACCTGAACTACAACATTAAAGCAAAACACATATCAAACATTCAACATGAATAGCATGAGTGGCCCTTACCACTTGGTTGGGGGAATTGTCCGTCTTGAGCTCTTTATGGGTTGAGTACTGCATGTAAATGGGGTGGTTTCTGATGACAGGGGTGACAGAGGAGTAGTAGCTCACCATCGTCTGTGCACATTCCTCACTGTTCAGCTCCAAGAATGCCTGTGGGGGAGGACCAGATAAACATTCCTTTTTTTTTCTCCTTCCATCACATGTAATAAAGTGGCACTCTGAGGCAGTGTTTATTAAGCATGTTTAATGCATGTTTAATTTTTATGCAACTTTACTGTAAACCCTTCTAATTAACTGCATTTTACAACTGCTGGCAATAAAAAAAGAAAAGACATTTAAAGGGGGATTAAATGTCTTCCTCCAGAAAATCTTAATACACAGGATATCCTCTGTACTCGCCAAAACACAAGGATGTTACAAAAGGGTCATTGTTATGTTTTTCAGGTCAGAACAGAAGGCCAGCCCCAGGCAGAGAAATTTCACCCAGGAGAGCAAGCCTTACAGGTTTGGTCAGCATACCTGCATATATCAGTCCTTACCTGATTTTTCCCTTTCAGCATTAGCAAATTAGTAACCTTCCCAAAGGGCAGTCCCAGGCCAATAACCTCAGCCTCATTTATGTCATTGGGCAGCTTGCGTACATGGACCACGCGTGACGGAACACCAGGACTGCGGACGTCACCTTTGAATTTTTTGCTGTCGTTGCCATTGGCTGCAAAAGAAAACAGAAGCAGATACAATCAGGGAGTAAACAGAAGGCTCTGGTTCGTCTTGAATAATGGATTGATCGTCATGGTAACACAAACAACACAGACACAAAAAGCACTTCAATAAAAAAGGATTCACCCCTCCATGGCAACCCCCCCTACCTGAGTTCATGATATAGGGCCCGTTGGATATGCAGGAAGAAAAGAGTTCGTCGGATCCCCTCTGCAGAGAGAGAGAGAAAACAAAGGCTCACTTCAGTGCATTCACCAATGAGGGCACAGTATGGCAGGTGGAGCGCACAGCTCTCGTATTACTGAGCCATTGTGTGATAAAGCAGGAAGTAATCTGATAGCAAAAAGGGATCCAGCAAACATACTTAAGAAACACCACCTTCCTTTACCAGGAATAACAGGCAGAATAGCTACAAAGCTTGTCAACAGAGATATTCAATCACCATAATCATATGTTCCCTCCTTATTTTATACTCCTTTCCAAGAGTATTGCCAAGTTGAAAAGTCAGTCATGATGGGCTGCCGTTTCTGACTCTGGAAAATATATGCCAAATTATCATGTTTTTACACCAATCACACTTAAGGAGGAACAGCTACTACTATTCAGTTAGAAGCACGCAAGTCAGCAGTTAACAGCAGCTGCCAGTGAGTACAAACCATCTTCTCATACATGCACTATTAGCAGAAAGGATAACACACTGAAGCCCTCTGAAACGGAAGACAAGATGGGGACACTCCCAGCCCACACTAGTTTACTGTCTTCCAGTCTTGTCTGGCCTCTCTCTTTAGTAGATATAAAGTGCTTTTTCAGGGTTGTACTCATGGCTATGTCTGTGTCGGTGGTTGTGAGAGATGAAGTATAGCAGTCACAAGAAGTGGCTCAGCAGCCTAAGCTCTACAACACTCTACAATGAAAGTCCTGTTCAGGATGAGACTAGGGGCATTGTTACGCAGCAGCACACACACATATGGAGCCCCGAGGACTCTCAGGGAGTTGAAGAGCCCCAGAGCATTTTAACAACAATCAGTCATGCAGGTTTGCTGGCATTCTTCTCCACACCTATTGAATTCTGGCCTTCATATACGCAAGGTGGGGGATTTCCAGTCAAGCTATGAAGCCTATTCACAAAAGGCAAGTGATCTCTGAGAGAACATTTGGTGGTGCCTCTGAACATTGTAACGGGATGGTGTGGAAATAGTACACCTGCTATGAGAGCATGAGAGAGAACACTGTCCAGAGTCTGCCACCTCAATTCATATACTTAAAGTAACGAGACATTCCTTCTTTTCACTGAGGCTTCAGGATCTGGGGCCTCCTCTTTTAGCCAATGTTCAAACCTTTACAAAAAAAGGAATGCATGTGTTGCATGCAATCAGTGAGCTAAGATTACAAAGCAGTCAACTCTAACTAATAATGTCTAGAACGCACAGCTAATAGTAAAAGAACAACACAGATTAGAATGTATGAAAAAGAGTAGCATGTTCTAGTTGGTGGGAAGAAAGTGTAAAACAACAACAACAAAAAATATTGTTGCTTGATAAATAGGCCCAGGGCAGATGCAAGCCATGAGAAATGAAGGAAGTGGCTCCAGCCTGACTCAATGGTTGTGGGTGGGCAGTCACATTATCAGTCAGCAGACCAACTCCAAACAGGAAGAGCAACAAGATCAGGTCTGCTTCCAGGCTTTTGCTAAACTTCCTCCTGGGGACTGATGGTTACTGTTCCAAGGCAGGACTGTTTCTCTCCTCCCCTACTTCCTCATTCTAATAATAGTCACAGAGTTAGGGTAGTCTATAGTGCAGAGCAGAAGCATTAAGTCAGAAACAAAATAGAGGGCTGTGCTTCTAATGAACACAAATGGATTTTGGAGGGAATGTGGCAGGAGTGCTGAGTAGCACCAAAGGCCAAGTTAAGTTGCAATGTGAAAGTGTGAAAGAAAAAAAACAGAGCTTTTTGAAGGGTTTGGTAGCCAACTTCAACATAGTGCCAAGCCCATTTTTCCAACACAAACTGACACAAAATGAGTATCAACATGTCCACATCCGTTGTTTGCTCAGGATGCTGACAGTTTAATAGTAACCTTCAGTAAACGATGACACATTGCTGGCCCACATACTGAAACTGTTGAACAGCTTCCCTTTTCAGACAATAGCAGTGGCTGGCCTCGTACTTCATTTTAAAAAGGAACATAGACTGGAGGCAATTTCCCTGCTCCATATACCACATCACACCTGGTTTGCATTGCGTCAATGAGGAAACATAACATGCGCTCTCCAACTCTTCTGCAGCATTTGGGGGGAATAACTATTACAAGGAAACAAAATCTGTGAGGTTTCACCTGTGTTGGTTTCTGCAAGCAACCATAGTTTGGACTCTGCTTGGAGTTTGTGGGTGGTAAACTCAAAGCGGGGGAAAAAACATAAAAGGGGAAAGCACAGGTACGGACATGTTTGTTCACTGTGATCAGCCTTTGCCAGTGGAGGGGGCAGGGAGCTGTGCTTCACCAGGGGGCTGGAGGGGGGAGATTGGAATGTGACCGCAGAATGCCAGACACTCTGCCCAGACGGAATAATTACAGATTCCAGCAAAGCAGAGCTCCATAACTCAGCATCATCATTACCGCAGCACATCAAAACCAGAAAACAGGAAAGGTTGAAAAAATACCTAACAAAGACACAGACTTAAAGTCACAATGTCAAATCTTGAGTATCGATCAGCAGCCATTACATGGTGCTTTGTTAATCATGTTAAAAACAACAGGCCAAACTGAAAAGAATAGAGGGGGTGGGGCGTGTCCCAGTTAAGGGCGTGTGTATCAGAGTGCTTGTTTAAACAGTGCGAAGACCTTTGGCCTGAGGACAAGAACGGGTGCGGGAAGATGGTTACAGTTCAATTATTCCACCTACACATAGCTGTACCAGGCCCTGTTACCATGGATTACTACTAAAGCAGAAATTTTTATTGGGTACGCAAGCAGTCTACCAAAAACAAATGAGTTTCCTCTTCAACAGGTCTGCGCACACACAAACATGTAAAGAAGGGCTGCTATTTGAGCTACATAAGTAAATAACACCCCCCTCATAACTGTAAATAAGCCAAATCATGCAGAAAGAGGTAGATTTAACATTGTTCAACATTTTACTGGCACTGGTTGAGTAGTCTTGTGATAGAAACAAGAGTGGATGAATATTAAAGCAGCGGGGCTGGATCCAGTTCTTTCTTAACATTCCAATAAGGCCAACAGGCTATTAAGCAACACAGCAAATAAACAGGAAGTTTTATTTCCAAACAGCCACACAGCAGAACAGGACGGGAAAAAAATAAAATGCCCCACATCAGATAATCTACTCTAATTGATTTATTCAATATTACATATCCACAGTGTTGAGAGTTAATGCAACTTCTATGTGATGACCATTCAGTTTTTATTTCATAAACCTTTAAAAAAAAAAAAAAAGGAAGAGCCAGCTTGTAACTGCACACTCATTACACATGAGAAATGGCTTTGGACAGGAGTAATTATAGGGGAAGCTCTTGCAAACCGACTATGTGTCTCTCGCCCTCCCAATGTCAGCAAAGTTTCTTATTTCCATATCATAAAGCTATTATGATGTTCATATATATAATTATGGTGGAACCACTTAAAAAAAAAAAGTACAAAACACTGACAATGGCAAATTATTCATCATCAAAAGCCACACGCCTCACAAATGTACTTTGCAAAGACCATTTCTGTACTCTCGACAATGAAATTAGGGAAAGTGAGAAGAGCCACAAAGACTCAAACATTGCTTACCTTTGTGCCAACTGATATGTCATGGACACTGCTGTGAAAGAGGAATAAAGTGTTTAATTAGACAGGAAATCAAAGAAAATGTACAATTATCTGTCATGGGATCCTGTTTAACAATGCAACACAACTGTTGAGTATTACACACTGTAGAAACACACTGTCCATACAAAAGACAAACTCTCATTCTCATTCTGAAATAGGTAAGAAATCCACAAAAGCACCACGGGATTAATTAGGCAGTCATGCAATTTTTTTATTTAAAAAATAATAATACTTACTCAATTTCAGGGACGTAGCCGGATCCCAGAGGGTACAAGTCAGCGTCTAGGCGGCTGTAGTGGGTTTATAAAACATAGAAGCAAACTTCAATATGGCTACACGTATTTACAAAAAATAAATAAATACAAATTTAAAGTTACCAACTTTACGTCAAGCGTTTTATTTGGTAAGTTCAAAACAGCATCGGCGCGAGCTACATTCGAAGTAATCTAAACGAATTTAGATAATCAAAAGAGTAGGATATCCCTGATTAAAACAACACACTATATGCACCCTACCCTGTTTAGATATTCCGGTGAAAGAGTCTCTTGATTCAATCAACATGAAATGTTCAGGCCAGACATCTTCAACATGGCCCTGGTACTCCGCAGACAAATGAATGCGGAAATGAGACACGTTGCTTTAGCAGGCGCTCGAGTTACCGTGAAACCAAGTTACCAAGGTACAGTTAGCCAACGTTAACCAACATCTGCGATAGCAAACGGTCGGGCATACCCCGTATGTTAGTCAAAAGAACAGGCTTTGTCTCAATAACATAAGTCCTTTTAAGTTATGTTTACTAAATGTTAGTTTACATACAACGACAAAGTATGTTCGTCCAAACGGTTAACGTAACTAACGTTTGCTAAACGCAGCGACGGCTAGCAGCTGCTAACGTTAGTTAGCTTTCGCTCCTGCTAACTGTTGCATGTTTTGATGAAAAAAAAAACTGTTTCAAGTAAACTTTCCCGGTCTAACCGTTAAGTGAAACGGCAATCGCAACTAGAACATTGTAATAAAGAACTGAAATGCGTAAAGAAGTTACTCAACGGTCGTTTTGTCTTTAAAAAAATAAGTCTTAAGTGTGGTTCTTTTTCACTTACCCGTCCATTGCACAAGAAAAAAACTGCAGGTCTGAAGCGAAGGTAGGGCGGTAGACTTGCTTGATTTTCTTACAAAATGGCTGAACAGACGGAGGCGAGCGCTGATTAGTCCAGGGACTTCCAAGAGCCAAAAACAGGCGGGGACAAGCCTCTGCTTGGTTCGTGATTGGGCAAGACAACTATCACTTTGTGAAAAAAGAAGGCCGCGGCAAATTTCCAGTAACAGCTAAATCCAAGTGGTAACGTTAAGGTAGGTTTTGTGTGGTGAAAGCTTTGTTGGAGTTATGAGGACATTGATAAAGTAAAAGACGAGGTCAGTCTGGTGATTATTTCCTTAAAACGGGATTAGTATGGAATCACAGTTAAATATACGGGCTCTCATGAGATCTCATGAGTCAGCAGCATAAACAAACTTCAAGAGGGGAATAACTTACTTAGCAAATGGCTGGTAGTGGTTGAAATGAGCACTGGTGGAAGATGCAGCCAATGAGCTATACTCTAATGTAAAAACTACTCCATTACAAGTAAAAGTACTACACACGAAATCTCCAAAACTACTAATTTTGTAAAATGAACTTGAGTTACCACAAGTAACAGTAGGCTACTCATGCAGAAAAACAACAACATTGCTACAGTACAGTAATACAGTCTATAATACATGCCTCTAAAATTGCATAAAGAAATAGAAATATTCAAATAAAAAATACGAGTAGGCTACCTCAAAATTGTAAGTGTCACACATTTTAAATGTAATGTAATGAGATGGTTACCTACAGCCATCTACTACTACTGTAGTTAACCTTTATCCCACACTGGTACAAATGTTGGGAGCTTGAATCTAGTCTTAGCAGGTAAAAAAGGGAATTTAAAGGCAGAAAATATAAGTGGTTTTTTTTTAATCCATACAGTACAGTCCCACAGTACCTGGTTATGTATGTTGCCAAATATAGATACATCAACATCAGAAACTGAAAAGACATAACAAGGATCAAGTTAATATCAAAAATCAAGAGCACAATGAAATGACAATAAAACAAGGAGACATGTAAGTTTAAAAAAAAAAGGTATTGGTAGTGTAAAAATGCAACGTATGGGGAGGTCAACAATTGATAAATGTGAACTGGCTGTAACATGATAACATTGTTTTAGAAATTCTCATTAGGAAGGCATCATAAAAGACAATCTAGCATAGAAAATATTTATTTATTTGATCCAAGTTTTTTCTCCTAGATTTGATTTGGCTTCCTATCTAGTGATTTGCAATCCAGCCAAGTAGGTGGCATTGATGTACCAATACGCTGGCTTGCCAACTGCTAATTAATATGATGTAGAAGAGGGGAAATGCTACACTAGAAAAAAAAAACACGCCTTTCTTTAATTCATACTTTATACTTTTTAGACAGTTTGTATAATTTGGGGATCAGATTGAATTTTCCTAGAAATAAGAAGTCTAGTGGTAACAAACACAGAGAAAGTTGCTGACAACAGTTTTAATGGGGGAAGGTGAGAAAGTATGTATACAGTAATTTATTCCTGAAAAATATTGAAAAACACTGACACACCACCAATGACTACATGATTATGGACAATTGTTTTATTGTTTCATTACATTATGTTCATGTGCCCATACTAATTTGTGTATAATATGGGGGTCCTGAGGTTGACATTTAACAAACTAATGGCATAAGTACTGGTACCTGTTACCACAGCAACAATTTGATTTTGCTTTTCTCTCATACGACTGATTTGGATGATTTATGCGTGCCATACTTCTTATCTTTCTAAATGGGATTTTTTTTTTGACTTTTCAAATTAATTTTAAATTCATCTCCTTTTCATATTTTTCATTACCTTATTTTTATATTATTTTTGTATTTATGTGTGTGTATATTATGTGCTACTATGTGGAAAAGCATCGTCATTGCTACAACCTTAACACAGTACAATGTATTTCCTGTCCTGTGATGTGGAACCGTCCTGCTTCTTCTATTCAATCACAGAATATGCAAGCTGAATGTAGCACGTTCACACTGGGCTCTGTTGCTATTTATCAGGAGCAGCACTGCTGCAGCATAGAGGAATATAATTATAGCAGCACTATTGAATAGTGCACACCTGAGCACTCCCTGTGATGAATGCCCTGTTTAAATGCTTCTTCCTCTTTGGCTCCATCCTCTCAACTCAGGCACACAAAAACACAGCCTTACTGCATATTTGACAATATTGTAACAGGATCAACTTCCAAAACAGTAGACATATGCCCTCTAGTGGCATGTTTTGGTAATGCACTTTACAAAAAAAATACTGAAGCCATCTCACATCTACAGTTCTAATGAGGCTGAAATCCCATTTATGCTCAATATATTCTGTTTAATGTTTCCATCTTGGCTTTAATATCCTCTCTCAGATCACAGCACTGACCCCAGTCTTCTCATTTATTCATTTCCCATAAACGTTGGGTATATGATGTTTCTCTTTTCTAAATCCAATTGTGTTAGTCCTATTATAAATGCATAGTTTATATGCCTATAATTGTGTGTGTGTATGTTTCCCAGAAGGCTGTTCTGTAGCCATCTGCAACTCCTATCAGCTAAGATGCCAAAGCCACATGCATAATTAACCGTGCATTATGTGCACACTTGTATCTACAGTATGTGTAAATTTGGTTAATTACATACACACTTATTTGACCTGCTGTAAACAAACAGTAGTTTTATTTCGAGATTAAACATTTAGACGACCACAGAATAGATGAACAGGCATTGGTCTAACACAAGGTTGCTTTTTCCGCTGCTGTCCAAGAGATGCACTATTAAGCAAGCTTTATCTCACCGAGTGTACATGTATTTCTATGTATACGTATGTATAGATATGCACATAGGTACATGTGTATATACTGTACATACATACATAGACTGTCAGTTAGTCTCCTGCATAAACTTTGTGTCACCAAATGTGTAAAACATTACAGGAGATAAGGAAATAAAATGTGTTGAATAAAAAAAGTGATCTGCCAGTCACAGTAAAATCAATCAGCTTAAAAAAGTGGGGGAAAAAAGGGATACAGAGTTGTTGTTTTTTTAAGACACCAACAGTAGTCTGCATATTACCGTTATCGTTTGAGCTGCATTCATTTATAGTTTGTGTGAAAAATGAAAATCATATTCTACCATATATGTGAAGTGACCCTCCAGAGAAAAAAGGCAGTGTTTCCAGTGGGTCGTCCGGACCAGGAACAGAGCAAGAAAAAATGTCTAAAATGACGACAGACAGACAGACGGACAAGTCCAACCAACTGAACCTGACAAAGGCACCAACAATACACAGATGTAGTCTTTTTTTTGTTGTTGTTTTTTTTTTTTTAAATACACACATCGAATACAATATACTGCCTTGCAAAGAGGCCATAGGAAAGAAAAAAAAAACATGAGTCAATAAAAGAAACAAAGTACATATAAGACTGGAACTACTGTACATATGGAAAGCATATCGGCATTTCATCCGTCCTCGCCTCTCGTTGGCCTCCCTTGGAATGTTAGAAGGGATCATTTCTCTGGTGGTAAATGTAGGCAGGACTTGCAGAGAATATGCATCTGGCACTGAAGGTTGCAAAAGACTCTTCTATTCAACAAGTGTATGCAGGAGGCAGTAGGTTACCACAACCCCCCCTCCCCCCCTTGCCCCCACTCACCAGCGATTTGAGTAAGAAACGGTTAAAACAGTAGTTGGTGGATGGAGAGTGAGATGAGACTCAGGATTAGCACCAAACGTCAGAGGTTTTTTTTTTAAACTGCGTGTCTCCGAGCA
The DNA here is from genome assembly GCA_036937835.1 of Pampus argenteus. NCBI lineage: Eukaryota > Metazoa > Chordata > Actinopteri > Scombriformes > Stromateidae > Pampus > Pampus argenteus. The sequence continues at coordinate 15,923,988 of CM072873.1, forward strand.
TAGACGGTGGATCTGTGGCTTTGACAGTGATGATGGAGTGTAGATGAATGAGAGACACACGGATGAACCTGGGAAGAAGAAACATCGGTGGCCCAGCCCATCTATAGCCTCTACTGTTTGCCTAACAAAAGACTAGGGCCGAAATGTGTTTCAATAGGCTTTCAGGGCTTTGAATTGCTATAGGATACAATGCATGGGTTGTCTTGCTAGTAACCTGAACAGTTTTAAATGGTTACACTGTTTTTTTTTTATGGCTTACATGGCTTTTCTAATTCCACCGATTTAATATTCACTAAAAAGCACAACAAAATTCTTTTTTTATTGTGTCGTTAGGCTAAAAAAAGGTTTAAGATACTCAGAGAGTTTTTTTCTTTCAAGTTCTCCGAAACTTTTTCTTATTCCGTTAATCTATTCACGTACTATTGGGGCCCAGGTCTACAGGCAAAGTGTCAGGGGTTAAACTGGGAGTGAGCAGGACAGAAACCAGCAGCCGACCAACACACAGTGAAATTACAGTATCAACAGATTTTATTTGGTTCATATAGAGACAAAAAGCTTTTTTTTTTCTTTTCTTTTTTTTTTTTCTTGAGCTGAGCAAGCCCGGCTCCCATCATTATTGTAGAACGGATCCCAATTTAACCCCTGGATTTACATTCATGTGAACGTGATGACCTATATAAAGATCTAACAGTGACAAGACAGTCAAAAAAAAAAAGTTGCAAGGCTTTCATGCAGTGCTACCACATAAGATTTACATCGATTCTACTGTTGAGAGAACAAAATGATTTCTAATCGTCAATGCACAATGATTTGTCATGACTCTCATCGACCATAAAGTCACGTGCCGCACTGCATTCATGAGAAGTGAACGTGGTTTGCAACGTGGTCAATATTCTTCTTATTTGGCTTTTTGTCTCGGTGCTGATGGTGCCTTTTTAAACTTAACGCATACCTCTTAACACTGCCAATTATATATTTACTGTTATTGATAGAAAGGCCTGCGTGACTAAAGATATGAGCACATATGAGAAAGCACAGACACTTTGTTATGATTGTAACGCAAATCTGGTAGTGCTTACAAGCTAACATGCAAGTTAATGGTTGGAGATGATATATATATAGAGAACCAAAAACAATAAATACATTGTATAAAACATAATTTCATATCAATATATTAAAATACTATTTAAAATAATATCTTAGACAATATTGCAATATGAAATTGACTGATAAATAGTTGATAGGCCTACACAGAGAAATATATATATTTATATATATTTAAGTATCTGTGCCCTTCATAATTTGCTGTTTTGTCTTTAAGTACAATGATTTTAAGTTTCCAGATTTCCCCCCAGCGGGTAGCAGTACAATCCAGAGAGCTAATACATTTGCTTTTTTTCCAACAATAATAACAATGAACTTACAGTACACAGTCCCATAATAAAGATATACATACTGAATACAATATAAATGTCAAGACAGAAAAATAGAAAAATATCAATAGAAATCAAAAGTCAAATACATATCAGAGAAAGTATACGGAGTAAAGTGTACTTATTAGTCTTTGTGGTTCTTGTTGTTGTAGCTGGAGCTTGTATTGGCTCTCATTGTTGGTATATCGGCTGCTTACTTCGGTTTTTGTTTTTCTTCAGTCCTCACACACACACACACACACACACAGATACTCTCCCACACAGACACAAAGGGGTACACACATCTGCAAATACAGACACATGCAATGGCACACATGCCTGCACAGGTGCATGTGTGTATTCACACACACACACACACACAGCTCACATGACTGTGCAGCATTTGCAGGTCTGTTTCTTCTCCTTCTCCTTTTCTCCTTCCTCTCCGCCACCATTGGCCTTTTCTTTCTCTGCCATGCTCCCATTGGGTGGAGCCTGCTCATCTGTGGCTGCCTCTCCTCCCGCTTTCCCGTCTCCATCCTCGATCACAACAAACTCAGCCTTAACGTTGCCATCCACGCCTTCCAGAGCCTTGTGGGTCTCCTGCTCCTCCTCAACGGTCTTGTAGCCCATGAACACCAGGGTGACAGGGTTGTCTGCACTAGCTTGATCAGGACTGGGACCCAAGAGCTTGGCCTCAATCCCTGTCACCTCTCTCTTCGGGGTCTGACCGGAGGTCTGCACTACTCCATTCTCACCTACAGGGAGCAGCAGAGTATCATTGAGATGTTAGGAGTGCAAAAGGGAAGAGGGTGGTCAGGGTATGTCAGAGAGACAAAGAAAGAAAGGAAATATTGTTTTAATGACCTCCGGCGGAGAGGAACAATTTAATAGAGCAAATGAAGAGGCTGTTAATAGCTCACTTTCTCTTTCTGACACAGGTGTCTAGGCCAAGTTGCTATGGTTTCCTGTGTGATCATATGTTGCCATGGGTACTGAACTTACCCCCGTTTTCTTTGGCCACACCCTTATTGGCTGGCTCCTCTGTCTCCAGTTCTTCAATCTCTTGCTCCAGCCTGGCTCAGAAACACACATACATGCAAAGCGTTAATGTCTAATTCTTTAACACATACAACAACACACATACAAAAATACTGCCTTTACAGGCTAATGATATTAGAAGGATAATGTATAACATATAATCAAATGCGTAACCAACGTTGTTTGTTGGCTGTGGCTGCATTTGAAAACATACCTGAGGATGACCTGCTCCAAGAGTTTGGTCTTCACTTCGTCCTCTTGCAGACGCTTCTGAGTCTCCTCTTCTGCTGGTGCTCCATCTAACAACCAGCGCTCCCTCAGTGCCTTCGACTGCAAGGAGACAAAACAGATTATCAACATGTCGTATGTTGAGAATAAATAAAGGGAAAATTATAAAGTAAAGGAGTAAAGGCAATGAAAGGAGCATCCTTGACCAGGATCAGTCGATCAAATCTATTAGCAGAACTTCAGTCTCCCAAAATGCAGAATGTTATCACCCTTTCCCACTTGGACAGTGTAAATATTAATAATCTTTTTTTTTAAGATAGATTAGTTGCACTTTGACGAGGCAGAATGACAAGCCCTTTGGCTAATCGAAAACAAAAAATGTACCAGTGACTGCGTTCAGCACGTCTCTGCTGACTGCTGCCACTCACTGATTCAGTCACACACTTCAACTGCTGCCAACTTGTTTGCCAACTGGACTATGGCACCAAGCCAGAGTATCAGGGCTTTATTCAGGGATATTATTCTCCTAGGGCATAAATTATTAAATAACTTGAAATATTAATTGCAATATTCTATATCTCTCACCTTCCACTTCTTTATCTCTTTTTTTTAATCAATGTGTATTTCTTTTATCGGTTTACAAACAGCCCTGTATCTTTATCTTGACTCCACGTCCCAAGTCCCACCTGTTCTGTTGATAGGCTAATATCAAAGCAAATACTTTGCATGCTTTGAGGTAAATATATAACGGTGCGTCTTATTCGCAGCTGTTGGAGCGCGCAGCAACGACAACATTGAGTGGCCATATGGAAACATGGTAGAAAGAGCTCTCGGACTGAAAATCTGGACCTGTGCTTGATTTGAATTCCTCTCCAGTGATGCAACAAGAATTTCTACAGCAAAACTCCCTTCCCTTTTTTTCCCCCCCTTCCCTCTGACGTGACCCCCGCCCCTTCCTCTCTCTTGTATGCATCTCTATCCATCATAAAGTTCATGAACTTTTTCAGTTTGTGCATGGTATTATGAGCAAAGTTGAAACTCTCACGATGTATCTCCGTCATTTCCTATCAATGTTTATTTTTTTTATCTGGTTAAAGTGACGTTTTTTCTTACTTAATTTCCCCGTTGAGTAGTTCAGTTCCAGACACCCAGCTGCACAGAGCTTTACTGTGCATACACATACACATACACGCAGTGTAATTCAACACTTTTCATACCCCAGACCTGCATGGTCTCTTGGGCACTGAATCTAAAACCCCCGCTTTCCTTTCTCTCTCTCTTTCTCTCTCTCTTTACTGTCTCAATCTTGCTCGCTCTCTCACCACACCCTACTACCCCAACGCCTGACATCATTTAATGTATTCACTCATGCGTATACAAACACGCGCGCACACACACACACACACACACACACACACACACCAGTCTGGCACGAACAGTCGTAAAGCTGGAGCTGAAGTTATGTCTCTCTCCATTGTTCTTTGGAGTAAAAGCTGCTAACGTAGCAGACAAAGGGCGGAACTGTGATACAGACACACGCACACACACACACACACACACACACACCCAAATGCACTGAGCAGCTGTAGGGAGAAGAGCTTTATTTCAAACTTTATTTTGCATCTTTCCTTCTACAATGTGACAGTCCAAAACCTTTTACCTAGAATTCCAAAGGTAATATAATTCGCCCCCAGGAAGTTTACTGCGCTCGGCTAAGAACTCGTCTGGCTACATGGCCTAACCCCCCTCAAAACCGGTTTTTGTATGTATAGAACAAAAAAAAAATATAACTATTATATCAATTATTTTGCTTTCAAGTGGTGCTGACATTTTTTGGAACATGACTCTTCATATGCTTCACGTATTAAACAGGGTGTTTTTCAATACTTAGATAACATAAGATGTTGACATTCAGCGGTTTTAATTAAAGGGACTTCTAGGCTACTCCTTGCATAATCACATCTGCCACAGCTTGCTAATTAAAAACAGAATTCCTATTAACATTTTCTGTGTTAACAATGTTATATTATCTCCACTCGCCGTTTTCGCCGTGAGAGTGTGAGTCTGTGTGTTTATGATCATGTATTACAGTAGTGTGATTAATAGCGGGGCAGGTACACATGTGGCATGTAAATGGAGACATTTATTGGGTTTTCCACATGAATGCTGCCTCTGGAAAAGGAACATTTACTGCGGTTTGCACAAAGGGCCTTCTAATACTCCTGTACTGCATGATTACACTTACTCTCTCTATCTATGTGTGTACATGCGAGACCAAAGTGGGGTGCTATGAGAAGAGAGCAGTTTCCTGTTGGTGGGAGTGGGACAAAAATCTGTTTCCTCTGCCAAAGCCCTCTGCATTGTGTGAGGCTTCTGTTCTTTTATACAGCAACACGCACAGAAATGAACACACGTACACATACAATACAGATACAAACATACAAAGGTTTGCTCTGAAAATAGAAAAAGTTGGGAGCATGCAAGGACAATAGCACAGGTCACAGACACTATTACTGCAAACACACACACACACATCTGCACAGGCGCATACACACCACAACCTTTTAACTCTTATCTGTGACCTACTGAATTGTCCATGGCTGAAATAGCTTTGATAGTGCTGACACATACACTGACAAAAACCTTGGCTCTGATATAATGAGTGTGTGTCCGCATGCATGCAGATTTGAACGTGTGTGTGTGTGTGTGTGTGTTTTGGGGAGTGTGTGTGTGTGTATAAACAGCATGTGGAGGAGCTGCTGGTGTTATCTGCTGTCCATTCTGAACATTCCGTGACAGCAGCAGTTCGGGAGTATCTCACTATGTGGGACTGATAGATTTAAAAGGTACTGCTGAATCCTAAAAATAAAAACTCTGGACTGACGGCAATATTTCTAGCATCTTGTTTCAAGTTCTTTCAAAGGGTTAAGGAGGAAATAAAAGTAGTTCAGGTTACACTTCAAAAGTATTTTATCCATAAATATACTCATTCATATCAGTGAATTGAAAGTCCCTTTCATGCGAAGTGGATTTGGCACATACTCAAAAGGTGTCGAATACAGACAAATATGTTCAGTCTCTGTTTGTCGAAGGCAGATGGTGGTGGATGGTGAAAAAAAACACAGAAAGCAGTACATCTTTTATGTAAACAGGATGGGCAGAGTTTTTGTCTTCTCCATCAGGTTCAAACTGCAATCCATTACACCCATCACATTGTGAAAGCTGTTTTCTATCACTCTTTACTGACTCAGCGTGTTTTTAAGTACACCTATAATGAGCGATCAATACAGTACATGCAGTAGTATGATTATCTTTCATGAGACTAAATATGTACAGTGAAGGAAATGACTTGCTAGATCCTTGTTCATTCAGGGACCTGATTTCTTTCCTGGAACTGATTCATCTTGGTGTCAACATCTGCTTACCTAAGATGGAAATAACAGGTAACTGGTAAAGTGGAAACATGTGTCCCAAGCCCACTATTAAGCACATTAAAGTGTTTTGCAAGTGAAAGTGTTGGCGAGGAGATTAAAGCTAAATGTGGCTACTTTTTCCTCTTAAACCTGCAATAATGCCTGTGTGAATACACCTGTGATTACTTTTGTCTGCTGTAGTCAATGCTGCAATAAAGAAGAAGAGCATCACAACTACACTACCTCACAGCTAACTCATGAGCACCTGTTCGCGGACAATATTTCACATTATTTCCAGATACCCAAAAAATATAAATAAGTATTTTCACAGGTACAGTAGTACATATAGGACATGTGCATGTGGAAGTGTGTGTGTGTGTGCGTGTGTGTGTGTGTGTACCTTGAGATGCTGGAGTTGCCGCCGGTCATCATCCAGCTGCCTCCTCTTGTTTTCAATCTCTGTCTGCTTCTTCCTTTTCTCCTGTTACCACACATAAATATTACTATTAATATGCCATGAATGTTACAGCATGTCATTAATAAGGTGATTAATAATGATTGTGTCAATTATTTTCTTAAATAATCATTTAATCCTTTTGGTCTATAAAATTGCAGAAAGTAGTGAAAATCACCCATCACGTTGAACAAAGTGATGTGTTTAAATTGCTTTTATTGACCGAACAACTAAGAAAACCACCAAATATACACATTTGATTAATCCACTAATTATTTTGTCACTAATTAATACTGAAACTCTTTCTGTATTTTTGAATATTTTGAACAATAGAGCTGATTATTTATTTTTTTTTGGCAGCTTTTGGAGATAAAGTACATTATGTCCAAGTCAATGTAATTGCTTTGAGAGAGATAAAAGACAGAAAGGATGAAAGACACAAGAGAGAATAAAGGGAAGAGACACTGAGAGCCAGAAGACAGACATACAAGGGAAGACAGAGCTGTAGTTACTGCATTAGCTTTCAATGTCCTCTAATGGGAGTAGGAGAGGTTCTAAAAGGTTCAGTCATTAAGATGGACGGTCAGATTCTGACAAGCAGGTCAGTATCCATATGATGTGCTGGCATTGCTGTCTGACCATTGAAACCATTGAAACAGTGAGGACATGTTGGCCTGTCCTCACTACTTTAAAGGGCTGTTTGACCGTTAAAACTCGGGTTTTAAGGTTAAGGTTAGAATTGGGAATAGGCTAGGGTCTTAGGCATTTAGTTTGTGTACATAAGTGCAGGTATGAGAGAGACAAGTGTGTGTGTGTAAATAACTTACAGCGATGGCCTGGAGTCTCTCCTCTTGTGACACCTCATCCATCCTGATGGAGAGAAAGATTAGGAGTGGACAGACAGAGACACCAAGAGAGAGAGAGAGAGAGAGAGACAGAGTTATAATCACATACGGCCACCAACATCAGACATTACACACAGTGACAAACAACATTCCTTGACTGTAGCGTTCGCTCACCAGCCATTTACCTTCCAACGACTTCCCAGTGACTGAGGTTAAATATCTGTCTGCTTGCACTAAATCAGTGTGTCTTTCCTGTCAGGGAGAGCCAGCGAAGGCATGCTAATGTGCTAGCAGGGCGCTGCTGGAGATTCCTGCTCTAATAGGTTCCAGACAAGAGCTCCAGGATGGAGGATGGACGGAAGCAGAGCTGAAGCCAGAGGGGAAGGACTGCGACTGTTGCTCAACTGGGACGGGACAGGACAGAGTTATCAAAAGTATTGTATCTCCATCAAAAATCATAATCTTACAGTTAAGATGAAGGTTTCATTTTAGCAAACAAATGGTCCATGATGAAGTTAATCTATCACCAATGAATATTTTAATGTTGCGTACCTGAAGTGTGCAGACTTTTCTATATAGTGATCCCCTGCTATAATGAAGGATGTTTAGAATGTAACTCCGGCGATTAACGAGGCACTATATATTTATTCTCTATATATATATCTATCTCTGGAGACGTGTCCCTGTCGCCACAGGAAATTACACCTTAGTACAGATATACTGTAATTATTTTTGCTGTTGTAAGCAAGAACGTCTGGAATCATTACAGGGCGACTGGAATGTGACAAGCAATGCAGATGTTAAGTAGTTTTTGATGCGAAATTCACAAAAAAAAGAAAAAAGAAACGGGACTCTGTTTTTCGAGACAAGAAAATGAGGGATCCTTCTTTCTCGCTTATTCTGGTCCAAAACAAACTCTTACAAAAGAGCTATGACAACACATCTCTACATCACTCCCCACCCACCCCTTTCCAGCACCAGTAAAATGTGTTAAAACCGTTTAATCTGTGTGACCAGGACACCCACTGCCACAGCTTGATTTAGCTTGCATCATTTCATGAACCTTCATAAAGCTTGGATTGTGAGAAGAAAATAAAAAAAAACCTTATTATATCAATACATCATATCACTCCAATCTTGCACATGGTCTGATTGCAACACTATTCATTTCCCACAAAAAAGGCATGCAGTGCAGCAACATTGGCAACATTTCAAAACATGAAGGAGCATACATTTTCCTCCATGCTTGCTTTACTATCCAATCACTGTAACACTAGGACTCCACAGGGAGGTATTATGGAAGAAAAATGTGCAACACGCAGGGTTCATGCACATATTACTTTCCTGCACATGTCCACCAATGCATACAAATACCCGACTGCTCTCTGCTGTCCCAACAAACCACATCGGCATCACATGAGGGACCCCTTGGAGAAAAAGTAAAAACCGCAAACATCAGATCAACTGATACACAAGTACACACAAAAACACACACATACTGTCCATGTGTAATCTTGCATTCTCTCTAAATTTCGCCTTTCCCACTGATCCAGCACAAACGGATAGAATGAAAAGACATCTGGAGATGAATACGGAAAGCCCACACCGTCAAAAATAACACCCACCTTGACTAATTACACCAATCAATGTCAAAGTAGGTCTTTAACTTCAAAAGTACGTTACGTCATCAAGACCATAATTCAGGTACTGTTTCGGTTTTCTGTATGATGTGCACTGACAGTGTTTTATGGTCTAAATCTCCTTTCCCTCCCAGCCCTCAGGTTATAGTGGAAGCATGGCGGTTAGCTGACTGTGCATATGCGAAGTCATCTGGATCAGTTCTTCAGTGGTATGAAGGAGGCCTAGATACACAGGCAGAACTCAGATGACTGTACGTCCTGACCTGGGAGAGGTCAGTGTGATCATCAGCATGAGGCACGACACACCCATAGTTTAGCTCTGATAGAGAACTGCTTTGAGACAGAGAGCACGGATGGAACAAGTCATATGTTTTTCTTGTGTCAGTTGCTTCCATTGAGTACAGTGATTGTAAAAAATGCAGGACACATTATTGCAGGCTGGTTTATTCTCATGAATAAACTGGCATATATTGTAAAAGCAAAGATTTTGTTTTGTTTTTTGGGAACGGCTTAAATCTAAAACTTTGCAGAATAGACATCAGTGTAGTCATCAACTGACTGAGATGACAAAAATATTTTTTTTATCAAATAATAAAATAAAATTTGTGTTTTTATAACATAGAATTTTACATTATAACAATATTATAACAATATTAATTATTTAATATTTATTAAAATATATGTGACATAAAATCATCAGGTTACATTTGAAATCAGTTTAACCTTAAATATCAAAATCTTAATCTCTATTTATGTTGTAGATATAGTTTTAATATGCAAGTTTAAACTATATATTTTTGTGTCTGAGCCTGTCACGATGACTGCCTTTGTTATCCTAGAAATAATTTTTTAAGAGGGACGTGTGTGGGAATTGAAGGGTAGGCGCTACGCTTCTGTAAAAACACCAACCTGCCATCAGAGGCTGGGACACATTTATTCATGGTTAAGGCCATATGAGCAACTGCGACTTTGTTTGTGAAGCGACAAATGACTTCTTAGTTAACCACTGTGACATCAACAGCCTATTAGCTGTTAATGTGGAGTGTGGGAGGTCTGCCCATGACGTGGACTCAGAGTAAACAAGACTAAGAATTCAATGCCAATTTGGGTTGAATGCACAGATTCTCAGAGCTTGTGCAACCATTTAAACCTAAACCACGCTTCTCTAACCTGATGATTTCTTTTCTTTTATTGTGAAAAGAAAATCTGTCCACCTTGTCAGAACATCAGGAGCATTTGTCCTGCTGCCTCGCTCATAAATTATGGACTAACAGGGAGAAAGGAAAGCAAACACATACTGTAGACCGATGTCTTTGCAGCATAGTAATTACATTTACGACAGAGAAAAGGAGACAGGCCGTCGCTCAGGCAGACAAATTGACACAGATAAATAAATAGACCAACAATATCAGTCAGACAGGACTAAGAGACAAAGTAGACTTAACAGGAAAACAGTTAACTTACAGGAAAGCACACTAAAACTGGATATATCTTGTCAATATGTCATGGCAGGTGGAGGCAGCAGAAGTCAGGGAAACAGACTAATGACCATCCCTACTCCCTGTTGAGTGTACTGCTGTAGCATTTCCAGGAACACATTAACTGCCTGCATAGAGCACCAGCATCCTCTCTTCTAATAGCACTGTGCTCCTCTGGCACCAGCAGTCACTTTACTCAGTATCTTCACTGAAATGCCCCAAAAACAGATTACCTTAATATGTATAGAGCCTAATGAACAGTAATCCTGCTGGGCATCTGTGTTCAGGGATATCATGCTGACACATTAAAACAACTCTTGTTTTCAAAGATGTGTTGAACCAAACCTAAAATAGGCGCAACTCTCCCTGCAACATTTCTGTTTTTTGTTCTTTTAGCAACTGATTTCTTCCAGTTTCCCTTTTTTACTTCTCAACCATCAAAAATGTTTGTGATTGCTCTGACAGAAATATCACTTCACACCATTTGTTTGGTTTTTTTTGCTTAAAGAACCAAGTTTGTTACAGACAATTGTACTGATGTAGTCTGAAAACCCAGTTAAAAAAATGTATTCATTAGGTTTACTACATAGTCTGGAAGTAAAAAGGTCAGTAAGTACAATGCTGTAGTGATCTTTACATGAGAGCAGTCACAGTGTGTGACTCCGGGAGAGCTGAGAGGCATCCATCTATGTGTCTATCTATCAGTAGAATCACCAGGTCTCTAATCTAGGATTATTTTAAACACCACAGCAACCTGGAATCAGACACCACTTATCTTGCGTCCCACGCTGCCACGTATTCAGATGCACAGATTTGTTTAAAGCTCGTTTTATAGCATCTGTGCATCATTAGATAGTAAACACTTCAATGCACAATGCCTGAGCTGGTCTTACATTACAACCATATGGAGGGTCTCTTGATTTGAAAAGAAAACATATATATATATATTCCATTAGCAAAACATGTAAAAGGGAATATAATTAGTGATTTTTACAAGGGGAAGTTATTCACTTGAAGAAACGACTTGAAGCTAACTTGTTGGCCTTTTAGGCAGAAACCAGACTATAATATCTCACAGCCAGACTTGCTAATTTTTACACATTGCATTTCATTTCAAAGGATGATTAAAACAAATAAACTTCCCAGTTGCACAATGCACATTCTAATAACCTCGTTCGAGTCCTTCTTGCCTCGTTAAGGGGAACTGTGGTCATTCAGGTGCTAATTCATAACAGCAAAAACCCTTCAACTGGTAGCCATAATGAAACTCCTCAACATGCACACACACTGTCAAATACTAATTCTTTACTAATTAGGTAGTAAATGGAAAGGCTGAAACATGAGAAAATAGATGCAATCAAATGACTAATTAATTATTATTTTTGGCAATGGCAATTTCTAGCATTTCCAAAAAAAAAAAAAACCCTATCTGGCACAAAAATGTCTCCGCTTCAGAGAGAATGATGATTGTGAAAATGACTCTTGAGCTTAATGACCTAGGCCCTGCGTTAGAATACTGAGAGACTCTGGAAGAGGAAACTAATCTCAAAACCCATTCACACTCACTGCGTTGGAGTGGCACTTCTTTCTCCTTTCCTCTACTCTGCACTTCCTTGTCTTCCTTCCTTCAGGCCAAAAGAGCACAGGAACAACAATACTCCTCCCTGCCTTTCTGCCCGGGCCACACACACACACAAACAAACCTGTCTCACAACCTCTCTACCATCACACGTGCACTCTGGATCCTTCTATCTGAGGCACAACACAAATTGTGCCAAACATAATAGAGTATAGTGCTGGAAGGAAGTACGCTGAGGTCACATGTTAGTATGTCAGGAGTCAAAAGGTAAAACTTCTTTCCTCTCAGAGGTCGTCCATAAATAACAGCTCTCTCTCATTTCAGACGAGTGTGAAATACTGTGTAACATCCATGTCAAGAGGACAAAAGCCACACACACATACTGGGACACATGGGGTGGGGTAAAGAGGTCAGGTTATGCTTGAGTAGAATGAGTTAATTTGACCTGTCCAACAACATCTGAATCCAAAAGTGTTCATTATACCTGTTCTGAAGGAATATGGAGATTCATTTAAATATGGGACACACACTTTTCAGTCTTACTTTATCATCTCTGACTCATTGCTGCACGAGGTAAGCATGATTGTAGAATAGTTTGTTAGGTACAACTGCTTGTCAGAAGGTTGAATGGCTTTGGAAACCTCATTCCCCTCATACCTTTCCATCAAGGTTGGGAAAGGTGTCAGTACCAACTAGTTCTGGTCAAGCATAAACCAACTCTTAAAGTGCATCTTTTACTAACCTGCCTAAGAACTTCTTGTTCTGTCCTTTAAATGCTCTGAGTTGAGACAATGTCTCCATTCAGTTACTCTTCTCTCAGGATTCCTCCTCATTGACTCACCGTCATGCTCATTTCTTCATTTGCCCACACTTAACCTTCATTACCCTGCAACAATAAACCTTTACACTGCAAATCATTTGAATTGTGGTCTTTGCTATTTAGTTTTTTTATATATCCGTCGAATGCGTGCTGAGTCTACAGCAAATGTGACACTTAATCGTCCCCCTGTGTTTAGATTACTGTTGCTTCACAGATCAGAACACAGGTTCAGCTTGTAGACTGTAGAAAAACATGTACATATTGTCTTTAATGACACAGATAGGTCTCTGATGAGATGTATGAGATGTGAGCGATATACAGGTCCCATTCAGTGTGAACGCAGATCCCCTGGTAAACAATCCGTCTTGATTTTGTTTAGCTTTTGTTGAGGAAGTACAACAAAAACAACAAAGAGACATTACAAAATGCAGAGGTTAAGTTTCGTCTGGCCAGAGAATAGGAGATAATGAAACAGATAACTTGGTCTGTTGTAAAGATTTTGTTGTGTATAACAACATCACAAAGCTGCTGAACAAGGCTACATACACCGAGGTATTCACAAACAAGTAGAGACCAAACAACAAGCCCTGAAAAAAACACAAGCACAATACAAACCACTGCAGAATGGGTCACATGCAATGACTGTACTAACTGCAATATGACACATGCAATGAGTCACTTTAAAAGTTCAAAAGTTATTTTGGAGCCAGTTTCATTACAGGAGCTTCACGTTAAGACACTTTGCACTAATGGTTGCGCGCAACAACACAGCAACCCTTCAACCTGCAGGGTCTTGCTCTATAGCATAAGGCTGCGTGCTCCGGATAAAGGGTTAATCTCTCTGCAACATGTTTTTCTTTCACTTGCGTTCACAGTTTTGCTTCACTTGCCTTCATTTACTTATGCTCAGTCACATCTGGGAGCTCTTCTACTCCTACAAACCTCTTTCTTCTTGACACCAATGTGCACTGGAGCAACTGGATGTCTGGTTTTTGTATGAGTGTGTTCACATGCCATCATTTGAATGTATCGATCATATAGACATTGCGATACAATGCCTACATTTGATCAGGTAGTGCAATAAAAAATCATGGATAGTTTATAATATATAAACAAAAATGTTGCATAGATGTCTCTCATTATCAAAGCATTTCAAGAAATTAGAAATTAATTAGAAAACAGGTGGATAATGGTTTGAATCCTTAAATTTGACCTCAGAACAATTTCACAGCATTTGCATCAGCGTGAACTGCATTGCTTTCATGTTCATAGACAGTCCATTTCAATAGTGTACTGTCTCCTGTGTCCTGGTGGGCTCTCTCTGCCTCTTTGGTCAATCAGCAAACTCTATATGTATACGGAAATAGGGAGCCTATGGACTTACATTATTAGACCAGCCTCTCAACGTTAACACAGGAACCATTAGACCAAGTAGGTGCCTTCCCTTATGGAAAGATCCCAGTTCCCACTTAAGGGTCTCAAGAGGCTCAGGAATTGTTTATGTAAGTATATTTTTTCCAATATCTGTTGGTCCAATCTCTTCTGGGATGATAAAAAAAAACTGTGTTTCATTTACAAGAGGAGAAGATGATATGTTCATTCTTCTTCCTTCTGCTTGAACCAGATGTGTGTGTGTGTGTGCTGGATAAATTCAGGTTATCTACAGTGAAAAATCCCTCTTTGCTGCTTATCAATAGTACTTTTGATAGCATCGTCACACTGATGATCGTCATATGAGTGTGGGAGTGCACATGTTTTGGGAGGGGTGCATAGGAAACACACACACACATACACACAAATTTTAAAAAAACATGTACTAGGGAGGACATTATCCACTGGGATTAAAATGATTTAGAGGTTAAAAATGAAGTTTATAAGAAGTCAGGCTATCTGCTAGGAAGAGGGTGAAAAAAAAACAAATCCTCTCTCGCCTTATCTGTCATGACAAGCAGCAAGGAGGGGGATTTGTAATGAGAGAAAGTCAGACAAAAAGGAAAGAAAAAGTGACTATCCAGGAGGAAAAGAGGAGGCAGAGATTAATAGAGAGAAGATAGAAAAAAAACAACAACACAGAGACAGAAAGGGCAAGGTGGATTGCATTATCTAATAATATCTCACATTTCTACTAGCTGGACAGATATTACTCATTATCACTCTGTATGCTTGCTGAGCAAGGTTTCACTTCCACTTCCTCCACCACCCTACAGTAGCATATATCAGCACAAGACAGTAACTGTAAGAGCCTCTGTAATGCATATCACTCATTTCCCATTTGACGAGATCACTGATCTGATTTTATAACCGCTGCATACATGGTTTCTTAATGACAGCAGGTCAGTGAAGGTAATTAGAAATATCCATCACTTCCAGGCTACTCACTCAGGGCTGGATATGAACCCATGATATGCCTGCCGTCCTCTACTAATGATGTTTACCAATGGGGGTAATGCAATGGGGGTAGTAGAGCTATGCTAAAATTAAACTTAGGGTTTTACAGTTTACTCTCCAGGGAACTGCCCGATGTGACCAGATTTCTCCCCGTCTCACTCCCTGAGGATTTCTGTTGTAGCAATCACAGCTTTAGGTTGTACTGAGGAGCACTTTGACTGTAAAGTAAAGAGTGTTACTCGTTCACATTTGACCTCATTTTTCAGTGACAGTCCAAGATTAGGAGTGAATGGCTTTCTGATTACCAGCCCATTCTCTCCTATCTAAATTAGTGAAAGCAGATCCATCCCAGCGCCCAGCCTGCCTAGCAGGCCAGGAGACACTCATCAACACACACAATTCACACACACACACACACAAACACATGATCCAGCTTTCATATATACAAAGACAGATGAAAATGCACACACGAAGTTGCAAATGCGGCAACATGCAAACACACATACACAGAAATGTAGCTGTCCAGAGCCATGATGCCATATGATGATTGGTTGGACAAGACAAGTGCTGTCAGCTCTACTGCGAGTCGCTGACACAACACAGGGCAGCCAACCGGACATAGACCCTCAGCTCACACGTGGCCTGGCTGAGGCCTATGGTGGATTTAACATGTTTCACTTTCTTGATGGTCTTAATTCGAGAGAAATACTGACAACTTGCCAACCAAAAAAGGCACATAGTGTAATATCTGCCCATAGTGTGATGATTTGATATTTGCATCACTTTAAGTGATGTTTTTGGACATTGTATGTTGTGATAACCAAGAACAAATTCCCACTCAGTTGAAAAATTAAAGTAATCTAACAATAAAGAGGTTGTGATCCACAGGAAACCAGATTAATATGATTTTTCATCTTCCTATATGTTCCCTGAAAAAAGCTGGGGGTTATAAAATGTTTCTTTTAGCAACTCCCGATGAGAAATATGGTCCTATCTTGTACTTTTCAACTACATCTCTAAAGTTTAAGTGTAAGTTTGACACAGTGCAGAATATGAGAGAGTCCAAAATGTTGCCAGTGCTGTAAACACTTGTTGTTATTACACCAAAACACACGATTCTTTACACTAGACTTTCCAAACATGCCCTTAAGACATAGAATCAATTCACACTTTGGGATGAAATGTCAAAAGGATGCTCGATGTCACCTCAAACGTATCGAGTGTCAAGGAAAAGGAGTGACAGGTTTCCCCATGTATGTCCAGGAATCAAACAGGTGTCATTTTGCTGAATAAAACAACAAAGAGTCAATGTCCTTTCTGTGTTTTTCGAGGACTCACTGACTTCCCTCTGAAATGTATAGGGCGTGTTATATTTACAGACTGAGCTATCATCACGCACTTGCTGGTCTTGTCAACAAAGATGTTGTCCGCAACAGTCACGCCGGTTCACAGGGCAGAAACCCACAAAGAGAAACAATAGACATAAGACCAAACAAAAACACGCCGTCTCCGCACTCTTTGTCTATCTGTGCCAATACCTGCTGTGATCAAACATGATTACAAAAACAGAGTCAAATTAATGGAGTTGGTCCAATTGATATTGTTCTATTCAGAGACAGGAAGCCAACAAGCCTACGTGATATTCGGGGAGGATGGAGGAGTCAAGCTATGTCACCAATGGCAACCTGAAATTAATCTGAGCTCAACTCAGTCTCAGTGAGAGATGCACCAGCTCAGTCTCTGCTATAAACCCAAACAACCTATGTGCTCCACTGCACAGTGTAAATTCCAGAGACAAGTATGTAATGGGTAAAGGTTGATGCGCGCCATGTTGGAGCTAGACTGCTCACATCACATCACAACACACCACAGACTGTTACTCTCCTCTCCTCCACAGCCTGTAGCCAGCCAGCATCTCTCTCACCCAGTGCAGTGACGGCCATGAACTGCTGGCGCCACTGGAAATTCATCGTCGAGGCAAAAAAAACAAAAAAAACATCCTGATGATGATCATCGTAAAACACTCCCCTCTGAAAGCAGATCGATATTACATGATTGATCATCAAATTCATTCGCGTAAACATGTCGTCCTGTTACACCTGTCGGCCTGGCTGCAGCACAGCGAAGCGGCCTCTAGGCATGTCTTTAAAGGATGTTGACATGACATAATAATGCAGCTATTTGTCCCCCCCCCCCCTCTTATTATTCGCCACCAAAACAGCGCTTGAACTGATGTCCCCTTGAAGGATGCTGGATGTGACTACAGCTGTAACCCTCACATTGATGCAACGACCGCCACACAGTGTTTACAGTACGGTGTTTAATATACCGCCCATATTTTTTTCCCCCCTCTTATATTTCCCCTTGTCTCCATCCCTCTATCCCCCAATCTGTCATCTATCCTGTCCGAAGAGGAAAGGATGCTGCCGCGGTAGAAGCGTAAATATTACTCTGGACACCATCAACCAAAAGCAGCAGGTCAGCCACATGAAAACACGGGTACACTGTAAAATCACGACTTAACTCACTTGCCTTTCGCTTTCCCGCCGCAGACGTCTTCCAAACAGGTTGCCTTCTTGTTTATTTCTGAGCGTCAATTGGGGATACTCTAACACCCTCTTCCTCTCCTCCTCCTCCTCCTCCTCTTCGTCTTCTCCTTGCTGGCACCCCTCTTGTTATTGCTGAGGTGATGCCGGGAGCAGCCTGCGCGCACAGTACCAGCAATACTATATTTATAATAACAACAATAATAATAATAATAATAATAATCTGATGGTTTCCTCTCGAGCTGCAATGACGCTCGACGGACTTGGCTCTGCTGTGCGTCCGCACGGTGGAAATCTCCCGGGTTGTGGGGCGTAGTCTGAGGCAGGTTGTAGTCTAGTTAGTGTACGGGTGTGAGAGTGAGAGAGAGAGAGAGAGAGAGTCAAGAGTGGTATGTGAAGGGGAGTGAGAGAGGGGGAAAAGGATACGCCTCCCTTGCCTTGTGGAGATAAAGGGGGCCCTGGCTGGTTGGCGTGTTAACTGAGATACTGAGTCCTCCTCTCCAAACGGGGGCCCTGCTGGCTGCTCTCCAGACTAATCATATGACGCTCAAGGAACCAGGCTGGCTGCTTTCAGGACTGCAGAAGAGTGCTGTAAGCCCACGTACAGCCTCAAAAATCGGGATCAAATCCAGTTCTGCAAAGAGAGGAGAAACAACACATTTCTTTCAGTTCCGCTGTGCCACGTCTCCATCTAGTGGCGCAAAGGTTCAACGTCGAGACTCTTTATTTTTCAGGATATGAATGATTTTACAGCATAAAGCACCGATTGTCAAAATACACAGAACTAATCACACTGATGGAAAAAAAATATATATATATTTTGGAGTAGCCAAATTATTTTACATCTGCATCCTCAGATCAATCAAAATATGTTGCACCTACATACAACATCCAGCAGGTGGTGATCGTGTTGCAGACATGTACCTTTGTCATCCTAGGTTTCCCTCTGAACGCCCTTTAACCATCACCAATAACTATCACGCCCTAATGATGGTTGTTGGACTAAGATTTTTTATTTTTTATTTTATTTAATATCCAGCAAGATTCTTACATGTGTAGTGTGACACGTATCGTGGATGTTAACCTTAACACTCTATCACATTTTAATCAGCTTTCAAATCGACCTGTATTCAGGGAAATGACAACTCATACCATAAATAACAATACACAATAATAACACCTTACAGTTAGGTAGAATCTAAAAGTGAGTGACAAGTGACAGCAATAAAAATGATGAGTGGATTGTTTTTCTACTGCCATGTAAGGAGAGTGGGGACTTTCAAAATGAAACACAGCCTGCTTCGTCTTGTGTGTAAATGTATCTGTCATGACATCATAATGAAAACATGCTGACAGGCATGTTTTGGTAGTGATATCTCTTAAAAAATGAGTTTCTCCTTGAAACAGAAACACCAACGGAAGGTAGTCGGCTCAGTTTCAAACACCTCAGTTTATGTGTGTGTGTGTGTTTGCTTCTAAATGGAAGCGTATGCAAACTTGTGTTAATGGGGAAAACGCAGTGGGTGCTTTTTATGTGTTTGTGTGTGTGTGTGTGTGTCTATACAGACTGACTCAGAGTCCTCACAGCCCTCAGGGCCAGCTCAACACTTGGCTTCTTATCTCTCCCTCAGAACCTCTGTCATGAATAAACATCGCCGGGAATAGAAATCACCCAAAATGAAAATAACTGAGGGAAATTTGGAGGAGGAAGGCGTAAATCCACAGCAGGGGTGGGATGATGAGAAAGTGAATGGGAAATAAGACGGAGTGAGAGAGTGAGTGAGGAAGAGACTGGAGCACTGAGGGAGGCATCTGAAAGGCAGATTGAGGCCTGGGGGAGAGGGAGGTATTAAGAGGTGCCTCCACTCTGGAATACCCTCAGTGTACTGGGTCAGAAAAATCTCTCACATCTCTTTCGTCTTTCTCTTTTTGCTTTCCCTCCTCCGTCTCTGTCTCTCACTGTGTGTTTTTAAATTGTCAGTTGTGCCTCTGTGGTACCAATGGCACTGTGGATTGTTTTGTATTCCCTCAGTTATATACAGTCATGCCTGACTGTGGGTGGGTGTGTGGGAGCTGGAGTTTAGACAAATGTTGCTCTGGTTTGTAATGAGTGAGTACATCAAAAGATAATGTTTCTCTCTAACCCTGTTTACTTTCTCTGTCTAATTCGCCCCCTCTCCTCATCTTTCCATTTGCCATTCTTCCTACTAACTTCTCTTTGTACTTCTCTCCATGGCAGCAGAATACCACCACGGCTATAACCAGACACGAATAACAGAGGACGAGCGTTTGATTCTCTATCTGAATTTGTTTCAATACTCTTTTCTTGATCTCGGCCGTGGCTTTAAATATACACACCAGTTATAACATTCACAGGGGAATAACGTCAGTCATGCAATGGAAATGTGCACATGTTTCATTATAGGGCAGCATCATTAGTTACACACCTACTGTCACTGTCCCGGCACTACATCCTCACACACACACACACACACACCTTTTCTTCTTCTCTCTTTCTCAATATCTCTCCGTGTTTCTGTCTGTCTCTTATACGCACCGTCACTGTGATTTCCACCCCCTCTGGTGCTGGATCAAGTTGGCATCAGATGTGACAATGTGTTAATCGGTGCAGGTCAGTGAGTATCGTGGTGAAGCCAGTGATCCATTCACAGTCTCAACTGGGAGTCACAGTGGACTGACAGCTCTTTTATTTCGCTCTTTCACCCGTAAAGCCAATTGAAACTTGACAAGGACATTTTCGCTCTCCCATTCATTTTTTCTTTGTCATTCCCTTCTTTTATGCCTCCCAGGTTTTCTTTTTCATTCATTCCTTCGTTCACCCTTTTTTTAAGTTTCTCACCTGTATTATATCCCTCCTTACTTTTCTGTCCTGCCTCCTCATCCCTTCATCCCTTTCTGTACTCCTCTTTTATTTTTTCATGTATTCCTGTCCTACTTCCTTCTTTCCTTTCCTTGTTCCTTTCCTTTCTTCCTTCATTTTAACCTCTGATCACCACATGACACGACAGCGGATGACTGCCAGGTTAAAAAAAAAAAAGCCAAAACAGTCAGTTACATTTAGACCAAGTCAGATAGTCTTTGTCTCTGGTCCCCTGCTTGTAGCTGATATGAAATGGGATGAATCACAGGCGTGAGTACAGATGAGTGTGGTGCTGCAGTGCTTTAATTTAGTCATTAAAATGATGCTCCCAAAACGACTGATTTAGACTGAATTAACAATGGGGCTGTCGTTTTTTAAATTTCATACTGGATTATTCGCATATTTGCTGAAACATTTACGTAAGATACAGTATATGTATATGTGTGTATTTGCAGATTTGGGCAAAGTATGCTATTTGATTGTGACATGTTTCTGTGTATATTTTTATGTGTGTGCAGACATGTATAACACCCCTCAGCATCTTAACTGTGGGGATGCAAGGACTGAAACTGGGTCAGACGGTTGTAAGAGTGCGCGATCCTCTGCCAGGAGCTTCCATAGAAAACTCTGACACATCTGACAGTTTTTCCCTGGCAGAAGAGATATTTATGGATTGCAGAAAACGTACGGGAGCTGAGGTAAGAAACATGCAGTGGGACATATACAGCCCTTACGGATGCATAGGGGACACATGCACCCAGACGCACACACACACACACTTCATTTCTTAAATCCACATTTGATGCATAGAAATGAGTGAAGTGAAAGAAAACAGAGTATTTTTGCGTACATTAAAGGGTCACACACATTTAAGACACACGTACACACAAAGTCCCTGAACCAATTAATCTGGTCTGATAACTGTGTCAGTGTATTACTACTCATTGCTAGGCCTGTAGGGTTTTGAAGCCGCATACTGTACAGTCTTACTCATGCATATAAGGCCACAGCCACATCAGCCCACTCATGCTCAAATACACTGCGCTGATCCCCCTCCTCTGTCTCCACATGTGGACAAACAGCGCAAGGGCAAAAGTAGGTGTGAGACGGATGTTTGTCATAATGCATAAATCTCTAGATTTTAGTGAGTGTGTTGCTGTGTATGTTCATGAGAATGTACAAGAATGTATATGTGTTTCTGCATGCATCCATCCATCCATGCATGCATGTGGAGTACTGAGATTTTCATCTCCATCTTATCTCCTCGGTTCTCCAAGGAAAGTATAAGGAGGCAGCCAAGCAGACGCATCAAGTATAATTGGAGAAGCGGAGAGACGGGGACCAAAAGACTTGCATACATTCGCTGCTTAGTGTGTATCTTTAAGCTGTCACATGAAAGCCTTGCATCTTTTCAAAGTCAACTTTCTAGGAATTTTTAGAAACAGGCTTATTTCCAGATCAGTTGCTGTGCATACCATATTTAATTTAATTTCAGACTCACAGGCTGCAGGCACTCAGTCCACCACTTTGGTCAAGACTGAAATTTATCAACTATCAGATGGAAATTGAAATGTTGCATTCATGGTCCCCAGACGATGAATCCCAAAGGTCTCTGTATTTTGTTGCCATGGTATTTGGTAAAGACATTAATGTACCTCCTCAGAATGAACTGCAAATATTAACATGTTAAGATGTTGCAGAGGGTAGGGTGTCTACATTAGCATGTTAGCATTGTCATTGTGAGCGTGTCAGCATGCTAACATTAGCATTTAGCTAACGTACAGCGTCACAGGGCCCTCAGTATGGCTGGGTTTTGCAGCTGAACACACAAGAATATTTAAATAATCAGAGTAGTTGGAAATCAAGCTCCTAAAAAGCAGCAATTACCCTCCGTGGTTAAAACAACCCTGTGAAAATGTCAGGCTCCCAGCTGGTAGCCTGGTAAGACATTTATCACCCTCTTTAGCCTGTGGGCTAAAGACAGAGCAAGCTATCATATATCCTCAACTCGAGGGAGGGAAATTAACTATTCCAACCAGCAAAATGTTGGCCATTTCTGTGTTTGGATGTTATGTTTCTTTAGAAGTTACTTTGGCAGGTAGTTGCCATAAAGCTGTCTTTGTTTGGTCTCCTAAAAAAAAACTTTTATTATTTTTATTTAAGCTTTGAAAATATAGCTTGTGACTCAGTGAAATGTCAGTGTTCGCCCCCAGCTGTGGCGGTAGACGGCTGACTGGCACATTAAGGCTGGTGGTTATCATTTGGGATTCAAAAGAGCTCGCTACAAGGTCTGTCTGGTGGGTTGACAAATGACAGGAATTCTAACATGGTTTAATAAGCCCTTGTGAGACTAAATTGAAATTAGTGTTGATGCCGGGCAGAAAATTTCAACAGCTGTTACACCATGGGAATATTAAAACCAGCACTTTCACTCTCTTTTTATAATTCATTTTTAGCAATAAACCCTGATAAAGAGCTCTTGTAGGGCTGACAATTTACTTGATCTCTGTAGATCCTCAGCGGAAAGCAGTATTTTTGATATGTTAACCCATTTCATGCGGGGATACAGAGATCAATATTTGATTTTTAAGAAAAATTACTTGGATCTACTCATATATTGATCGGAATATATTGATTGGACAGAAAGTAAAATGATGCCTTTGACCCTTTTGAATCCTAGTCTATCATCCAAGAAACTGAGAGCCTGGAGGAAATCATAGGATATAAGCTCCGAATCCTCTCCCTCCATGTGTAAAGGTTCATTAAGGGGGACTGGTGTGATGGCAGTAGGGAGAATGACAGTGACAAAGTCAGTAAATTAAATGCAGAGTTACGGACAAAAGGCTTTTGTGAGATTCTGCAGTGGCAAATCAAACCTGAAAAGAATGTCAGCAGCTTCCCCTGGACAGCCGCTCACACACACGCACACACGCACACACACACACACACACACACACACGCATATATACACAGGCACACAATCACAAAAATAGATACATGCATACAGGCAGCTCAGTCCACATCCTGTTGCCTCCCACACACACACACACACACACACACACACACACACACACACACACACACACACACACACGCACACACGCACACGCGCACACACACACTTGTTGTGTTGTGATTTCTGGGCCACCAAGGGGAAAGGGAAAACAACGAGAAAGCGAGCGATCTGCTGGCTTGCTGAATGTGAGTCATGGACAGGCTGACTGTCCTCGGGCCTCAGTACACCATCTGTACCCCCCATTGCTTCTATGGCCTCATCACACAGCTCAATGCTCTGCAGCATTGGACACACACACTCACATAGAAGCATACATATGCATGGATGCAGAAACAACCACTCAAACATGCATACAGATAGAAAACTGCACACAACCGACCTCGTATGCCGAAAACTCACACACATATAACATCTCGACCACACACACACACCACTTTTATACACACAAATACCAATTAATATTTGCATAACCATCATCACATGTATTTGCTAGAAAACACATATGTGCATCACACATACCAAAAAAAAAAAAAAATCTCACCCAATGCTAGCTGTATCCCTGCAGGTCATTTGGGATTGACCAACATTCTAGCAGAATTCATTATGGAAACCTGACACCAGCCCACAGGAAATGAGCAAATGTTGCACTGCAAATGTGCACGTGCTCTATCCGTCTGGCTGTGTTCATGTCATTGTGTGAGTGTATGAATAAGCACAAAAAAAATACTCATAACCCAAGAATCAATGGAGAGGATCCTTTTCATTAGAGTGTCGGTAAAAGCTGCTCTGGCATTGACCACGCTCTCTATTTTCGAGCAGTGTCATATACACCTGCTGCTTTCAAGTAACACGAGGATGACACCTCAGTTAAGAAGTCTTTTTTTTTTTTTTTTTTATTCAATAAGGTTATTATTGTTACACATCACCACAGATAGAAAACATTAGCCCATTAAAAAAGGACTGCAGAATAATTAATAATAGTATTAATAATATTAGGCATTATGAAGTATTTTTTACAGTCAAAATGGGGAAAAGTAGTACGATAATCACCAGCACTAAAAAAAAAAAAAAAAATGCAGCATGGTCTGTCAAAGGTGCTGACACAGACATGAAGCACAAAAGTTTTTAAAAAAACACGCCCCTATACACATGCAGCACAAACTGACAAGCAACATTATCTACCAGCTCCTTATTAGAGGAGCTCCACTACAAAATACAACTTGTTCCATTTAATGCCACCCCCGTTCCTAGCACAACTTTACAAAATCACTTCATGTATCCATCAGACGTCGTGGTGCTCGGGTGAAAACCAGCTGTGTCTGTATTTAGTTATAAAATGATAGAAAATAAAGCACTTGTCAATGGGTGGAAGATGTTCTCATAGATATAAAAAAACCAACAACTTGTATGTATGAAATGATAGTTACCAGATAAAAACTTTATACAACAAAGTAGAAATACACACAAGAGGCAGGGGTGAGCGGGAGGATCACCAGCAGGTTACACACTTTTGTAGATGTTGACTCGGGTGTTAAAAAGTGCTGAAATGATTAATTATTTTTTTTTTTCCAAATTAATTGATGAATCGTTTAGTCTAAGAATATCTGAAAACTGAAAATGACAAGTTCACAGAGCTAAAGTCGATGCCTTCAGATTGCATGTTTTGTCCAACCAACGCTACCAAACTCAAAGATAGCAAATGTTGGTCATTTTTACGTGATAAATAACTTAATAATAATGGACGGAGATGAATAAACATCTAAATATGAAATTTAAAATATTAAATTTGTCCTGATAAATCAAATAGCTAAATTAAAAAAAAAAAACAAATAAAAAGTTTTTTCTTTTTACACCCTGGAAACCCAAAAGATGTGTTAATACTGATCTATAATCATATAAATAATAATTAATAAAGAAGCAACTATTAAACCCCAATAAAGTTATAATTAATAATATTAATTCATTATTATTATTGTCATCAGGGAGTGATACCAACATCTTTGAAATGCCAGCAGGTATAAACAGAGAATAGTGGCAACACAAGCCAATTATTTGCATCAAAGCAGCACCTTCTTGAGCCAACGTGCATGTTGGAGGTGATGCTGCACCACTGGCCGGGCAGGTTTCCATTACATTCCCATCAACAGAGGGCCAAATGCAAAGAGCTGCAGAGGGAAGAGTGTGCTAGCACGGTTTGATAAACAAGCGTTAATCTCTTTAGTGCTGTTTTCTGGCTCTGTGGCAGGTTTTTTGCACACAACAAAGACAGGCTGGCTGCCTGGCTCATTGGGGCCAGTCACCGTCTTCACTTTACAAACAATTCTCTTTCCTTTCCACTGTTCCACTGCCTCTCATGTTTACAACAGTAATCCATTCAGTGACGTCTGTATTGGAGTGCCCAACTGTACGTTATCCTCCTTATAAGCAAACCCTTCTTCTCCTCCTCCTCCTTCTCACACCCTAACATGAAGCAACGCTTCTTAAGCTGTCCTCTGGTGGATACTCACAGATTTGCTTGCCGTCAAAGATAGAAGTCCCCACTTGGTTTGTTTATTCAGAGGGGGGAAAGACTCATACATTTATGCGTTATGGCTAATACGCTTGAACCTGTGGTTGAATATTTTTCTTTTATTCCTAGCTTTTGGGTGCTTTGAAATGTGATTTTTTTTTCCAGCTGGTTACAGGAACAAATACTCTGTATGTATTGGTTGGTAACCTCAAACAGCTGTGCTAGTTTAAGAATCACTTGTCTGTAGTTGTTTTGTTTTCTAAGTCTTATTCCCCTCTCAAGGGTAACTAAATTGAGTAAATCCCAGACTGTTCATTGTGATATCTCTCTTTGAGCTGCAGCCTCTTCCCTCTCCTCTTTTGTTGTGTCTCAGAGAAACATGGAGGTTGTGTGTGCTGAAACTAGAGTAGGGTTTTGAATTCCTCACCCTACTTTCTTTTGACTTTATTCCCTTGTCTGTTCTTTTCCCAGTCAAGGCCGTTGAGCCAGTGCTGTGGGCAGTATGTGTGAGCAGGAAAAAAAAACAGATCCCCTGCTGAGTGTGTGAGCTGCCAGACCTCCCCGTAGTCCTCCGCCCCTGCTGCCTCTTCATCTCGAACATTTTGACTGAAGCTGTTCTGTTCTGGACTCAGAGTCTCTAAACCTTTTTGTCATTTTTCAAAAGTAATAAGTCTCTATTCACCTGCCACAACCTACATCCTCTCTGTCTCTTTCAGCTGAGTCTTCTGAAGTACAATCACTGATATGACAATGATGTCTGTCATCTCGCCCCGTTACTATAACATCCTCTCATTCTGCATGGCCTTGTAGTAGTGCTCCTGCTCAGCATGGCTGCGGGCGGAGACAGAGGGCTGACGAGGCAAGGTGGATGAGCGGGACAGCATTTGGCTGTGGGCATCCATCAGTAAGTCAGGGTGGGGAGGAGGGGGGAGCATGCTGGAGCAGGACGGGTGAGGAGGTAGCAGCATGGTGGAGGGGTGTGGTGGAGGAGGCAAGGGGGAAGATGACGAGTGTGGAGGTAGGGGCATTTGGGAAGAAGATGGGTGAGGAGGTGGGAGAATATGAGAAGACGGTGGGAGGGGTGGCGGGGACATCTGAGAGGACGGATGAGGAGGGGGCGGCATGTGAGAGGAGGCAGAGTGAGGAGGAAGAGTCATCAGTGAGGAACTTGGGTGCGGAGGGGGTGGCAATGGTGAAGAAGACGAGTGAGGAGGTGGTGGAGGAAGAGGGGATGACGACAACGGAGGTGGAGGAGGGAGAGGGGAGGAGGAGGTGGGTAGGGGTGGGGGAGGCAGCTCCGGTCCACCTTCTCCGCTGCCGCTTGCTGAGGAGGAGCAGAGCGAGTCCGTTTTCACTGGGAGTGTTCGGTAATCCCGGTAGTGACAGACATTTTCCTGTCGCTGCAGTGCTCCACGGTGTTTGTCCCCTGCTGGGTCGCCACTCATCATGTTACCACTGATGGTGTTCCGCCACTCCCACGGCTTGCCATTAGTGGCCGACACGCGCACCACGGGGTGGTGAGGGGCGTGAGCGTCAATGGTGACAATACTCCCACTGCCAGCGATGCTCCCCGAGTTGCTGCCGGTGCAGCTGTCTCGATCAGAGGGGATCCGGTAATAGGGTGACTCAGAGCTGTTGGACCCACCTCCAGAAGAGGAGCCACCCTCTGATGTCTTTGTGGACGAAATGACGCCGTGACCTTGCTGCATTGACATGGCTATAACCTGCAGGATGAAAGAAAATCTCAGCTTGTATCCAAAAAAAGCTACCCATGATAACTGGGAAACTCCATCTGTTGGAGGGGATGTAACTGAAAGCTCCACAATAGCTACTGAATGGACCTTGTGCTGATATAGATTTGATATAGCAAGTTTTCAATGTCAATAATGAGCCTTTCTATCTCAAGAAACCACTACTATAGTAATCAGTAAAATGTAAAATTGCTGTGTAGCAATATGGGCCCAGAGTTAAGAGACTTTTATTTCATTAAAGGTTGATAGTAACATATTTAATATCCTACAGGGGATTGTTTTAAGATGTAACCCCAGCTATAATGAGTGTTTGAACCCTTGAACCTAAGTGAATTTGCCTCCTCCAGTGTTGTTCTGTTGTGATTTTACCAACAAAGTAAATCACAGTTGTTGTTTGGAGGATGGTAAATCTCTTCTCCTCTCATAACTATATCGTCCCGACTGGCTTCGTGCCACTTGGAATTAAAGTTTGAAAATTTACAGCTCCAAGTAATGTAGTTATAATGATTTGCAGACATTGACTTTCTTACTTTTACCTCACCTGAGTGACTCTTTGTTGGCTGGGTGGCTGAGTGGGCTGCGTGTTGGGCACACGGGGAGTCGACACTGCAATAGGACCTGCTCCTGGCTCTTTCGGCACTCCTCCCTCGGTGAGTGACAACCACTTGGCTCGGGTCTTGGCACTCTTAGGAGAGACAGGCGGTGGCCGAGAGGCCTCCTCAGGGATGTGAACCAGTGGGGGTGCCACCACCATCCTGGCTCCAGTTGGTGTGGCAGTGCCCTTGTTAGCTTGCACTGTAGGATAAAGAGAGGATGGCATTCCCTGATCTCCTCCTTCTCCTGCTGCTCCTTCCTCATCTCTTCCATCTCTCCCGTCTGTTCTGTCTATGCCCTCCTCCTCGTCTCGTGAGCTCTGACTGCGGAGCTCCAACGAGCGCTGCTTCCACTCTGACACCAGCTGCCGAGATCTCTGGGGGTCAAAGGGCACGTGGAAGGTCATGTGGCGCTGTGTGACAGTTGGCTCCTCTGAGGGAGAGATGGGGCTGTTGCCGTTTGTGACTCTGGGCAAGGTGTTGCTGAAGGTTACCATGGTTTCCTTGCCCATGGGACCCCGCGTTGCCAGAAGCTCTACATCAGCACTCGCTCGTTTCAGGGAGGCCAGGGATGCCTTCTCCCTCCGCACCTTACTGCGGGCCCCAGACCCCAGTGCTGCCCCCAGCTCCTCTCTGCTCTCTGACACCCTGGGAGTCTTTCTGTACAGGGAGTCATGACTCCGCTGGGTCAGCACCCTCAAGCCGTCTTTATGCTGTGCTGGGGCGAGTCTAGGAAGAGAAGGAGCATCTTCCTCCGATGCTTTGAAGTTTCCCACTGCATACACCGCCTGACAAAGGACACAGTGAAACAGAAAGGGAGATGGGGAGGAGAATAAATTCAGGAGACAGAAGTACCCAGCACGTTATCAATAAACACTGGAGCATGAAAATTTATTTTCTTTAATCTTGGGGAGGGGATGAAATAGATTTTCCTATTAATGGTATGCAAGTGCATGAATAGGCAACTTTCCTTCTTCCCCTTGTTAAGTTTGTGGTCAGCATCAATCACACCCCCCCCCCACCCCCCACCCCTCTGAATTCATCCTTTTAGTGACAGGTGGAAATCCTCTCCCTCTTAAAAAAGTGAAAGAATGAGAGAGAATGAGAATGAGAGGGAGAGGAGGAGGGAAGCGTGGAAAATGGCAACGTCAAGTTTTCTTAAAATGAAGTGTGAAATTGTTCCAGAGAATTCTTATCGGATTATCCATTCTCTCTCCCCTCCCTTCTGTAATAGAAAAAGCTATATATAGCCTGCCAAAGTCTGCTGGGAGAGAAAAGTATGGAAGCCACAGGGGGAGGATAGGTGATGAAAAAAAAGAAGCATTTGTTAGCACACGCTGTGATAGTGTTAGAATAATACAATGGCACAATTCAGTCACAGCAAAACAACTATAACACTTCATTTAAAAAGAAAAGCTATTTATGTGTATTCCACGCTGCATGCTGCCCGTTAACTGCTCCCTGGGGACAAATCAAATACCTAAATGCCTGCAAACATATGCTCTCATTTCAAACATTAAAACCGAAAATAGAAAAATCTATTTTAAGATCATTTCACTCGTTTTAAATGTCTTTCAGCTTGTTACATTTATCATGAAAGGAGTAATTATCTTGAAAAAAAGCAGCAAAATAAAATTATGTCTACAGACAAATGAAGATTATATACACAAATCTCTTATTATACTTGTCATACACACTCTCGTGCACTTTGTTTGACTAACCAGGTAGACTCCGATGCCGGCTCCTATGAGGTATCCCACGTAGACGTCGATGGGGTGACTGCGGTGCTGCGTTATCTGTGTCAGACCGGCGAGGCCCCCCGCCATGCAAAAAGCAAACACCAGCAACGGCTTCAGTAGCTTGGTCGTGCTGCTGATGCTGGCATTGAAATACATCTGCAGATAGAGAGCCAGACCACATTAGCAAATGATGGACTGGCAAATATACGGAGCCTAGGATGGAGATGTAATTAAAATGCGTATTAACACACCGCTGCAAGTTTTCAACTCAACACAAGAAGTAAGAATTTACAGTTTAGAGCAATGAAGAAAATATATTGAAATTGTCATCTACATACATCTTAAATATGGTTATCAAAAAGTAAGTTTGACATTCTGGGTAACGCGCTTTATTCATTTTCTCGATTTAGTGGAGAGTCCTTAAATCTATGTCATATCTCAATTTGTATCTCAGAATCTGTATCAATATATATAAGAAACACATAAAAATGACAAATTGTAATTATGCGCTGGACTATTTCTTGGCTGGGAGTAGTGACTTCACTGCAGGAAGTCACTGCACCAGGCCAAACGTGTTAACCAGTGAGCTTTAGAGGGGCTGGTAAGTGGATTTCGTCACCTTTGGACAGAGCCAGGGTAGCTGTTTCCCACTGTTTCCATTTTTTGTTTTGCTAAGCTAAGTTAACTAGCTGATGGATATCTTCACACACCATACAGACATGAAAAGGTATCCATCCTCTCCTCTAACTCTCACCAAGAAAGCAAATTGGCAAAATGTCTAACTATTCCTTTAAGAAAAAAAAACTGGTTTGTGTTACACAAGCTTAACTGGGACACTAAGATGATTATATAGTATTATTATTATTATTATTATTCTTTGACAGTAAAACAAAGTCGGGGAGAGAGCATGAGAGACAGGCAAAGGGGGAGGGGGTATTTTTGCACTCACATTCACATTTTCAGCAGGCACGCTATATTTCGATTACATAAAGTGGAGGACAGCTGAGTGACAGAAAAGCGGGCTTTGCAAAAATACCCATTTTTAACAAGCTTGTCCATCCATCACTGTGCATAAAAATCTAACTTTTTTTTTGAAGCAAAAGGGAAAAAAGTATCAGCGCTGCAACATTTCAGTTACTCTCAATGGTATTTAAATTTTCACTTCTTGAATTAAGTGTCTGCGTTGTTATTTGATCTTTCTTATCATCCAAGTTTTCAGCATATTTCACTGATTCCACTTTATTGTAATTTTCCACCAAGGTGTAGAAAAAGGAAATTGAATAAATTATTATGTAAAGAGTGTTGCAGTGTGTTTGAGTTGCTGCACAACTTTGCAGACATTGGACAACATACTGTAACTCTAGCCGCACATACAGTCGCTTTCCTCCTTCTCTTCTGCCTTTTCTCTCATCCGAAGTCTGTCTGGTAAGCTTTAATGAGCACACACTGGGCTCAGTGAGGCAGCAATGATATGACCAGTAGCTTGCAATAGTCATTGGTGGAGGAGGGCGCGCGTGTGTGTGTGTGTGGGAGGGTGTTACCTCACAGAAAAATGACTACTACTACAGTTAACATAATACTGCAATTAGTACCAGACTGCAGAATGGCAAGAAGATACCCAATATGTACGGATATTACAATAAACACTGAAATCTGACCTCATAAGACAGTTCTTGATATTTTTTTTAATGTGAGGTTTAGACGGCTCTTTAGCCCGAGGATAATTGGCAATCCAGAAATCTCTCAGTGAGTAAACAGTATAATGCAATTGTGACTTATGCATGAAGTGACCTTGATTTGATTCCAGTGAGAAATCCTCCGATATGCAGGAACTACTTTTATGTTGCCAGCAACAACGTTTATAAGGAGAAAAAAAAGCATCTAGATAAATTATCATGAAAATATTAGGATTGGGAATGTACTGCAAATGCACCACCGCAACAACACCACAACATTTTTTTTAAATATACACTGAATAGAAAAAGAGAGATAAACCCAATAAAGCAAGGCAAAGTAAGACACAGGAAGTGCTTACGGAGATATAGACAGCAGCGAAGCCAGAGAGCGTTGCATGCTGGGATGGAAATGTTTTCCTGAGGGAAGAGAAGAAGAGAGTTAGGTGTGAAAGAGTGATGTGCAGAGAAAGAAAGAGGTAGAGAGAAAGATTGTTTATTGCAATAAACCGAAATAAACTGTCACGGTTACTCTTGTTAGCTATGATGTCAGGACTGTATTTGAATTGAAACCTATGTGCCTGCCCGAGTGCGTTTGTCAAGATGAGCGTGATAATAGAATACCACGGGGGCGCATTAGGGAAGAATGAGTAAGTTGAGGTCAAAGCTGCTGATTTAGAGTTTACAGAACTGAACAACACATCAGTTTTCTATTCTTTTTTTTTACATTTTGTCATTGGCCAGATGTTTTTACTTTACAGAGCAACTCACAAGCAAGGCAAGTTTTGATGTTTCCTGCAGGATGTGTAACAGTATACTGTAAATCCACTTATCAACACAACATGTGGCATTTCTGGTGAGGGGCTGGTAAGCAGACAAGAAATCCTGTTTAAATAAACTGATAAATAATGTACTGTGTATCTGTACTTCTTCATATATTTGGGGATGATATTTTGAATTCAGAAAGATGGAGACATTGTAGGTAGTCATTTTAAGGTCTTTAAGTGCGTGTGTGTGTCTTACCTAGCTGACATAATGGCATACAGGTCTTTCCCCATGCATATGTCCTGTGTGACATAGGCATTGTTGTCACATGACACTCCAGACACTGTGTAATTAGGCTGGCAGACGGTGAGGAAGAAAGGGGCGTGGTAACCAGTAGCTAACTGGATGACATCTGTCACCAGGGCTGTTGCCAGGAGACCGAACACATGAACACCTGAGGGAGACAGCGATAGCGAGACGGTGAGGCAACCTTGGTAAATGATATAGAAACCCCTTGTGGCATCCTCCAATTGAGCTGTTCATTAATGAACACCTGCAGTTTGGAAAACAATGTTGAGTTTGCTCCAAAGCTCCACAAGCTACGGAGCAAACTAAACTATATTATGAAGCTTTTTTCACAGACAGTGAAACTTAGCAAGGTGAATTAATTACACTTTGCACTTCAAAGCTCAAAGTCTGCCTCCAGATATTTCCCGTGGAGCATGATATCATTTTAAGTCACCCTTCATTTAATGCGTGTAATTAGCTTATTTCTCTACTCTAAAAAGTGGAATGAAGTTGGGGGGAAATGGAATAATTTGTCTGAGCCCAAACTGACTTCCGTCCTGAAAACAACAGAATTATGTTATGCTTTTTTTTAGAAACCTACTGGTTACTGGTCCTTGGCGACAGCTACACACAACTATTGCTTCATCTATAAACGACCATGTGTCCTGTCAAATGTTCCTCAAGAAAAACACTGAACCCTACCAACTGACTATTAGATAATGTGGGTAGGAATGTGACCTTAACTCCCAAAACTTCCCACCTCAAAAACCCCAAAAGGATTGTAAGCTGGACGTACCGACGAAGCGCACCGTTCTGCGTAGGAAGGAGTTGAAGCTGCAGCCTCCGGCATTGATGCTGCTCTCCGATTTGGGACAAGTCTTGAGCTTAGACTGCATACAGTACATCAGGCCTTCCCCCATCATAATCTACACACAGAGGGAGAGACATAGGTAAACAGCACAAGAGTGTGTAAAAAAAAAACAACAATTAAAAATAAACAGACACGAATGTGCGCTTTTCTGTCATGTAGCCTACACCGTATTGAAAAGTTAATGTCAGATATCCATTTCTGTGATTGTGAACTACGGTGATGGAGAGAGAGAATGGAGGAAAGGTGCTATCGAATAGTGATCACTTTCAATCAGAGTGATAGATGAGTGTTGGAGAGGTCTGTTTGTTTCCATGCTGCTGATGGATTAGCAAGGTTGTGTTTGTCTGTGTGTGTGTGTGTGTGTGTGTGTGTGTGTGTGTGTGTGTGTGTGTATTGATTGGGGAAGCTGGTTGTATGTTTGATGGTGTGTATTGGAATGTCAGGTGTGTATTTATCAATGTGTCCATTGATTCAGCATTTTAGAGCGGAGATTGAATTTGCTTTGTGAGTGTTTGAATGCTTGTGTGATGTATGAATCCATCTGTACACAAATGTGTCTGTCTAATGTAGGAGTGTGCCACTCCTCAAACAAAGCCCAGACACATTAGGTCACTGATCCTCT
Source organism: Pampus argenteus (assembly GCA_036937835.1). Classification (NCBI taxonomy): domain Eukaryota; kingdom Metazoa; phylum Chordata; class Actinopteri; order Scombriformes; family Stromateidae; genus Pampus; species Pampus argenteus. The sequence continues at coordinate 15,958,540 of CM072873.1, forward strand.
GTGATAAGATTTTATCCTAGTGACTCCAACACTGGAAGAGTTTTGTTCTTGTAAAGCTTTACTAGTCAATATATTGACATATGAACAAAGCATCAAATGATGATTGTTTTGGTGGTAGCTGGCCTGTAAATTCTGCTTTCATTTATTAGGTGAGCAGAAACATGACTCCAACAACAACTTTATAAGATTATATATGAGGTACATGATTTTTAAGGTAGTTGTGCATTTTTAGGATAATGGGTAACGCACATCAAGGCTTGTAGTAAGGTGCTGATCTAAGTAGACTTGAGAGTAGGAAAAAGTGTTGCACACTCCATATTTATTTTATCAGCCCTCAGGCCTTCTTCAAGATCAGTGATAGATCAATGGGATCAAGTAGAATCACGGCTACTTTTAAGAAGGACAATATAAATAAATAAAAGTACAAGTGTGTGTGTGTGTGCCTGTGAGAGAGAGAGATGGACTTACAGATGCTGCAGGACCAGCAAAGGCCAAACTCAGCAGCATCAACAGAGGGATGAGTTCATCACCGGTCTCCACATAGGGCATGGAGAGGTCACGGTCATGACAGCGGAAGCCCACCATCGCTGGGGACAGCACATCTGTCAGCTCCAGGAAGTACAAGGACACCAGGGAGGACAGAACGATGGGGAGCTAGACAGCCGTATGCACACGCACACACACGCACGCGCACACACATTCACACACACAAGGGCAAGGACAAAGCAAAGAGTGACTAGCATTTCATATTTATAGGGATTATTCATCTATAATGTTTTATCTCAACTCTGACCGTAGATACACACCTTCAAATACACTGAACACAGGGGCAAAGGAGAAAGTGATGCACATTATATTTACTTGTGAAACATCAAAACACCAAACTCATCCATATTAATCATTACAAAAACTCAGTGTTGGTATGACTGTATAGCATAAAGCGCAATTGTTATTGATTCAGTAAACGTTGTGAGTCATGTTAAACAGGTGTTGGTACTGAAAAAGGGAGCACAAGCACTAACATACCTCTACAAAATAAAAGCATGGCAGCAAAGTCATGCTGTCTTTGGGCGGTTTCTTCTTGGCTTTGTTTTTAGGGGAAGTCATCTTGGGGTGGGACCAGTCACAGCCTGTTGGGGTGACAGATTGCGAATAGATGTCAGAGAGGAGTTTCAGAGCACTTTCATGCACTTTCTATCAGCAATATTTCTGAAAGCATCAAAAAAAAAAAAAAAAGTTCAAACTTCTGCCAGGGCCGAAAACATTTGATGAATGACACGCTTGAAAAGTTTTCAAAGAATAAAAGTTTCTTGTATTGCTCACCATTGAAAACAATGAAAAGAACTTTTGCAGGCTGTCTCGCTTACTGCTGGAATATCGATTAAATCACAACATTTCATATATTGCAGCGAAAAAAACTACAATCAACCAGTTCTATTCAAAAACAAAAAGGAAAGATAAATTAAGCACAAAAGTCTGAAGTTCAAACAGACCGAAACGTTGTAAGAAATATTCCAGCAGTCAGTGAGACAGTGAGTGGGTTCACCTCACATATTCAAGTGTGCAGAGATGTTTTTTCAAAAACACTGCAGACCATTAAAATGCATTTAGTGCATCGGTTTGATGAATGTGATGTTGTGTTAATAAACACACCGGCAAATTGAAATGTATTCTAATAGTAGATAGTGCTGCTTGGTAATGAGGCACATTATTAGTTTTTTGCACATTCATACATACACAAACACATTCAGTAATTAGGCCTATAAGTCTGCCAGTCTGATCCCAAAGAAATAAGTGACCTCTTAACACTTCATTACGTACTGGTACCTCATACACAATACCAATGGAAAGTGAATTAGGTTTCTTTGGAGAAGACAAATGGAGAAATGACACAGTTGACTGATAGATGATAAAAAAAAGTGGACTTTAAGTGCAGGAGACCACTGTTTGCTCACCACCCCGGTCAAGACATTAAAAAAACAAACAAAAAAACCCAAAACGTAACAACTATTATTTTACTGTTGCACAACTTTAAAGGGGCAGTTCACCCAGAATTCAAAAAATATATTTTCTGCCTTACCTGATGTGCTATCTATCTATCCAGTTTCAGTGGGATTCGCCTAGTGTTGGAGTGCTGTTTAAAAGCAATGACTATTTACAGAAATCATGACCCAGTTACTCAAGACAATCCACAGGCCTTGTTGTGAGCAGTTTCAAATGAAAAAAGACAAAACTAATTCAAACAGACGCTTTATAAGCTTCAAGTGTTTGTGATACACTAAATAAATCCGTCCTTCTTGCAATCTCCTAGACATAAACAAATACACGCATGCAGACATCTTCTGTCATCAGTAGGCTGTAGGCGATCACAAGGCCTCAGAGAGAAGTAAGAGCCAGGGGCCCAAATGGAAAACTAAACACAGTTAAATATTCACAGCTCTCACTACAGATCCCCATTTCTCCCTGTCCTTCTATCTCCTCATATCTGTCCTTAGCTCTAATTCACTCTCACCCCCTTATACTCTTCTTGTACTTCTCTCTACGTCTCTCCATCTTCCATCTACCCCTCTTTCTTTACACCTGTCTCTACCTCTTTCTCTTTTTTAAAATCTTCATCCTCCTTTCTGTCTCCGTTTCTGTCTGTCTCTTTTCTCCAAGATAAGAAGAAGTCTGACCCTGAGGCTATGTAAGGCACAGAGAATCAAAGGAGAGGAGAGGAGAGGAGAGGAGAGGAGAGGAGAGGAGAGGAGAGGAGAGGAGAGGAGAGGAGAGGAGAGGAGAGGAGAGGAGAGGAGAGGAGAGGAGAGGAGAGGAGAGGAGAGGAGAGGAGAGGAGAGGAGAGGAGAGGAGAGGAGAGGAGCAAAAAAAAGCAGAAGAGTAGCTCATATGTCAGTGTACATGTGTATGTCTGGTAGTGGTGGGAGGTGCGAGGGAGGAAGGGGGTGGTGGGATTAGCGATATGGGGGGATATTGGGAGGGATGGATGGTTTCCAGTGTGGCTGAAAGCAGCTTAGGAAGACGCTGGGTCCTGCGTCTCACTCTTTATAGCCGCTTGGTCTCAGTGACCTACTCCAGTCAGCACTTAAACCTTACCCCAACTCACATCAAACACACACACACATACACACAGACACACACACACACACACACACACATACACACAGAGAATGAGCCTCTTTACTGAAGAAAGCTGCTCGTTTATCTATCACAACAGCATTTGTCCTCAGGGGTACGTCATATGTGTGTGATTACAAAATGAGCGTAGAGCTTCAGTACACTTGTACTTGCAAGCACCATGGAAGCCTTTGACTGTGGATATAGTTGAAGCAATTTGTGTACAACTCATCTGTGGTGCGTATGGAGTGAATGAGGTGGGTTGTCGTTGGACAGAAACAGTCTGTCAGACGCTGTGAAAGATACAAGACTCTTTGACCTCCAACACAGGGATGGGGGTGGGGTGTTCAAGACAAATAGTAGTAGACCATTTTATACCATTATACCAGTGTACTGCAGTATATTAGTAACAAGATCCAGAATGGCTTCAATGGTGCTTGGCATATATTCTACAAGTCTCTTGAAGTCTACTGCAGGAACAAATAGCATTTTACAGAAGATATTTGGTGTTTTGATGATGATGATTGGTGGTGGACAACAGATTGGCCCAAAATCTCAGTTATTTAACTGGGCAGAGGACCAGAGCACTGATAGTAAACCATTCAGTGACCCCCCTGTGTCCTATATATAGTTTAGCATAGTTTGGTAAATGTTATCACAGGGCTGCAACAACTACTGAATATTTTCATTATTTCATATATTATCCCACTTATATGCCATTATTGGAAAATGTTTTGGATTGATTACACATAGGTCATCACTTCCGAACATCCGACAAAAATATGGCATTATATGGCAGAAAATATGGTATAGTAATATTATACTCCATAGGTAATGCAGTATATTGTATATAATTAAATTAACTGATGTATAGTATCTCACAGAAGGCAAAATATTAAAATGTGAATGCAAAGTGGAAATATATTTAACTTTTTTTTTTTTACTTTCACAAATATGAATTTGAAGAATTAATGAGGACAACATAAAGTTTTATAGTACAGTGTCTAAGTTTCCATTCACTGTGTATGCATTCATCCATAAAGAAAGTGTTTGCTACTGTAAAGCATGTCTGTCACTGCAGGGCCCTAAACAGCCAGAGAGACATAAAGGACCACTGGGTGGGGAGGAGGGTTAAACTTAACTCCTTTAAATTATTATAGAGTTTAATCACCATTTTAAGATGGTTAATGTTTATATACATTTTAATAATTAGTATAAGAAATGGTGATTGTGGCAATTGAATATGCAATTTGCTCTCAATTGCTTTTAGCTAAAGATAACCACATTGGCTGTTATAGCCCCCATTTGGATTTTGCAAATACATCAAAAGAGTATTAATAAGTATAGCTGTTACTCCACCACAAGCAGAAACCAGCAGATTGCGTATGAGATCATCAATTATGGAAACGTGAAAACCATGTGCTGCTTTTTCCAGCTCGTGTTAGGAGGAGCGGTAGGCTGCTGAGGGGCTGCATGCGGCTCAGAGAACCACTACACTACCGGACACACTGATCACTCACCTCTGTCCCGGGGGCTCCGCGAATTCACCGAGTCCCGTCGCCCCCTTCCCCCCCGGCGTGGTCGTGCGTGCTGCTCCAGTTTTGCGGTGAGCCGTCCCTTTAATCCATCTCCAGCTTTTCACCCCCAAAATCCAAGAAATGCAGAGAGCGCTCCGGTGTAAGGCTATTCTGGGATCACTAGAGGAGACTGGGACAATAAGACTGGATGGGAGTAAGAGGGGAGACCTACAGAGGAGGAACAAGGATGGCGAGAGAGAGAGAGAATAGAAGAGAGAGAATAGAGGAGAGAGAGAGAGAGAGAGAGAGGAGGTTGCAGATGGAGGAAAGTCCAATTTGCGGCACTTGCTGGTAACGCGTTCCTCTCCTTTCTGTATCCTGGCTTTAGATAAGTGAGAGGTTCACATGTGTCCACCCGGTTTTTCCCTTTTACTCACACCTGCAGGTGTTCCTTATTATTTCCAGAATGCATAACATGGATTTAAATTTAAAATAAAAAAAGACATTTCCAAAAAAGCTTATTTTCTATGCAAGGCATCCGTCACACGGTTTTCGGGTACGCAGTCAGATTCACGACGCGCGCGCACTCACACACGCATACGCGCGCACACACTCATACATGCACACATACACAAAGGCATGGGGGGGCGAGCAGTGTGGAGTGTGGAGTGTGGGGGTGTGTGTGCAGGGGGAGGAGAGAGTGTGGTGTGTGTGCGTTTATGGTGGGGGGAGGAGACAGTCTGGTCCACACACATACACACTTACACACTTCTGTCCTCCTTTCCCTGCTGGATTCCTGTTTCGGGGCTACAGCCGTGAGGCGACCAAGACAAAGGGGTAGATTTCGGAATGTGTGTGTGTGCGTGTGTGTGTGTGTGTGAGTGTGGAGTAAACGTAAACGCGGCCTGCGCCTGTGTGCGTAAAACCTCCCATCTAAGACAATTTAACTGTAATTATAGTATGATGTTCCCTATCAGATACGCGCCGTGCTTCAGCGCTCATATGTCCCTGCCTTTGTTTACTCTTGAAGGGTGTGGCAGGCGTCTGACCACTGTGGTGCATTTGGATTCCCCCGGAGGATCCGGTGCGGGGCTCGTTTTAAATAGCCCTACGTTCACATTGAGAATCACATTCACAGACACCTCTGCTGACTCATCATGAATGCCTCAGCGGCGATTAACATGAAAGACTCGGCTGTAAGTGCGTGTGTGTGTGTTGTGTTTGAGGTGTGTTTGTACATGTGGACTCGGGGTTGTAAAAGAAGTCTGAAAGGGATCTATAGCTTTCTGCTCCCACGGTTATCAATTCTTAATGGGGGGTAAAGTGAGCTTAAACATCTATTTAGTACTCACATGTTTCCCACCTCTGTCTCTCTCTCTAAAGTGTCAGTCACTGGTATAAACGACACATTCAGGGACTTTCAGGCTGTACCCTATGTTAAAACCCTTGTAGGTTAGTTTGAGGAGGTGCAAAGCAGGAAGTCGCCTGCTGACCAGCCTCCAAAGCTTTTACACTCATTCAGATATTTGCACACAGGAGCACCCCCACCGCCACCCTCCTTCTCTTTTCCTCAATCTCTGTCATTTGGCTCTGTGTCGCTGCTCAGTGCTAGATGAATGGGGGCGCCCCATTTAGAGTTGATCCTGTCTCTGGTTGCCAGGGAGTTTGTCTGGTTCTCATGGGGTACTCCCTCATCTCAGAATCCCACCCCTGCACCCCTCCTCATTCCCTGCCTTGCCCAGAGCCCCCACCCTGCACACACCGCCACCCCACCAATGATACCCAAGGGTTGGTCACAGCTGGCAGGAGCTAATAAACTCATCACTCACAATGCCTGGCTCCTATTTACCTACTAGACAAAGCAATGCAGAGGGCTGGACGAGGGACATGCGAGGTGGAAGTGGTTCTCTCTTCTTCCACAAACAATACTCCAAACAATACTGGATTCATCATGGTGATTTCTTGATCGTTATGAGCACGCCTTGTTACCTGTGAGATACAGACATAATCACAATCTTATTATCTTTAATACAGAGTAAGTGCACTATCAACACTCTTTACCATTAACCCCAGTTGGATAGTAATTGATTGCCAGGGGGATGTACGTTGGGGATTCTTAAGTTTGATTAAAATTCTTCTTGACTGCTGTTCACACATGTGACCCAATTACCTCAACTGAACAAAAGGCCAACCTTCTCCCTATTCAGAAATACACTTATGCATGTGCGCACCCACATGCAGGCACCCACACATGCAGCACATGGCGTGTTTTTTGCATGGCTAATACAGGGGCGCACACACACACACACGCCCTACATGCATGTGCGGATATAGCTCCAGGCTGAGCCAGTGTAAGGAAAGCACAGAGGAATACATACACGTCACATATGTACAGCATGAAAGCATCTCGGTTAGGTAGCTCTCCGCATGGCGACACATTTACCCAGCCATCTATGAAAACCACAATTCTGCGATTGGTTTCTGATTGATTTTTTTTTTTTTACAACCCATCCAGTGCACCCAGAGCACACTGATGACACCTGACAAAGGGCCCATTGTTTATTTTATTACAACAAGGAGAATCTAACCATGTGCAAGTGTAGAGAAAGAGTGATTGATTGGCTTTATCACCGTGTGATTATCTTCACTTTATACAGTCTGTTCGATGCACCGGCACTAAATCACCAGCATGCTACTCCCATGTCTCTCTCTCTCATCCTCTCCAAACATCCCACACACTGTCAGCTCTCATCTGTACTAAAGAATACTCTTTTGTGGTGTCAGTTTCAGTTCTTCCTTCACTATGTGTCAGGTTTCATAGAAGTACTCACTTTTCAGCGGTATAATAGATAGTAAATGATATTTTAAAAGAGGATTAATGGTACTATAATTATGTGGTTAGGAAAACATCCTCCTGCAATATGAAACACACGAGAATAAATCTACACAGATGAAATGTGTAACTGATTTGTTCTGCCATGTTATCTAGGCCACTACTTTATTGGTATATATATATATATATATATATATATATATATATATATATATATATATATATATATATATATAAAGGAGCTAAAAACACACACACAATGATTGTATGAGTGCATGTTTCCATCCAAGTCAATTCTACTCTCCATATTTACGGGCTTAAGGACAGTTTCAAGTGCCGCCGTGTGGCTGAAAGCTGTCATTACACGACAATGTCCTCATAAGTGGCCCCATAAACACTGACACTGAGAGTTTAAGACGGATATCAACTTAATAAAGTTTATGCAACTCTATTACTGCACAAAACAGTGTATACAAAAGTGTTTGTTTGGCACAGAATGATCTTTCTGTAGCTGCACTATATTATTAGGTCATTGAGTTTGTAAACTACAAACATTTGCAATGCACAATTGTGCATTAGTTTTCTGCTGCTAGAGACTCATCCCAGTTTTTGATGACACCCTACAGCTGCAAAAAAGCATTCAAATATTGTATTTAATATACATTTGCAGTGAATGGATTTGAAATCGGTCTGTGGGAGCTGAAATTAATCACTGACTTGAACAAGTGTTTCTTTTTTTTTATCATCAATTAATCAGAAATGCAAGTAAATAAGTATATAAATGTTTATTTCAAAACATGAGAATGATCATTAGGATAAAATTTCAATAAATGCTGATACAGTTTTTAATAAGGGGTAAATTTTAAAAGTATTTGCTTAAATATTCAGTACCACAAGCTCTTTCTCTATAAAGACCTAAAATATTTTTTCTTCATGTGAACACAACCACTTCACACCACAGTAAAGTTTGAAACGTTTAAATGTACATCAGTACAGTCATAAAAGCCTAAAGTTCGGTTTCAGTGATATCCGTTGTCTGTATCTCAGCCAAAATTCATGTGAAAAAAAAAAAGTGTTGAGAGACTCACATAGATTGAGTATCACAGTATACTTTTGTGACATTGCGTTGGATAGTGCTGGAGTGATTTCTTAAAGGCCTTATTTCCCCAAAGTCACAAACAGGACAAAAATGCAGCTGACAATCTGTCACTGTCTGTTAATAAGTCGATTGCTTAAATGTGTTTATTTCAGTGATTTTTGCCAGAATAAACTCTTCAGTGTCCATAGCCGCGGGAAGCAGGGATACGGCTCCCTCTGGTGGTTACTTAATAACTGAACGAGAGTCTCAATACAGTTAGTCTCTGAGAGAGCCCTCTGTTCATTTAAATAAATTACTGTATATTTAAAAAAATATATTACCATGAAGCATGAAACTTATTTTATTTTGTTTCGTTTTAGTTAGAATGCAAAAATATGATGCTTTGTCTGAATGAAAGTAGTGTAAAAGTATACCTTTATTTTTAGTTATTAATACAATTATGAAAACTAAAAACACAAGAGAAATGAACCTCCTTATGTTTAGGGGTGTTTTGTGAATTTGGACTAATCTGATAATTATTTTGTCATGTTCATGGCTGCACATAAACAAGTTAAAATTATTATTTGATTACATATTATTGATCTATGCTTTGACTATGATAACAGAGACTGAAAGTAACAACACGAGGAGGTGCGTGTTTGGATCCACATGGCTTGAATCCATTCATCTGAAGAGTATAACAAACATTCTTCCACTAACATGAATTTTTTTTTTTTTTTTTTAAAGTCCTTTTTTTAGGTTGGAAATTATCTAAAAAGGTCTGTGAATGGCTCAGGTTGCAAGACACTTTTCAATTTTGAGACTTTATAGGAGACAAAGGTGGGATTTGGCTGTGAAAAATACATTTTTGACATATTGGGGAAGTAACAACAGTGTACAGGAGACAGAAGGATACAAGGTATCAACACACAAAAGGCTGTTTCGTTTCAATTTCACAAGATATTAATTATGTTGTTTGTTTTGAATTGTGAGATACTCTTTTTCACAGTTTTCTTCCTTTCTTTAACATTCACATTTTCGGAAAATTATTACTTGAATTACTTGTATCTTTGCACCTTTAACTCCCGCTTTTGGCACTTTGTTAATGCAGGTGTTGAATATGTATTTTCAAATAGTTGTGTTGTGTCTGATTTCTGATTTTTTCCCCCTGCTTTCTTTGTCTATATGTGCTTGCAGGCTTTTTCAGCCAGAGACCCTCTTTTAATGCAGCTGTTTGTCAGACAGCTCTGGTTCATGGTTACTCATGTGAAACATATTTAGTACTGTGATTTTAGCATTGCTAAATTTACCAATGGCTCATTCCAATTCAGCTTCATCATCGTCCTCATTAAAGTAGAGTTCTTACTGAAATTATTTTTGTTTTTCATTTCACAAAATGACATGCTTATTCGTGATTTCATGGATGATGTAAACATTTTCTCAGCTGTTATGTTGAAGTTTAACGTTTTAGTTGTAATTTTAAGTTAGTGTGGAAACAATTTTGTGTGTAAATTATTAGGTTGCAGTAAGCAATGGGATGAGTTAACATATACTGTAATTTTTCAGCAAGAGCCCCTTGAACTTAAACCATTCTAACTGAAGCCATCTTCCCGCGGCTATGCAACTGTACTACTCCCCTCTGCAAACCTACACATCAGAGCCTTGGAAAGACAATCACGTCCTGCTGCTTACACTTGATTGGTTGGCTTTTGTCCTCTCCAAAGTGTTCAGAGTGCGTGATAGGTTAGCCTTTTGTCTGTCTAGGCTAGAAGTGATCCGTGATTGGATACTTGTGTTTCCAGCACCTGGTTGGTTGACTCGACTTCGCTCCAAACTGGTGGAAGTGCGTGAATGGACAGTCCTTTCTTCTGTCATGGTGTTAACAGAGCGTAATTGGTGGGCTCTCCCTCTGTCCAAACTGTTAACTGTGTTTAATTGGCTGCTTCTCCCATGCTCTAGAGTCCCAGGACTGCCTGATTGGTTAGCCCTTCCTGTCTGTTGATTATTCAGGGTTTGCAGTTGGCTTGTCCTGTCTCTCTCAGGGAGTTTTGACTGAGTGGAGCTACTTCTGTCTGTGTTAATAGTTTGTATCCTCTGTCTGTCCCTTTCTCTTTCCAGACTGGTATCCCTGCGCACAAATCCACTCCTCTCTCTCTCCAGGCTGCTCTGGATCTCAGCTCTCCTGGCCAGAGCCTCTCTCAGCTGGGTACGGAATATCTCGATCTTCCCCTGCAGCTCCTGGAGCTCACCCTCCCACAGGCTGGTCTGAGCAGCCCTGCTCCCAAGGGGAGAGAGCACCAGGCCTGTAGAAGCCAGTGCTGAGGCGGGGCCCCCGTTGGCGTGGAGGCTTATCTGTGGAGGGGAGGTAAAACCCCCAAAGTTGCCAAGCCCTAACCCTCCGAGGCCAAGCCCAGGACGGCCGACCATGCCAGGCCTACCGCGCACTGAGGCGGTGTGTGTGCGCAGGCGGTAGCTGTGGAGGGTTTCCAGGTCAAAGTGCACACGTTTCTCCTTGGGCTCATGGGATGGTGAGGAGGAATTGACAGTGTCTCCAGCTGTAGACGAAGCAGGGAGGGATGTAGGAGGAGATGGGGGAGGAGGCTGATGCTGTTTTCTGTGTAGGGTGCAGTTCTCTGAGATACAAGAGGAGGGGCTAGTGAAAGGGAGGAAGATCACAGCAAAGGACATACATCCAGTGAGATATACAGTACAGTGGTACACATGGATACATTCTTCTATGTAACTGTAAAAGCAAATATATTAAAGTGGGATTATTATATAATATACAATTATGGATTATCTGACTTAAATAAAGAAAATTACACTTTCTTTGTCTCGATTTGATTGATCATTAAAATGTAATAATATCTGCAAAAAACAGCAGATTTTGGCATTTTACTACAGATCAATTATTGAGACAAGTTGATCCAAGATTTTATATTTTATGAATTATTATAAATACTGAAATATGTCTTCATGTACTGATTCTGAATAATATATTGATGCATTTCATCTGACCTATTCTGACAGTGACACTAAAGTCATCGATGCACATATCAACCTATGACTTCATTACTTTTGGTCGAGGCCAGTCAGCTCTTTTCCTACATCCTCATATGTGGTATGGAGAGCTCTGTGAATTTTCTGTAATTAGAGAAGAAAAGAAAAGAAAAAAACAAAACAAAACTACTGATCAGCAAATTTCGTCATCATAAAATGATAAATGATGATACATTTATATTTCTAAGAGCCATTATTTTACCCAGTTGCACAGAAGATCTTTGACGGCTATTACTCACAAATCCTGCTGTGGAGCTTCTTTGAATAATTTAATCAAATGATTGTAATTCAGTAAGAGACTGTTCATTTCTGCTTAAAATTCTGATGAAGAGGTTTGGGTATCAGTTGAGTAAGCCCATATTTAAGTGCTCTGGTTAAACTGAAACAAAAAATAGGAACTAACTCAGATGTCTTCTTCTCAGATAGCTAATCTGGTAATGTGATGAATGCTAGAGGCAGCCCGGGAGTGGTTGCCCTTTTAGAAAGATGTAGCAAACAAATGTAAGCAGTCCTGATATTTACACCACTAGTTCCATTATTCACTCAAAAATATCACCGCAGGCAGCTCATTTGGTAATGGCTCGAGTTTTATAAAAGGAAAAAAAAAATATGACCTTTAAATCCCCAATTTGTGGTAACTTTGGTGTTGTGCATGTTGTCAATAAACACAGTAATTCTCACAACAGATAAGAGAAAAAGATGCTGCGAATCTTATTTACTGTATTTGTGTCCGTTTGTAATGAAATATACAGATTAGAGTTTTGTTCATTTTGCATAGAGGAATACATGATAAAAGATAGGACTTTGAATGTAGAGGTACATTTAATGATCTGTGTAAGAGGTTTATAAATCTTCTGTCTCGGTATGCTTCATATTTGCATATGTGTGATCATAAACTGATTAGTAAAGCATGTCTGATGGGAGCACTTAATGTACTTGAAAATATTAAAATTAGTAAGTGAAGATAACTTGTTTATTGAGTGCATTTAGTTTAATTACTTAACAAACTCAAACTGTCATTAAGACACTGAGCTTGAATTAAAAACTATTTAATTGGAACTCGTCTTATAAAACATGATATTACTCATTTTTGACAAAGATATTTATGCCATGATGAGTTGTTAACAGTAGAGGGCGTATGTTACCTTCAAGAAAAGAGTGAACACCAGGGGGTGAAGGCTTCTTACTGTGTGTGTGTGTGTGCGTGTGTGTTGTTATACACCTGTGGCTAACGCGTAATCTGTTTTTGTGCTCTCTGCGTGTGCTTGTGTACATGAGAGACTTTGCAAGTGTGTGAGAAGAGTGTGTGCACACAAGACACATGCAGCACTATGCACTGCATCTGTGTGTTTACTCACCTGGCTGGTGTGCAGCCAGTACTGCAGTGTGTGCGCGCGCCGGAGGCGAGGGATGACCAGGTGATAGAAAGTGTGTTCACCCGCCAAGGTCAGCAAGGCTCCACCCACCCCCATACACAGCAGCACAAACAGGCCTGAAAAATGCTGGATCCCCATCTGTAAAGTCTGAGGAAGCAGACACACACGCGCACACACACACATACGAGAGAGAGAGAGAGAGAGAGAGAGAGAGAGAGAGGTTGTGGTAGTGACACAGATTAGTAGTGATTTAGCTGACAGAAAGAGAAATAAAGAGAGTGATCATTTGTATTTACATAATTACTATTTAGGCCACTTTTTGTGAGTGTGCAATTGATATTCTGCTGTTGTTTATCTAGTTTGGGTGTGTAAGTCCATAAGAATAGAAATAATGAGAGGAGAGGGCAACAGCGTAAAAGACATGTTTGGGAAGAAAAGGCTGCGGAGAAGAGAGGCAGGGACGAGCGTGATAATAAGCCTAAAGAGCTGCGGGGTGAAGCAAAACAGAGTAATAGAAAAAAACAAAAACAACAGTTAACAGGGAGACGGTAAAAGGAGACGATGGCTTATTGAAGAGCAGTTTGCTACCATTTGGTTCGCCCACATCCCCTCTGACACAACTATCTCTTATGAGATTTTCATGGGCCTTGAGTAGAGACAGTACAAAGCCTTTTCAATGCTCTCCAAGCATATTTCCTCCACCCAACTCATTTCTGTGCTGTCTTTGATGGTAATTAGCCCCCGTGCTGACTCGGGAAAATGTATCAGCGACAACACTGACCTCTTTTTGCTCCCAATCCAGAGGTTAAGATCACACTAACGCCCGCATAGCGTGAGAGCATCCCACTCTTTAGCCTTCAAATGGGTGGAATGGTAATAAAACTTCCCGATGCAGGGTGAAGTTAAGGTTTTTCATTTCATTGGAGAAACCTATGACTGTGTAATTGCGTTTGTTGCTATAATATGATTCAAACTTTGAAGTAGGATTTTAAAAAAAGGAACGGCCAAGGGGAGTTGAATAGCTGTTCTATTCACAAACAAGAGATATAGATATAGACAGTGGGCTCTGTCTAGAGATTGCAAGTTCTTTAAAAGGAGAACAAGAACTGAGAGTACTCGCACAACATACACAAGTATCAGACAGTACGTGCCAGAAACTCTGGTTAAAGGTTGGTAAATAGGCCCGAGTTTATATGATTGTACATCTTTGTCATTGTGTCTGTGTGTGTGTAAATGTGTCTGTCAGTGTATGTGTGGGTAGCTGGCAGGCAATCCTGTCTGTGTCCCAAAGGGAGACTCATTTATAGGAGTACATCGACAGAAGGCTTTGCTTTACACGCAATACACGTACACAATACATAAACACACTCTACCCCACCAATGACTTACCTCAGTGACTGCAAAGACTCGCTTCCCGCAGGGCACAACCTTATACCATTTGTCATGTAGCATGTCCATGAAGCCGTCTGACTTGTAGCGACTCACAAACTCTGACACATTACGGGTTAAAGGGGAGCCCTGGGGCAGGCCGATACCGTAGCCTGGAAGAGGAGACACACACACACACACACACACACACACACAGTTGTAGGTAACAGAGCTGAGAGCAACAGCCTGAAGATGTGACTAGTAACTAATGTGGTGTTAGCTGAAGGCCAAATGCCCTAAGAATCAGAATCAATCACTTTTTTGCCGAATGCAGTGAAAATATCACATCCTACTCTTTTTCTGGTATAGTATTTGTCTCAGTAAACAAATCACTAAAATGCTGAGGGACCCCAACATATGTTAGTATGTGGTCTTTAATGACGTGCATAGGGTGCAAAGTGAAAGACAAGGAGGGGCTAGAGCTGATATGCTGAATCAGTCCTCAAGTAGATCAGGTATAGTGGCCAAATGTGACTCATAAATGCAGTTTCTTTGTCAGTGTCATTATAAAGATTGAGCGATTCCTCTATTAGATACATTCATCCTGTTACAGCAGGCTGCCAACTCAGTTTTAGTGCCGCTGAAATCCCTGGCCTCATCTTGCATTATATGAAAATTATACTGTGAGTGAGGCTTTACAGATTTTAAATCTGGTGGTTATGAATCAAGAACTAAAATATACTCCGAATCGAAGTTGAATCGGATTTGTTATTGGGAGAAAAATAGATGGATCGGTCCATTCCTGAGCCGGAATCGACATCGGAAGCATCATGGCGCTATGAAGTGATACAGAAAGACAAATGTCATGTCCATTTTTCCAATGTCTGTCTGTTTGGACTGATTGAGTCTGATTCTACCCTCTAGACTCGATGGGGATAGGAAGCAAATATGCTCATACATTACCTGACTGTCTCCATACAGACAGTTACATTCCCCTTAGTTACAGTCACATGACTATGCTCACCCTGAGGTGATTTGTTATTGTATTATAAATCACTTGTGTGTGAATGAAAACATTACATGAGAGGAGTAAGTTCAACACAGCCCTCTGGACCTTTGTTTCTGTAGTAAGATTCAGTTAAACGTCAAAGCCCATGTATTTTTCTTGTTATGTAATTTACTGTACAGAAGCTTTTTATTACCGTGTTCTCACCACAGTCCCTTCAGTGGTCACCCTCAATGTCCTTGCTTTCGTTTTTTTTCCCTCTTTCCTTAATCCTTTATTATTTTCATTTTCTTAGACTTTACTACATTTCTGTCTGTGCTTTCAAAAAAAAGGCTTTCCCCCCGAAGCATCCCTGAAGGATATAAAAGACGTAGATGACACATAATACTAGTTCAGCCATCAACCTGTACTATGTGTTTCATTCCATTTTTACAGGCAGTTTCATCACAAATACTAAAAAAAATAAAATAGAGAGAGAAAATATCATCCTTGTCCAGCTTACAGAGAGTCTTTCTACTCCTCAGATGCTCTCACCTCATTACCAGAGCCGTCAGTTGCAAAACACTCATCGTAGTCCATGACACAGATCATCCACTCTATGCTCACTTCACACTCATCCCCTCAGGTTACAAATACAAGGCCAGAGAAAGGCCAGTTTTGCTCCACTGTGGGTGGGAACTTGATAACATATTTTCTCTCTCTTTTGTGCATTTTTTTTCTGTTGAATTGTTGCTGTTTGTTGGAGATGGCTGGTGTCCAACAATATTTTTTCTTATCCCTGAAGAAGGAACATTATCTTGAGGTTTATACACTGAATTTAATAACAATCCTGTATTAGTTATAAGGTAGAACAGTTAAACAAGCATGGTTTTGCTTATATATTCAAATACAAATCATAAGTACTTGTAACCTTTTTGTAAAAAATTCTTCCACAAACTATTAGAGGGAAGGATTTTAAATTTATTATTATATTATTTTATGTTTAGTTATTGCATTACATGCAAAATATATAATGTGCTAAATGCAATTTGAGTTCAAAACTGCTCATGTGACTTTTTTCAGCCTCAATGAGCTTTTAATTAGGCAACCGGTAATGCAAATCATTATTAAAGTAAATTAAATATTAAAGTGCGCGTGATTTGCAGAAATTGTTTCACCATCACTTGATTGGTATTGCCTTGGACATTCTTACTTCCCTCTTGTTAGGCAGGTAAGGTACGACACCAACAGTATGAGAAATAAAGAGAATGATATATAGTGGTTACAGCAATACAATTATATAACTATAATATTTGTAATTAAGAGACAGATTCAAATATGTTTTTTCCACCGCTGTATATTGCTTTAATGCAAAAAGTGGTACATTCTTGTATCATTACACAAGTCGAAAGCTAACTCGAGATACGCTGCTCTTCCCAGCCTAGACTTTGAAACGGCATCTGTTGTGCATTACAGCCCACATTTCCTCAGGTACGAAACGGACAGAAATCTGTTCCTCAGCTTAAAAATCAAAAGACCTCTTGGACGTTTATTGTTATACAAGACCTCCTGAGGTTGTTTGTTTCATTTCATTTGAACTGCAGTCAAATAGACAGACATGCCAACATCATTTTTTGTGTTTGTGTGTGATTGTCCGGGATCTGGCAGCTGTTTGTGTGTGTGTGTGTGTGTGTGTGTGTTGGGGTTGTCAAGGTGTGTGAGCTTGATGGGGGTTGCAGACAGAAAGAGAGAAAAGCAAAGGTTCACGTAGTCTGTCACACTCTGCTTCCTACATGACAAAGACTGTCTAGGTTTCCCTCCCTTTGCTTTTGCCCTCCTTTACCCTGTTTTTCCTCTTCATTTTCCTCCTCTTTTGCTTCCCCTCAGTCCTCCTTCTCATCCGTACTTCCTCTCTGTCCAAGAACATTTCTCTCCCACCATTGCTGCTAGTCTCTTCTTCATTTAGTCCGCTCCTTATCTCTGTCATCCCTTCACTTTCGTTCAATTTCTGCCTCCCTCCATTCTTCTCTTTATCTCGTGGCGTCTCTCCCAAGCCCATTGTTTTGTCTTCCTCCTCTTTCATTTTTTTTTTCCAGCAGACAGACAGCATTTTTCTGTCATCAGCCAATCTCAACTCAAAGGGAAATACAAGTGGGCAGCGACTTGTCATTTGTTTTGATTCTTCCCCTCAGACATTTTCCATCACAGGATTTAAGTCCCAAAACTGTCATTCAAGTCCTCCACAAACCTACTCACTTAGACACACCCGTTTCCAAAAAATTTAAATTTATATTTTTTTAATCAGCTCATTTAAGCATGCTGACACAATAAACTTCTGACATTTTTTCCACTTAACAACAGCATGTTAGCATGCTCATGTTACCGAGCTCAAAGCTAGCTACACGGCTAGTGTGGTTGCAGACTCTAAAACACCTGAGGTGCATTGTTCAAGCTTTGTTCTGATTGGCCACCGCTATCGATAACAAGTGCATAGAAGCGTATATAATAGTATGTCCCCTTAATGCATATGTCAACTTTTGAAAACTGTCTTTCAATATATCAACCTTAATATAATGGCATTACGTCATTAGGACCTCTGACTGATTACTCACTCAAAGCATAGAAGGCCACACTAATAATGATACCATCCACGTTACACAGTTACATTTATATCTCCCACTGTCTGAGGAAAAAAAAAGCTAATTAAATCAGATTGCTCCATCATGCCCTCGCTTTCTAAAATAGCTAATCAGTTTAACCTTTTCTCATACTTTAACTACAAGATCAGCAAACTCATAATTATAAGATAATGATATATATATATTTAGAAATTATAAGAAATGTCGTCGCAATTATGAGATACAAAGTCAATTATGAGATAAGTCTTTTTTTTTTTTGGTGAATGCAACGTGCTGTTTATTGCACTTTCAACAGTACATTCTGTAAGACTTCGGCGTGTTTGTTTTTATATCTTACTTTGGAAATAAACTCTTATACACACACACACACACACAGACATATTTCCACAGGTACAGTACACACTCTACACACAAGTATAAGCAGACAAAGGCATCCGTACGTCAGTCTAGCCAGACGTGAGCTGCCTGACTAACAACAGCCTCACTCCGGCTACAAAATCTTCTGCCAAGCTCATTCTGATCTTCAGATGTGTCTTGTCCTGCTTGACTGAGCTTCTGTAGACCACTTATGCACACGGGGACACACACATACAAACAAGCAGTGAGTGGCTGCGTGTTCGGTGGCAATATTATTAATGGGGTGTGTCTCGGCTGCCGTAAACATCTCCCAACAGCACCCAGTGAAAACAGACATACACACACACCCCTCTCTCTCTCCACTAAAGTAGCCTGAAGATTTCAGCGGCGAACCTTGCCTGCAGTGGCTCCACAGACCCAATCCTTCGTCTCTCTGTATCTCCTGACCACAAACCGCTCTATAAATCCTGCCTTCATCCTCATATGGACCAAATAACACTTTCTCTCTTTCTTTCCTCTATCCTTTCACTCTCTCTCTCTCTCCTTTTCCATCTGCTTGGGGTGAAGGTTTGTCTTGATTAGGGGACTCTGTTGGCTGGCTCTTTTATCACTCGCTGTGCAGAAAGGAGCAAACTGGCAGTGGGCAAATGAAAGCCCTCTATCTCCTTCTTGTGCTCAACTCCTACCTCCCCTCACCTCCCTTGTCGGCCCTTCCTGTCTTTACCTTTGTTGTTCTTGCTCTTACTTTTTCATCAACTCTCATATTCTGCCTTCTCCTTTCCCCCTCCCATCTCCTCTCCTCATCTTTTGTTTTTTTTTCCCCCTATCACATGTCCCGTGTGAGCCCTTCCTGTTCTTTCTTCCTCTACCGTTCAGACTGATCGAGTTATTCACTCCCATCCCATTCTTCTTTACACAGACTGTGTGTGTAAGGCAGTGTGGATTCTTGGTGCGCCTTTTCATGATAACAAAGAATAAAGACAAGTGGTCATCAAACAGACCCACTCTACATACCGATGAGCTTTCTAATCCTAACAATCATGAGTAACGCCACAGCAACGTCTCACGGTTCTCTTTGTTTTATGCAGTAAAGGAAGCAGTAGATAATCTCCAGTGAACAAGCATTGTAAAGTGAGTGGGGTCTTTCTGAGGCTATGCTTTGACTGACAGAGAACTGGAATCAAAGTTAGCATTTGGTCCCATGTGGCAGCCTTGCTTGTATCTATTTACCGTCTGTATATATGTATGCCTGTATTAGTGATAGACACACACACACACACACACAGATGTATATATACACACGCACAAACATTTACGTCAGGAGCCACACATGAGCATACATGTTTATTCTATACCTTCCTGTGACTGAGTTGGGTTCGGGTTAGAGGTTAAATGCTTGATACATCCAATAAATGTGTTCTGCCAGTGGAAATTTCACTTCAAAGTCACCTTCAGAAGGTATATATGTAAAGATGGTATGTGACTAGCATACTGTATAACTTGGCCGGGGCCTTTTATTTACCTCAGTAATAGTGAGCACCAGGTTTTCATTAGAGCCATGACTTAATTTCTATTGTCAGCATTGTCTATTGTCTACAAAGTGATACAATTAATACAAATCAGGTTCTATGTAGAAGAAAGTAAAAAATAAATAAATAAATAGATAAATAAATAATATTTTCAACTGTGTTAAACATGAAAGCATGCCAGCAGTGTAAGCTGTTTGTTGCAAGCTCTTTGGCTTTAATCTGTACTTCTTTTTTTTCGTTTTTGTTTTACTTGCTTGCCGTGGTTCATATGATGATTTTTAGATGGAAACAGTGACCTTACTTTGAAAAAAAATGTCCTCCCTTTCAAGTCTAAAAGGAACATTTCCTTTAAGAATAGCACGACAACACACACCAGGATTCACACAAGACATTAGTGGCCAACTCATACACATGCATTCGTGAAGCAATGTACAAGAACTCCAATATGCTAACCCCCTATGTGGGTCATTAGCTGTTTTCTGACTGACGGTGGATTTGTCTACATATCAATATTCATTATTGTGTTGCAGTTAGTCCGACTTGTGCATGTTAAATCTAAAATGTTCTGACTGGGCATTGTTATTAATAATAGATGGTTGAGTACTTTTACCCTGCAGTGTGTTCTAAGTTCATGCAGTGGATCTGTGTGTTATTCTGTCAGTCAACTACAGGATCTGTTTGAAGCATGTGCCTCTACAGTATGTTTGTGTGTGTTTGTCTGTGTTGCATGAAAGAGACAGCCTGCGGTCTTCGACTGTCTGTGTAAAGGTACAGTATTACATGTATATGAGTGCATGCACTTACAGCATGCTTTGTTGTTGTGTGAGTGTGTGTTAGTTAATCACATTATGGGGGACAAATATTTCCATACAGTCACATTTTAGGGACTCATTGACCCCACAAGGTCATTTTATTTTATGATATTTAGAGTATGGTAAGGTTAAGAGAACGATAAGGGTTGGGGTTTGGAGTAAGCAAGAAAGCAAATCTGATTTATAGCCCTTTAAAGTGAGGGTTTCAGTGTGTTTACAGATGAGAGAAATAAAAAAAAATAAAAAAAAGGTAATAAAAAAAAAGAGGCAGACTAGACAGTATATAAAAGCAAGGACACAAACCACACAAAAAAATCATAATATCAAGCAAAGAAAACAAGTGATTAGAAGTCAGTACAATATCCTCATATGGATAAAAACAAGTGCGTCTTTGAGTGTGTGTGTGTACCTTCAATGGCGAATGGCTTTCCCACAGTGAGCAGCTTGCACTCTGCGTCAATAGAGACCTCAAAGTCCAATAGGGCTTTGTCCATGATGAACGCATCTAGTGCAGGAGGATCTGTCCTTCACCACCAACACACACACACACACACACACACACACACACACACCACACACCACACACAAGAGTGAGAGAGAGAATCATTAATTGAAGAACCTCAAACTTTTGTAGACCTGTAAGTCAGATTTACAAACTTTTTAAGACTCTCCAGAACCGTGCAGGAACCCTGTATTTTGGGGTTGTCATCCCACTTTGTCATTCATACAGAGCACATGATTAACTGCATTCTAATACACTGTGTAAACACATACATCATTACCTAAACCAACAGGCTCTGTGGCAGACTGATAAGGCATTATACACACTGCCAAAGACTTTCCTACTCTTGTAATATTGATCCAATTGACCCTAATTGACCCCTAATTACAGACTGTTCTTCTTGAGTGCAGCCTCTGCTGCTGACCACGGCTGGCAGGAGATAAGTTTCAGGATACTAAGCAGCACAAGCAGGATTTGAATAATACACCTACACACTAACACACTGATAAGACATTTCCTGACACACACCCAGACATCCAAATTTACACACAAGCCCACAATTCCACACACACACACACATATATGTGCGCACATATACTTAGACCAATTTGAATGGAAGACAGGTGAACAAGCCTAAATGCATGTATTGGAAAAAGCACACGCACACACACATATAGTCAGTCTAATGGAGAAAAACAGACCGGACTGATCAAATTACCTGAGACATCTTGTTATTCAGGACATTTAGTAAAGGCTTTACTGCGTTGCCAAAGCAGTTGTTCTTCTCTCTAGACATGTCAAAGATGAGGCACGGGGAGAAGAGACTATAGGGACTCTTTTTGGGACTAAAGAAGGGTTGGAAGTTATCTGATGATTTGACTGAGTGGCATGTGTGTCGGTATTAAAGTGTGTAGACTGTGTGAATGTATGTGCTTGAGCATCTGAGCCAATACATTTGTGTGCATGTGCAGCTGCTTGTGCAGCCCTTGGCATTCTGTGTCTCGGGGAGCTTGTGAATTTTTTTTCCCTCTAAGATTTGAGTGCAGTATTGGGGTCAGTAGTTCTGCCAACAAAGTATTTTACTGCTTCACACCGCTTCTCTGCACTGCTGCGACTTCCACTTCTGCTTTGCCTCGCACGCAAACAAACGCTGCCTTTACCTTCCCTGTTCTCATCCTCCTTCTCTGAACAAGCACTTGTATCTTCTCTCTTGTATCACACAGTCAGCACATGCATTGTCCCAGCAGGGGCGGGGTGTTTTTTTATCTTACTAATTTTCCTTGACATCGTAGTCAAAAACAATTTTACTTTCCCTGCTTATAAGGCAAAACATGGTTTGGTCTGTCACGTTACTGTAAGGTTAAAAGTTTAATTTAGCCAGCTCCTTGCCCCTCCAGTACACTTAGAAAATGGCCAGTGTTTGTTCTTTTTATTTTAACTTTTTAAATTTCTTAAAGGCATTAGATACATAAACTTGCTTTGCCTCCTCGCTTTCGTCTGCTCGCTGTCCCCCATTCGACATCTGATTCATCTGTTCATCCTCATCCCTCGTGTCATAAATCTGTCCCTGAACCTCATGTATTCAACACTTAATGTTAATTAACACAATTTCTTTACTCATAAATGTGAAGTACTTTGTTAATAAAAATGTATGGAATTAATTGCTTTCACTCCATTTATACCCTGGGCAATAAGGTGAGTATCTCTGGATAAGTAAAAGCTCAGGTTAATGCAAGGTGTAAAAAAATATGCAGCTATATGCAAGTGATCCTATTTGATCCTAGCTCACGCAGGTGCAATAACACAGTGTTACACTGTAATAATAAAAAAATAAAAACTGAAAACACAATTTACATTGAGCTACAGTACATAGAGATATTGGAATATTTCTTTTTAAAGTATATAACAGAGCCTGTATTGCTTCTTAATGGCTGCAAATCAGTAATGTTTGCTCTGGTTGTCAGTAGAGCGAATTAGCCATGATTGATTTGATCCATGTCATATTTTAACGACAGATGTAAATGAGATCATTTTATATTTGTACTTTATATTTGTGTGTGTGTGTGTCTTACTTTAACATATGTACGCCTTCAGGGGTAGTGGGCTGATTGAAGCGTCTCATGTAGTCGTGCATCTCTGGAAAACTCTTCTTCACGTAATCCTCAGCACTGCTCTCCCTCACCGTCCCAAAACGAAAGCCCAGCGAGGGATGGTGCAGCTGGGATGGTGCAGATGGCGGTAGAGGTGTTAAAGAGAGAGAGAAAGAGAGAACAATGGATATCACAATAGGACTCGTATCAAATTCACCGTAGCTGTGAACTCCCAACAGGGTTTAGGGATATGGAAAGTGATAATCCTTCACCAATAATTCCGTTCTTTACTCATTATCCTGTCCTCGTTTAAGATTAGTTTGTGTGCACATGTAGCCGCCGATCGTGCGTCTCTATGAGCATGTGGAGCGCTGACGTGTGCTATTACAAGTTGGTGTCCTTGCCTCGTATGCAGTCTAACCTTGTCGTCATGAATTCCTGAGACCTGCTCGAAGGTCTTCTCCCCGACCATGACTGCTGCCAGGTTGGCGGTGTAGCTGGATAGCACCAGTAAGCAGAAAATGGCCCAAAGGTTCATCAGGAAGCGCCCTGTCCAGCATTTAGGAGTCTACAGAGTGGATGTGTATGCAAAGAAAGATTATTTGGTTATTAGTATATAAAAACAATGAAGGACAACATAGATTTTGATGAAAGCAGATCTAAAACAGCTAAAATCAAAACTGTAGAATATCATGAAGGAAAGACAGAAGTGAAACTAAGACAAACACATAACAAAAATGGTGCTTTTAGGTGTTGACATAAATGAAATCAACTCCTTAAAAATCCTGAGTAATATAATCAAGGTAATCAGAACGGACCATAAGAGGGGCTTAATGCTGAAAATGAAACCTAACAAAGCGTGACTGTTTGTGAGGCCGCACAGCAAAAATATCTTTCCATGAAATTGCCTGCCTGGTGGAGTAGATGCACCTGAACACATCATTTATTTATTCCGCCAATTAAAACCCACTTAACAGAAGAAAAAGGCTTGACAATGGGACATTAATTATTATACTAACAAGGTCGGAACCTTTCATTACAAAAAAGGTGCCGAAAGTTCAAACTAAAAGCGTAATTAGTGGGTGAAATGAAAGAGGAAAAAGAGAAGGATGACGTGCACATTATAAGCACAGAGCACTTAAACTTATTAGTCATTTCTGGAAATAGGTCCTTGATTTCAGACACAGGTAAACAAACGAAGGCTTCTTATCTCTAGCAAGACACTTCTAAAATGACAACAGATGCTAGCAGATTAACCTAGCCATAGCTCTAATTAAGCTAATTATCTAGTAGTAGAAATAGTAGATCACAACACAACACCACCCTATTTGGTAGCTTATCTAAACTACTTGTTCTCGGAGTGCAAAATGCTAACATTACCCTGAACTAACCAAGCATCCAGGACTGACTTCCAGGAGGAAATACTACACATGGCTTTATTTCTGTTAATGTAACCTGCAACCACACCAAGAATGTAATTGGTTAATTAAGTGGTCCTTGGACATGCATGTAACACTTGGATAAGTTAGTAGCCAGACATGCTAATGATCGGAGCTCATGCTAAAGCAGGTAAACGCACCGTTTAATCAATTTCTTATACTTTTTCTTTTGTGCTTTTAGTTTTGGAAACAAATTATGATTAAAAATCAGTTGTTAAAAGCATTTTTTTTTCCATTTGACACATTTGTTTTAAATACTTTTAAGGGGCACTACAGGTGACACCAGGGAACAAGGTTATTATTTGCACTTTAGTAATCAATTCACCTGCTCTCTGTTATCCCCTTTAGCCTAAATCAAAATGACTGTTTGGCTCTGACCCAGCGCACAGAGGTTCAGGTTTCGCTGAAGGACATTTTAACGGGTCACAAGGCTGCTAATGGACACAACCTGTTAATTAACATATCGCCAAAGGCAAAAGGATCAAACCTGTGACCTTTCAATTATGAGAAGGTCTCTCTAATCACTCGGCCTCTGTTCCACCCAACTCATTTGCACTGCTTCCTTTAGGCATAAAGTGTGAATATACGATTAAAGAAATATATATTATAATGGAGTGCATACTCACTATGAGACACTCGTAGGAGAGACGGGAATAATTTGAGTAAATTGTGTTTCAGATATTTATCTGAATGTAAATTTGACGAGCTAAGCGATTATCACGATGATGGATTTTTTTGGCACAGTGTGTTGCTATTTAAAAGCAAAAGATTAGGACAGAGCTGTTTTTCTTCTGCTGAGTATGTGCGACTGTTTGTTTGACTGTGGGCGCGATGAGTCAAATCTGACAGGATGTCTGAAGAATGCCGTTACGGCAAAAATATTTGTCTATATATTCAAAATATTTATACCAAACAAATGACTTTATTTTTCTTTGTAGGGAAGAAATGATTGTTTTTTTTTTTTCATCTTGCTACGTGTTTATTAAAAGACAGATTTGCCTGCCGTTTGTCATTCAGTTTCATTTTTGTTGCTTTTTTAATTTCTGCTTTTCAACTCTATCTCACCATCTGTCTGTTAACTTCTTTTTGAAGCCCGTTTCCTGGTGTGCCCTCTCACCTTCTTATCTCCTGCCTGCTTGTTTGCAACTTTGTGTCTGACTTCTTCAGGGAGTTAACCTATACTCCCTCTTCCTTTTTACCTTCATCCATCCCCATCATCTTCACCATAACTCCTTCAATCTCTGTCAGCTCACTCACCCTTTCCACTCTCCCTCCCTGCATGTGCATTATCCTCCCCGTGCCTCTCTACTTCATCACTGCCTACCATCTTAACCTCTCCCCTATCCATCTTTTTCCATCTGTGGTCATCTTAAATCATCTTTCTTCATGCCTCTCTCCACACTAACTTCCTCTTTTCTCACTCTCACAGTTTGTGTACTTTTTCCTAATAATGCACATCCCTTCCTCCCTTTCTTCTTGCAATTTCTTTTCCTTGCCCCACGCTGCATGATACCAATTTATCACAGAGAGAGGAGCTACTTTACCTTTGTGGCCACAGTGCGTCCAAACAGTATAGCGTAGCAGAGATTGAGGGCAGAGGAGTAGGAGAAGACACGCAGCCTGTTCCTGCCATGAGGTGTCATACCAAAGGGGCTGTTCCACTCATACAGGGTGAGAAAGAGTGCAGTGAGATGCAGTGTGACGAAAATCCCCACCCACATAGACCAGTGGAGGGGCCACATAAATGCTCCAATTGGGGCTGCGGTGTCCCGGCTGCGAACCTGGTAGGTCAAAAACAAACAATTGTGTAAGAAACGGACTTGATGCCGGTGTTTTCCCTCAGCATGTGTTACATGTATTCATTTCCATTCCATGTCGTTAGCATATTTCTCTTAACTATAACGAGTTTCTAAAAATCGCAGGCATTGTTTTTATTTTGTGCCATTCATCATTTTGTAAGGGCAAGAAATCTCCACAGAGGGAGATGTTAACTGCCGCATGTTTGGGGACTCAGCAAAGATGTTTTCTCAAAAAGCCTCTCAGACTCATTATACACTCTTAAACTGCCTCTCATTTTGAGCTTTAATAATTAACATGCCCACTGAAAACTCAGAAAACTAATTATAAACAAGCTAATGATCTCCTGTTTCTCACCAGAAGACTGGTTGAGAGGGACATAAGGGGCGAAATTAAGCAGTTGCAGACCATATCCTCAAAACATACTAAAACACAGAAAAAGACAAACTCTAAACTCTGACTGATGACGACTTCAAGCAGTTGTACCAGGATGCCCAGGCTGGTGGAGTAGAAGGGCGAGGTGAAATCGATGACTCGGCTTCTGGCAGAGTTGATCGAGAACGAGGTGACAGCCATGTCAGCCGTTCCACTCAGGAGGTCCCCGACCAGTCCCGTCCAGCGTCCTGTCCCGCTCATCGCCCCATACTTCCCATCGCCCACAATATAGAGGTCAAAGGTGAAGCCCATGTCTTCTGCAAGTTTCTCCAACAAGTCTATGCAATACCCATAGCAGCATTTCCTCAGGTCGTCTGGTAGGTCTGAGAGGAAAGAGGTGAAATAGAGATCAATAGAAAATATTGATGGGTCCTCATAGGACATTTGTGCGTTGTGTTTTTAATGACTCTGGCACCCAGACTAAGACTACATTTAATCACATTAATTCCCGTAACAACCCTTTAACTATGTGTAGGTTGGCAAGGTGATAAAATGTAAGATAAAAGATTTTACGCGTTCTGCCTTTTTTGCCACTTTGATTTTTCTGGCAAACATTTTTTTGCAAACTCATCGAATCAACCACTAGATTTTAGAAGATGTACTTTATTGATCCCTTGATTGCGACCCATCCCATACACACACTAGGTGCAGTGGCCATCCACAGTGCAACATGCAGGGACCAAGTTCTTTTGCCAGTGCCTTAGTCAGGGGTACTGACAAGAATATTACCCTAACATACATGATGGTGGGAGGAACCCGGTGCGCTGGCTGGGGTTTAAACCCCTTCTTGCTATTAGGCAACAGTGCTAACCACTTAGCTGTCCAATTTCTTTTTTTTTTTTAATTATTATTTTTTAGAAGCACTCTTTAGAGGTGCATTTGTGTCTGCCAATTACTTGAAACTTGGCACCAATGTGTGAGTGATGGTTCTGTCTAAGCACCAGCTTAGAATTGTGTGAGGTATAGTGTAACTATATTATAGTAGATAATACCAAAAGGGATTATACAATTAGACCTGTAGCTCTTGAACCACTGACTATTGAATACAATTACTTTCCTAAATTCCTGGGTCATCTTGAATACAAATGTCAATTTCTATTTACTTACCACCATTCTTTGACTTAAGTCAAAAAGGGTAAGGTTGCATAGTACAGTGTGTATATATATATACACATAATGTATCCTATATACAGATGACCTATAGTTTCCTGAGCCTGGTATTTCTATCAAACCAGCTCGGTAGTCCTGATTTAATGGCTTTAATCCTTTGATTAACCAGAAGCCATTGATTAACCAGATTGACCAGCCATGATACCATATTGATTTTACCCTTAATATTCAATTCAGTCTGGAGGCTGATCAGTAGAGATGTGGCCAGTGACATGACATCGAGATCTAAACTAAGAGATTCAACAGTTTACACAAGAGAAGCTTGGAGTTTACATACATTAAAAGTTGATTTAAATGACCCCCAACAAGTTAATTGTTTTTTGAGATAGATTACAATAAAACTAAGGCATATCAGTACTTCATCACTACCTGATTTATGTGCCTTAAACTCTGAGGACATATAACAAAACAAAACTCACCACTGCCCTCCCAGTCTGCAGTTGTTGAATTTGGGTTGTGCAGCTGGTTGAAGAGACCCTGAATTACGTCAGAGCGGTTGGTTCTGGGGTCCAGACAGAGCTGACCAGCTGGACACAATCCATCCTCATCCACCTCGCGTGTGAATACAAACGGGTGCTCCACCAGAGTCACCACCCTGAGGCGGTGTCCCTCAACAGAAAGTCCTGGCCTCCAGCGCCCTCCAACATTAAAATCCCCCTGGCCATCCCCTCCCCTCACCCCAGCTCCAAGACCTTGTCCCTGGTTACTCCCGAATCCTCCCACCAGTCCCAGGATCCCACCCTCTAACTGCAGCCTGCCTCGGGACCACTGACCTACAGTAACCCAGGCTGGCTGACCCAGTGCACCCCTTTTTAGGCTCCAGACATGAAACAGCTGGGAAGAGAGGACTCGGGAGAGGCCAGAATCCACCTGGATCAGGCCTGTGGCCCCGTTGAAGGAAGTGTTGGAGAGAAACCTCAAGGGACAGATAGAGAAAAGCAGATATAAACGAGCGGTAACAATGCAGAGAGATGTAGCATGAATAATATGCAACACTAAACTAGCTAGATGAAAAAAAAAAAAAGCAAAAGCGGGGAAAAAGCAAGGAAAAAGTTATAAAGGATAGTGCAGACAGTCATGGTCTGAGTGAGGAGCTTTAACAAGTCTAGTCTCAAATGGGTAATTGCATCTCCCAGAAAGTCATAATTAAAAGTTAATGCAGTGCAGTGAGGGTCTCCTCCTATCTGCCAGTCCATACAGACATTCATTGCTATTCGCCTCACTCGCCTGGTGGCCCCCACATTGGTCTTTACGGCAGACTACATTAGGAAGAGCAATCCCCCATTCGCACATAAATCTGCTCTGGCCTCTTGAACCACGCTGGAATTGTTGGCTCTCGTCTTAGCATTTGATCATGTGGACATTGTCAGGTGATGTCTCAATGTGAACCCACACAAGTGCTGTTTGATCATGTCTTGATTAGTGGACGACTGTCAAGAAGGTCATTGTAAATCGTAGGGGTGGTTGTTTAAATGTTAAAGAATTCAGGGATCACTGCATTCGGTACGGGTGCTGAACCGTGCAGGGATTGTTGATTATGTCTTGGGCAAGCCTTGAAATGGCAGGTTTTCCTTCTTGTTGATGGAAAAGGTTGTTGAGGCTGGATAACACACACTCTCTCTCTCTCAAAAACAAAACATTTCCCTTTCCGTTATATTTTTCTCTGCCTCTTCTCTCAAAAGTGATATATATATATATGAATTGATGAATATAGAATAAAATCACTGCTGGAGAGCTTTCTCTATTAAATATGAGACACGTGTATCAAATTGAAAAAGACTAAATTGATCATGAGGGTCATTAGCCTGGACTAAAGGCTCGTCTGGACCACACAGAATGAAACAAACATGTCAATGTATGCAAGCCTTTTTATATTCTGCTTGTGCTTTTGTTCAGAGCCTTCGTTCATCACCTTGCGATTCACTTCAGCAGCACAATATCAATTTATAAACCCATTCCCTGCACTATAATTTAATACCTGATTAAAAATGCTTCTGATTTGAATCATTCCCATCCCATTCCACATTAACTTATGTTTCCTCATCAGCAGCTCCCTCTGTCTCTGTGACCATAAAGCGGAAGTGCTAGCCTTGCCTTGAGCTGAAATCACTCATGGTAATAGTGTGGCTGAATCATCATATCCCACAGACAGCAGATTCATCAAGCCAGCCCACTTCAAACTGTGGGCTGGCCACAAAGAAATTAAACATAGACTTCACTTTACATATGCCATTTGTGCAGAGAAATACAAAGTCTTATTTTCCGCAGTTTTGTGACACTTTGGGATTCAAGCCCAGAAATAGGACTGCGAAATGAGACAGCGATAAGAACAGGGGAGGGGGGGGCATGAAAAGTGCCGAAACTCTTTGAAGTAGTGTCAATTTTTAGTTATGGTTTCTGTGGGTTGTTGCGTTGCATCGGGCCAGCGGCTGTATTTAAAGGACGACTGTGGATGTCAACGGAGAATGATAAATCAGCCAGTGGTGTCAGAGAGGGATGGCTTCCTCTCACTAACACCTGGCCCTGGTTCACACATTTGAAGTGAATGTCAGCAGAGTGGCCGGTACATGATGAGTCTATAACAGAGTCCCAGGCACGCGTCTCAATTTCTTATTACTCCTTTTAGTTCGGAAGAAAGTTTGCACCATCTGTCTGGGATGATACAAGACTTGCTTGTTTCAATGGTTTTAATCTCTTCGGGGGGGAGATGGAAATCAGTGTGGCAGCTGTGTCGAGTGAAATGGCACTGACTGGCAGATTTCACTTTGATAAGAACAACCGTCTATCTATTTCCCCTCTTTTTCTCCATTTTTTCCCCCTCCACTCTTAGATCCTTTTCCACACAAGTTCCTTCTTCCTTTTCTTTGACTTTATTCCCATTTTCCTTTATCTGTTTCCTATCCTCTGTCTTTCATCTATTTGTTTCTCTTTGACTACTTCCTTCTTTCTCTCTAATGTATTTTTCGCGAATAAGCACTTGGGGATCTGTTGATTCTGGACATTTGGAAGAACTACATCAAAAAAGGCTAGTTTCTCATATTTCTACTGTAGGTTTATCCTTGTTGTTCCACTGCTTTGACTCTGAAACATTAATATTGTGGATGTTTTTCTCTTGTTCTGCCTCATACCATCCTCTCTCACTAATATCTACAGACATCCTCCCTCCCTCCCTGCCGTCCTCGCTCTGTCCCTTGGGCATTGAGCTGTTAATTGCCTTCTCCGTGTGGAAGTTTCTCGCTTCCTTTAGCTGTGTTTGGGCTTTTCGGAGCGACCGCATGTCTGGCTGTTGCAGGGGAGGGATAAGAATCGGGGAGCACACTGAAAGGAGAGGAGTCTAACTGGACCGGTTTGAATAATGCGATAGAACAACCTCTTTTATTAATCTCTCACAGGCCAGAAATAAAGGTCACTGACACCATATTGTGGAAGACTATTATAAATTATATTATAATGTCTTTTTCTGATAGTGAAGACTGTGTCCTAATTGGTACTCCACAGAAAGATTGTGACTTTCCCCTGGTGTCCCCGTGAAGTTTGAGTCAGAGTAAAACATTAGTTGTTTTCTTTATTTTGTAGAATATAGAGCAATTAATTACACGTCACTTGTTTTAGCCTCTAGCCCTCCATGCCAAACTGTTCAGGCATCCCTGTGCTCAACTAAACTGCAAAAAGGAAACACTGTGAGGATCCAGCTTGTGATTACGTGGCTGTTGTTGATGATCACTCTCAGTTGGTAAGCACCATGCATGTTCAATATTTGCTGTGGGCCCAGCTCAAACCACAAATCCTTCCCTCAGCAGTACCACATGACCACAGAAGTTGGATACATGCCCTTTTATCCATTGCACAGTTTGAAAAATATCCATGTCAATTGGTAAAGCAGGGATATTTAATTTTGGTGTATGTTTATTACACAGGGCTTCAGTGCATCATTCGGTATCTGGCAAATATGGCTTAAGAAGGGTTGTGAAGTATGAGAGTGTGAGTTATTTTTTTCTTTTGCCGTGTACAAATGTGAGGATTTAGGGGTTTTCTTTCTGCTTTAAGTGAAAACATTTATGGTTTAATATGTATTTCAATAGGCTTTTTTTTTCTGAGTGTGTGTATGGTGTTATCACAGACCGCACCTTGGCAGAACCTGTGAAAGCTTTCAGAGGCCCATTTAAAATCTGCAGGGATTGAAGCTGCAGCAAAAGCAAAGAGAAACAGACAACAGACTCTCTGGTGTCAGTCTGTAAATTTGTATGCCATAAAGTCCTCTTCCCCAACCCCCCAGTATGACAGCGCTATTCAAAAAAGTGCCACCCCCATAGTGCAGAGGACAGACAAGGGCAGCAACCGGAGCGTACAATACCACAAGCGTAGCCAGCAGCTCCTCGCATAAATGCCAAAGTGTCACTCAGAAAGCTAACGAGTTTACAGCCGTTTAGTGATGCGACCACAGGAATTTAATTGCAGTTTGTCAGCGTCTTCCATACATGCAGGTGGGTTGTGGTTATAGAGACTATTTAAGGACCAGTCCCGTCATGACTGTATTGATATTGTTCTGTGTAAATAACATATTTGAGTTTCAGTTCACCTGAGTTATACGAAAACATAATGCATTATTTCTACCAAAGAAATAGGCCCTTAAAAACTTTACAGTGATGACAGTGGATTATCTAGACATAGACGACGCAATTATTATTAGTTTTAAATTTTGTAATTGTTCAATGCTCAGGGCAGCCCCTGCACACTCAGCAATGTGTTCATCCTGCATTATACATTAATAAGGAGTGGGGTAAATTTACTATCTCTGTTTCAGGAGTCCATATGTGGTAATGGCAAATGACCAGACTGCCATAACTCTGGCAACAAGTTCTTCAGCACTTTGTATGTATGCCAACCTGTGATTTGTATCATGACACAGAGTAACATATGGAGTAACAGAGTAAGATATAGGAAGATGGGGCTAACCGACTGCTGACAGCTGGTTACTGGCTGTTTGGCTGTTGGAACTTTTAGTGTTACAATTACAGTGCTACAATTTTATTTGGCAGACACTTCTATCCAAAGCGTAGTAGACATGAGAGTTAACAACACAAGCAAGGATCTAATCAGGAGAGTAAGTGCCATAAAGCTTAAAGTTCAGGTCTAATAGGATGTACTGGCAGGCAGTGCATAGAGTGCATAGAAGTGGATAATTGTTTAAGTCCATCAGGTGCAGAGGTGTTTGCAAAAAAGATTTTTCAAGATTGAAAAGGACTTTCCAGATCGTATGGAGAGGCCCATCTGCCGAGGTTTGAACATGCATGGGGTGAGATCTGCCAGTAAGGAGTTGCAGTAGTGAATGCATGATATTAAGAGTTCAGGAGTTGTGTTGCATGTTCAGACAGGTAATTTTCTGATACTGTACAGGGCAAATTGACATGACCAATCATGTCATCATCATCATCATCCCCCTCCGAGATACTCTAAAAGATCTCTCTGAGATGTGAAGCATGAACCAGCGGAGGGCAGATCCTGAGATGACAGGCTCAGTGAGTGTGGAGAGGAGGCTTGTTAGTGACAGACAGATATTGCACCAATCAAATAACCAGTACTGACACAGTCAGTTAGTACCAAATATTCACAGACCTTGGAGACCACTAATGTAGGGGGCTTTGTCAGAGCACAAAAATGTATAACATTCACATTTCTCCTGTTTGCTAATTACAATTTGGCCTAATAAGACAAGACAGAACAAACACCATGGATACTGATTTCATAGCGAAAATAATTTTAGCGTTACTTTAAACCAAAACTATCTGCACAGCTAGATACCACTAGAGTCCAATATTTTGTTTGAGTGAACTGACCCTTTAATTACAATGCGTATATTGAAGGTGTGTATATGTGTGTATACCTGGCTAGATATTGTCCTGAAGAGGGCAGCTCATGTTGATTTGGTTTGTCATAACAATTAACCATGTTCTGGATCAGCGCCAAGTCTGGCCTCACCATGGTCGCCGCAGTGACCGCTCGGCCAATCAACTGCAAAGCATCCCGGATGTAGAAGCTGATTGGCTTGCGGCCGACCTCACCGTAGGCTAAGAGGCCAAGGGGACCTCCTAAAGTATGTAGAGAATCTGGTGACAAGGGGTATCCCATGATCCACTGCAGTGCTGGTAGTGATGGAGCGAGGCGCTGAGCGGCACGCAGGACGGAGGAGAGACACTCGGGGTCAGAGCCCAGGAGAAGAACAGAGGAGAGGGGAAAGGTGGAGCGCAGAAACCGGGTGGAGAGGATCTTCAAAGCTTCTTCTTCCTTCTGATCCTCCCTCCGCTCCTCGCTGGCTTCCCCTCTTCTATCCCCGCCCCCTGAGATGTGAGTCAAGTTGATGACATCCCACAAATGCCAGGCAGAACTGCTGTGCATCTGTAGGTGAGAGAGCAACCCGTCACCACCCTCTTCCCACCCAGGGCAAATCACAGCTGCACCTCCCCAGCTGTCCTCCCCCTGGCTTCCTCTGTTCCTATCTCCATCTCCCCCCTGCAGGACCGCCAGCAGCAGGCTGCCCAGAGTTGATGGAGGCACGCGGGCCGACATCTGCAGGTGGAATCGGTTCTATCAGTGAGTACAGGAAAGAGAGGGTGGAAGAGTTGAAACATTGAAAAAGAAGCAGAAAGGGGGAGAGAAAAAAAAAACAAGATCAAAACATTGATTAATAGACATAGCCAATCTCCAACACCTCAGGGCTGAATAACATAAAACCACATAGTGCAAAACAATCCCTTTTTCTGCAGTAATCCACCACAGCACTGATCAGAGACAATCAGTCACATTTGTTCATTATCTCTCTCTCTCCCTCTCTCTCTCTCTGAATGAGAAGAGTCGCACCGATTCAAACAAGGAGTCAATGATGCGCATCTAATCTGCAACATCACAGTTGACTTGGCAAGACAACAGTAGCATCCACAGTTCATCCAGAAGCCCGCATTTCCAAACCCCACTGAAAACACTGGCTTGTTTCATACTGTTCCAAAATGGATAACACTGTTGTCCTTGAATGAAGCTCACAGATGGACCTCCCCCCTCCTTCCTTTGGGGCTTCTATCCATTTTTCATCCTATCAGTGCTCCAGAC
Source organism: Pampus argenteus (assembly GCA_036937835.1). Taxonomy (NCBI): domain Eukaryota; kingdom Metazoa; phylum Chordata; class Actinopteri; order Scombriformes; family Stromateidae; genus Pampus; species Pampus argenteus. The sequence continues at coordinate 15,993,745 of CM072873.1, forward strand.
AAGGTTGAGGGGGAGACTACTTTTATATAAAGAGCCCTTAAATTTGATCACATTACTTACGATTTTGAGATGACTGAGACTGAGATGATAGGTATGCACTTCACATTATACACTTAAACACCCTCTGGCATAAGCAAACACACACACAGTTAATTAAATCTGCACATATACTGTGCATTCATACAGGTACATACAGTATGCACGCATGCACTCATGGAATACACACACACACACACACATGCCTGTGTGTCTGAAAATGAGATATCTAAAACCAACTGCAACCCACACTCACACACATTCATTCAAATGGAAATATCCCACCCAGGAGTACTAAGTAAACAGGGCGACCCTCTATTGAAAGTCCTTCAGTCCCTTAAGGGAAGAAGAAAAAGATATTTGACTGGAGTCTTTGGAGACATGGATGAATTAATGCAGCGTTTGTACTTATCCTCCTGGGAGAGGCTAAGTCTGTTTGAGGGGACAAGCGAAGATAGACTTCTTCGTTTGAACTCAATAGGGGGCGTGAAAGGTGGCGATAGTGAGTGTGTGTGGGGTAGTGAGACAACAGCGGGTGGCACAGAGAAATATAGAGATGGGAAGAAAGTGCCCACTACAGGTGTAAGTATTATTCACCAATATCACTGTCAGGAATGATACTAACATCATGCATACTTTGTCAAAGGACTCAGAGAGCCTAAAATGTGACGTTTGAAGATCAAAACAGAGCCAGCTGGAGAAATTAGTATGTAAATCTATAACTGCTCTCATTTTAAGTTGCTCTGGGTAAGAATCGGCTGCATATATCCTTTAATAATAATAATAATAATAATAATATATGGCCAAATGTACAAATGTAAATGTAAATTATGGTCCTATGAATACAGCTTGTTAGAACCAGATGGAGATTCTTGTTAAATATATCATTGTCAAATTAATAGTAATAATCATTTGATGATGAGCTGTTTTTTTTATTTATTTTCTCTTGCACTTACAATGACTAACTTGAGCTTGAGCTTTGAAGAGATTCTTTTACAATTTAATTTACATTTGAAGCGTTTAGCCGGCGCTCTTATCCAGAGCAACTCGCAAATAAGCACAACAGTAGAATTACTCTAAGAGCTGCGACGTGAGAATAATAATAATAAGAACAAAGCAGAGGAGTGTTCAAGTTGTATTTGGAGTTGTTAGTAGAGAAAGCAAATTAAAGTGAATGGAGGAAGTAGATGTGGGAGACGTGATGTGATTGTGGAGAGATATGGTGGTATGAGCCTTTTCTTGAGTACCAGCCTATAAGATGTAAATGTAAAACAATTAAACATGACTGGCAATGGACACAAAGACTGAAACAATCATTAAACAAGTGGAAGCAACCTGTAAATGTAACACTGACATGTTATATCACCTTATAAAGTTGATAAAGCACATGTATTAGCATATAGTTACGCATAGGCATTCATATGGAGTCCAATATTGACAAATTAATTATTTTTAGCTCTGTTTTCAGTATGCTACATGCTACGCCACTGCTGTGCCTGCAGTTTGTTGCTGGCCAGATAGCGTACAGTGAGTTTATCACTGCTTAACAGCTGCCTGCTGCAAATGAAAAAATGCAATGTTGATGACAACACATCAAAACACTACAACTGCAGGACATCAAGCCGAAACAATGAACTGAAAGATCAAAATGCTCCGTGTAGTTGAGATGAACTGCATGGTCGGAGGATAATTATTTGTGAATTTGCCACTGTGAGCGTCCCTTTTTTACATGCTAGGAGGTCACGTGATCCATTGTTAATATGAAAATACTGATTATGGCCACTTTAATTACACTATGACAAAACCCTTCATGTAGCATCGTGAAGCATTTCAGCCTATCAAAAAACAATGAAATCGCTGCCAGTCAACACTCCAGTTTAATCCATTAGTCTTAAAACCAAGCTGGCAGCAGCATCAGTGTTTATCCCTGTGACACGGCAGATTTAACGGAGGCGTGTGTGTAACGTACGCATACATACATGCTGGCATACTCGTATGTGAATGCTTACGACAGATCTTCCACCGAGCCTGTCGTCACGAATCTGTATTTGTATCTGACATCCTGTGATTTTGCTTTGGTTCACGGCCAACTTTATTGCCGCAGTTATCAGACATTTGAATTTAAAGTGTCTTTGTTTTACTGAACCTTAGGGAACCTGAGTCGAGTTTTGATCTCTAGAGAAATGCAGAGAGTGTTTTTTTTATTTTTTATGATGTCAGTCTAGACAAGATAAAAGGTGGATCTAATGTCTGGAACTGGAAAGTGAGTAGAATACTGGCACTTTCTTCTGATAGCATTGTGAGGCATCCTGAGACATTTTTGGAGCTTGTTTCACCATGCAGGGACCAGCTACATGGGAAAAAAGACCTGATCCTGTCAGCCACAGTGCTGTCTAAGTCCAGCTCTAGTTACTCAGGTCAGTTCAGACCCAGGATGATCAGGTCTCTTTCAGGTTTAGTTAGTAATGTAATGGATGTTTTCTCTAAGCAGCAACACATGTTTGACTCGTAAGGACCTCCAGAGTGTGTGTATGTATATGTGTATGTAGGCTCTTATCTTTTTTTTCTATTCCCAGGTAAACGCTCTATCTGCAAGCACAAGATTAGAAAAGAACTAAGGATGCAAGATAAATACAGTTAAAATGAACGTGAGCATTATTACAGTAACAAATTGGGAGCCTTGAACTGAACCTCTGCCTCTACCTGTTTGATGTGCTACTCCAAACATTTTTAGGTCTATGAATAAACTCTATGTGCACAAGTACATGCCCTGAAACTTGCGTATATACATATACACGAGCAGACAGGTGCACATGCAACGCAAACAAACGAGCACACATAGGCACCTATGCAAGAACCCGGAGGGACCTTTAGGCAATGTGGAGTTGGCAAACCGGCAGAAATGCGTTGAATCAGAACAGGTGGGAGCAGCTCCAAGTTACTAGGCTCATAGCTTATTTAGTCCTCCACCAGAAATGCATCAACACTAGGTGTGCAACCTAATGCACAATGCCAAAAAGAAGAAAAGAAAACTGGCACAAAAGAAAACAGCCGCACCTGCAGATTCAGAGCTTGTTAAAAGTTGGAAGTGGGACTTGTTTGAACGTGTGTGTGTGTGTGTGTGTGTGTGTGTGTGTTGGAAGGTTTGGGTAGTTGAGGAAGGCTAAAGAGGCCTAAGAAGTGAGCTAAAGCTCTGAACACTGGGTATCTCCCCTCGTCCTTCCTACACAGCTTCGGGCTAGGGATCTCTTTAACTCGCTCCAGCTTGACTTATTGCGAAAGCTCACTGTGGCCCCAGATGGGCTTAACATTGCAGTCATGAATCATTTGCATCGAGCAAAGCGCCAATAGAGAGTTGGTTGGAGTTGTCCTCGTTGTTAAATCCAGCAGTGTGGACCCCTGCATGAGCCTCTGAATAACTGCAAAGCTTCCTCCTATGTTCAGAAACAAAGCTCATGGTCAAGGCAGCACTCAAAAACTACAACACTTCACTGAACACATTAATATTTCACCAGCGCTGTCACCAGGTGAGTTGGCTGTATGTAGGGAGGATGGAGGGAGAGATAAGAAGAGAGACAGTGAGTGAGAGAGATCGGTGAGCGGATGTGAATATGTTTGAAATGAAAGATGGAAGAGAAATGGATAGGTGGTTTAATATCCGTATTTGTGAAAGGAAGTTAAAAAAAAAAAAGAAGAAAAGAATCAGAGACAGTAGTGTGCTTGTGTTTCAAGGAAGACAGAGAAAGATTTTCTCAGCAGGGTCCAAGTGTTACATTTCAAACACCTGAGATGAAAACGGAGCGTATCATAACCTGAATGTCAGACTAAAATGCTATGGCAGATGCGAGCTCGGATGCACACGCGAACTAATCCAACATAAGAAATTTGATTTCACCTGCAGTGCACTATCATATGCATGCATTAGCTCATGAATAAAGAAACTGTTGAATGTCTGTAATTTTTTTTCTAACTTTTTCCTCACAGTCCAAATAAACAGCAGTGATTGAATAAGGCCAGCCAGAGTTGTTTACATAGTTAATGAAGCAAAGCTGAGCAGAGCTCTTTAGTTGACCAGACGGTGGCTAACCGAGCATTTTTCCGAGCTGTTGTGTAATTATATGCAAATAGCATTGTTTAATTTTCTCCTAATTTCCTTGAGTCTCCTGGCGCTAAGTGTAATATGTGTGACTTTAATCTTACTCAGCCGTGCTGCATGGGAGTAGAGCTATAAGCTTGGTGGGGGAAAGAGACTGAGGCTGTTACACATACATGCAGCACAGGCACACGCACACGCACACAAAACACAACTGTGAAGCAATCAGCCACTTAACACAGCAAATGACTATGGTTATCTAAGCATAACAGCCTGTTGGCTCAGAGAAACAGAGTGATAAGCAGTAAGATACAAACTATTAGGCGCCACCACAGGACTGGCCACAGATTGAAAAAGAGGCTAAATCTTGTTTCACAGTTAACAGTTGATGGAGATGACGCCACGTCTCTCTGATTGTCACCGCTAAATTACATATGCAAATACCTTCATTCAATCCAATTCTACCCACCATCTCCCATACAATGATCGAGCGGAAAAGCATGCAGGAGATTGTGGCCCCTGGGGGAGCGAGATGAAACAGCACGCAGAAAGGCACAATTTGAAATTAGGTTTGATTAGAGCGAATGGTTGCTTGTCGCTGTAAGAATTTGGCAACTGCTTGAGGTATGAGTGTGTTGAGTCCATTAAACATAAGGACCTCGTTAGGTCCGTTGGTCGCGTGGCAGGTCAGTAGAACGGGGTTATACAGTAGCATCATAAAAACACTATTGTAGTCCTGAGCGATTGTGGGCAAAGCTATAAAAGTCTTTGCGGGCCATGTCTCCTCTTTTCATCCAGGCTTTGATGGACTTTATGGGGATTATTCCAAATGAAAAAAAAAAAAGAAAAAAGAAAAGACAGAAAAAGGGATTCACTCATTTTGTACATCGGCATCAAATCAACCACATCGAGGTGGACTCGTTTGTGTATCTGTGTGATTACAAACTTGCGTATGTCACGCGTAAACAGAGTATTTTGTGCCTGTCTGTGAGTGTGTAAATGTAAATGTGATTTACAAACCATTTGATGGAATATTGTTCTCAGCATGGCTCCAAATTAATTTGAATCATCAAGTTGTAGAGCACATCAGCATTTTTTCCCCCCTCAGAGCATTGCACTGCTGCTCCACACACACACACACACACACACACACACACACATATAAAACAGACAGACTGATCACATACTCAAACCAGTGCTTTGGGCTTTGTACATTATCCATGAAGACATTTTCTGCTACACGATTCCAAGTCACACAGTTAAATCAAATGGCAATCCAGAGGGAATAACTAAAAAAAAAAACAAGAACATATCAAAGCATGCAAATGCTTCTCTGCTAGTCTGTAATGCTGAGTAAATGAAGTAATCCGATGCAGAGGGTTCGCTTTCTTTTATCAGTTGACTTCTGATTTAACGAGCCTCCGTGGGCCTGCGAACGTCCTGATGTCATCACTAATAATCAGATAGGGGAAACAGCAGGGGGCCTGAATTTGCTGTTCTGGACTGGTTAGTCAGGTCTCTAGTCAGCCAATGTTAGTGCTGAGCACACTGCTAGCATTGGTGAAGGCTGTCATCTCAGCACGCTGCATCGGCGCCTCTTTTGTCAGGAGCTCCTTTGATCCCCTCAGTTGCAGAGATACAAGCCCACAGCAGAAATATGCTGAATGGATTCATGTATCATCCTTCCCCCCTACAAACAGCCTATGGCCCCCTCACTATTTATGATCATAATAGCTACTGTTATTTATTTTAAAAGAACGATTGTTGTCCTTGCTCTATAGACAATGTTGTTTTCTCTGCCGGAGAGAAAAAAAATAAAATATTTGTCCTCTCGGTGCGGCCCCCGTGTGTGTGATATGAGGCGGCATAGTAAATGTGATGGTGATTGATTCCTGTGTTGAACAGCGGAGAGAGGTACAGAGGAAGGCTAATCTGAGTTATGATTGCCACTGTAATCGCATTTTCTCTCCTGACTCATCCATCTGTCCTACAGTAGCACATACATGCTGTATTCTGATTATGCTGCACATCGAGGCTGCGCGGTGGAGAGGAAGCGCGCTTGCTCCTTCGTGAACACCTTCCGCTGGTTTTCCATCACCACGATTGTCTACATCATAACTCTTTTCCCCTTCCCTTAGCTCATTTTTTATCTTCATGTCCCACTCACTTGCTATCCTGCTGGAGGTGGCGTCAAGCATTTACAGTAATCATGCCATCATGTTGGGGGTAAAATAAGCTGTTTTTGGGTGGTCCAGGCTGGCACAGAGGCTGTCAGGGTAGAAAATAGCCTCTTGCTGTTATAATTCCACCAGCAGGCAGCTGGACCAATAATGGCAACATCATTTAGTTACTGGGAGAATGATAGCAACAGTTCCCCAAGTACAGATGCAAAATGGTATGATGTCATTAAAAGTCAGCCCATAGGGAACATAGCCACAGATTTCAGGGGGGGGAGACACATTTATTCACAACACCCCATTGGTGAGAGCACGCCATGCCAGTAATGAGGTGTCTACAGCTTTGGGAACTGGCTGCGTGTCTGAATATGTGTGATGTTTCTTAATTTTAGGGTGTGTGTGTGCAATTTTGTGTTTGGTCGCCCACACTCAGCCAAACAATGTCCTAATGGAAAAGGGTCCCTGTGCTGTGTTGAATACTGAAATTCAGATCACTCTTCCCAGGAGTAAAATAATACACAGAGAGACAGAAGTCATTTAGGGGCAGTGTGTGTTTGTGCAAAAGTGTGTGTGTGGGTGGGGAGGTGAGGGGAGGGTGGGGGAGGGTGGGTTCCAGGATGAATGGTCTTGCGGTGAGTAAATGACCTGCCTGGATTCGGCTGAGCTCTCCACCCAGACTTCCTGATATCCCCTTTCATCCATCTCTATAAGAGAGAAATGATGGAGAGATGGAGAGGCAGAGGGAGAGGAGCTGAGGAGAAGAGTATGCACAGAAGGGAACTATTTCAAAAGGCAAGAGTGAGCAAAAGAGGCTCATTAGAGAAAAGGGAAAAATTTGGGAGCAAGAGCGACCGAGACAGTATAAGTGAACAAAAAGACTATTAGTCTTTAATATGAATCTGGGCTAATATCTATGACAAAAGGCAGCCTGCTCTCGCCAGACGTGCCTCACTGATGTGACTGTGAATTCCAGTCGATTGAGATGCCACGTGGGGTGAGTTGATCTGGGACACAGATAGACATGTTGTTTGGCCTCAGTCTACTTTTGATGCTACATGATCAAATATGCAATGCTGAGACGTAACCACTGCAGAAATCCAGGCGTGAAGCAACGTGAAGCACGTTTCAGATTAGTATTATTATAAACATGAGTCAGCTGAATATCTCTGGTTTGGAAAGTGGTTGTTTTTAACCTTTTTGCAGGAAATGAAATCCAGCAGTAAAATGCCCTTGCGGTGTGCTGTTGCTGTACCAAACCTAAGCGTTGTCCCATGTACTTTACTCACCATTCTAGGGGAATGGATTTGAGATTTCTGATTTGTTCTCAGTGTCAACCTTCGTTTTCAGTAAAAGGCACAAGAAAATGGCTCTAAGAGAAGGTAATTTAAAAAGACATGAGCTTGGTATTAGAAAACTGGGGACAAGGTCATGGTTACAGAAACTATGCAAGCAGTATGACTACACTGAAACTGGGATACTATAGTGCTATATAGATACTATATAAGAACCTTAAAGAACATTTTCATAGTTTTGTTCATTTTACTTATTTTACTTATTACCGCGTGTGTCAAACTCACGGCCCGCGGGCCACATCCGACCCGCCGTGTATTCATATCTGACCCGCTAGATCATTTTACATTATCGTTATTAATGGCCTGTCGATATGCACTGATAACACAATACTGCACAAAACTACAGATCCCATAACGCAATGCTTCAGCTGCCTTGCCGTGCACTTGCTGCGCACTTCTTGCGTCAATCAAGTCTAGCTTCAAGTTATTGCGAAGATAGCCGTTAGCCGAAGACAACCCCTCACAATGCCGAAGAGAAAAGTTGACTCTGAAAACAGATGGGAGGCTGAGTATATGTTTACTGACATTGACTTGTATAGTTTTGACAGGAGATTTTTTTATGGAGAGCAAAATTCCTCCCTCACGGGCACCTACACTCAAGCTAACCACACTCTAGAAACATCCTACTGTTCCTAGACACCTAGGAACAGAGGTGTCTAGGAACAGTTCATTTCCTTGTCTTTCAGACAAGGAAATTTGCTGACTTTCCTTGTCTGAAAGATGTGTGCGCGACCCAACATGCTGCAGACATAAAGGGGTTCAAAGATAAAATAACGGGACTAGTGCGGGAGTTTGAACAATGCTTTCAGATTTTTGGTCAACTGGAAAAAGTTTTTTGCTCGCCATTCACCGCAAAATACCTCTGATCTGCCTGTCAACATCAAACTAGAAATAATAGACTCGCAGTGTGACTCAGATTTGAAGAGAAAGTTTGCCGCAGCTGGCTTGGACACATTTTACCAGCATCTCTTGCCAGGTTACACAAACATGACAACCCTTGCTGCAAAAGTGTTGTGCATGTTTGGAACCACGTATCTGTGTGCAAGTTTTTTCTGTAATGAGCATCAACAAAACAAACGTGCGCTCAAGGCTCACGCGCAAGCACTTGAATGACATCCTGAAATTGGCTGCCACTCAGGATGTGACGCCTAATATTGATGCACTTGTGAGAGCTAAAAGATCCCAGGTTTCAGGAGTAAAATAAACAGTGGGTTGTTGAAATTGTCAATGCATTGCACAGCTTTTATTTTTCCATCAATAAATAGTGTAACCTACAAGGCAGGGAGTAACTCAGCCCTCTTGAAAAGTTTTTACCTCGGTTTGTATGGTGTGGTGAGTCAGCTCAGGATTAAGATGTGGAAATGACAAATAAGGTATTTGATACCTAGAAGAGTATTTTGTTCAATCTCAGGCTGTGACTTAAAGTTGTATGTCTTTGTATATACACTGAGACAAAGTGTAATCACTCAATCAACCAATCACTGAAATTGCACTAATTTTTTTCAACTTATTTGAAGTCTTTTGTAAAGACCATAATTTGTGATGTGTTCATAATCTGCTTGCACTATTTTGGACCAAAGTAAAACAAAGGAAACAAATCTGAAGTTGTCGTTATTTTTAAGTTATTATGCCATAATTTAATGGTCCGGCCCACCTGGAAATAATTTTTCCTTCATGTGGCCCCTGAGCTAAAATGAGTTTGACACCCCTGATCTAAACCATCACACTGAATAATCTAGATAATTCAGATTTATTTTTTTTTTTAATTTTGGGTGAACTGGCCCTTTCCCTACTACTGGCTTCCCCTTGCAGACAAATGGGCAAACATAAGGCACATGCTCACATAAATTTTGTACATCTGGGCCTGTCATTAGCTCAGTCTGCCAATAAACTGTGAATAAACTGGGCTAATGCTGTTCTAATGATTAACTTTCAGGACAGGATAACTTTCAATGGCTATTGCAGCACTAATTCAAGATAGATGTAAATAGCTTTCTACAAAGCTACCATTATAATATCTAAATCTTTACTTATCCTAGAATTATTGGCTGAGCATTCATGTTTTGTTTTTTTAAACAGAATACATTGACAGTTTATATATTTACACACACATTCAGAGAATTATACAGCATCTCACTCTAAACTTGACCACTGAGCAGCACCACAGGAGAAATAGCCCTGCTGAAGAACAGCACGGTGGTCATTTATACATATACATATACATATACGCTACATTATGATGATGCACCCATCACACTCTGTTTTTATCAGAGCCTAAACTACAAAACATAAACAACAGCTCTGCAGATGACAAACGCAGGTTTGAAACTGCAGCAAAGAGCTCTCAGGAGGGTAATGAGCTGTTCCCTTCCTTTACTGTAGATAACAGTAAAATGCCTTTTATATTATTTTTACAGGTTGCTTGATTATTCATCCAAACAGAGTTCGCTTACAGTTTATGTAGATATCAGGGTCAAACATCTGTAGAATAAGGTTTGCTTCCAGTAGATGCAGAATGCTATTGTGAAGCTTGTGATGTATTAGTCTTTCTGTTGCTATAAATAAAAAATAAAAAAAGTTGGTCAAATGCCATATAGTGGTTACAGATACCACCACATAACCAAAGTACAATATTTCAACTTTATGCAACCCCACATTTATGCATAATATCAGGCTTCCCTACCTGCTCATCCAGTGTTTACAGTGTCAGGCCAGATTTGTGTACCATATAAGTGCATCAACGGTGAATGTAACTGATGGCGTTTAACAGGATAATAAGCTGTCCCACTGCTCACTTAAGAAACCCATTAAATAAACAAGGATTTTTCATGGCTAAAGTGGTATACTTAACATGCCCTAGGGAAAGATACTGATTAAAAAAATGCAAGTAACATTACAAGACCTTTGCACTCAACATAGCCCATGAGCCCCTTGCTCCTTGTGAATATGCCGTTAGTCATTTTGATGACTCATCGTGCATACAGAGGTCTAATTGTTTGCAGGAAACTCTCCCTTCAGGTTAACTTTTAAGCAAACTTAAAAAAAAAAGGCATGAATGAAACTATGTTATTACATTCAATTATAAATTAACCCACTAGGAAGCCTCTCGGAGAAAATTATCTCTGGGCCTGTCAAATCAGCAGAAATACAGTATCGTTCCAGAGGACAATCACAAAACAACTTATTTTCATCATTCAATACGTGAGATTTTTCAGGAGTTGCCTAAAGGCAAGAGAATAATGTATCTTTTGTTGATCTCACAGAACAAATACCAATTAATTGCATCCAATGATCGCAAAGTATATGACTGCAACATGGTAATCATGGTGCCTTCGGAGCCGGTCAGGGAATCTGCAATAGATATTTTAGCCCATAATCGTCTTTTCTGATTAGATTTTGTAGGGAGAGTCCAGTTGCCTTTACAATTTCTTTTTTAAGTGAGACATTGTTTTAGAAAGCAGAGTTGGATGCAGAGTAGGGAAACAGAGAAGATAATTATCTAGCAATATCCATTAGATTTTAGGCCTGCAGGACTTTAAGATCCCCCCATCTATGTACAAATGCAATCATTATACCGTCATTGGGCATTTGCCCTCTTCCCTTTGGGCTACAGGAAAATTAAGTCACTAATCTGGAGGGCTGTTACCTCGGTATCAGTATTAATTGCAGCATCAAATAAATGGGACAAATCTCTGCATTAGGCCTAATCACTTATCTGCCATTAAGGCTTTCGAGCCAGGGGGTATAATTGGAGCAGTTCATAGTTGTGGAAAATAACTTTGTGTTATCATCAACACAGGCACAGGGGTGGCCCGCTTAGAGCTTGGCAACTACAGTATTGTTAGTTCAGATCAAAATAAAGGGATTAGATGGTAACTTCTCTGGTGTTGAATGTTGTGTATGTGTGTGTGTACATGTGCATAATGGTGTGAGCTGCGTGTGAAACAAACTGGGTGTCTTTGCAATGTATGACACAGGTCTTTGATGTTTGTGTGAGTGTATGAAAGGGCTATCAAAACCCTATGTAGACGAATGCATTGCTGTTCTGGTGCACATACTGAAAGGCATATCCAGAAACAAAGTCAGCCAGCGATAAGGCCCGGACTCGCCTCAGAGTCAGAAACCTCGTCCCTCTCTCTCTCTCTCTCTCTCTCTCTCTCTCTCTCTCGACAAAACCCGCCGATAACTGCAGATCTGTTCCTCAAAAGCTGAAGAAGCAAAGAAAATGAGAAGGCAATAATCTTTCTGTAAATGCCAGCTCAGAGTTTAACACTACAAAGTCACCTCCAATTTAGATTCATAAAGAAGATTGCATGCGTCAGATCTTCTTAAGTACTGGGACTTTTAGGAGAGCCAAACTTAATTTCCTTAGTTGGCAAATACTTCTGTGATGTGTGATTTCTGTATTAAAAGGAAGCAGATGGGAGTGTGTATGATACATGTGTGCGCATGATCAGCAAAGTTACTGTGGTCTATAGTGACATCTGACCCTAGTGACTTTATTATGTTCTAACTGGGATGGAAAACAATATTCACTGATCTGTGAATGACCTCCATCACTCTGTAGCTGCATTTTTCACTCTCAATTATTATGAAGAGCTGCATACCAAGCCCTGATTGATGCTGATTGAAACATGTAAAGGGCAACAAAGAGCAATGAGAGACCCCCCCAACACACACACACACACGAGCTTGGCTTGTGTGCATGACCGAGTGTGTCCCCTTTTACACTTAGTATGCCAGAGAAGGAACACATAATTTACAAAATATCACAGATAATCGAGTCGAGATTAACGATCTCATTTTTGATTAATGCCTAATGTTTAATTAACTCAACTTTAGGTCTGTGGCTTGTTGGAGGTTCCCCTGCATAGTAAATAGGCTTCTTGCTCAGTGTCAGGTACACCGTGGGCCCCGAGTGTTCATGCTGGTGAGGAAGTGGGACAGATACATTTTATATTAATCTCCTAGGATGATAGTTGTGGGCTGCCAGAAGCAATGAATAATTAATATAACCAGAACAAGATGAAGAATGGCGAAACAATAAGCCGCACATACAGTAGAAGAACGCTCGTCCGGATATGTTTATCTACTGAAAGATTGAGTGTGTGCTCCATATGTGCATACTTAAAAACATATGTTATGTCTGTGCTACCCATGTTGTGCATCTGTGTGTGTGTTTTGTAAGCACTCCACTGCTGTATCCAATATGGTGCATACACAATAAAGGTGTACGTCTAAGTGTGCATCCACATGCTAAAGCAGGGGAGATTATGCCAACACTGTGTATAGTACGCACGAGTATGTGTGAGCGCATATTATGCCGCCGATTATAAGCTCCTCTTTCTATATAAGACATTTCTTTGAAGCTTAGGTTGGTGTACAAGACAAAGTAACCATGAAATTGACACCCAATCCGGCTGGCTGATTGGTCCACGACCAAACGAACCACTTAAACAGTCGCGAGCCTTTCTAGTAATATTTCATCAATATAAAATCAGTGCTTTCCAATATGTATTATATTTCATAGCCAGGATATGAAAGCCTACTGTGTCTAGAACATATTTTTTTTCCCTCCAGCCTCTCAGCCCCTCCTCTCTTACTTTCTTCCCGCGGTTGGCATACCCTGCGCCAGTCTGATAACATGATTTCACGCAAAAGTGAAATCCTCCTCGTGTCTGATGTTCCTCTTCCTATACGCCCCCACCACCTAACATTTGTAGGGAGGCTGGTCAAAGGGAAATATATATATGTGTGTGTGTGTGTGTGAGAGAGACAGAGACAGAGAGAAGGTGGGTAAGAAATCAATGTCTTTGGCAGGTGTGTCCTCGTGTTTGAGAAAGAGTGCAAGAGAGGGGAGAGGAGTGTCACTGTGTGTGTGTGTGTGTGTGTGTGTGTGTGTCTCTCAGACGTAAATGGGAGCTCTGAAGGGTAGTGTAGCATCAGGGAGTACGTTTAATATATCAGATTAAGCATCTGATGGATGAGGGAAAAAAGTGAGTGTGTGTATGTGTGTGTAAAACTACACCCTTAAGAGAGATAGAGAGAGAGAATGGATTTTTGAACGATAGCCAAGAGATAAAATGACATTTACGGATCAGAACTTCGCATGTCTTTCATTCTTGAACATCAGGCAGTCTGTCTTTTCCTTGGGACCAATCTGTCACCTCAGCTGGGCCCCTGAGTTTGGGAAAAAAAAAATATGCAGATGGAAAAAGTTCACAGCTCTTCTGTCCGAAAGGAAGAAGAGCTGTACGGGAATATAAACTGAGCTTTGTCCTGTCCACCGTACCTCACATTCAGAGTTTGTTGCTTTCACACCAGTCCTAAAAGTCTTACACTGTACTCTCCACATATTTTCCTCCAGCAGCAACTGTCCAATCCAAACCTGCGTCTCCACTCTCTAGGCTACTACACCCATTTCTTTACAGAAGCATGACCAAAAAGATCAACCTAGGAGTTTTTTATGGTACTAGGAGTGGTATGGGATCCTTTCAGCAAGTGTGAAATGTTTTGTATGAAATATGAGAACCCTGGTATCGGCACCTTTTCTGAAGCTATGGAAGAACTAAAGGGAGCATAATCCACCGTATTTTACTTGAGATGTGACCAACTTGACTGTCACACAAAGAAAAAAAACGTAGTGCTTGACACTACATGGGTGAATGGAGGAGCATAACAGACGCACGGCCTTCAACGGCGCCCACAAAACCCCATCTTAGACACATTTTAAGGTGTATTTATGTTAGCAGTTATAATCTTTTTAATGTCAGTAGTTTGATTCAAACACGTTCTCTGAAGCATATAGTTTTCTGTTCTGAAGTACAGCGCCGTACATCTTTGCTCATCTTTACTAGTCAACTGAATCTCATCAGAGCCTCAGATGTCTGGATTTGAAAGGTTTTAGGTTTGTTAGTTCCGTAATTTGTGTCTTACGTGATGTGGGAAACTCGCTTTACTTCTTTTTAACAAGTTTATCCCCTTTTTTAAATTTACCCTTGGTAAGAAATGATGGATTCTGTGTCCCTAACGCAATCTTTAATGTATATATATATAAATTGGGAATGTCATCAAAAACTACAGGCACACAAAATTAACGATCCAGTCCATCAATCAACTGATCAATTTGTCAGTTTATCATCAGTCAGTCATCAACTATAGAAATATTTACAGCTTCCTCCTCTGAAGCAGTTTTAACAGAGAGAGAGAGAGAGAGAAAGAGAGAGAGAGAGAGAGAGAGAGAGAGAGAGAGAGAGAGAGAGAGAGAGAGGTGTTTTGATTCATGCCAAAACACATCTGCAGATAACAATATCATTTATCAATCCTGCAATCATGATAGAAAATTTCAGCCTAAGTGAACGTCTGGCAGTCGGGTTTTACAAGCCAGTGAGAAGGTGGCAAGTCGACTAAAAATAGCCCTGCAGCAGGGTCTCATAAATGGGAAGGAGGAACAGTAAAGGGAAAACAAAAAACAAAAAACAAAAAAAACACAGCCAAGTGGTGATTTCATTTCCCTACCTGTCATAGCGCAGCTAAATAACTCTGGTCAGGGTATTACAAGCTCTGGGCTCGATCACTCTGTACAGCAATCCCATGCAGGTGGGAAATGAGCAGGAGGAAAGGGAGGGGGGGATAAGAGCGAGAGAGAACGGGAAAACAAAAATGGAGAGTGGAAGAGATGGATAGACCAGATGGAGGGATAGAGAATGGTAAATTTAGAGAGGTGGAGGCAAGGCAGGAAGGAAAGGACACAAGGAAATGGAGAGGAACAGGCAAGAGATGATAAACAGAAAGCTGAGAAGGAAAGGATGGAAATGGGACATGGGATCAGAATGGCTGAAGGAACAGGAGGAAGTCCTGCTGGGTGTGCGCAAGGATGAGTATACATACATATAAACACACACACACACACACACACACACACACACTCTGACAGATGGAATTACACACTCTGTAACTGTCCTGGAACACACACACAAAGACGACAGTCGACTTTATGAAGCAGGAGTTCTCTGGGCAAGGTTACATCCTCAGCAAGTTTACACTCTGTCTTTCACCCTCACACCCTCACATACATTCTGACACACACACACAAACACACACACGCGCACACACATACACACACAGATAGAGAGAGAGAGTAAGAAAGAGCAACTGAGAGACAGACCAAGGGAAATAGAAATATTACTTAAGTGATTCCAATCTGTACCATACTGTAACAAACTGCAGTGGTCGCCTGCCAAGGGAGGGATAGAGTGTGTGTGTCAGAGACAGAGAGAGAGAGACAGAGAGAGAGGTGGAGGTGGAGGTGGAGGTACAAGATGAAAGGTGTGGGAAGGGAACACAGAGACACAGCAAGACAAAACAACTGAGAAAAGAAAAAGGAAATCTGATAGATGTGCCAAAGCAGAGCAGTGACAGGACACTGTTTGCTAACAAATGACAGCATTAGAGTGACAGTCATTTATTAAAATCCGTGCATTCACTGCATATCATTGCATAGATAGAGTATCATACGGTATAACAGCCTTCCAGTCAGGATAAGAGTGCATGATCTCGGTATATTTGGGCTTCAAGGACACTTGATTCAAGTCATAAAAATGAAAGATGACTTGTTGGAACGGAGTCACTGCGGAATCTCTCCCTTCAACTTCTCATCCCTCCCTCATATATCCCCTCTAACTCTTCCCTTTCTCTGTTTCCCTCTCTCCCTCTCTCCTCTGCGGACTCTTTATCCTGCCAAAACAGTGCCTTCGTCCCAAACCCTCAGAGGTGGAGGCAGGGATAATTGAAAAAGTTCTCACACTGGGAGTTAAGTGAAGCAGATAAGGGGAGAAGTAGAAGGGAGCGAAAATGTTTGCGGCACAACAAATGTACAGGATGAATGTGTCTGTTTGATTGGAGCGAAAAGAAAAAGAAAGAATTTCTGTCCTGAAAGAGAGTAGGCGATAAATGAGTGTGTGTGTGTGTGTGTGTGTGTGTGTGTGTGTGTGTGGGTGGTAACACGGCACGGGAGGAAGCGAAAAAGAGAATGAAAGCTTTATCTTATCGACTTTAGCCATCGCTGCCGTCCACTGGCTCAGATTATAATACCCACTTATGCAAATACACCCTCATCTCTGCTCCCCTGATACTGTGGAATCGCCAGCAATGTTTTAACAAAGTGTGTTTTTGTGTTGGCTTGTGTGTGTCACCGTTTTTGACATGTTTATGTGCTCAGCCCAGTGCACCTCTTGGGTCAGTGTGTGGATGTTGTTTGTGCAGGAAAGTGCTGTGCCAAGAAAGACACCACCACCACCACCACCACCCCACCTTCTCGCTTCCCATCCCTTCAACCATCCATCCACGCCCTTCATCCCTCATTCCCCTTTCCTGCCTCTGTGCTTCACTCCTTGCTGACATCCCTCCCTTTCTTTCCATCTTTCTTTTCTCCGTCCCTCCCGCTTCTCCCTCCGCTTCATCCTCTCCCCTTCACTCCTTCTGTCACTGCCTTTGTCTTTTCACGGCCACCTCAAATGGCTTCAGATCAATCAAAGGCACTCAACGGACTTTGTTAGTGAGCCACTGTTGTGGGAGAATAAAGCCATACACCCAGGGGTCTGCCGTCCTCATAATTAAATAGCTGGAGGACTGAATGCTTTCCTCCCCAGGACCTCCTGCGCACTCTGCTGACAATCTACCTCCAAGCAATTTGTGCCACTGCAAAACTAATCACTTAGCCTTGTTCAATCTCAGACATGCAATGGAGAGAAAACCAGCAGTATTATTATGTTTCGTAAAAAATATCCACTGTTAATAAATGCTTTTGGAGAAGCAGCTGATGCTGATTTGAAAGCATGGTAATCCACTGGTTTCCTGCAGAAGAGGCAGGTTACTGTGGTATGCTGATGAAATCAACAGTCGATGGGATTGACAGCTCCGGATCCAGGGCCTGTCAATCACAAACTGATTTATGCATAGCAGGAAAATAAGTTGTATGTGCAGGGATCAATATCTCATCCTTTAAGTGCCTTATACTCTACGACCTACTGTGTGTACAATACACCAACACGTTTAAGCGTGCTTTTCATTAGCAGCATTTGTTCAAAACTGACTTTGGTTATTAAATGTGAATACTTTCAATTACTCAATGGGATACATAGTTTAGCTTCCAACAATTGTATATAAGCATATATCAACAATTGATTAAATTAATATGTGAAAGATGTAGTTACTAACCTCTCAGCTCTGAGCTTTTTAAAAACTAAAAACACGGACAAGAAACGCAAATGTGAACATTTACACTTCCATGACAACTCTACCCTTCATCATGTGAAAAACATGTGATATGAATGTGTTAAGATTATTCTGTTTGATTTATGAATCAAGGTGGTAAAATGCCTTTTGAATCAGATCCAACCCAACCTCCGCACATAAATAGAAGACGGGCCTGGCACCAAAGCACATATGATTAACTACCACACGTACACACTCCTAAAACACACACACAGAACACACAAAGCATTTTTCACATCAAGCATTGTGACAATAACACACACACACACACACACACACACACACAAATAGTAACATTGGCAGAGTATCGTTACTGGTGGGAAAGCCTTGGCAGTCGACCTGTAGCCCGGTGCTTCTGACTGAGGATGGACAGGCCGGTCTATCAGGAATCCTTTAATGACAGCTGACAAGGCTGCCAACCAATGCTGCAACTGTAATACAGTGCCATTTTGAAAATTAGCACTGTTAAACAAAGTCTGGGGGCGACTGCCACTGAAATGTCCAATATAATGATTGCTTTACTGAGTCATAAGCTTTGCTTTGTTTCTTGTGCAAAAGCGACGAAAACAAAATATCACACCAGCTGAATAACCATGTACACCAGGGGCCGGATGAGATGACGTCCCGAGCCTCCCAGTTGAATATATATGTAATAACACCAACTGTTTATTCTGTTTGAGCAAAACTAACAAAATAAATTCAAAGCACAAAATGTCACTTTTCACACTTCATCTCTCACGGAAAATGTATCCTATTTTTTTTATTGCCAGCAGAAGTATTGTAGGATGGGTAATCAACCTAGCCAATCCCAGAGTAATACAGTTATAATACATTATATAACATTGGCAAACCTGTTTCATAATGATCTGGATATTTTGGCTACTACAAGCCTGTGATTGATTTCTATTTATCAATTGCAAATGTCATTACAATTGTGTGACCTGGTGGTCCTTTTTTTCCCCCACACCTAATATCATAAAAAGGACAAAGAACCATTTTCTGAAGGCTGAAAGTTTTCTTGCTTCCTCACAAAGCCGAGCGCTGAAAAGGCTGGGGAAATATTTTTAGACACTGTGTTGAATGCCTTTTCTTGACGCAGGCAGCTGGGTGAAGCACAAAGTGCTTCTCCCCAAAGCCACGTGGGTGAGACTTAAAAGTGAAGTAGTTTCTTTCTATGCTTCTAATGCCTGTTATATTAAAAGCATACAGTAGGTTTATAGCAACAATCTTTGAAAGTAAAATTCCATTTTTAAAAAGTAGATTTTAATCCACTTTTCTGCAGCAAGTTCAGGTGTCTCTTTCCTCATCTAATTTTCCACCTGACGAATCTCTACCGCCAGTCCACACCGGCGAGCTGCCTGAAGAAGATATCTCTATCCAACCACTCCGCCCAGTTGTCCTGCCTGAAAAGATTCTTTCTACCAAACCACTCCGCCTAAATGCCTCAATGCCAGTTCACTCTGATGTCATCACTCGAAAAAAATAAATAAACGGCCTACTTCGAGCAAAAAACTCAAGCTGATGTACCTTTACTTTTTTATGTTTTATTTGTCATTTTATCTTTCCAGATCTTAGCTGTAGAATAAATCTAAAAAAAATGTTATTACAACTGAAATGTTATGGCGGTTTTCAATTCTCCCTTTAAAAAAAAAAAGCAGTGTGAATGGACTATAGATGCAAGATATATGTATGCTACTGACCTGAATTAGAGTGAATTATTGCTCCACTGTGTTGCGTGACTTGGCATGAGATAAGTGTGACAGGGAAGCTGCTCTAGCGCTATCTGGAGGACGGTTTGTCCTCTATTCCGAAGGGCAATGAGGAAGGAAAATTGATCACATCCCATTTCTTTGCTCTCTATCATCCATTTTTTATCCCTAACTTTTCCGTCTCTTCTTTTCTTTTTGTGTCACCCCACCCGTATGCCCTCATTTATTGTCTCCTTGCCTCATTCACCCATCTATTGCCCTCAGTCCTCTCTTTTAAATCTCTTTTCCCTGCTACCCTGTGTCTCCTAGTGGCACGTCTGCAAGTCTTCTTCCAACCCATAAATAGCGGTTATGTGTTAGATATGAATATCAGATTGTCTCGATGTTTCTCCTGCACCAGCAGCCCGCCGACGTTCCGCTCAGCTCTGCTTTGTGGAGGCAGCTTGAACACTGAGGTCAATACAAAAAGAAACTGGGAACGAAAGAAAGAGGCCTGAAACCAGACTTCCTAATAAATGATAACTGCTTGCTTGTATGATGAACGCTCCCGGATACGATCTGACTGAGCGCGTGGTATCCGTGCATGTGTGGGGCAGAGCTGCGATTGTCATGTCTGAGTGTGTATTTCACTGAGTTTTGTGTACATGTCTGTGTGTATGATTGCATCTACAGCAATACGTCTATGTAGTGTATAGTGGTTACAAGAGATAAGGGGGGAATGTGTTATTATGCATTGTGCAGTGCACCGTGTGTGTGTGAGAGTGTAAGGGAGTTAAGGGTTCGGCGTGCTTCAAACAAACTAGTTTGTATAAACAGTCATCTGATTAGTCAAAAGGCAAATGTGTTTATAGCCACACTCATGGTGGGAGCAAAAATGGTGCCGTCATAGTGGCAGGATGTGATAAGTTCTTCAAATGAGGATAACAGTGCATACATTTAGGTAGTAGTTCCTCACATTCCTCATTTTCAGTAAAAACTACACACACCTGACTAATAGCTGTGGCTCGTGTATTTGACGGATCCATCTTTGGGACTGTAGGCGAGAAGGGCTTTCAGACGCTGTCAAACAATCCAACAAACACTTCACCGGAAGCACACCGAGGGCTTTCAGAGTCGATTAGGACATTTATTATATTTGTGATGTTGGCTCTCTTGATTCAGCACATTGGATTCAAAGATAAATAATGAGTATGGGATTAACGGGCTGATTTTCAGCTTTATTAGACATGATGTTACATTAATCTGATGAATAGTGTAGGAATTGTAGTCCACGCAGCCAACTTGAGGAGACACAAAGTAATTGGACGAGTTAAAGGGATAGTTCGTCTCGATACTACACTTTTTGAAGTGGGGTTGTATGAGGTACTTATCTATACTCAAGTTTTTACCTGCAGTAGATTGAGGCCCCCAGTGTGGAGAAGCAGACGGCTGTGTCTGTACCAGCAGCGCACTGACTGTATTACACTGCAGCAACACTCAAACAGCGGATCTGCAGCGATACGGTGCACGGCAGGGATAGGAAGAAAAATATGACTTTCCATATATTATATAGTGGACACATGCATATGTACATAATAAAAATAAATGTAGGAATTTATGTTCCTACTGATGTTTTCATACTATCCAACTAATCTAAAGTTTGTGGTGCTGACACCCGCATACACTTACAACAGTGCACAAGCAAAGGGAAGAAATGGTAAAAGAACTAGCGAGCTGATTAGCAAACATGGATATAAAGCTATGCAAATGTTTTATGAGGAAGAAAATGGATTTGCCATCAACAAAGTGTTTTAGCCTTAAGCATGCAGTGTTTTTCGGTGTGAAACACATAATTTAAACTATGTTTGTTTGCAGAAAAAAATGCCAAAGGACACCTTTCAGTAACTTAAATAAAGTCTTCACAGTTAATATTTTTGTTGCTCTCCTGTGCAGAGATCTTCCAATCAACAGACACTTCGTGCCAGAGCTGTACTGCAGCCACTTTCACCGCCTACATGCGTCACGGTCCTTTCATCTTCTTTAGCAAGTCAAACACATGCTCCTTTTGGATTGAGGGCAGGTGACTCAGCCAGTCAGGCACATTACACTGTTTCTGGTCTCAAAAACTCCTCCTCGGTTGCCTTGTCAGTGCGTTAAGGATTATTGATTTTTCTGCATTACCCTGAAAGTCGGCGTTTTAACAACGTCGAGATTATTTAATTTTTGATCCAACGGGCTGGAACGGAGCCAACCGGGGAGAAATCGCTTGCGCTGATGTAAACAATGTCAGTGATGTAAAACGATGCGTGTTCATGTGTCTACGCGGGTGCAACTGGTGCACTGATATGTGTCTCCTGACAGCTTTTCCTCTGTGGGCAGGTGGTGGTTGAAGAGCCCATCCAGATGGGCTTTAAATCATCCACACTTTCTTGCCAACTCCCCAACATAAATATCCCAGAAGGAACACAGAAGTTACCTTGGGGTCCGCCATCTTTCAGTCTCCTGTCTACGCTGCGTCTGCCTCTCAAATAACTTCATCCCTGACAGATTTTCTCTCTGTCACTTCCTGGTCTTCTTTCCCCCATCTTTTATCTCCTACTAGCTTGCTCACTTACACTTTGCTCTGTATTTCTCTGGTTTTTTTTTAAAATCTTTCCTTTTCTTTTTTTAAATTATTCACCATACCTGTCTGAATCGCTCAGTCTTTAAGTCTAAGCCTGTTTCCTTCTGCAACTCTTTCTTTTGCTCACTCTTTTATCCTCTGTTACTTTAAGAATTTCTGTCTTCCCCTTTTATGGATGTTTACCACACTTTCTCATCTTCACCCTCGGGTGTTTGGCTAACCTGTCGCTTTGGCACTTGCTCAGCCGTGTCCCGCAGCCATCTGTCAGCATCTGTTTAATCTCACATCGGCACATGTCTCTCTCACCTGTCTTGCCTCCTGTCTGCCTCTCCCATCTGTTTGTCTTTCACCTGTGACCTATGGGAGCATCTATAAGGCCATATGTGTGTGTTGTCTTCAAGCACGCCCTTATCACTGAAGCCCACCTGGCCTAGATTCCTGGTGTTCTGCCTCAGTTGCTACTTACTGTAACGCCACATCACACATAGTTAAACAACTGCTGCACAGTCTACAGAAGGTTAGATGAGGATGTGAACAGTACAGTAGAAAGTAGAGATGCATATTTCAATGTGTATCTTTTCATCTTTGTGTGTTTTGAATAAATAATACACTATGTGTGTAAGCGTTAGACATAATCTGTGTGTGTGTGTGTGTGTGTATACCATCCTTTTTCTATATTGGTGTGTGCATGCAGGTGTGAGTGAGTGTGTTTTTTTCAATCACAGATAGCTCAAAGTTATCATTCACTAATCCTCTAATGAACTGCCACAGTTTAGATAAAACTGCCTCTTTAAAACTCCTCAATGGAAGAAAAAGCACAAGGCCCAGAGCTCCTGTCATCCTCCTGCTTTCCTTCAATACTTGCATCCACTCCCACCCTCCTCCAACTTTTAATCTCTCCCTCCTGTCGATCCCCTCTTCCCTCACTCCCTACACCATGATTCGTCCTTTTATAATTTGATCCCTCCTTCGGTATTCTTCGGTTTCATCCCAGATCCCTCGTGACCTGTCATTGCCTTGTTCCGTACTCCCTTATATCTTCCTTTCCTCCTCTTTTCTTTTTTTCATACCACCACTCCTGTTTATTCATCATATCTCCTCCCTCTGTCCTTTGTTTCCCCAACTGATTTCTCTTTTCTTTTTTAATAGACCACATCTTTACTCATTCCCAAAGGTATCCACTTCATCCTTCCTTCACTTGACTCCTCCTTCCCTTCCTTGATGGGTCTTATATTCACATACATTACCTTTACCTGTCTTGTACCCTTCTACACAAATCCACAATTTCCTTCTTAATCTATCGTTTCTTTTTTGACTAGATTTATGTTTCTCGTTTCCCCTTTTCCTCGATTGCTTTCATTCTTCCTTGTCTACTAACCAATTCTTTCTTCCTTAATCTCTCCATACCTCATTTACTAATAATTTTTTCTTTTTTCCTTTAATCCCTTCTTTCCAAATTCTTTACTACCTATATCCTTCTTTTCCCCTCAATATCTTCATCCCTTGCTCTATTATTTTCTTTCTTCTTCAATTCCCGCCTTACTACCGCCTTCCTAATGTTTCCTTGATCTCATTTCTTTCAACCTTTCCTCCGTGATTCCTCCCTCCTGCATTTACCATCAACCATTTCCTTCTTTCTTCTGTGATCCTTACATATCTCCCTCTATCCCTCAATTACATCTTTTTTAATAATAACCACATCTCCTACTCCTCCTGATACATGCAGCCCTTCCTTTCCTTTTGGCTTCTATCCATCACTGGCCTGCTCTATTTGTTTTTCTCTTAGAGTTACTGGACACATTTGTTTCACCAGAGGCAAAAAAAACAAAAACAAGCTGAGCACAAGCCAAATATTAAAACAACTAACTCAAATGCCATACTGATCAGCTCAAACAGGCCCACAGTCCATTTGGTAATACATACTCCGCTGTTTCTGCTGTGCTTAATTAATCTGGCTCAGTCAAGACCACACTGAACTGTCATCATAACACTAATAAAAGAAAAAGCTTTGAGCTGTTTGCATTAAGTGGCCTGCTTGTCTCAAACTGTCAGTTTGCCTGTGGCTCTGGCTCAGTGCAAGTTTTGTCCCTCTCTTTTCATTTCGTTTATTCCACTGTGGTCGGGGCACAAATCCCCTCATCATCACAAAGGAAAGACTAAAGGCAGCACAGCCTTGTAAAGACTCATTAGGCTTCATAACCTTTAGTGAGCACAGAGAATACACTCTTCTGTGTGTGTGAATCACATATATGCAGGTATACATTTGTGTGGGGGCGTGTGCATGTGTCTCTCTGTGTGCGTGCATGCATGAATGTGTGTGTGTGTGTGTGTGTGTGTGTGTGCGTGCGTATATGTCCTCTGAGAGCAAGGCTAGCTCAGAGCCACAATGCATCTTATTCAGCAGGGTCTCTGGATTAAAATGTAATTTCATTCAAAGTCGCAAATTGGGTTTTTTACTGTATTAATCTTCATTTTACTAAGCAGAATGAGGTATGTCATTAAAAAAAAAGAAGAGACTTAATGAAAGAATGCAGGATGGATAGATTGCAGAGGGAAAAAGTAGTTCCCCACCGGAACGATAAAGGTTATTCAGAATCATAAGACGGTGAAATTCATGAATAATACACCACGTGACTATTTGTATATTTGCATTGTGTATTGTAGTGATGATATTTTGCTGATGATAATAACAATGACATCAACATTTGCGGTTTAAGATTGCAACGTAATGTTTCCAGTAATTGCATTACATTCTAAAACTAAAGCACGGAAAGTACAAGGAGTCTGAGCAACAGATAAGGGCAAATAGGGCACATAAAAAAAATAAAAAAAAAAGATTCTGAGAAATATGAATAAAATGCTCTCTGTATTGCAGAATATTTAACATTTACTGTTGGACATACAGTAATTGATCTAACTCAACTACAAGGAGAAGAAAAAAAAGAATGACATTCAGAATTAGACTTTCAGGGTGCATTTCAATAGCATTAAGTGTAGCTGGGAGTGAATGACTGAGCTGCGGAAACACAGCTTCCACTGTGAAGAATGACAAATAATGAATTCACACCATACCGCCCCTCTCACCTAATCACATATAAGAATCAGCAAAACCATTTCCTGCCGCTCTCCCAGCTAATACATTTCCGGAATAGAAATCATGATCCACAAAAATTATTTCAGTGATATTATCAGCAAATCTGGAATTGTTGGGTAAGACCGGCTCTAAAAAGCGTTGGCGCATTAAAAATGAACTGAGACTGCATATATGTTCCTTTTTTTTTTTTAATTAAATCTGTTTCCAATTGTGCAACTAAATTATGTCATGCTATAATGACTATGCTATATTACCGACACATCCTAGCGTACTGCTGAAATACCAATTTCATTCATTTTGTGGTTAATTTAACATTATTTTGGGATTTCTTAAACATCAAATATCTTCAATTTCCCTCATTCAACAAAAAGCTTACTGATGATTAAATCACCTGCCCAAATGCCCATAACGGCCCTGATGGGAATTAGAAGCCAATTTCCTTTTTCTGCCCCCGACTCCCCCATACATCCCTTCTTCTTTTCTCCTCTTCTCTCTTCCCATCCTCCCTGCTGAGATGGACGGGAGAGATTTACAGTTAGGGGTCACACAGTGGTTCTAATTAGCTTAAGTAGGTTGGGAGGAATAAGCACTTCCTTGCTGAGACACATCACCAAGTCCCACAGCTCTGTCTGACTAAGCAGAGACAACCGACCTCTGCCTCTGTCTTTCTGTTCCTCTGTCTGGCTGTCTGTGTCCTTTCTCTGTCTTCACTGGTGCTGGAATTTCCCCTGTACTACAACATAAAGATATTTTGACAATAGCAAACTTAGATGGCAATTTACAGGAGAAATTCACTTGTCAAAGTACATAAGGACAACCCTTCTGCAGGGGCTACAGACATACCGAAAGGTAGTTTGGAGAAATATCCAATATCACCACCTCCAAGAAATGTCACAAATACTGCATTATGCTGCAGCCACACTGCTGTGACATTTCGTTTTTGTCTTCAGATAGAACGTTAAAGGTAGAAAACTAAAAAAAAAATAATACGGTGCCAAATACTAATTATTAGTTCTTGTTTTTTGACATGCTCTTTGACCTTGAGGAAATGTATTTGCTCTACTTACTTCAGCTTTTGACTAAAACACACACACAGACAGACACACACGTCACCTTTTATTTTCGTGATATTTTAAATTTTCTAAAAACGGACTTCCCTGTCATAAAGTAGCTAGTGTCTGTGCCTGCAAACACGGGCTAAATTTCCAATAACGCAAGAAAAAAAAAAAAAAAAATCACCACAATTTAAAAAAAAAAACAACGAATAAAAGTCCTTCCAAAAACAAAGGAAACAAACTCCTCTCCTCTTTTTAGACCAATCTGCGATGCATTCAGCAATTGTCTGGCAGAGGGGTTTGTTTAGTCTCTAAATTTCTCCAGCTCTCCTTTCCTCCTCTCAGGAGCACTCTTCCCTTGTTGCTCAAATTAAAATAGCATTTTTAATTAGAATTATATATTCTCTTTGTATATTTTGCTATCAGCAGAGAAACTAGTGTACAATTTCCTGCAACTAACAATTCGCCTCACTGTTGACCCAGCCCACTCATCACTGGCCCAGCACTGTGTGTGTGTTTAGGAAGCTATCCCACCTCCTACTGTACCAGCCTCCTCTTATTTTAGTTCTCACATTGCACCATAGAGTGCTAGAAAATGAGAACACGCTACAATACTTCATCAGCCATGAACTAAAATGAGAGTCTTGTAACCAACTAATGATTATTAATTTTTGCAAAAGTAGCTTTAGGATAAATCGATCAATTGTTTATTGTGTAAATGTCAGAAGATGTTAGAAGGGCATGAGTTATAATCTTAATGTTCTTAATGGCTATCATTTTTCCAGAAACTGCTCCTTTGCCACACACTCAGTAACCAACTGTGACATCTTTACCGGCGGATTTTCTGTTGATTCATTTTTTTTTGTCTGGTTGCCAATACTACTCATTGCAGCTATCCTGTTCTGCAGCTTAAAAAACAAACAGAGACTATTTCTGCCAGACACATCACCTCCTATGAACCTAAAAAAAAAAGAAGTAGCCAAATACAGACAAAAATGTTTTTATGAATTTTCTATAAGGCTGAAACACTGTTGTGTTGCATGAACACACAAGCTTACCAAAGCAGGTGTCCATTTATATGAATATGCTGCTTGAAATTATTTCTCAGAGAGACAGAGAAAGAGAGTGATGTTTCTCTTTTGCCGGGTGACTGCTTGGCACAGTTCTGTAGAAGTGAAAGGCCTCCCACAGCTAAGCCACCCCCCCTCCCCCTCGTCCTGGCTCACCCTTCTCCTCTTTTTCTCCTTGTCTCTTCTCTCTCTCTCATACTGCTTATCTCTTTGCATGGCCGACACATCTGTCAAGTGGTGTGACTTCTCATCTTCTCATTCATGCAAGCTTTATTGAAATCGAATAAGCAATCCATTGTTGACAAAGAGATCCAAGAGGACAAAGATTTCAGACTCAACTATAGACCCCCCCCCTCTCTTTTTCTCCTTCCTGTCTCTTAATGCTGCCTCTTAGTTCAGCCTGTGTGTGCATGTGTGTGCATCTCAACCAAACCTCTGTACGACCTCTTTATGTACATGTACATACACATTTTGTGTGTGTGTGTGTGTGTGTGTGTGTGTGTGTGTGTGTGTGTGTGTGTGAGTGAGTGAGAGAGAGAGATGCAGTTGGCTGCTCAGTTGGATAGAGGTGGATATGACTCGAGCTGAATTGACTGACTGGCAAACAGCTTGTCTGCTGCTGGGAATACTAACATGAAACACACATACACACACGTTTACTGCCCACCTACAAATCTGTACAGATACAGAATAACACACGCACACACACACACATACATATATATATATATAAACATTTATACTGTGCGCGTGCACACACAAATAGTAGGAGCTGCAGGCACCACACCTCTACACAGCATCAATCTGTCAGTATCTCAACTGTTTGAATGATTCACTCTGAAAGGTGCCAAAACACAGTCGTCTTCAATCATACATGCACACACACTGATTCAGGAACAAAAACATACGCGCACACACACGCACACACACACACACAGAGAGAACACAAGAAGAGGGCTTAAAGAAAAAAAAAAAAAAGCCTTTCAGTTTAAACCTCGACTGCTGGAGGGCTTGAGGGTTCAGTCCAGTACCAAGGCAGAGCTACCAGATATTAAACATGCATGTGAAAGGCCTGCAGGTTCACCAGCAAAGCTCATCTGAGATCTATCTGACTTTTATCTGGAAGAAGCTATTTAGTGGTACAACTTGAGAACACTGATTGCCTTTTAATCTACAGTGACAATTCTTTATATTTTTATCTATTCTGTTCTTGATACAGTTATTCTAATCGTGCTTAAATTTGGTCTTAAGTATTATTATTCTTATTATCCCTGTAATACTTACTTATTCTCACACTATTCCTTTCGCCTTTAGCCAGTCTTGAAAATCCTACAGTGAGCAGTTTTGTACCAGTTCAAACACTGAAATCTTAGCCACAGGCTGCTGGGTCAGTAAACTCTGATAACGCTCCAAATTAAAGTATGGGTCCTGCTTATTGATGTGCAAGGTGCAGACAGCATTAAAATGATAAAATATCACCAAATCACCTTCAGTGTTTTCTGCTCCTTTAAAGATGACTGCTACAGGTGCACGGGGACAGCACATATGCGCGTGCACACCAACACACACACACAACCCATGCATACCTTGGTCACAAGAGGTTCTGTGTCCTCCAGGATGGAGATGAAGGGGATCTCCAGGAAAGAAGAGAGAAACTCCACCTGGATCAGCTCCTCCCTGCAGCGGGGGAAGGCGAGCAGGGCGGACACCCCCCTGACCACCAGGTCTTGACAGGCGCTACGGGACAGCGACTCCGGGTCCCCTCCCGCGGGCGATCGAGCCACCATCTCCAGGCTGAGGTTGTAGGGCAGCAGAGGAAATGTCTGAGAGGGTGTCGTGGAGGAGTCTGCCCCTCCGCTCTGGTGCCGAAGGCTCGCCAGGGCGCGGTTGAGCGCGTTTTGTATCCGTGCCGGCTGGCGGGTCGGCAAGAGCGCACCGAGGCGCACGGTGTGACCTATCCGGGCGAGGATGTGGCACGGCTGGGGGTGCAGGAGGCAAGGCTCGGGGGAGGTGAAGACGGTTAATAAGAGAAGCAGCAGGAGCGGTCTGGCAGAGAGGAAGAGGAGATGAGGTCTCCCGGGGGCGAGGCAGTAAGTCCAGAGTCCAGAGAGAGACACCATGCTGCAGCTCCGACACACAACAGAGGAGGACTGGGCTCTGCTCGGCGGGAGATGGCATAGCTCCCTCTTTCTCCCGGCTCCACCGCTTTTCTCGGACTTAATGGTTCTTCTTTCCCTTTTATTTTTTCTTTGCTGTTGCGCGCTGTCGACGATGATGTGTTGGAGGTTTGGCGTATCGCTTCTCACCTCTTCAAAGTTTTTATGTCAACAGTAGAAGACGCACGGTGGATGAGGAGGAGAGGAGAGGAGAGGAGAGATGAGCGCTCGCAGCTTAGAGCGGTCGCCCCGCTTCTGTCAGTCTCTGCTGGAGGAAGGCACACCAGCTGTGAAGTGTGTGTGTGTGTGTGTGTGTGTGTGTGTGTGTGAGTCCATGCGCCTGCCCTCCAATAATCTAACCTCTCACGGAGCCTGCCTCTTGTTGAATTTTAATGCAAATTCGTCGAGTAACGTTTCCTTCTGCTTCTTCAGGTCCCAAAGAGAATTTGCACTTAATGTTTTTTTATTCAGAGTGGATACTACCAGCAGGCGAAGATGTCTCCCTATAATAGTTTTATGAATCTTATTTTAAGATAAGACAATCCAATATAGAGATTAGTTTTTCCTTATTAGAGCAACGTTTTATTGTTGTATTCCTACATTTTAGTGAAAACATATAAACTCACTTATACCACTGTATGTTTCCCCCTGTTAGCACAAGCATTTTAAAAAAAAACACATTCAGTATTAACCTAGAACAGCAGTATCAATACATTAACACACATCGACTTTAAGAATAAAAGAAATATTGGAGACTTTTTCTGAAATCGAGTCATGAGCATTTAAGAATTGACGTATTACTGCTGATCTTTTCTTTTGTGAGGTAATAGGCTGCTTTTAACCACCTTTGCAGCACCACTGATCTCGCTGCCAAGTTGGCCAACACAAAGTTAATGGATTTGCTGAAATCTCAATTTTCCTGAGAGATTTATTCCCACTTCCTTCCTGCCGTCCAAGTAGAACATTATCCGTTGTGTAACCACATCTTTTCAGCACCGCGGACAGCGTCAATGCCATTAAAGAGCTCTACTGCGCATGCTAATTTTGGCTACATGCAAGAGACAGCATTCAGTCCTAACTTCATTCATTCTGCACTCCCTTTCTCCCCCTCTCTTTCCACTGATCTCATTTCATATCATCGGAGCAGAACATTCAGTAAATCTCTTTGTCCACCCAGTGAAATCTGAGTCAAAGATGTGCGTTTTCTTGGCATCCCGACACACTTTTTTCTGATAATTCTTTGTTTGTCAGACTCCATTGATGCTTCAAATGTGTGCCTCCTTCTGCCTCTGTGTCTTTTTTCTTCCTCACTGTCTGTGGCTTTTGGCACAGGGCAAAGCTGCAGGGCCATTTCAGTGTGGCTTGACATGAAAAGGTTTAAAGGGCAATAGAGGGTATCACAACACACACACAGGAACACAAAGTCATTTCAGAGCCTGCTGGGTGACCTGGTATGACACCAGTGCGGTTTACTGAGAAATCTAAGACAGTCAGGCAAAAATGTTTTCTTACCTTTCCTCCATCTCTTCCTCATGCTCTACTTGGTCATATATAGAGAAAAACCCAAATCTGTAGGCTTTGTTCTGCTGCAGGAACCAGCAGCATTAAACTTGCATGGCTCTTCACAACTCTCCCTTAGGTACCTGTTGAAGCACGGCCAGGACTGAGTACAAAACTAAGTGTTTCCAAATATATATTTCCTCTCTGTGTAAGTAGCGGGACGTAATGATTATCGGGTCAAGTCAAGTTCATCACGTCACCGCCTTACAAAATGTGAAAATGTGCGGCTACACCAGGCTCGTTATAACCATTGGTGATTACTGCGCAGGGAGAGCAATGACTGGGGCATATCATGACATGCACACTTTATCTGCATTACTGTTTCCTATTAACCCCCACCCCACACACCATCGCACACGCACCCCCAGTGAGTGTATTTGTTTTGATGATATACATTGTAAGGGATTAATATGGAGAATAGGATTAAGCAGGCATCAGAAACCATATTAAAGTAGCCCTTCATCTCTGCCAACGGGGGCTGTGTCTGTTTTACACTATGTGAAATCCCTCTTCCTGTTTACTCATCACCTCCTGCCGTGTGTTTGTTCCGCGCCTCCTTCTACCCGTCCTCTATTTTTGCATTTTAAATGTGCACACATCCACTCTTCATCTGTTTCCCTTTTTCGTTTATCTACTTAGATCCACCTCTGTTCCATTCCTCCCGCTTCTCTTTCCTGCCTTCACCCTTCATCCTGTTTTTTTTCCCCCCTCTGATCTGTTTCTTCTTACTGCCTCATTCTCCCTTTCACATTTTGTGTCTCCTTGAGGGAGACAGCAAATTTGCTATTTTCTCTCATACAACATACAACACAACACAACACAACACACACACCATTAAACCACATCAATGATTCATTCCTGAAAAGAAACTGCAATTACACCGGAAAAAGACTGATGGAGGACATAGTGGCTCAGCTGAGGGGTGAGCCAACAATAACTGCCAATTTTGTAAGGTAAGGGCTTTTCTGTGTGTGTGTGTCTGTGCATGTGTGCGTTTTTGTCTGCATGTGTCTGGGCGTGTGTGTCAATGTAATCCTAAATAATCTGGCAGTACAGACCCAGGTAGCACCGAGGCTGCTGAAATGCCAGGAAGCTGTGAGTTAGTATTCCTGGCACGGCGCTAAAGGCACTAATTTCACCTTTTAGCACAATGCTCACTAACAAGGAACAAGACAGAGAGACATGAAGAGAAGAATAGAATGGAAAAAAAGGAGAGAATAAAAGAAAAGACAAATAATCAAGTGTAGCAACGCCAGAAAAGGATTGTTGGGAGCAGGAGAAGGCACAGACGTGTGGAGAAGTGGGAATGTTTAGGGAAGATTTGGTGTTGGCTTGCACTGCGTCTGTAGAGTTGAAACAAATTAACGACACGAGTTCATTCCTCTCAGTTCCTTTCACCCTCTGCTCCCCCTGATGTACAAAGACACTGGTCTGTGGAGAGAGACTTATCTGGAAGCAACAGCAGCACCCTGCATGTGTGCGCATGTGTGTCTTTGTGTTTAAGTGTGTGTCTGTCTTTTTTTTTTTTTTCTTTTTTTTTTAACGTGGATCTGTGTATGTGTGTGTCTGGGAGTGTGCGTGTATTGTGTGGTGACATACATATCTGTGTGTGTGTGTGTGTGGCAAACTGCACACATTGTTAGAGCTTGTATGTGTGTTTGTCTTCCATTTTTTGGGCCTTTCCTTCTATTTCCTTCTTTTGTTTTTCCACTACTCGGGTGAAGGTAACAAGTTGTAACACTGTTATGGATTTTTGGCCAATGCTTTGGTTTAAATACCAAGTAGTACCTGCAAAATTAATGATATTCCCTCAGCCACAGCATGCTAACATGCTAAACATCTGCAGCTAAATATTCATCACGTTAGCATAGTTTTTGTGGGCGTGTTCGCTGTCGAAACGTTTAGCTCAAGGTACAGCTTCGCAGAGCTGCTACTGCCTACACTCACAAACACACATTAGTTGTTGTCACATAGGAAGACGCTGCACAGGCTCAATTACTAACACCAGGCTGCCCCAACAAGTCTCTAAAGACTCTCCAGCTACTCCGAAATACAGCTGCACATGTACCGACAAGAACTAGGAAAAGAGATCATATTTATCCAATTTTAGCTTCTCTGCACTGGCTCCCTGTAAAACGCAGAAGATAATTTAAAATCGTCTCCTTACCTATAAAGCCCTTAATTGTCAGGCA
The DNA here is from genome assembly GCA_036937835.1 of Pampus argenteus. Lineage (NCBI taxonomy): Eukaryota > Metazoa > Chordata > Actinopteri > Scombriformes > Stromateidae > Pampus > Pampus argenteus. Next base: position 16,027,116 of record CM072873.1, read on the forward strand.
CCGTCATGTCTTAAAAAGCTCATAGTACCGTATTACCCCACAAGAACCCTGTGCTCTGGAAATTAAATTAAATTGACTTGATCAGTTACTGTGAGATTTATCCTAAAACTCAACAAGTCTTACCTGTGAAATGTAACGGGGAACCTTGAGGGGACCGTTAATGTGACTTTGGGAACAGATTTATGGTTCGGTGTATTAAATGCATGTTTTTTATTACTTGCAATTTTATTTTACCCTGAGTAGGAAATGACCCCACCCCGATTTAGAATCACAGCTGACAGAGTTGTGTGTGCATCAACGAGATCTATCTTCTATATAAAAAGTTGATCAAGTTGTCTGATGTGTCAGCATGCTCCTCTGAATTGTTGGGTGGCTAAAATGTGATACAAATTAAATATAACTATGTTAAAATTATAATCTCAAAAAGTTGGCCCAGTATGGCCCACTTATGAAAGGCCTTGCTTGTGTTATAATTATTATGAGCTGGGTGTCTGTTGTGACTTTTTCTGCCATGCATTCAAATCACAAGATCTTTGAGATTTGTTACATGTATGTATTGGTAATCTTCATTACCAATAAAAAGATCAAATGATAAAAAAAAAAAAAAAAAGTTTGAATCAAACTTGTTTCTATTACGTTGACAGGAAGGAAATCTTAAACACTCGACTGAACAACACAACAAAGAAATGCTTTTTAGTTTTAAATTATTCAATGCAAAAAACGCTTTTAACAACTGAATACAACAGAAACATGTTTTTACTATGCATTTTGCAAACACGGTGTCAAGATTTAATGCACTTGAGAATTGTATTACATTTATTTTCACACTGTACGTTTGCATTGACCAGTGTGCTTCCTGATCATCAGCAAATCAAGTTAAGATAGTGTCCTTAAAGAGACACTGGCTTTACAAAACCATAAAACACACAAACGTAGCACCGCTCAGCTCTACAACAGCTGCGACATAAAGAAATCCACTGCAGCAATATACACTTAACTGTAGAAATATGATTGATATGACTAATATACAGTAGTGCTGTCTGCTGTTTAACAGATTGTCCTCGCTTATGGCCACGCGATATCACTCTAACTCTAAATCTAAACCGTCATCTACACTGACACCAATTTTTCATAACAAATGCATCATCAACAACACGTCTAATTAGCCTGGCCTAAAAAAAAAAAAAAAAAGAAAGAAATCATCATCATGAGGACTCCTGTGATCACATGAGTGGTACAGTTTTCATGATTGAATTCACAAACCCATTAAAACCCAAACTGTCAAGGTTAGTTTAGGGTGGAATACATTGTTGTTGTTGCATGAATGGAGAGGAGTCGAGATGACTAATGGCAATATAGTGGTAGATTCAGTCAAGGACCATCTGTGCTGGAGAGCTGCACTGATTAGCCAAAATACTCTCCAAACATGCTGTAGGCAGAACCAACTCCCAGAAAAACAATGGAAGGCACGCATGGGTCCCATCTCAGTTAGCCAGTGTGTGTCTTAGCATGTGTGTGTGTTTTTAAACACAGTAAAGCACACTGTCTTTGTAAGAGAGAGAGAGAAGAGGTTTTTTAGCATATGCACACAGATGTGTGCAAGTATGTCCGCTCAATCGCCTCCCTATGAGACATCGGGGGTTAGTGCAGGTTAGGGGTAGGGGTAGTATTAATCAGGACTTCTGGCAATCTTTCAGTGAATATCTGTGTGTGAAAGAGAGTTAATATACAGTCAATACTCAAGTGAGTAAAAAAGTGTGTATTTGCATGCTTGGACATGACTTAATGATTAATATGTGCATATTAAATTGTACATAACATTATCAAATACTGTGTGTGTGTGTGTGTGTGTGTGTGTGTGTCCATTAACACAGCATACAGCCTGTACTGTAAATTACACTGATCTTGTTGTGGAAAAACAACATCTCCATCTGGAGGATTAGGAAAGTCCAATTTGCCTGCACTTTTTGTTTCCTCCAAGGGTCTCAATTGACATTCAGAGAGGAGGGACTCCGTTGTAATTAGGTTGGCTAACACATTCCAAGATTCAACCAATCAATGACTCACTAATGGGCTGTCAGTCAAACGACAAGGCCTGGGACAGGTCAGGGTCGCTAGAGGAATAGTCTTAATTTCTCATCAGAATGGGACAAAATGGTCCGGATAGGAGTCCGGCCAACGGGGGCAATTATAGAAAATGATGTTCAATAGTGGGACACAATGCATAATGAGTGGCAGGATGCTGGTTATACTGCGAGCTTTAATCATTTAAACTTTCCCAAAGTGGAAGTCTGATCTTGCCTGCAGCTAGCTCTCTTTCTTTCTTCTGATGCACCTTCTTGTTCCTTAGATTTTAACGCTCAATAAAAGCTTTAGGCACAATGAGCTCGTTCTAATCAAAGACAATGAAACGGACGCTGTCTCTTTTATGTTGCTGCATATACATAAACACCTGTTGCTGCTGTCCACAAAAGACAGAAAAGAAAGATCGCAGCGTTGTGGTAGGTTGACGCTTCAACAGGTTTGTTCTGTAACATTTTGATACAGATAGAAAAAAAAAAAAGGATAGAAATGCAGAATTTATATGAGCACACGGGTTAAAAAATTGCATGAAACAATATACGTCATATTACTCAGAAACTAAACCTCTTATTATAGCAGAGAAACCTTTTGTGAAATCAGTAACATGACACAGAGATTGTCTAGGCACAAAACAGACATCGAAGCTGGCAACATTTATTTCACTCCTCCTTACTCTGCCACAAATTCAATTTTACTGGCTACTGAAAACACACACACAAGTATGTTTTATTTAATCATGACATTTCTGGTAGGGATTGTATGACAGCCACTGAATTATACACTCCCACGCAAACACAATCACAAGACAAATACAGCTGCGGCAATATACGTTACATACGTTTTATTTATATGATTAAAGGACAAAATGTCATTGTACAAAATACAATGACAATAAAGATGATTCTGATTTCCGTTGAGGGAGATTTTAAAAGTGCGCTATTTTGTTTTTATTAAAGGGAACGTATACATTTTCAGGTTTTCTGTTTTTTATATCGTTATAAAGGTCAGATGTCCATATTAAAACATTCTGTAGCCTTTGTTGCTAAAGTTGTTCAATGGTTTGTTCACTTCGTCGAACATGTACAGATGTACTGAATTAACAGTCAATTATTATTATAAAACACAAAAGACCATTTAGAAGAAAATTGCATGCTGCTCAGCATCTCACTGGGTCAGACTGACAGAAAATCATTTTTTGATTTATAGCAGCTGAATTAAAACATTAAGAGTTTCATGTGATGGCAGAATAAAGAAAAAAAGCTTAAGAATCGTTTTCAGTTGTAAAAACGTACATAGAGCCGCCCCGGGGAGGAGTGACAAGTAGCAATGCTGCCTTACTTCATTAAGTAATGATGGGATGGGTTTATGCGAAATATGATCTTAAATTAGACAAGTACGAGAGCTACAGGAGCAACAAGGATGAGATGTAAGGAGATTACAGTAGGGTTTCAGATTCGTGATATATCACATATGCTGTTCAACATTCATGCAATCTGTAAAATATATAGGATCAGGTGAACCTATACACTGCAAGGTTATTCTTTATTCAAGTTTAGTCCTTCCAAAAAAAAAAAAAAAAAGTTTGTCCAACTTGAATTCTCGCCTTATATTTCTCAAGAAGCTTAATTTCTTCATTTCATCATCATGCTCTTCATTTCATCACCACATTCAAGCCTTTGATCCACAATATATGCACATTTCCATACGATCTTTGTAGAGTGATTGAGCTAAACGTTTTGGCTCCTTCAGTAGAGCATTTTATATCTTTAAAATCTAAACAAACAGACCAAACTGCTCTTGATCAACCTGATATCTGTGAACACAAGTGTGTGTGTGTGTTTTCATTTAGTGCCTGAAGGATGTGTGGGTTAATTACATTTACTTGCTAATTTGCAGGGTTAAAAAAAGATTAGTTGTAGCTTGCGACTGCTGATTTTTCAAACTGCTATTTTCACAGCTGTGGAGACATAAACGTACCCAATACTCATTGGATAGTAAATCCTCTGGAACAGCAGTATAGATGCGGTCAACAGTAAACATTCCTGGATCCGTTCCTTCATGCTGCACCGTGGAAAAGAAAATCAGGCTGCACCAGACTGTCATGGCGAGGAAGATGTACATGTTGAGTTCAACAGGTTAATGTCCCTCTGGCTAACAGCGAGCTGTGATAATAGGTAAGAGCCGTACCTATTACTCCCATTGTCGTAAGGGAGGCTGTACTGTGCTGAGCTGGCAGTGCTAGGTGCAAGGGATTACATTAATATAGGCCACTATGCCTTCGCCAAGCGTTCACAGCACTTTGCAACGTGCAGAGTGGCAGAGAGGAGGAGGAGGAGGGGGAGGGCTGGGGAGCAGAGCTCACCTCAGAGCAGGAACACAGGCCAGCTGGGTAATAAAGACGGGTCCGGCATGAGGCTACTATGAGCTAATCTGTGTCTTCTATGATCTATTGCAATCTAATCAGCCTCTTTCACATGTTGGCCATTTATCATTGCATTAACATGGGACCCACTAATGAACTTGATGACAGACTGCCTTCCTGGCCGGGACTGGTCCAGTGGAGTTATGTCTTCACAGAAGCACAGCCGCTCTGTACCTTACACCCTGCTCTGTGCCTTACACCCCGCTCTGTGCCTTACACCCTGCTCTGTGCCTTACACCCTGCTCTGTACCTTACACCCTGCTCTGTGCCTTACACCCTGCTCTGTGCCTTACACCCTGCTCTGTACCTTACACCCTGCTCTGTGCCTTACACCCTGCTCTGTGCCTTACACCCTGCTCTGTGCCTTACACCCTGCTCTGTACCTTACACCCTGCTCTGCGCCTTACACCCTGCTCTGCGCCTTTACACCCTGCTCTGTACCTTCTCCCTACTTAACACACTCGACTTGTAGAAGACTTTTGACTCGTTCACATTCATGTTTTATGGTCATAAAATTGTAAAAAGATGAAGCTTTGGTCATTCATAGTAGTACACGCTGTAGTTAGCAAGCAATCTTTGACTCTTTTTTGGCCACTTAACAACACTAAGGTATTATGACCTTAAGTTGATATAGTTAAAGTGTTAGTAAACAGTTTCCGGCTAAGTAATCCAAGAGATACAGAACATTATTATTAATTTTGGCCAACTGATGAGTCTAATATTCACTCTACGTCTGAGAAAAATACTCTTATCTATGTGAAATGCTGCACGACCAGCTATTCACTAACTTTGTCTTTCGGTGTTGGGAATCTAGCGCGCAGTGTTGATTTGTCAGAGCTTGTTTGCTGAAATAGTTTGAAGAGAGTGGTGAAAACCGAAACTGTCAAGTTGCTGGCCATAAAACCAAAAGTATGAGCTAAAAAACAAACTAGAAAGGTCCATAGAGGTGGGGGGGGGGGGGGGGGGGGGGGGGGGACTGCAGAGTTGGATGATAATCATCTTGTTTGTCAAAATGACTCCTTTCATTGGATGAAATTCATGATTTGATCCATAGTTAATGTATCAAAATTTATATAAATGCAGCTTTTAAAAAATCTGAATGTTGTCACAGTGTTCATTTTGTTTGCTTTAATAATAATAATAATAATAATATTAATAATTGATATACATTACATAACTGACAGGGATTGTGCTGTGAGATCAAATCCTCTCTCAGATGTTGAACCAGAGCAGTTACACCATCCTCAGACATGATGAAGTGTCATTGATGCAGATAAAACATAAATCTGTTAAAACCCGATTGCAGGGACATCCTTTGTCTCGTCTCTTAATCAGTAGCTTTTCTTTCCATCTTCTCTCCTTTACTTTCCTCCTCTCCTTATCCTTTCTCCCTTCTTTTCACGTATTCACATACTCTCTCATTTCATCATTCCAACTTTTAAGTTCTTTCTTCCCTCTTTTTTCCTGAATCACAGATTCATTTACTGCGCTTACAGTATATCCTTCCTTCTTACCTTCCTTTCTTCTCTCGCTTACTTGCTGACATGCTTTGCTCACTAACTCATCCCCCTTTTCTCACTTTCTGTTTCCCTCCCCCATTTTCTCCATCTGTTCTTCCACTGGCTTCCCTCATCCATCCTTGTCACTTTGTTGCTGGCTTCCTTTTGAACTCCTTTCCCTCTAACGCTCTTGCCAGCTCCTTGCTCCACTCTTCCTTTTGTCCCCGTGATACTCTTCTACTCTCACTCCCTCTACTGATCCCTCTTTTGCTCACTTTATTGTTTTTCTTTCCCCTTCTCTCTTCCTTGCTCCGTTGCAGTTCTTCGACCAGCATTCCTCCTTTCCCTTGCCTCACATTTATTATTCTCCCCCATCGCCCCATCTTTCTGTACACCCCCCTTCTATCCTCCTATATATTTCTCAATGTCTCTCTGTCTCTCTCCTTCTTTCCGTTCACTCTGAGCGATGGCTCTATTGATTCTCGCTGTGATGATATTGCCCAAGGACAACCACAGGGCAGAAAACCTCTTTAACTTACCCGAGTGTGTGTGTGTGTGTGTGTGTGTGTGTGTGTGCGCAACCAGGGGCCATTTTAACTTTAAGGACTCATCACTAATCACATGTCAGAAGACAGCCTCTGTCCTGTTGTGTATTGTGTTGTATTTCTATGGAAGACTGTGTGTAGGTTTTATTTCTGTATTAAAATTAAATCAGCATGTATATTTGTGTGTTTGAGAAGAAGTTAAAAGCAGCAAAAAATGTGTTTTAGTTTTTCTACTCTCATGTTCGGGCGTGGCCATGAATCTCTAACTAGTTTTATGGAAAGACATCAGAAGCTATCAGTCTGTGTTTGTGATAATTCCCTACGTCGCTCCAATTTCTTGGAAAGCCTTCTGCACCATTGGCTGCACAACAGGTGGACGACTGCCGTCATAGATGCAGATGCTACACTAGTAACCAGATTGTGAGCGCCAGCTTCCTGCAATCAGAACAACACACCCTAAATCACTTGCACACACACAGACAAAGAAGTCCTGTGGCATGACAAATATCCAGACCCTCATACACACACACACACACGCGTGCTCTCTGAGATCAGAAAAAGATACTAGAGGGAGAATAAACAATAAAAGCAGAGGCTGCATACTAACTTTTTTTGCTCCCTTGGTGTATATTTATTTAAGTTCTCTGACATTTTGAGCTGCACAGCAGATATTTATTCAATTCACTGAAAATGAACCTGCAGTGGTGGCTATTGTAGAAATTTCGCCTTGCGTGCAGCTCTCCCGCATTAGTACTGCAGGATCGCTACAAGGAGGCAATTTGTTTTGGTTACAGTATTTCCCGTAAGTAGAGCAGTGATGCAGAAAGCATCTAAAATATGTCTTTCCTAGTTCATCAGTATTCATCCCCATGGGCTGCATTTAATTCAGTTATGTAATGTTGAGCTGTAAAGTAACTGTCCATAAACCTCAAAACTCACTGAAAAAAACGTTCAATAAAAATGTGCTGAATAAGCTGGAATGAATAGATGTCATTTAAAAAAACACTGAAAATTAAGAACGTAGAATAATAAAAAAGAAGTATTTACACGGCAGGAGCAGTCCTGTAAATATCTTAGAAGACTTGTTTTGAGTTTTCACTCACTGTGATCTTGTCCACTTATTAGCTTATCACCACAAGTGAAACACTCGTTTATGGAGATAAAATAGTTTCTTTATCCATCAGCTATCTTTTTTACAAGAAAATGTCGTAGTTACAGTGAGTACACATGCTTTCTTCACTGTTTTCAGACCTGCAGGGTTAAAAATCACAGTCTTGACCACAGAGCAGCTGCCTGGCTTAAAGTCACCTTGATCGTTGTTGTGAAAGGATGTAAGACAGCTATTATACTACAATTAATTCAGCCACTTTCTCTATGAGGAACAAAGGTAATGGAAAAAAACAAATCATCATTCAGTTTTTTTTCATGAATGCCGTAGCAGTTTTGATAGATTATTATTATTATGATAGTTTTGAGACTATTATTCAGCCTCTTTACCATCATCCAGAGGCGACTAATGCCTCTCACACTAACCTCGTTTCTATTTAAATATGTCTTTTGTTCATGATGAATGAATGAATTCATTATTGGGCTTTTGTAACTCCATCAGCATTATGTAGTGACCTTTTCTTATATTCTACGCCTCAGACGCTGTCAACATTGTACTTGTATAACAAATTGAAAAAAAATGTCTGATAACTCTGCTCAGCCATTGGTGTCAAATGCAGTGTTATTATAATATAATACAGTAGGATGTTTTAATATGAACATTTGCTGGTATGCTTTTTGCTTAAAGCTAAATGTGCATGACCCAAGCCGTGTTTAATTTGTAACGCCTCCTGAGATATGGTGTACAATAATTGCTCTGAACCGCAGGTGGTTTGGCTATTTTTCCAGGATAAGATAACATAGTGCAAGGTCTAATGGAGTTCCCGGGGAGACCAGAGAGTGATGGGACTGCAGGAAAAGAGAGAGAGAGAGAGACAGAGGGAGAGACAGAGAGAGAGAGCAAAAAATGAAAGAGAAGGACGGAGAATGTGTGTGAAGAAAGGAAAACCCTCAATCTGCACCTTGTTCACACTGTCTGGCACGCACCCACACACTGCGAGCGCACACATTTCTCACATATCCAACACAAACACGAAGTCTCTGTCCCACACGTACTAATGCATGCATGCATGGTTACGCACGCATGTACACTCTCACTGTACTAAGCCAATAATACAAAGTGAGAGCATGCATAAATTCCTGTCGGTGGTAGCAGCTTGTCTCGTGAAGGTCAGAGCACCGTTTCTCCGTATGCCTGCGGTTTGACAGATCCCTGCTTCCTCCATCTACACCTGTGCACATCCCGCTCGTTTCTCTTCTTCTTCTTGGTTCTTCTATGTTATTCCACCAACTTTTTAGTGTCTTTGAACTGAAACCTTTCCATTTTCTTTTTTTCTTCTGGCTCTGTGATTCTCTCTTCTGTCTCACCTTTTCTTTCTTTCTTTTTATTTATTTTATTTATCTTTGATCCATACACTGCTTCTACTCAATGTCTTTTACCCTCACTGTTGAAAAGGTCTGTAATTTTCTGTTTTTTTTGGGTTTTCTGTTACTTTCTCACTCTCGGTCACACCCGTTTTCTATTTGGCAGACGGGCAGCAGGCATGTCAGGAAAACCACAGCTTATCTCTAATGATGAAACAGATGAAACAGAAGTACACAAACATTTTGAGCCGCACATTCAAATTGCTTCCACTAATCCCATCATCATTACTGCCCCCTTTCTCTGCTCCTCTCTCTCTTTACACTACATCCCTGTACTTGCAAGTGTATGCACGTGTGTGTGTGTGTGATCTGAGGATGTGTCTATCAGACGCTGAGCTAATTGAGGTCTTTGGTAGTGCACATGCTGAAGCAGGGGGACGGCGAAAAAAAAAGAAGCCCACAGCTTTGAGTCTTCCTGCTGCTCAGCACACTGCCAAAAAAATCCCTCCCCCCTTGTCATACACACACACACAAAAAGAAGCTTTTAATACGCAGATTTCAATAAGGCTGTGCATATGTGTTTACCAAGCAGCGTGTGTGTGTGTGTGTGTGTGTGTGTGTGTCTTCGTAAATTAATATGAGTGTTGGTACCATATTCCTGTGAGGTGGTCTAGAAATGAAAATGAATCAGAAAATGTTATATTCCCTTTTAACCTGGGGGTGTTTCTGTCCTTCTTCTGGTGTCAATAACCACACACACACACACACACAAAAAGACACCCCCCCCACAAACACAAACTGCTCGAGGGGCAGCTGATGGTGACTGATAACTCACTGAGGTGGAGGAAATAACCAAACTGTCAGTGATCATTTGGAAACCAGTGCTTCCAGTCAATCCACAGGAATCTCTCTGGACAATCCTAAATGAAGCTCCCTGTTGGAAAAGCCACATCGAGAGCATTGCATGAGTAGAAGAGAGAAAGTGCAAATGATTTCTTTGCTGGAGAGACGGAAAATACAAGTAGAATGAGAAGGAAACAACATACGGTGCTGGTCCCATGTCACCCCATTAACTTGTTTACCTTCTTGTTTACCAAAGCCTGCCTGCTACTTTACCTGGCCTACACTCACAGATTGAGATCGATTCTAAAGGAAATGTTTTTATCCCCTTTTCCACCTGTTGATTAGTAACAGAAATAAAAATTAAATATAAATATTAGATGACTATTAAAGTAATAGCGTCATGTCTGTGTCATTTTTTGTTTAATTCCTTTTCTTCCACTTTTATACATTTAATTGTTCAAATATATATATAGTCTTAATATTTGTAGTGATTTGTAGTGTCTATATCATGTATTGCCTACTTTCTTTGCAAATACTGTATTATTCTGAAAGTATTTTTACCCACTGCAAATATTCCTTTTGATTACAACCTCAATGGTCCTCAAGACAGAAACACAGGAGTCTCCTGCATAATTAAACAGCACTGTGCGTTTTGTTAAGGTCATTATTTTTTTTAAAGAATTTCAGTCTCGTTTCTACGAAATCATGTTTTGAATGGCTTTAAAAATCACGGATAGATCCGTGCTCTAAATACTACGATACACACGAGTCTGTGTGGACTGGGAGTTCTACTGTAAACTGATAGAGAGTTAAACTGCTGACTTTATTATCAGCATGTATGTGTATATTCTTCAAAGCGCAGTTTTTAGTCTCAGCTCGCTGTGTAAGCTCTGATGTTTCTTGACGAAATGCTCCTATAGGAATCTTACTTGACCTCTCTCCTTATGTACAAACTTGTTCTTTTTAAAAAAAAAATCAAAGAATCACTATCATAAACCATCTTACCGAGACAGTGGTTATGACCTCAAATCTGAGGTCATTGGTCAAGTTTATCAACATAATAAGGCCGGACAAATGCTGGTCGATCAACGGTGACAGCTGATTGGCTAATATAAGGCCATTTCCTTCTACTATAGTAATGGTAGGACTGTGGCAGTGAGAGCTGGTCTCTACAGTCAGTGTAATTTTGACCATGAGTCAGAAAAAAAAAAAAAAGCTGGTCTTGAAATTGAAAGTACATGCTGGCCGTCAGGATTCAGGTCTCCGGTCACAGTGACTGCAACGTGAGGCTAACACCACAATGATATGAATAACATTGCTGACAACTATTTGGATATGTTTTTGCACAGATAACCCCAGTGAATAAATGTATTACACTAGTTTGGAACCCAGAGCTTCTTTCAGCCTGTAACATAAAATATATACTCTATTACAGGGGGAAATGGCTCTTAGAAAATGCGTAGCCTATCCTGAACACAATTACTGATCGAAAAACACAGACATGTTTAAAATAACCACTTGCTTCCCAGAAACAGCGATAGGGGAAAATGGAAAACAGAACGTACGTGGAATAGAAAAATGGAACAGACTGGTAATATTGAGATTGTAATATTTACTTCAGGTGTTGTGGGTGGTCAGCATGGCACTTTTAGTTTAATGCGTTTAAACGTGACCCGATACTGCCAGAATTCACTCTTCCCCGCTTTGCAACTCTGTTGTAGTCATGCTGGTTAAAAAAAAAAAGTAAAAAAATGACGTGATGCATTACCTTCAGGCACTGCTGCATCATTTCTTATGTATAAGACAATTTAGATCATTGATTAACAGTCAGTCTGCAGAGGTGAATGCATGGGAGCACAGGGTCACAGAACACGCCAAGGACTCGCAGGAAAAATGATATTATAAAACTGCCGTCCCCGTTGGCGCATGGCGACACCCCCCCCCACACACACAATGATAACAATTCATCATACAAGCAGAGCATTAATTATAACCATTCATAATTAAGCTCGAAACTGACACGTAATGAATATTGATCTCACGGGAGGTAAAATACTCAACACTTCATGACCAATGCAAATACATCACGCTTGTTTCTGAGATCAATACCCTGACTCGTTTTAACTGATCTAAACCCGTTGTACTGTCCATACACACACACACACAAGTCAAGGTCAACTGTTTTGAAAACGGGTGGAAGATTGTGTTGTCAGTGGCCTAATGTGCCACATATCATTACCGTTGATATGCTACAGTGCGTATCAATAAAGCCATAATCAATTTCCAGGCATCGGGCCAGTTGGAAGATGTTTATGATGTATTTTAACTATCACACTGAGAGACAGAATAATGGCCTGCTGGGTGTGTTTGTTTCACATAGTAAACAGAGACATTTATTGATCCACTGGTGTGAACTCATTCGGTCACACAGACAGGAAGAAAAAAAAAAAATACTGATCCGAACTGATAAAAGTTGCATCTAATGAGAAACGTGATTCCATCCTGGTGAATCCAATTTGGGAATCCTACTTGACATTGGAAAAAAAAAAAAAAAAAAGAGTTTGTTACCTAGACCTCTAGAGGTATGTGCTATAACTGAGTAGGAGATTGAGTTGTATGCATCCTGAAGTTCTTCATATTTCATTCATGACTATTCCTCCGCGCCAGACCGATTCTCAGCTGGAATTAAAGGGAATCAATAATCCTGCCATGGAAAATCTGACATCAAAGACAGAAATTTCTCCAACTGTAAAGAATATAAAGTAGATTTCTGACTGACATGTACTTCCAACTATTTTGTAGCAATCCAATTAATTTCTGCAGTTCAGAAATAGTTACATCCACTTTGAGACACGCGGTTATTAACCACAGGCATAAATCTCCAATATTAAACTTTCATATGTTATGATCCTCATTGCTCCATAAAGTTGTGTGCTGCTTAACCCTTCTGTGAAACTGCATGTAATTTATGTCCATTGTTACCATATGCTGGGGGGAAAAAAAATGTTTCAGCTTAACAATCAGAGAAGTTAGTTCAGACTTCATAACACCTCAGATAATAATCCTCCCAAAATAATGCTTTGAGTCTCAGATCGATTTGCACAGTAAATAAGGAGCAAGATTCACAAGTGTCCCGTAAACGACTTACACAACAATCTGATTGTCCTGAAATACCATAAAAGGGGAACTCTAAATCATCTAAAAGCCATATAATTTCCTTACAGCCATTGCAGCTCTTCACTGCTGCTCTTCATTGGATTAAAGGACTCCTCTCCTCATATGTGCATGTAGTGCCGCCCATAGTAGAAATAACTGAGTAGAGTAAAATGTTATGCAAAATCTCTTTCATTTCAAGGTATTTAGCTTCTTATTGGACCTTGAAATTCTTTTAAAAAAAACCTCCACTGGTGTCACTGATCCACATTACGTGTACTACTAATGGGTTTTAAATTATTTGTACAAAATTATAAAACCACGTTGTCTTTTTTTTTTGGGATTTTCAAAGTATTAAGAGTGCATTTCAGCAGATCACACTATACCTAAGCAGAACAGAGTATAGTTTTGTGTCCTTAAACCTTTAAAGAAACATCTACAATACTTACTGACCCCATCATTGGTAAACAACTTGGCCCCTTTTTTAAGTGTCCTTTCATAACCATCGATGAAACTATGCTCTCATTAAAATGATAGTTTTCAACTACATATTGTTTCGATAAACAAAAAAAGAGGATAATGAGACCTTGTACTCACTGAAAGCGCTACGCATTTGAATGAAGACAGCACCGGTGGCAAGTCGTTTGCCTGACTGAGGTACAAACAAGTCAGTCCTCACATAAGAAGTAAACAACTGTAGGCTTAACTTTCGTCTGAACCTTCCAAACAAACATAAACAAAATCAAATTTGGTGTCTCCTCACAGAGAAACCAAATAAAAGTGCTGACTTCAGTCTTGATTACCAGAGAGCGCACAAGCTGGCAACTCGTTATAATTTATTTTCCACTGTTTTTCATCTAGTTTGCCCCCCTAATATCATTTTGGTTGGCTAGGAAATATGAAGTGAGATGAATAAAAGAGATAGAGAGCAGACTGAAGGAGAAACAGAAATAGAAAAACGGTTGCGTACTTAAAATTAAAAGTCTAGAAGTGTCACAAGCACAGTGTAGAGAACATAACCACAATAATATGCGCACTCCAGTACATTTTCTCATAGCAAAGCAAGCATGATATTATTATTTACCTGGATGGCCATATATCAGCGCAGGTGCATGTAGTGACTATAGGATTGGATCCTGAAAATGGCCAGGAAAGGATTGTTGTTGTTTGTTTTTTTTACAGCAATGAAGAGTTGAGTTAAAGCAGATCCCCAACCTCTCTGAATACGCCTGCATATACAGTCCACATCAGCACTGCTGACATATGTGCATATATACAGGCGCATAATGAATATCAACGCACACACCCAACCAAACATGCACATACAACATCATACTAAAATGCAAGGATGCACACATTCATACAGTATATGGAGACACACACACACACACACACACACACACACACACACACACACAGGTCTACAGGCTAAGCAGCTGATGACCCTCAGCTAGCTCCTCTTATCAGTCTAAGCTGGTCCTGGCTTAAGGATAAGCAGACAGAAACCACTGGAACTGACACTTTGGATAGATTTAAGAAAAAAAAAATTGTAATACAGAATTTCTACAAGCCATAAATGATTAACTCTGTAATTTCACAATGGTTTGTAGAGTTACCTCATAAAAACACACAGCGTTAAAAGTTTGTGATACCAAATGATTGGCTTTGTATGCATGGTCCATGATATTCAAAACATATTATGAATTGCACCCATAGAGCTATGGAGAGTGATTTCCCATCACAATGACACTTTTCATTACAACATGCTGAAAGGAAAGTAGTCAAGAGCCTCTTTTTGCCCCTGAGGTTTAAATCTTATGTTCGTGTATTAAAATTTGCCAAAGACAGATCAGTCATTGGATTGAATCGGAGGAATAAAAAAACTGTCCTCGAATTTCTCAGCCACTTAAATCCCACATGAGCAGAACTCGCCAAAGCATCGCAGTCATTTCAGCAGCCAGCGGTGAACTCGCAAATCCCTTTTCTTCTGCCTCTCGCAGCTTAGGGCTGCAGAGCGAGCGGAGCGGCGGGCTTCGGCGCGAGTCTTTGAGGTTGTCAAACGCACACATACATGACTGGACAGATGAAAACAGCCTCTCCACTCGCAGGTAGGGCCTGCGTGTATTCATGCGCCTGTCTCCGTGTGTGTGCACTTGTACATGTGAACATATATGTGTGTGTGTGTGACCTGTACTTGCATGCGAGTATTTATACGTGTGTATACACATCCATTGAAGTGTGCTTTTGTGTGAGAATCCAGTGCCATTTGCTGGTGCCTGGCTCTGTGCTGATAAGGACACGGTCCTCTCAAGACTTAAATACACAGCAAATTAAAGACACAATTAGTGCTCTGTTGTTTTACAATCAATAAAGTTGCAACAGCACAGCTAAAACAAAGAACACTATTGAATTAGTATGTTGATTGGTCACTTGTTGTCACTTTGGCCTTATGCGGAGTGCTTTTGTAACTGGTGTGCCAAGTTACAATTGAGCTGTTTTGAACTTAATAGTGGATTTCGCTGTCATTCATTAAGTCGTGTGGTTCAAGCTGGCAGCTTGAAGCTTGATTTATCCACTGCTAGCTTGAATATCCAACATTATTCATCTGCGTTGGACAGTCCCCCCCCCCCCCCCAGTCTCATTAATTGTCAACACCGGCCACCTCTCCACACATTTTTATAAGGGAGGAGCATAAAGCATCACCCAAACTACTTTTCTGTGGTTCTGGAAAACAACAGGGCTCATTTGTCATTGGAGTTGCACTGTATCAGATACCAATCCATCTCCTCTCCCCAAAATACCAGACTGCTCCCTCAATGTATTCAGCTCCAGTGAAAGTCCTTCACTTCCTAACTTTCCTTCACATTCCTCTTTCGCTCCCCCATCTACCTTTCCACCATTCGTCTCTCCCTACACTCCCTCAGGCCAAGAGCAAACTGTGAATTGCAGAAGTCCTTGAGAAACCCTGATTCAGATGATTCCACGTCAGCCCTGCAGCCCTCCAGTGTCCCTCTCCTGATCCCTGCCCGTCCATCTATGACTCCGCTTAAGACAACTCCCCCTCTGCTCTTTTTTATTTCACCTCACCAGTTTCCTCTGATGCTAAATCACCTACAACAGTTATCTCAGCCTGCAGGAGGGAGGAGAAAAAAGGAGTAAAAGAATTTCAACAAAAACAAATAAATGATGTCAGGTGCACACCAGGGACAGCAATGCTTTTTTTTTCATTTTTTGCTGTTGGTTTTGCATCATTTCAGTTTTTATATGAGTGCAACCTGTTGTGCGATACAATGATCTATAAACCATCATCATTAAGCTAGCCAACCTTACTTTTCAATGAGATAAAAACACACAGAAATATATTTCGCATTTTTGTAAAATGTAAGTACTTTTACAAATTTGAACTGAAGTAATTAGGGTTTTCTCAGAGGTGTAAAAGTGCATAGATAAATCGCATTAGTGATTTACATGTCTAAATTAAAAACAATGAATCAAGGCTCCAAAATTACAGATCTACAATATTTGACAAGGCAGCTAATTGATTAAGACATTAGTGGTGAAGAGTTTAAATTCCCAGGGAGATAATTTGTGTAATTTTAATATTACGTTTTCCAGGACAAGATTATGATTAAATACAAACTCAATAACACATTCAGCGTCTACATATAACAACATTTAACAGTGACGTGGTTGTGCTTGGTCTGCATAAGCCATTACGTCGAAGAGAGGAAGGAAGGTGGCAGAGAAGTCAAAGAAAAAGAAAAAATCAGAACCAATGCCGATTTCATTCCTGCTTTGACCCACCGGGTTTGCACTCATTCTTCTTCTCTGCGGCAGTTTGACAGACGTGCCTCTACAATTGTATAAAAGGTGTAGTGAAACGTGTTATCCGTCTTTCCTGGTGGACCCGTGTCAAACCCTCTCTCTCATATGAGATGCTGTTTGTGTGACAAAACGGCCCCGGGGGCGTGCCACGCAGAGTAGATGAGGGGCAGAGAGGGGATGTGGGTCATTTCAATAGAAGGATGATGGAGACACTGTTTTGGTTTTTCCACTGAAGGGCCCAGAGCCAGATTGCTTCTTTAGAAAAAATGAATTAAGCTCAGTGTCGATCCGACAGGAGACAGGAAGTTTACAGAAACAAAACAGAATGAGAACAAAGCAGACGCAGGTGCCACCGTTACATACAGAAATGATTGATGAGATGCGAGATCAGGATTTCCTTTAGAAAAATGACTCAGGCCTGTCTTGAAATTACAGTATAACAATTCCTTGCTGCGTTATTTGGCATTTGCCTGAGGCTTGGTCTATTTCACATAAGACCTGGCCGGCAACTCTGTGTGTGTGTGTGTGTGTGTGTGTGTTTCTAATCTCTATTTATCCGGAGAAGGTTTGCTCAGCACTCTGGCTCTTTTTGAAGTAACACTCGGCTTCACATTTATATAGCTAGTGGAGGCGTTTTCAAGAACAATTACAGTCATGAATCGTCATCTGCTGCAAGTATCTGAATAAATGCTTCGGGATATTTTTTATTGTAGTTGTTTTGTTTTTTGCTGCCCGGGTACTCCCAAGTTTTACTTACGATCTCAAGTGAAGGTTTTCAGAATTCAAATGAATTTAAATATGTGATGTTATGTAATCACTGCAGTCACTTCGGGAGAGCTCTGAAGGGAGCGAGTTTTATTGGCTGGAACTGGGTGACAAAACCAGTTTGATCTTAAAGGGCGTGACGGAGAAAAAAGTCATTAGGATTAAAAGGCCAAATCAGATGCTAATCATCTGATCTTGAGGGACAAAAATGGAGTCTTGTTTGCCCGTTAAAGTCAAAGCTAAACAAATAAAACAGGAAGCAGGAGGAAGAAAATCATTCACACAAACTGTATTATATGCAAACACACACAAACAGCATAAGAGGGCAGGTGTATTAGATGCCCCACCATGGCTGGCTGACTAGCTGACTGGCAAGGTCACACAGATTTTGGATGAGGATGCTGGGCATCACTGAACCCAGCACTGACAGGGGAATGCACATGCATGCTTGCAAACGCATACACACATGCCTGTGGGGATCTCACTCACTTTCTATTGCTGGCACACACTCATAGGCACACACAATCACTAGACACAAATAAGCAAACGCACACACACGCGCACACACACACACAGTTCAAAGAAGTCTCCATGATTAAATTGGTTTATTTAAGAGGGGGAAAGTGGGTTTAGCAGTCCGAGAGCAAAGGCAGATAGGAGGTAAATACATTTAAATGCATTTCTATGGTTAAGCATACATATGGAATAGGCGGAGAACAAGTTAGAGGAAAAAATAGTTGCTAAATGCTTTAAAAGTGTAGCAAGGCCCCATAAAAAAGACACACACACACACACACACACACACACAAAGAAATGCATATGATTCATATATATACACATAGTATAGTATGAGTGCACGTTAACACACTCAAGCGCATTAACATCCACACACAACTAGATATGCACATGCATGCATACAAATATGCATGCACAGTGACAGTGAGAGACAAGCCGATGGTTAAGACTGGAGCAGCTCCCAGCGGCCTATTTGACAGGCAGCTAAACCGCATTAGCAGAAACAATGGAGCACTCAATCTCTCCCACATTCCCTGGAGAGTCCCAGAGAGGGGTAGCGGGGTGAGAGGAAGGAGATTTAGCCTAATATACAGGGTGAGGATGGGGCTTTGGCATGACCCTGTTTCCACACGCCTGTCTGTCAGCTGATAATTGAGGAATAGCAAGGTATAGGCCGGTGCCTGAGTCAGTGGATAAGTAATGATCTTCTTGGGTCATTGACCCCCGTCCATTATAGTTAATCTAATCTGAAATATAAATAATAAAAATTCAGCTATGAGACGATTCTGGAGCACACCGGCACTCATGCCAGCGTGTCAGCACCCAACCATACTAAGAAGAGTCGATTGCCCTTCTTAAAACGCAGGGGGAAAAAACAGCTGATTCCCAAGGACCCGGCACAGCTGTTTCAAGTGCCTGACTGACCAAGGAATTAAATTAAATAACGCGTCTGCCTGCAAGCCTGCCTGCCAACTTATGTGTCTGTCAGTTCATCCTGTCCGTCTTTGAATCAGTACTACAGTAATTGATTTTTTTTTTTTTTTGAGGACACTTTGGGGCTGCAAAATAAGCCGTAAACACATCGCTGACATATTATCATTTTACAAAGTTGATTAACTTGTTAGCAAACGGCTGCCTATTTACACATCCAGCAAACGCATAGCAATGCTTGAAAGCATTTGGAGTAAAAGTATCTGGCAATCCGACTAATGTTGTCCAATATTTATCTTCCGTTTGTCCACCAACAACAGTGTGGAGGGAAATATCTGGCTTTATTTATGTTCACCTTCAACAGTTTAGCTGCTATGCTTCGTCTGTTGTAGTGAACAGCGACTGCGACTGAAAACAAGAGCAGTGAGAGTGAACCAAACAGTAAATTTGCAGGCCATAAAATGAAAACAACTCAACTGGAGAAAAAAATAAATAAATAAACTGTATAGTTAACTGGAAGAGTCCAAAAAGAAGTAGTCTGTGCGTTTGTCACTATGTGCCACAACTTTCAAATTACACAAAGTCTCTGTTTTAATATAAAAATATTCATTAGAGTGACTTCAAAGAAAGAGACTTCAGTTTAATAAGATATGCTATTTCTTTCTTCCCCAAGAGTGAGATGAGCAGAACAATATTAATCTCATGTAATGCACTGACAACTAAGGGGGAGTCTGTGTTTAGCCTAGTTTAGCATAAAGACAGGCAGAGGAAACGGCCTCTAGTCGTCGTGCTGGGCTCGTCCTATTCAACAAGGCCTGACACATGAACTACTTAAATGCCTACCTGTCATACGGACTATTTCCATAATTATGCATTATAACTTTTATTATCTTGTAAATGCAATTGCACTAACAGCCCAATACGGTTCTAAAAACAGCTCTTTTTCTTGTAATTGTCTGTCTGTGCATATGTCTGTTTACCGTCAGTTTTTATTCTTCTAACTTCGGACAGAGTCAGGTTAATCGTTTTCCATTCCTTTAACGTAATCCTATAGTTCACATATGGCCCGACTTCAACTCAGTCCAGGACTGCAGAGCCTCTCATCCAAAATGATATACGAGTCATGACAGGTCTCCCCCTCTCTATCTCTCCGTCTCACTGTCTCACTGCCCAACACATTCCCATCTCCTATATTAGATAATGCACAGCCCACCATGTAAAGAGCAATATATTATTCTATTCCTGGTGACAACAGAGGAGAAGGGGGGAGAAGGGGGGAGGATTATAGAGAGTAGAAAGATGGGGAGGCTAATTTAAGCAGTTTGAAAATGCTGGAGAGAGAGTAGGGGAGGGGTTTGGAAAGGAGGGAGTTAAGGCTTAATGGAAATAAATGCATGTAGTAAGGTGCCAACTGTCAGGGAGATCTGAAATATGTTTATAGATGAGAGTTTCAGAACATGTATTTTGGTACAAACAAAATGCCCCTTTGCTAATCCACTCTCCTCACCCCTGCTACCTACGTAAATCTCTTCCCAGCACTAATGAACTATTACGACAAATACCAAGAGTATATTTACTGTGTTGACAGAGGCTGCGCTCCTCAGTCCCGGAGGGCCAGAGAGAGTTATACATAAACCTGCTTTTCACTCTTCTCCCCTTGTCTTTGTTTCTAGTTGTAACTCTTTTTTGTCTCCCGCTCAGCCATATGGGGAATGACACACATATCTCTCATCTTCTCCCGCAGAGTGAAGGGGCTGTGCAGCACTGTTACGTTCTGTGCGGTATGTAGTTAGCAGAGCCTGTGGTGATGTATTGAGCGTAATGGCCAACAGCGTTTGTTGAGATTAATTGATACTAATGGCTAACACAGTTAGTGGTGAGTGATGGCTGCTACACTGCAGACACACTGGAGGATGAGACACAAATCAAGTTACGACTTGGCTTCCCACTGCAGCAACGTGCTCCGTCTGTTTCTGTCGTCTATAGCGCAGTCTGGAACAAACAAGATCTGTGTTGTGGGACAATAAAAGCAGCGCTTCAGCCACTCAGTTACATGTGAGTTTTACTGGAAGGGTTTGTTCCAAACTGTGACATCCAGTTTGACAACTGAGTTTCTAACAATGAAACACTGACACTCGGGGAAGGGAAGTTAACGGTTGAGCGTTACCTCGGTTGACTGTTTTAAAGTAAGCAACAGTTTAAAAAAACAGAAAGTGTATAAAACACAAGTGTCATAAGTTTTGAAAAAGAAATCACTCTCTTTGCAAAAAAATGAAAATGTCGAGCAAACGTTCACATCCAGAAGTATCCAGTAAAGCAAACAGTCAGCAGGCAGCTACGATATCAACATTATGACAAGAAGTGATGCGAGTGATGGATATGCAGATGGAAAGAGAGAAGAGGATGTAAGTATAATCCATCTTAATCATGTCTATCCCAAAAAAAAAAACTAAGCAAGAAATGCATGACAACACCAAGCATGGAGCAATAGCTATAAAATAGCTCTCACCAGTTTAACTATAGAGTAACTATAGTAACAATAGAGTAACAGGTGGAGGGATCTATCTATCTATTGACGCTTAACTAGTAGGTTTCAGGAGCAGGACCACACCTCAACCACGCAGCCTCCAACCTATAAATACCAACCTAACTCTCCTTATTGCCTTAAGTACACTCATTCAAAGGTCATTGCAGCAACAAAGTTAAAGCTACCAGCAGATATTAGCGGTTTTCTGTCCATTTCTTGACAGACAGACTATGCTTCATTCATTTTTAGACAAACGCAACTCACCACGCACCAGGAGCTGCAGGTAGTCTGGTTGCTGGTCCGGTCCAAGCAGGCCAGAGTCTGCTAGTGTCCTCCAGCCACGTTAGAGCAGTCAGACCACGGCGACAACATGAGACGCCACAGGCATGAATAACCACAGGAGCAGGCGGTTTTAACTCAGCCATATACGGCAGCGCACTCCTCTCCAATCCCGCAGTCTTCACATCCACAAACGGAGCCCGACATCCGAGAAGCGTCTGCAACGGTTCCCTTTAACTGCATCCACGATAAAGCCAGACGAGTTTCCCGCGGTTCCGGCTTCCTCACCTGAGCCAACCACCACTAGAGTAGTCATGCGTGACGTCACAGAGCCTGCGCCGCTTCTTACAGGTCGTATTTCCCTGTGCGCATGCTCACTCTCAATGGGCAGCCTCTTCATCATCTCCAGCGAACACCTGGTCACACATTCAGCTTTTCTCGCCACACCCCTGACACATCCCACTGTTCTTAGACATCATTGGATGTTCTCAATAACGTCACTAATGGTTGCCATTACACATATAGGGTTGCCAGTTACTAGCCCTCCAGCTATCCTCCAAAAAACTTCACTCCTCAGACTCAGAAATTTCCTTGCCGCCTTCCTCTCACTGCTGACTCTCCATCACCCTGCATCCACACCAACCACTCCGGATACCGCACTCCTCACATTGCACTCATCCAAACTCTTCCTCTTCAACAAATCATTTAAATGTATCTTGTTGATGGTGTGGACATTGTTAGTTATTTGAAGCTCAAATAGCAAGTTTCAGTTTCCTATAAATACCAACCTAACTCTCTCCTCTTCGCGCTCATAATCCGTGCCCCATCCCGCCACCCTCTTCATCCTTCTCTCATTCCCTCTCCTTCCTCTTCTTTGTAGGTTCCCGAGGGGATACGTTGTTGCCCGGGTGTTGTTGCAGTTTCCCCCATAAGGCTCCCCACAACGAATTCGGCAAGCAGAAGCACAGTACCCATCCAAAGTCTTCCTCTTCAATAAAACATTTATCTTGTTGATGGCATGGTCCTTGCTAGTGAAAAGTACGTTTTTTGGGAAAGGATTTCTTCTGAGATGTACTCACTACAATTTGACTATTCAGTAAAACTTTGTAAACTACACGTTGTTAAATAACACTCAAACCCACAGAAGCCCAACTGAGACAGAGTTGAATTGATTTTCTTGTTTCAAATTACAAGAAACATTAATCCTGAGGGTGTGTTGAGAAATAGCAGACGTGGGTACATGTGAAAAGTTTTGTTCCAAAATGAGATGCCAGCTATTTAAAGAAAGAAGTCTGATATTGTACTTGCATATATTTGCAGACTGAATGATATGTGTATTTCAGAGTTAAGATAATGTTGTTGTTTTTTTTGCTGAACAGAAAAATTATATCACATTTTGAGAGAAACCTAATCAGTTACAGTAACATCACTGTTGCACAGTAGCATAAACTGATCCTCCTCTCCTCTGCATCGGCCTCCTGTTAATCACAGAATGTGACTTAACAGCCATTTGAAAAAGTACCCATCATCCCCCTCGGCCAGGATGACTCATCCAATGTGACTGCTGCTCCATCACAGTGGGCTGGCCCTAAAAAGGTTCCCCCTTTTCCTCCAATCACTCTATCATTGCACCTCTTCAACTCCCTGCTCATAACTCATTCCCTGGAACGGCACCCCCCTACCTCTGAACTGGACCACTAGTCTTGATTTGGGTGAGACAAAGAGTGTGTCATTGCTCCTTATCTCTTTCAATTGCCCGACTGACAGCTCAGACAGCATGAAGGGTAGCAGAGGAGTTACTCTGCCATGCTTCCTCTCTCTCTCTTCTGCTTCACTGTGTTTTAAACTTCCCCTTGTGTTCAGATGCCCCATCCACACACACACATACACAGTCTATATGTCCCCTCTTTCCTTCCCCAGGAGGGCTAAAATCCCATCAGCTCCCCATGTCAGCATGGCTGTTGCAATCCTCACCTCATTAGCATAATATTCCCATTCCCTTGCCGCCTCACGTCTCACTCCTCCTGTAACAGACAAAATACTCTGGGAATCATAGTGGGATATGCCCTGCTAAGACCGACTTTACTCCTTCTTTGTGACTTTGTTTTTCTAACCCACTCTCATACTTTCTTGTTCTGTCTGTCTCTTTCTTTCTTATAGGAAGGATATACAGAATAATAGTGGGAGAGATAAAGTCTAACACTGTCTGTTTACATGACTGACTGACTCAAACCACTTACCCCACTGATCTATATTGTGGTCATATCTTACCACTTTTACCCTAGATGTGATAGACACACACACACACACACACACACACAGACTCACACACATATATAATTAATCATATGCTGGAGTGTCAGCTTGGGCCCAGTGTAAGTGCTGGAGGGCTGACCTGAGGAGTGTCCAGGGCTTGCAAATTGTGCGTTAGAGCTTTGTAATTGCGAAAAACTCCAGTAAGTGCCTGCAGCACTTCATCTCAACTTAACTTTTATTTTTGTATTTTATCTGTCTTATTCTGTCCTACTTTAGCTTGTTTTTTTATTTTGTATTTGCTCTTTTTTTAAAATTGTATTTACATGTACTTTGATGATGTATTTCTTCTGCACTTAATGCTTTCAGTGTTTTATGTAAAGCAAACTTTGAATTGCCTTGTTGTTAAAATGTACCATACAGTATAAATATTGATTAAGAACAACTTTCAGTCTCCGTTAAAACATAATGAAACTGTACTGAATGACCACACTGTAACCCAGTACCTCCTGCAGAGAGGTAAAAGACAATAAAAACATACTTTATTATCTTCAGTCAGAGTCATTCACTTCCAAGCAGCTGCATATTGGGCTTGTACCGTTGCTTCAAACCTGCTGGCTCCAACTTAATGTTTTTCATCAGTCTTTTGTCCCATTGAAGCCTCAGTATGCTGTTTCTTTCTGTATTCTTTTTCTTCTTGTTGCAGCTGGTTGGAAAAAATGCAGTCCACGTTGTAAGGTAAGGTAAGGTGAGGTAATACTGACCATTGAACTGAAAAATTGCAAGCACATTGTAATGACCTGAAAATATTGATAGGTGCATTAGGATGAATATTGCCTTTCCCATCTGTTTTTTTTTCTTCCTGTTTTTTGTGTTCCAAATAAAGACAGAAAACAGACCTGAAAATATCAGATTATATGCTTTTTACCCATTTATATATTCATAATGCATATCTGATCTGAAAAAAAAGAGACAATTGAGTACATTTGTGTCAGTCACAGTGTAAACAAATCATTTGTTATGACCAGATTGAGCAATGGACAAAACATGACAAGAGGAAGTGGGCCGAACATGCTGTTATAGTCATTGACCTTGCGTCTCAGTCTGTGTCTGTCTTCCTCTTAGACTGATTGCTATGCTGCTGCCACCCTCACTGGAGTGATGTGAGTGATGGAGGACTTACTTAACTCCATCCAAGAAGGACAGGAGGAAGGATACACTAATGTCCTACAACACCTGAATGTCAACTGTGGGCTATTGTTGTCCTATATCGCCCCCTGTTGGTGATGTGGAGAACTGAGCTCCAAAAAGCTCCAAAACCATGATTCCAGCAATATAGATGCACAGCAAGGAATAGTATGATAATTGTTTTTATGATGAATTGTGAATGAACTACTTTTACTTGTTATAAAGTATATTTTACATTGTGGTATTTATGCTTTTATTAACTGCATTCAGAACTGCTTACTAGGTGATTTCAGACGTCTAAAAGAGGCACTGATTGCGTTGATGCGCATGTAAAATGCAACATGGCCAGTAGATGGCAGCAGATTATGTAAAATATTTTTTTCTCTGCTCTCTGAATCGACTAACTACAGAGGATATATTGTCTCGTTTGATACAAAAAGAGGAGGCAGTGCAGGGGATTTTTTGAATAGACAATAAATAGGAGGTGCGTGTGTTTTTTTTCTTCTTCTCCAGTTAAATCGAGCTATCTGATTGGTTGAAACTATTACGGTACTTTTTTCACTGGTAGTGAAAAGCTTCAGTCTTTTGAAGTGCGCATCAGATCCCAATTGATGGACTTCCTGAAAGGAAACTTTTAACACTGGATTAATCTATATGATGGAATATCAGTCCTAAAGTCAGAGTTGGTGTTTTATCCTTATACATTTAATTATTTTATTTTTATTTTTTTATTGTACACAGCTTCACTTTTGAGCTTCTTTAACTTTATATCTTTGGACCTTTGGATAAGTCACTTTGCGCCATGGCGAGCTCTTGTCTCCAACTGAGTGGCTGTCTCGTCAGCTGCCTCGGCTGGCTGTGCATCGTGATCGCAACAGCCACCAATGACTGGGTGATTATATGTAAATACGGGTTAAACACCTGCAAAAAGATGGATGAGCTGGAAGCCAAGGGACTGTGGGCGGACTGTGTCATTTCCACAGGACTCTACCACTGTGTCACCCTAACTCAGATTCTGGACCTGCCAGGTAAATATGGTTGTGTGTATATCCCCATAGGACATCAGTTTTATGTGTTTAGACATGTTTATTTTATATTTTCTCATAGTGTTCCTTTACAGTGTAAAATTAAACATTATTATTCCTCATTAATGATCCATGATCCTTTTCAGGATAGTTATCAGCTCCATTATTCCCATCGGTGGTAAAATATTACTCAGAAGTTTTATTTTATTTTATTGATAATGTATGTGTGTGTGTGTGTTTCATATGTGTTTCTAGCCTACATCCAGACAACTCGTGCCTTGATGATCACAGGTTCGATCCTGGGTCTCCCAGCAGTGGGTATGCTCCTCATGTCCATGCCCTGTATCAACCTTGGCGGCGAACCTCAGAGCTCCAAGAATAAACGCACCATCCTGGGAGGAATCCTCACATTCATAATTGGTAAGAGACTCAATTTTATGTGTTTTCTAACAATTTAGTGAAAAAGACTGAAAATCAGATGCAAATCAGAACATGTCAAATTGTTTCGCGCTCACATGTACACACCAATTTCATGACCTTTGACCTTAACTCGAATGCTCGGGAGCTGCCCAGAGCAGAGGATGTTGAACATGGCTGTCTTCCTCCCTAGGGTGGACACATGTGCACACACACTCACACTCACACACACACACACACACACACTTATATGTTTCTGTTCCATTAAACCCCTCCCCCCCAGATCCCATCACATTCCTCTCCTCCACCTACTCTCATCCACACCCTGCCTTTGTCCTGAACCACATGGAAACTCACTCAGTGAAATGCCCAGTTTACTGTGCTTATAAATATTTGACTGGTGCTGCTGTGTTTCCAACACCTGTGTACCTCAAATGAAATGTTTATGTGTGACCACAATTTGACTTTTCCATTGTCACAGTTTTTCATAAGGAAACTGTTTCCAACAAGTGCATATCCACGAATCCCAAAACATCTACCAAATAATGAAAGTTCTGGCTTTCTTAATAGATTATCCACTTGCCATAATGCCCCCATTGAGTCCAATTTTTAATTAATTATTTTTGTTCACTGTGAAGCACCAGCTTTCAATCCGCACATTATTTGTGGCTTCAGTTTTTTTTTTTTTTCAGTTTTACAATGATTTCACACTGCTGTTCTGTGTAGCTTCTGGTGTGTATTGGCAAGAACCCAACATATACTAGACGCGTCCCTGTCAGCTGTATAGGGAATTCAATATTTTTATAGGTCTTAAGAGAAAGGTAAGCTAAGCTGCTCTACTGTAGTTCAAGGCAAAGCTTATATAACAACATTAATTCTCACTACTACTAATATTATTCTACACTTTTCTTTTTCATCCAGTCTGTTCTTCCATCCTGCCCTGCATGTGAGCGAATTATAAAAAAATAACAAAACTGCAGCAGCATTATTTTTGAAATGCCTCCTTTAAAAACAGTACTAAAAGCACTTGCAGCACTAATATACTATATAAATCTTTTCTAACGCACTAAATGCAATTACTAAGGAAGGACCTGTGTGTCTGTACTATAAACTGACACCTGTGAATGACCATTAGCCTATTTGTGTAGCTGCACAATTTTGCATCCCTATTCTAATTACATTTTACTGTGTTATTCTGTCTCTTTGCCACCCCTGATTGTGATGATGATGATGATATGTGTATAGGTAGACTTTTTGCACCAGTTTGCCACCCTATTTTTATTACATAATTTGCCATTCATAGTCATAACTGTGTAGTAATACAAAATGTACGTGTGTGGGTTACTGTAATTGGCACCATTTTGCATCCAGTTTTAAATATTGAGCCTGTCTTGTTTTTTGTTTGTATGTGTATGTCTATCTGTTGCTTTCAGTGGCACCATTTCATTTTCCCAATTTAACTGTATTTCTGTCTGTCTTCTCACAGCACTGTGTGGTATGGTGTCTACAGTGTGGTTTCCCTTCGGGGCTCACAAGCAGTTTGGCCTGATGTCGTTCGGCTTCTCCCTCTACACTGGCTGGGTGGGTACTATCCTCTCCCTGCTGGGTGGGTCCATGCTCACCTGTTGCTCCTCAGAGTCCTTTTCCTCATCCCGTTCCTACCAGGACAACAACCGCTTCTACTACTCCAACCAGGGAGGTGGCAACCCGCCAGCCAACACCTCTGCCAATCACGCAAAGAGCGCCCATGTCTGAAATGGGAGAGATTCTGAATCCCGAGTAGATGTGTAGTGGACTGTAGTATG
This sequence comes from Pampus argenteus, assembly GCA_036937835.1. NCBI lineage: Eukaryota > Metazoa > Chordata > Actinopteri > Scombriformes > Stromateidae > Pampus > Pampus argenteus. The sequence goes on from CM072873.1 coordinate 16,055,662, forward strand.
TATATAGAGACAGATACACACAAGCATACACACACACACACACACACACATACATGTTCACATACAATTACAGTTACATGAAACCTTTACTGGAAAAGGAGGACACACACACGCACACACGCACACACACACACACAAAAAATCATTCATGTTGGTTTTTTGTGTGAGAAAATACACAAATTCTTGAATGAGCAAACAGTTCACACATCCAGACACACAAAGACTGTTTTTGTTGGAGTTCTTTTTTAGCCAATGGATTGTTTTTGTATTGCAGAGGTCATCCTCCAGCCTCCTCATGTTGGGCGTGGTATGGACTCGTAGTTTCATGCAGCTCATGAGTAACTGCTTGCACAGCAGCCTGAGGTCCGAATTACCATGGGCATGTGGACTGAGATATTGATCTTTTATATTACTTATATTTTTCTATGCAAATGCTTGAGTGCCTTTATTAAAAATATGTTTTTAAAAATGTATGAAAAAAAAAAGATGTGTTATTTTAATCAGAGCAGGGTATTAAAGTGTTATGTTTGGAATTGAAAATGGGTTCACTAACATTACATGTGTACATTGATTTTTCTTTGACAGTATTGTATAACTCTCTAGTGCATTTGCCTCTCACGATAGATTTGTTTATAAAACGTAGCAACGTAGCTACAGCAGGATGGGAACATAAATTTTACAAAAATTTATGAACTGTATTATCACTCTATCATTTGTGGCACAAAGTTATATCTTGTGGTATTTTTGCTTGAGCACTGATGAACTATTTTTCTATGACTAATGTGCATCTATCTTAGGTTTGAATAACAACTGAGAAAAAAAATCAGGTTATCCTGTGGAATTATACATTTCTATTTAACATCTTCACATAGAATAGCTCTTAAACAGATATGTAGGTTAAAGTGTTTTTACTATTGTGTACTTAAAAAAAAAAAGAAAAATAAAAGAAATCAATGTAATGTAGATTAGCTTGTCTTTCAGGAATACTTGAATGCTCAATATCTCAAATGTGCTCTGAACATAGACAACCTGATACAGTATTACCCAATCAGAGGGCATCTGATATTCTCAACTCAGATCCTTGCCGAAGCAGTGTTAGCTATGATTATTTATTGTTTCACTGATGTGCTTTTGTTTGATTTTCTTTAATAAAGACAAAATGACTAAAACCCGCCCTTTGTCTCGAGTTATGACTTTGCATCATCACATAACACTACACACATCAAACTCACTGTATTCGACGTGTGTGTGTGTGTGTGTCTGTGTGTCCCGTGCAGTATTCACTTTCCTGGAGCAAACTGTCGTGGGTGCATATACCGTATAATATGAGCAAATGGTTACTAATGTATCATATTTGTAATGTGACTCAGGGACCTTGAGTTGGATTAATGTTCAGCAGAGGAGAGCATTGTCTATTCATCATCGTGGATGCTGGGAATTTTTAATTTCAGTTACTTTGTAGTCTGAACTGAGGCTCAGAGGGTTAAACAAGCTTCATCATTTAAATTACACACACAAACACACACACATATACATATATTCATATATGTATAACGAACACTTTCGGGTTGCTTAGCAGTTGCTAAGCCAGTTCTTGGTGTTGCTATAGCAAACTCACAGCTACCCCCTGGTGCCAGCCCTGCTCTACATGCACATAAGTAAGCACATACACAGTATCCACAGAGAAAATAATTATGTTCAGTGTGTGTGTGGCTGAATGTGCTCCACTGTCCATATCAAGGTTACTGAGTCATATCATAGATATTACATGATACATTGGAAATTTGCTATCTCATTGTTCTCAGCTTATCTTCACACACACACACACACATACAGGCAGGCATACACAATCCTCTGCCCTACATGCATTATGATTTTCACTATTATTTTCCTTCTCATCATTCTGTCACTTTCCTGGCATGTCTGTGTGTGTGTGATCGTGTACTTGTGTTCCCAGAAATGTGATGCTTTTCCAGGCATTGAGCCATCCGGTTCGCAGGAGGCCAGTGGGCAACCAAGCTGTCCCGAAATGCTGAAAAGAGGCAGTGTTATATATATATATGCAATGCTAAAATATTGCCATTTAAACTATGTTGTTGAAAAACAGGAAGTGTTAACAGAGGATGAAACTATAACCGATAATTTTATGTATGTTTTTTTTTTTTTCATGTAGAATAGCCATGAAGTTTTCCCCTTCTGCTCTGCTGTGTAATTCTGTGTAGGTGGTGAGCAATAATGTTACAGTACATACACTTTTTCCAATTGAGAGAGAGTCAAAACATGGTCTCATGGCCAAATTGTGTTCTGGCTTTTTGAAGCTAATTTGCTTTTTTTTTTTTTTGTTTAAAGGGTGATTGCAAAATAGGTTGTGCTGGAAGTTTGGTGGCATAGTGAGTACTTGCAGGTTTGGCAAATTTCAGCACCTGGCAAAACCAATGGTTAATATGTTAGTTGAGCACATATTAACACATCATGAATGTATTAAGAGAGCTAGATACAACACAACCATTTAGTCTGGCTGCAAGTGGTCACTTGCAGTAATCTGCAAACAAAGTCAATTAGTACTCTTTGTATTATGAATTGTGGGTATTGTGAATGGTTTTATATTTGTGGACCTTTGCTTCGAAAAGCAATTTCAAAAATGTATTTTTTTTAAGAAAACATGTTTGAATAAAAGCATTAGCTCATCAAAATGCCCAAAAATGTACCTGGAAAAAACAGGAAATTAAACACCTCATTATCTAGTGAAACACTGAAAACATCTGGGCCGTGTTTCTTCTTGCTTAAACTAGTGCATCATAACTCACAATCATGAACGATAGCACAGCATAATGTGATTGAACTTTCAATAAATAAGCAAAAGCCTGTTTTTGATATTTGCAATAAGTAACTTTCATTGTTGCATGGAAGCAATATCAACAACTCAGCAAAAACAGTGCACCCAGGAGCAAAAATAACTACACATATGGAAGAAACCATTAAATAAAATGTACATTAAAAACAACATTATACAGCTTTGTGCCAAAAATATATATCGAAGAGAAAAGAAATATATCTAGTTGTTACGAGAGAAGCCAATCTCAACGAGTCCGACACACACTGACTGGACACTTGGCCACAGCAAACACAGAGCACAGGAAGAACATGGCACGCCTTCTCCGAGACAAAATAAACAAATAGTAGCTGACTTTAAAAGCAATAGTGGCAATATTTCATTATGCTTGTAGTTTATCCTTTATAGAATTGTATTAAAATAGTTTCTGCATGTTTTCTGTAGTACTTACTCCTAAACCTTCTACTGTCCTATTGACGTCTAGAGCAAGATTTTTCTAAATCCTTCAAAGGGAAAGGATTAAGGTTTATAAATCAAACTTTATCGTTCTCTAGAGATACAGTTGTTAAAAATATATTTTTAGCATTTTTTCTCCCAGGCCTCCTTGTGATCGAACAAAAACACAGAAAGTGAAGGCCAATAACTCCATCTCAGCTTTTTTTTTTTTTTTTTTTTGTGCACACCTACTCGAGGAGGGCCTGTGGATGGGAAACAGCTGTAGAAAAATACTTTTGTTTTCCTTCACTCTTCCCTTCATTGTTGTACTTTTTTTTGACTATGTCATGTCCATGCTGGATAAACACTTCTGCTGCTGTCATTGGAGTCTAGGCAACCAATACTTTCAATTCTTTCAAATCAAATACTTGGATTTTTAAAAATGACTATTGCACTGCTCACTAAGTCACTGAACAAACAAAAACAAAAATCAGTCTTCTTGTAATAAACAGCTTATTAGCAGACCCCCACCGCCCAAGAAAAAAAAAAAAAAGTGAGCTCTGTTGTATCTTAAGTGTTCGCTTTGAATAAAAAAAAAAAAAACTGTTTCCTGTATGTGAAAAAGTAAACAAACATTGTGGACTTTGGCTTGCAGAGATTGTGATTGAGAAGAGGGAGATACAGGAAGTAGGTATACTGTAAGTGGTTGAGGGAGGATCTGACAGGAGTCACTCCCATAACCATGCGTTGCTACATGTTCTACTCTCTTTTCAAACGGAGTCCCGGTTCTCATACCTGGGTGAGCTGTGTGAACAACGCTGTTTTTTTGAAGCCAACGTTTCATGTAACACACATGTGAAATCCACTCAGAGCTCAGAGGTTCCCCCGGTATAAGAACCAAGCCTGCATTTGGTTTGGTTTTGTGTTCTATTATGTCTCGTTGCGATCAGTCACCACATGCAAGTACAACATTTACAGTCTGGGCCTCGTGCATGAGAGCATGCTACACATCACGCACCAGACGTTCACATTGAAGCGCAGGCGTGGACCACAAACACACATCACACACACACGTACTGTACATGCACCCCACACACTCATATGCATACACACAGATCAGATAATATAGTAAGTTGACTGTACAGTGTCTGAGGCATGGCAACGCCTGAATTTGCCTTCGTGTTTTGGCTGATCAGTGAAAATAAAAGCAGTTGGATTCTTTAGGCGAGTAACATGTTTTGGCTGATTATATGTGGATTATATGTTGGATGTGTAAATGGTTTAGGATGTGCTCTGTTTTTTTCTAACCCTTTCCTCAGACAGAACGCTGATATTAGACGATTCTTCAGATTACCCTACATCCCAGAATAAAGAGTCTTCTCTTCGTATATCACATTTCTTTTTCTCTATATGAAAGTCAGAATGATGTGACAAAACCTTCACAGTGATACAATTTTGGTCAGGAAATTTTTGTTGGCCTAAAGATAAGTCAAATTTATATATATAATCAGTATAAAATACTGGAATTAGTTTGTAAAACTACCACGAGTCTAATAAACTCCCATATTTCCAGAAATCTGCCCTAATCTGCCTAGCTACAGCCCTGGTTGGTCTGTGATGAGCACTGCAGTCTCTCCCATCCACCACCCCAACTTTTCTTACTGCACTGCCACACAGAATCGTCCAATATCAGCGTCATTCCTAAAGATACCGGACACAAATCGGTGGGTAGGTATCATAATAATTTAACTGGGCAACACTGAAGGTCTAATTACTACATGAGGGAAATTCTTCTTCTTTTTTGTTTTTGTGAGCGTGAATGAATGTGACGGGAGCAGAGGTAGGGTGGGGGGTTGTAGCGTGGCATCCTTAGATTTAGTGCATTTGACAAATAAGGCTTCCCTGGAAGGGACTGATGCAGCAACAGGGGGCACGAGGAAAAGGTACAAGGAAGGACAATCAGGACATACAGCAGCAACTATTGTAGAAGTGCCCCCACCCTCAACATAATAACGTAACAGTATGCTATATTTGGTGTATCCCATAATTCCTTACAGTGCCATGGGTTCATACATTCGCAGTACAGAATCAAACCCTTTACCGTGGCAGCATTAGCTTTCATGTCCTACACACTGAGCTATACAGGACCATGATTTGATTTGAATGGTTTTTCACAGTACCTCTACAGGCGTGCATCGACAGTTTAGGTAGCATGTAAAGAGTGGGACTTCAACAGTAGACACATGCATAAAAATCCCAACTGAAAACCAATCCTGGCTCACTCACTTGTGACTTAAAGTAAAGTAACTCCCTGATGATGTGGCCCAATGGATATCAAGAGGAAAGTGAGGTGGCAAATAGATAAAGGAAGAGTTGGGCTGGAAGAGCAAACAAGTGGTGGAAGTAGAGGATGAAAAAAAAATGTAGAGAAGAAAGTGGAAGAGGGTAAAAAAAGCAAGCGGAGGGAGAGGAAAAAAAAGAGAGAGGGAGTGGAAGAGGTGGGATTAGGTTTCAGTTCACTTATTTTTTAACATTCCTTCTAATTAACATTGTATTCTTCTTGAAGAATAAAGTAACCGGGAAGAATGTGTCCTGAATTGAATGAACTGAACAACGACCCCATCGCCCTTCCTCCAACCATAGTTAACAGCAAGAACTGCATCAATAAAGACACAGAAATATACAGAAATCCATACAGAAAATATGGCATTCATCACAATAAACGATGCAGGTTGTAAATTTGGATTCTCTCTCTCTCTCTCTCTCTCTGTTGTAACCTCTACTCTCTCTCTTTTTTTAGGTATGCTAATGAGTCGACGAGCTTGCGTTATATTGCACCATGAGCTACTTTGGTGCAGGTGGATGTTTCTGAGCTTCATGCCGGGGCAAAGAGTGTGAAGAACAGAAAACAAATACCTAAACATACACAGTAAAACAACCTGAAGAAACACACTTTATATCTACACACACAGACATGAGAATCAATGTAAAAGGTGGAGCTTGATTGCACACACACACACACACACACACACACCCTCACGCATACACAGGCAAAATTAAAGTAGAAAACTGACATAATCCAAACACACATACAGTAGATGAAGGCACTATTGCAAGCAAAGTCCAAGTACTATTTGTGACAGAAAACATCAACACCCTTTTCCCATTCCACTCTTGAATCCCTTGGGCTAGATGTTTGGGGTCATATGTTAAGAAAGACAGAAAGCATTTTTTTGAGTTTTAAGAATATTTTTTGTGGGTTTTGTGTAACCATTTTCCTGTCTTTGAGAATAAAACAAGCAGAGAAAGTCACACCTGAACATAGGAAATAACTTGGGTTTGGCATGCTGTCATTTTACTTTCCTGTCTGTCTGTGCTGAAACAGGAAGAGAGGTGCTTATTCATCCCTGTCTCGCTCATCACCTTCTCCTCTGCTGTATCCTGTAATTTCTAAGATAGCTAAATGATCGCTACACAATGTTGCATGGTTCACGAGTCTCTGTGAACTACATTTTATGTTGCTATGTCTGCACTTTCTTATCTGACCTCTCTTCATGTGGGATGTGGACTCCAGTGAGTGAATAACAAGTGATTGTGACACGCATGACCTTGACATCCACTGCTATGTGAGTGGGGGAGTCAGGCACGGCAGAGAAAGGTGAAGGAAGTCATTACACTGCCAAAAAAACAATCTAGCCCAAGGGTTAGTCACACAAACAACTAACCACACACACATGCAGGCATGCACACGCACACACACAGTCATTCATGCACTCATACATACTACTGTTCCCCTCCCTTTCCCCAGGCAGCAGACAAGGCAGTACATTCAGGGTAACATAGAGTTAGTCCCTTCAGAAATCCATCGGATCCTCCTCTGCAAGGCCGTGATTGGCAACGGTCCTGCCTCCCCCTTTCAATGGCGTCCCGTCAATTTCCGGTTTTGCCTCTGGGGGTGGGGTGAGTCCTGATGCCCCCTCCAACGCACCCCAGGGGTCGCTGGTAGGCGGGTAGAAATCATCATCGAAGCCACAGAAGCCCTCGTCCACGCCTTGATCGTAGCGCTGGTAGGTGGAGGCATGTACCTCGTTCTCTCTGGCTGTAATCTCCAGCGTGCTATTCCACATGCCATAGCCGAAATAAATCAGCACACCTGAAGGAACACACAGACACACATCAAACAAATTCAAAAGCACGGAGAAAGAGCGTGAACTTTCTATCCACTCAAAAACAATTCATCCCACTTTGAGTGAGTCAGAAGAACACAGCGATCCTACTCACACAGTAAAAATAAACACAGAGATGCCTACAAGTGTATCAACACAATTAATAAAAAAAAAAACACAAACCCTAAATGTAAAACCAAACTATCATTCAGTAAGATGTTCGCTTACCCACGAGGCACCAGATTGAAAACCGTATCCAGGTGATCGCAGACAGTTTAAGCATGAGGTAGATGTTGACCAGCATGGCTGAAGCAGGTACGAAGGGCACACAGGGTGCCATGTAGGGCAGCCTCTTAGGGTTCTCTGGCTGCTGCAGGATGATGATGATAAGCAAGGCGATAAAGATGATGAAAAAGATTAATAGCAGCAAAGCCCACCAGCGACCCTCCCCAATACTGCTTGTTCCTGGAAGGATTGAGACAAAAAAAAAGAAAGAAAATAATTAATGAATGTATGGTTACATTACGCTGTAAACTATTGTTGGAATTTGTTAACGTGTTCTCACCAAAAATGATAAAAGAGCAGAAAGCAAAGATGGAGATAAAAAGGAGCAGCACACACACAGTGACTGTTTTCCCTGTGGCTGGAGTCGGCCTATCCATCTTTCCTGGGAGGCCCAATCGAATCCTCAAGGTGTAGTAGCGTGGCCCAATCAGCTTCTTCAACCGGCGGGACATCCCGCCCTCTGACTCTTCTGCTTCAATGCCAGTGGTCATATCCACTGTGCCATAGTTCGGGTGGCTGGCAGTGTAGGCGTTTTTATCCGGTTTGCCAATCAGCATCTCGTTGTCACCCAGCGACGGCAGGTTTTTGGCTCCGCAGGTGTTTGTGGGCGGACCTCCGTACTCGTCGGCTTCGCTGGTTGGCGAGCAGGCGTCTTTCTCACACTCAGCCAGAACGCCTTCTTTCCTCTTGTTGTTCTGCTCTTCAGAAAGGAAGTTCACAAAGCCGTGGATATCGCCCTCAGGTTGGTAACGTAACAGCAGCACACAAAGACTCACCTGCAACCGAGAGCGGAAGAAAGAATTAGTCTCTATACTTCAGAGTAGAAAGACTTATGTACCAGAATAGAGTAGTGTAGTGATATTGCATATAGCTCTAAGATGTGCTTTTCATTTAGAGCCCTTTTATAATTATTATTATATTAATGCAACCTGACAGACTATTACTTGGCTGATATCCTCATGCCAACATCACTTGCTGCTGTAGCATCCTCACAATTTCCTGTTTATACCTTTTGGTATTCTTAATATTCCTACAGTAAGACATACTGTTTATGTATGTTTACAGCTATCTTTATAAGTCTTTATAATTCATGTATTGGAAGGATTTGTTTTTGAGTACCTTCCAAGAACAGAGCCTCTCCTATCAAATCTGAATGTACAACCATTTCCAAATTCTATAGTGTCGACCATCCTTATCCACCACTCACTAGGGTATAGGCCAATAGGGTTCCTATGGACATCATCTCTATTAGATCTCTGAGGCTGACCAGGAGCGACAGCAGGGCAGCTAAAAAGCCAGACACCACACAGGCAACAGCAGGGGTCTCTGTGTAGGAGGACACATTGGCCAGGAACCTATACATTCATAAAGATGAGTAGATTAAGACACAGTCACACACTTCATCCAGATTGATATGAAAAATGAACAACAATAAAGTAACTGTCTGGACTGACTTAAACAGCAGGCCGTCCCCAGCCATGGCATAGATGACCCTGGGCATCGGGAACAGTGACCCCAGGAGGGAGACGGTGAGTCCGGCTATGGAGCCAACCGCCACGATATACTTTGCAAACATGCAGCCATGCACGGCAAACATCTCCATCAGCGGGGCGTCTTCATCAATCTCATTGTACGGTACCATAAGGGTCAGGATCACAGAAACCTGGATGGAAGACGGTTGGAGAGATGGTTGATAATAAAGACATTTATGTTAAAATAGTGATTATTGAATAGAAAAATATTAACCTAGTATAAAATACACATGATACGATTAGGACATGAACGTACTCTATGACAAAATTCAATAGTCAATAGCAATGAATGTGTACAATGTATGCAGATTCTACCTCACTCTGTCGAGCTACACTCTCACAACCTAACTTTGTGACAGCTCTGCACATCACATCCAAAATGTTCATTAGTCATGCTTCTCTTTCGCCGTGTAGCCTATATCTGTGTGTGTGTGTGCGCGTGTGTGTGTGTGTTTGATCCTTGCATCTGATGTGTGAAATCATGCAGGGCCATCTGTCACAGATACTGTGCTGCAAATGAGACAGATTTGCATGAACAGATTACAGAAAGAGAGAGGAATAATAAAAAAGGCTAACCATCATGGACAGAAAGACAGAGAGAGCAGTTTCCCCATAGTTGCCCTGGTGCCCTTTAACCCTTCATTCAATCCAGGCACCCGATGATTGACTGTGTGAACCGGACAGGGATACTCTAACGTAGATTGAATCCCACAACCATATCATAATTTAAGTGATTCTAGATCTTGAACAGCTACAGGATCCTGACAAAGTGAGATAGAACAAAGCTGGAGTCAGTTGGAGAGAGGGTGAGGATATATACGATATGGAGGAACCGATGAGAAGAGAACGAGGAAAAGGTGAGGAATCGAGAAGAAGTAGTTGAGTTCTGAAATTGATGCAATCTTTGCCCCAGGCAATGTCTAAAAATTTTCATTCCTGATAGGTTGCTGTTACACGGTACCCATAGCAACGGCCATCTAGCACAAACGTGTCAAAGTGAAAACTCTGGGAGGCTGTGCGAGCAGAATACGTAAAGATTAGAGATGAGATATACACCCACGCAGCTGGAGTGCGGGAGGAAGGATCTTGATGTTTGATCTTTCCATCGCTGTCAGAGACTTTTCAAAATTTATGGTAACATTTCAGTCTGTATTCACGAGTAAGCCGATAAGAACTGAATGATAAGCCTCCATTTGAAGGCATGAAGTTTGGAGGAGGATGAATACTAAAACAGATGCAGTTTTTCATCATCTTAAATTGAAATTAAGAATAAAGTCTCACAGTGTTGGCCAGTTGGAAATCACTGTCCTCCACTTAGTGCTTTAATTGCATTATTAATTAACCTTTGTTTCAAAACGTTGGTGTATGCATTAGAAACTTGCAGAACTAATGCGATTATATTCATTTGTGCCACGCCAAAAATGAGGTTTAAAAATGTGTTCAGTCACTACAGCAACCATACTTTGAGTTGTAAGATTACGTGTTTTACATCCTTACTTAAATGTCCTCAAATCATTTGTAACCTCTTAAATACTAATAAAGAAAAATATAATATAATTGAACTGGGTCTGTATTCTGTATACAGTGTGTATGTTACGGTCTCCAGGGTAACTCACAGAGACATAAGCAGTGAGACAGGTGATGAGTGAGGCAGTGATGGCGTAGGGGATGGAAGTGTTGGGACTCTTGGCCTCTTCTCCTGTTGTAGCAATGATGTCAAATCCAATAAAGGCGTAGAAACAGGTGGCGGCACCCTGCATCACCTGAAACAAGAACAGAAGCAAGAGAAATGATGGCATAAATGAAAAAAAACAACCCGATGGGTTTGTAACTTTCTGTGTGTGTGTGTGTGTGTGTGTGTGTTTGTGTATGCATGTGCATACCCCAGACCAGCCATAGGGCAGGAACCTTCCCTCGTCCCAGTTCTCTCCGTTGACGAAGAACAGCCCGGCGATCATCATGAACACCCACACTATGAGGTTGATGACGTTCAACACATTGTTGAAGCCCACAGAGTTCTTCACTCCCAAAGCCACTATCACTGTCACCAGCAGTGCTATCAGCAGCGCCAACAGGTCTGGGTATGACTGCTCCCCTTTACCTAAAGGGTTATTACACACATGCAGGTAAGGTGAGCAAAGATGGAAGTCAACACTTCGGTGGTGGTGGGTGGAAAACACTTGCATACATCAGCAGAAATATGGTCTAAGGTTACATCTATATTAATTGTCAATGTCCTTTTTTTTATGAAGTTCTTATTTTGTTTTAATCTATTTAATTATTTGTTTTTTTATTACATTTAATCTCTTTGTGTACATTAGTCTCAAATAGTTTTACTGTTTATTCTGTCTTATTATCATCTTGTGAGTCTGTAAAGACTTTGAATTGCACTAATCTTTATGAAAGGCGCTATACAAATTAAGTGTGGAGTGTAGCTATGGAGAAACAGTCTATTTTCTCCAGCAGGAAAAGGAAACTTCATATTATGGTGTGGAACAGCTGGCCATGCTGCTTGTCATGTGACCACCACCACTGCTTTGACAGTGGCCAACAGGAAAGGAACTGATAGGGTGTTGTCACCCAGATAGTCACAGCTGGCATGCACATTAGATATAGTATTACACCAGATTAGTAGGCATGTTCCTCATGGAAATGGTACTGCTGTGTTGCATGAATCAGATCTTTCCATCATGGCATGATTTCCAAAATAAGCATTGAAGCATCATTTGGACACTTTCTGGAAAAAATCTGGTATGGGGGGCTATTACATAGCTCTCATTCAATCCAGGAGAACTCAGGTTCGAGTCACTACAGCATTGCCCTCCTGTATTTGAAGTTAAACTGGGCTGAGGATGGGGAGGGGAAAGAATAATTCATCGATACAAATCACTTAAGTGAAACTCTGTTAATTTTCTATTCTGATTTTAAAGCAATCCTTGCTTGACAATAGGTTGAGACACGGGTGGTGTTACTAATTGATAAAAAGCTTTATATTTACAACAATGGAGTAATCAATTAATAATATTTTTCAAGTAGGAAAAACAAAAGAAAAGCAGTAACTTTAAGTTTCTATTAATAACACGGGTTACCCAAAACACCCCCACTGTATGAGGGACAGCCAGCAATAAATGCAAATCTCACATTTTACTTGACTCTAATTTTAATCTAAATCCTGCAAATAGCTCTTGGATTAACAGCCATTAAAACCTAACAAGCAGTCATATCTGTTTTTTTACTAGAAGTTAAACTACTCTGCTCTCACAAGCACACCCACATCCTTCTCTCACTCACCCAAGCCATTGAGCGTTCCGATATGTGTAATCATAAAGTTGCTGATGCTGTGATTGGCCAGAGAGTCCGCCATGCTGCTGAGCGCTGATGCCCCCGCCGCCGTGCCTATCAGATACTCCAGAATCAAATTCCAGCCAATGAAGAACGCCACGCACTCGCCCACAGTCACATAGCTGTATGTATAGGCCGAACCTGTCGTCTTAGGCACGCGCACACCAAACTCTGCGTAACACACTCCTGCGGGACAACCAACAAACATGGATACACACATATCAGTGATTTGACTGCATTAACATCCAAGTGAAAGGTTGAGTTGATGTACTGATAGGAGCTTAAGGGAGTACTCAAATATCCCCCGAGTGCTTTTTATATTATAGTTTTGCCCCCATAATGTCTTTGCCCTTGTAATAATTGCATAGTTATTAAAAATGCTCTTCATATAATAAATCACATCAGTTTAATAGTGATAAGACTGACAGTAACCTTTATATCTTGTATGCTATTGTTAGCCTAGTGTGTGTGTGTGTGTGTGTGAAAGAGTAAGATATAGTAAGAGAGTGTTTAAGAGCAGAAAAGAGTAACTGCATGAACGTGTGTGTGTGCATTCACACCTTCCTCACCTGACAATATGGAGGCCACAGCGGCGATAATAAAGGACACAATGACCCCTGGACCAGCCATCTCCTTGGCAACCAGCCCAGAGACCACATACATCCCTGTCCCGACACAGCTGCCTACACCCAGCGACACCAGGTCCACCGTAGACAGCACACGGGCCAATCTGGTGCCGTGTGCACCAGTGCCCGTCATGGCTGAATCTAACATGGACTCCACCGGTTTGGTCCTCAGGACACGGGACGCAAAGGTGTTCCATGTCGAGCGCCACTGTATCCTGCGAGGGTCCAGCTTCCCTGCTACACCACTCATACTGAGAGCTTAAGGTCAGGGGTTAGAGTCAAAAGCAAGAAATGTCACAAGGAAAAGTGGGATGTTCTCTCTGTGATACTCTTCTTTCTGTACTTTCACTATTTTCTTTCTAATGGTCTAGTGTGTAGAGGAGAGTTATTCCTTATCCAGATGATGGATGATTCAAAAGATGATCTGATTTTGTCTCGCTGTCCTCCGTTTTCTGCTACGTCTCTTTCGTGTCCTGGTTTACTGGAATGCCATCTTAGTTTTTCCCCACATGGCGAGCAAGAAAGCTACCTGAAAAAAAAACAAAACACAGGATGGTTTATTTCTGCAGCATTTCACAGCTCATTGCCTTCTGTTATTCTTTTGACACAATGCTTATTTTTTGATTGCACACGCCAAGACACAAAAGCCCAGTGGTGAATGTATTACATATTCGTCCACAAATGAAGCGTACCTGAACGAGGAAGCAGCTAATTAGCAGTCCTCTCCCTGTAGCCGTGTTGCTATAGTAGCCAAGCTCATTAGTGAAGGCAACGAACAATAAATCATCATCATCATCAAGTTTCTTTAAGCACACAGAGTTTGAAACGGGGCTCTCATGATTTCACTGCGCTGATGTGCACTGCCACGTCCTGCCGGCATTGAACATTTCCCAAGATGAGGAAAAATGACCCAAAAATAACCTTGGACTTGCTCTGCTGCTGCTGCCTATACACATATCAGATGCTGGTACATGATGTACTGTTTGTGAGACAAATCTCTTTATTACCTTGATAATGTGACTAATTGTCACAATATCTACAATACAATACCATGCTCACATTAGAGATGCATACATGTAAAAATCAGTTGTACTGTGGCTTTCTACTCTACAGTACTGTAAGTATATCTTCAAGATAGTAGATATTAGTATATTTATTTTATGCTGCTTTATTCCTTCACTGCATTTTAGAAGGATTTTTTTTTTTTTTTTCGATTGGTTAAAGTTAAATTACAGGCTTGAAATCACACAATACTTACCCAGTTATTTGCCTTGTACAAAAAATTAATCTTTTTGTGCCGAATAATTAAAGCAATTGTGCCATTTTGCAGATGCTTTATTATACTTTTCAATAGTGCTTCTGGTGTTTTATAAGTAGCAGTGAGTTGCTGTTGAAAATGCAGCTATTGTAGTCATCAATCGTAGCACAGTTGAGTCCACTTCTCTCTCTCTACTGAACAGTATTGAACACACACTCACCATTCCACTTTGAACAAGTACAGGGCACTGAACAAACACTCACTTATACACAGAGCCCACATTGCCTCCCGTCTATAATATGAGCCACTCAAATGATGACTGCAATTACTTAGTTGTTTAACCAGAGACGGGGGGGCCGGGGCTGCTATTGTTACTGCACTTAGTAGATGTACAAGCATGTGCAGTGTTAGAAAATGCTCAAATGGTGATTTTATTTGCGTGCGATGTGGAGTGTTGGATAAAAGACGGGCCTTTACCCCCGACACAAGGCTTGACTCACAGGCAAAGGTGGGTAGGAGGGTCTTTCTTCCCATAAAGGCCAACAATTTTTATCTTAAACATATATAAGCAATGAAAAATACTTCAAATTAAATATGTCATTTATTTCTCTTTTAGTAAAATGTAGCCTGTTTCATTATCTACCTCAAAATGGCATTGGTAATTTATGTTTGTATATGCAACATCAAAAAGTCAAGAATAAATAATTTCCTGATCTAAACCAACTAATAGTTCCAAATTTTGGAAATCTGTGCCCCATCTAATTAATTGAATCAAGAACAGATTTGTTTAACCCTTGTATGGTATTCGGGTCTGTGGGACCCGTTTTCAGTTTAATTAATTATTTTTTCAACCTGAAATTCATTGGCTTTGGCTCATTTTCTGTGAAGAACACAAATCAAAACACATTCACATTACTGTTCAAACAGAAGTACACAATCAAACCATAAGAACAAAAATATACACACACAGAGTCACTGTTACTGGTCAACATTTTGTCCTATGACAAGAGCATTGATGTGTGTGTGTGTGTGTGTGTGTGTGTGTGTGTGTGTGTGTGTGTGTGTGCGTGCGTGCGTGTCTGTGAGGACAGTAGGATGAGGATGAGCAGACTGGAAAACGGCAGATCTGTTTTTCATTAGCGCACCAAGATGATCCTCTTGTATGTCATTGCAGAGAAGGTTATGTGCAGCTTTGTCAATACATGTGTTTGTGTGTGTGTGTAAGATAGACCTAGTAGACACAACTCTAATTGAAGACAATGATTCCTATGCCCCCCCACACACACTCACACACACACACACACACACACACACACATTTCATCATTCCATATCACAAATCAAATCATCTAAACAACTCAATGTTTTTCAAAAAAAACATCTGTTACTTTTTAATATTCTCTGGCTACTTTCACTGATAGTGGCCGCCACCTGCCCCGTGTTGAGTGTGCACTATTATAACAGATGTAGATCAACAAACCCGAGCTGCACAAAGCACTGTGGCAGCAGGTGTTCCATCTGTTCAGTGATGGAAAGCTGACTTCAGTGTACTAAAAGTCTTACCTAGGATAAAGGTTAGTCTGAGTGGCGCATTTAACCTTTGTAAACATGGAGGCTTGTGTGACAGTATCACTTACAGATAAAAAATTAAAAGAAAGAAAAATACTATTAGCGGCATTAGAGTTCCCTGTAATACTGTAATAACTATATTTATATAGGACTTCAAGAGAAAACTAAGTATTCGATAATCATATTATTCAAGCTGGGGTAATTATTATTATATGTGTATTAAATGCAGCTTAAAAGAGGATACATCACTGTGATTGTTCAGCTGTGTTTCTTGTTGTTAGCAGGATTTCTCCAAATGCTTTCCTATTAAAGTTAGCAGAAAGCAGCTCATTGAAACAACAGTGGCAAAACAAAAGCTACTCTTCTTCCTCTTCCTCTCGCAAAAGTGTGTGTTGTCTAGAAAAATGGCACAAAATTGACCTCGTCTCATGGCAAAATCCCCTTAAATCACAACTGGTTGATCTTACATTTGTTTGTGTTCTTTGACATGGAAGTATAAGGCAATACAGGTAAGAGAATGAATGCAAGCCATTTACCTCTTTCTGCAATCTTTATGCTAAGCTAGAGATGATCACCTCCTGGCTCCAGCACCATACATAGTGCACACAGTACTTTTCTGGTATATTTTCTAAAATGTCTGACTATTCCTTTAATATCTGTTTTTGCTGCAGCAGACAAAAAAAAAAAAAAAACTTCCACTGCTTGAAATCGACCAACAGTGATCAGTACAATCAGATGATTGACAGATCATCCCAAATAAAATCAGACAATCAAACGTACCTTACTGACAATAATTTATTCAGTTACACACTATGTGTACTATGCAGTGACAGATGGCACGTCTCTAATGGAAACATCTGCATACTGCGTTCCCCCGACTCTGAGAACAAGACACAGACAGACACGGCGCTGTTCTCCTGCACCTTTTACTCTGAGCACAAACTAAAGGGCCTGTGGCGATGTTACCTACTGAATTATTTAATAGAGTGTGGGCGTATGCAATAAATTTTATATATTTATTTAAACGTGCTTTTCCATTACAAAGGGAAGAGCCACTGGAAATATAAGGATTTATGCAAATAAAACAGCATGGAACAGAAAAATAATCCATGCAGTAAAATAAGGCAAAGCTGTGGGTAAGAGTGTGTGTGTTGAGCAATACTCAGCTGGTGTATTTAAAGCAGTGATGCTTCACACACACACACAAGCAATTTAATAAAAAAAAATCATGCAAGACTTTTCTTTAATATTATAGGACGAAACAAACACCCATTATCTGCTGTTTAAAGATCAATATTTGAATCCATGTCATCATACGCATCAACACCACATCTAGCATCTTAGCATGAGGTTGTTTCCTCACCAGATAAGTGAACTGCCAGAACATCCATCCAGTATCTAATCAGCCATGACTAAGCCTGTCTCCGTGTTCGACCCTGCCTTGTGTCTGAATTACTGGATGAATAACCTGATTGAGCTTTCATTGCATTTACAGTAAGAGCTGCATTGGTTTAATAAAGCTAAGAGGCCCTTCTGATTCACTTGAAACCAACCTGGCAACCAGCTAGCCTTGGCCTTGCCCCCTACAAAAAAAACAAACCTGGCAAGCAGCCCTGGCCCTGGCTCACAGACAGAACAGGAAAGAGCTAACTCATCATTAAGTAGAATAACTGAGTCAGGGAAAAAACTCTCACTTTATGTATTTTGTTTTCTTCTTTTTCTCTCAATCTCACTGTCATAATTCATGTATGTGTCCCTCTCAGTGTTAAGATGTATGAGGCAAGCTCAAATTAGTCAAATTAAAGATACAAAAACCATCCATTAAAAGACTAGATACAGTTGAGGAGTCTTATTAACATCAGCAGTAATTGGTGGATTATAAAGTGGCGATGCGGAGTACATTCATTTTTCTCCGCTTGACTGACTTTGGAGACTGTCTGGCTGACTCGGTGCCTTGGCAGACTGGCTGCAGTATCCCTATCTGACAAGTCTAATGAATCTGATTTCTAATTTGACACAAAAGAGAAATTGCCGCCTGCCAGGTTGATTTTCTCTGCCTGACTCATCAGACCGTCCCTGTCCGTCTAAACCGTTCAGGTCAAACAAGAACTGTGATGTTCCTCTCGGTATCACTGACCCTGCAGCCCGACTGGCTTCATTAGTTGCAGATAGATTCTAGCATATATAAGTCAATAACCCACTGTTAACTTCAAACAGGCACACAAGAAATTTCACTACACCTTATTGAATGATGATGATGGCAAGGGTGCAGCCATCCAGAAACAGAGTAAACAAGGAAGCTGTAAATCGATGGCTATGGTATCATAAAACTAATACATTTCAGTTTTCTCTCAGTTCTCATTACAGTACAAATAATATTACCAAGATAAAGAAGACAGGACTGAGCCTAAGTTGAAAACAATGGACAGTTTGCTTTAATTAAAGCTTTTAATAAACTGAGGTCTACTGAGTCTATATTTGTCATACAATATAAACAGATAAATTACTTGTTGATCAGCTGGGTTAACAGACCGCATATTATCCACTTTATTGTCATTCTTATCTATTTAGATACAGACACTGTAAAAACTGGTATTAGACAATTCTGAAGACATACGCTTAGCTGGCTGACTGAGTGGTTTGCTTACCGACTCATATTTTGGCTTGATGATGGATGCTGATGATGGATTTGACTGTAAAATTTTAAATATGTTGATCAGTACTCTAGTACTTGTAATAAAAGGCATAAGAAATGAGAAAATGGAATAACGAATGCTGCCCGTTTCAGGTGTGTCATCCCCATCTGTCAAAAGTTTCCAAGGTGGAAACTGTTGGCACTGGTTCCAGGGTAGCCTACAGACAAAACGCTCTGCAGGACTGACCTGTCAGCCAGCCTGATACACTCACAATTTGGCCTGCCGCATCCCCCATCTATCTTAGCCCCAATGCAGCATGGTGGGAGCCTGAAGCTTAAAAATCATTGGATCTGGCTCCAGACTACAAGATAAATAAAAAAACAACAACAGTGCCACTCCCTGTGGCTCCCTGGCTAACCAGCCATATCACATACATCTGTGTCTGCGTAGCCTCGAGTGCTAAAAGACAACAGGGTAATTTCACACACTCAGGGACTTACACTGGTTATTGATATCTGACTGTAAACCTCAATTGAAGACATTTAAGGCTTAAATACGTGCCTGGAATGTGTAGTAAAGTAGGTGTGTTGTGTAAGTCTGCAGGACCGCAGATGGACCCTTCTCTTATTAGGAGGAGACGGGCTGGGTGTCTGCTAGATAGTTGGCAAAAATTGACTTAGCTGCAGGACACTGCTGTTTGTTTCCTGTTTCCAACAACAACAACAACAAGGTGGTGTTTACTTTTGCCATGACGACAAAGATTGCACAAATTTGAGAAAACAGAAACCACATTTCAAGTGATAATTTTAACCATGATATTTTTTTTCTTTTTTTTTTATACCTAACCACAACATTGTTACACCGATGATTTGGAACAGTTTTGGAAAGCAGCATATTACGCTCTTCTGGGTCATGCAGCATTTTACCCATGTCATAATTAACACAGCCGCTAGATGAAGAAAACGTAACTATAGGTCATTCTGGAGTGCAGGTACAATCGACCTATGCGGTCGTTTAATTATGAGGATGTGTTGGAAATATTGGTCACACTCAGAGATAATGGAAAAAAAGGAAATATTGCCAGTAGTTGCCAAAAAAAAAACAATTTTCTCCCCACAGTATTGTCTCTATCGATCCGATTTGCTAATCTCCATCCCTTCTGTGTACAGCATTGTCCTTCTGTGTCTGAGAAAGCTTTCTGTATCATATCACTGCATTAAAACCTCTATTTCCATGACATGATAGCGAGATCCAAGAAAAATCATAGACCATCAGACTCACATGGGCTACAGTATTTCTTTGCCATCACACCCTCTACACTCGTCTCTGCTCTCAGTCTAGTTGACTGTTAGTTCATATTGCTTGCCAACAAATGGATGCATGTTCAAACAGCCCAATGACAGTTGATGATACTTTCCATTTCATTGATTACGTCTCCCCATTACCCTTTCTACAGTCCCAAGTGCATTTCCTCCCCTTTCACTTTCTGACAGAATTTGTGTCCTTTTCGCGTTTTCTCTGTGTCTCTCGAATTTCAGCCTTCGACTGTTTCACCATGACAACAACCACATGGGTAATAACCCTGAACTCCGGCGACCACCAAAAAGTTTTCTGGTCCAACAAGTCATCAAACCTAAAGCGTGGTAAGTAATGGTGAGGCGTCAAAAAACATTTGGTGAATAATTTCCGATAGCCTCCTATTGAATTCATGTGTGATAAACTGGTATATACAAATGATGCCATATTTTGTTATTAAGACAGTATTAAGGCAGTTTTATTTAAGTTTAGATCGTGTTTCATTTACTTACTTGAAAAAATATAGACAACAATGATATATACAGTATATTTGTAATGATGTTCAACAATGTGCATATTGTATATGGTAACAGGCCTTGGTATTTATATATTAGTAATATAAAAGTGTCATCCTGTGAATCTCATACCAGCTGCATTGAAAGCCATTATTGGATAGGATAATGACAATATAGTCTCTAGAAAAAAAATAAGGCTTAAATAAGGTGAGGAGGACTATTATGGAACAAAGCCTCAGAGAGGGAAAGAGAACAAACAAACTGCAGGTATTAGGCAACTCTGCATAATAATCTTCTGCTCTTTAGAGACATTATTTCTATGCGTCTTAGACAAATCATCTTAAAATGTGAGACCTTTTATCTCTGTCAGTCTCTTACTATCGAGAAACAGGAAATTGCTGCATGTCATTTAGAGACTGCTTAAGTTAAACAAGACCAATGTGAAAGGCAGAAAAGATCCAGCCTACAAAATATACCTGTAGTGAAGCTACCGCAGCCACAAATGTATAACAGAGATCAGATTACATTGTAATGATAATGATCAAGGCTGCACACCTCCCACACACTGGCCCTCCAGTCTCTTTCTCTCCCTCTCTTTTCTCTCTCTTTAGAGCCTGTTGAACCTGATGGGTGTGTGTGTGTGTGTGTGTGTGTGTGTCTGTGTGTGTGTGTGTGTGTATGTGTGTTGGGGGGAAGCAACGTGTGTGTGTGTGTGTGTGTGTGTGTGTGTGTGTGAGGTTCTGATTATATTAGCCTTTATGCGCAGGCAGGTTCACTGACGTCAGTGCTGAGCAGCATCTGATGGAGGAAAGGCGGTGGGGGCCAGTCAGCCATTCACAAATATAAAGGGTTATTGTGTGTGTGTTTGTGAGTGTGTGTGTGTGTGTGTGTTCCTGCTGCATGAGTCAGATCTATATTTTACAAGACATCACTATATGTAAAACATTTATTGGTGCATAAAGAAATCTTCCAAACAGACACAAGATCATCAACACCCATTCTGTCTGACGTCTGTCTTGTATCTATTACACGAACACACACTCTGCATCCGTTATTCCTAATAAAGATGAACAAATGGCAAAACAATTGCCATTTGTCGGTATAAGTTCATGATGTCTATTCACACACACATCGCATGATAAAATAGTACCTATGTTGGCTGCCACAGTACATCATATTTTGTGAGGTACTATTTTTTGCAGGCTCTGTTACTTTCACATGTTTTTAGATTAAACATATGTGTCACTGTTGTTGTTTTCACCCGTTATTCATTATTATCACGTTCCTCTTCCTTCTCTTCACATATTGGTATCTATTGGTTTGGCTACAACTGATTCTGACTAAACGCTGTATTATGTTCATTATATCACATTCATCACATGCTGTGTGATGGATATGTCATTTTATTTTTTAAACAAAACCCCACAGCTGTATAATGTAAACACAACCTCCACATGACAGTGAGCAAATTAAAACTGGAATCGACTTTCTTTATTTCTGCGCAGCTGTCTCTCGTGGGAACTAACAGGCACCTGTTGAGCGCTGACAGGCCCGTCAACCTCCAGTGTATTAGCGAGTGATCAGCTGATGACTGTTTTCAGCACCACGGACAGCACATCATCACAACCAAGTATGAGGGATGAGGGGGAAAAAAAGAATTAAGGAGGGGGGAAAAGACCTTACGGCAGAGACTGGGAGAGAAAGGGAGAGAAAAAGAGATCTAGCCATGTCATTAGGGATTAGCCCAGTTCCACAGCTTGAGGCTTTCAGTGTCTGAGTGCTCTTGTACTCACATAGACACACACACATACATCCAGTAGCGCAGCATGCCTCGCTGTTTGTGTGCATGCACAAGATAGATAGATAGATAGATATATAGATAGATAGATAGATGTTTTTTTTCTATCACAGCAGGCTATATGCTCCTTTGCAGTAGCATGAGGTTTGAACATTGCAAAGAAGCTTTATACCTTCACATTAGCATATAAAAGCTATTTTTAGCTCCTCTCATTTGCTGAGCATAAAGACAATAATTCTCACCATGGCTTTATTTCTCTTTTCTTCCAAGACACACCTTAACACAGTCCAAGCAAACACCACATATACTCTCACCTGTAAAAACACTTCATTAAACGTCCCACCCTACTTCAGTCGGGTCCCAGCAGCCCCTCTGTCTCTTCCTGTACTCTCCTCTCGACCCTCCTGCTGCAGCCCTAGTCCAGTGGGAGAATCGACCCCCACCCTAAACTCTCTCTCTCTCTCTCTCTCTCTCTCTCTCTCTCTCTCTATCTCTCCCCCTCTCTCTCTCACGCACAGACGCTAACCGTTACATGTACATACAGGAAGGGACCGTTTCCCGACATTTCCGTTCACTCCGCGGCGTCACTGAACATCACCTTTAGGAAGACGCACGATTTCCGACGCGTTATGCGCCATCGCTCGTGAAAAAAAAAATGCACAAAGGAAGACAACAAAGGAGGTGGTGAAGGAGGAGTGAGTGGGGAGTAACTGAGAGAGAGACAGAAGAGTAGAGGGGTGCTCTAGTAGAGAGATAACGAGGTTGACAGGAAGAGAAAAGTGGAGTAAAAAGCACTCACTGTGTGCGCAGCCGGATTAAATGATGCCCATGTCTGATGCTGCAGTCGGTCACCAGCATCAGCAGCAGCATCTCCGGGCTGCGGGAGACAGCGCGGGAGGGAGGGAGAGAGGGAGAGGGAGAGGGAGAGGGAGAGGCTGATGATGTAAAAAGCTTTAAATCATTCAGGAGCCCGCTGCACGACATGTGACCGCCGCCATGGTGTATTTTTCATCCGGTTTGTTTCCTGCTCGCCTTCACAGACCAGGAAAGACCAAGCTGACCGGACGTTCTGGTGCCAAAACACCATATATATATATATATATATATATATATGGTGTCTTATAAGGCATAACAAGACTATCCTTCATATGGGTCATTTACTTATCTAAATATAATTGTTAATGTTAATTGTTAATAACAAACACCACAGTTTACCTGGTAATTGCTTTACAGTCATGTAAATCAATAGGTTGTGAAATTGACAAACAGAGCTGTAGCAACAAATCATCCTCACCAATGCAAAGTGGATGGTATAGGTCACTTCAGGCATGTCTGTCAAACAGAGTGATGTCAGTTTTGAGACAGCTATTAAATTTGCATGTGACATTTCCCACAAATGCAATGACTTGAGGGCTTCTTAGAGCACCACGTTGGTGGTTAGTGGCATGTGGGGAAAATGCATCACTGCCGTCCATCTGCCCGGCAGTGGCAGTGAGAGTCACGTAAAGACCTGTTGCTAAATTATTAAGCCTGTGCTGGTCTCTGATCAAATATTAAGCAGATGGCCATGTTATTTGCCATAGATAGCCTATTTATGTAATTTGCCTTGTGTGTGTGTGTGTGTGAGTGAGAGAGAGTAAGAGAGAGAGAGAGAGAGAGACTAAGATATACGCATTTGCCAATGTGCGTGTGATCAATATTACCAGTGAATAATCAGTGATGCAACTGGCCCAGAGGAGCTTCATCTATATGGTTTCAGTGGGGGGGGTTTTGTAGTCAAACATATGCCCAAATGCTGCTGCATCAAAGGCTGCTACAGAACAGCTAATATTCCTACACGTGTTCACTTATTCCCTTTGACAGACTCTGCCTTCACACCAACATTTCCCAGAAATGTTTGAGCTAAAAAAAATACCCTCAAGTAGACAATCCAAAGCCATTATATCAAATCTGCTCTCTTGCTTTCACATATTCATCCTAGTAGAGCTATGGATTGTGGCAGCCATCTTTGTCATGGATGAGAAATGAAGACTCTCTAGTAAGTGTGCTGGTGGTCACACTGGAAATTATTTTTATGTTAATACGATTTGAGGACTTATAGATACCTTAATATGTCCATATTTTTATACAGTCTATAGTTGAAAAAAATAAGCAGGTGAGGGCATAAAGACTATATATACATGCACAGGCCTGTAGTATATTCATACATTCATACTCATTCATCCTGCAATTCACATTTCTCATGTGTACTCGCTCTTAATTAATGTTAACAGCTATCAGCTGTCTAATCAGGTGACAACTCCATTGCCAGCCTATCATCTTGTGGCTGTCTTTTTAAAATACGTTTGTCTCTCTCTGCCCCGACACCTCCCCATCTCTGCTGCTCAGGGCTGACATCCCTCAATCACAAAACCTATATAATATATATAATAAACACATATCTTTTCTTCATTCACTTGTCTCTCCTGATTGAAGTATGTCTGTGACTTGCTGCACTTCCCAGGCTGTGTGAGGTTCTTCATACCATCATGGCTGCAGCTCTGTCGTTGTTTGTTTTTTCAGCTCATCCTCACTGCCTCCACTGCTAAATGTCAGCTACCCTGCAGTCCAGCTGCTGTGTGAGTGCTGGAGTTTCAGTGTGTTTGTGTGAGAGAGAGAGCAAGAGAGCAAGAGATGACTCACTATCACTGCGCCCTCAGCAGTGAGATAGCTGAGACCTGAGTGTCACTACCCATAATTCAGTATTGTTTGATGAGGTCACTAGGCTACCGGGCAGGACTGACCCTTTATATCTGTCAGATGTTAACCTGTGGGAATGGACACACACATACACACACACACACACACACACACACACACACACACACACATATATTGACACGGGTCAGAACCTCTTCCTCATATATGGAGGTCTGGTTTAACCAGTCTGTCTGTCTGTGTGCACATTACAGAATGCATGAGCACCAAAAAACAAATGTGTGCTACTACGCATTTCACTTTTATGCATGTAATGCATCTAATCTGCCTGCTCATATCTCATCATAATAAATGTTCCATATTCACATGCTATCAAAACTCCATATCCAGCTCAATAGTCTCTCCTCCATCCATGTCAGCCTCCTCCGCTCTGCTCTAACAGGCATGTATTATTCAACACAATTTCCAGAAGTAGCCTTTCTCCCTTTCTGCAACTCCCTCTGATACGCCGACACTTGGAGACGCAAAGGAAGATGGAGGAAGGAGAGCTAGAAGTTTTGAAGAAAGACAAGACAGCAGGAGGAGGACAACAGTGACAGAAAGATCAGGGAGGATAGAGGGAAATGATATAATGATGAGGAGACAGTCACACAGTGAGTCAAAGAGGTCAAGAGAGTCAAGATTTTGGGTTGTAAAGTTGTTTCAAGGACAGCCCAGTCTCTCCTGTCTTAGTGTCCATCTGCCCTTTCTGCAACTGAGTGACTCAGTGTAGAAAATGATACCTAAAAATAAACTCAATCTTTTATCCAATAGTGTAATAAAGTAGCTTTTCCAATACAAAGCTAGATTAAGTTAATGGAATTACTTCTGCCTATGGAAACTACAATGCATTTCTTGTGCATGGTTCTTTAAACTGTTTTTAAACACTGTTTGTCAGTGTGCTGTGCTGTGCTGTCTAGTTGCCTCTTCTCAACTGACACCTAAACAAGCTGAAACAAACATTGTTCAGCCTCTGCAAATACAATTTGACACAGACTTGGTCTGCAAAAGGCAAAACCTGGAGAGGCTCATGTTGCTAATTAGCAATTAGCAGCGCTGTGAGTTAATGCCATGGTTTCTGGAGTCTCTTTGAGGCATGCCGGGTCTCGTCCCATGATCCTCTGCAACTCTTTTGAGGTCGGCCGTTCCCACAGGTGTTTGTTCCATGGACAGGGTCATTAGCGATGGCCTCCAACAGTGCTTCAGCTCATCAACTGTACACCAAAAGACACACACACACACACTAAACAGCTTCTGTAGCATACCAGGAACAGACAAACAACTCTGTACAGCTGGATCCAAAGCAGCCTAGACTATGTGCTTTTGTTTTTGTGTGTGTCAGTGTGTTGGGATGGGATGCATTTCTTTCAGAGGTGATTAATAGCATACTGTGCTTCCTCCTAAGGAGCAAGAGAACTGGCTGCAACAGTGCATTTTAGTCTGACAAATGTCTCCCCATATGGCCATAACTCAGCCAACAAGTCACTGCCAAGCCTGTTCACTCCTTAAAATGTTAGAAAGGCAAAGGACTGACTGAGGGATGGAGGTGCAGAATTAGAAATGTCTTCTCATCTTTGTTTTGTGCCATTGGTTGATTGCATAGGGTTGAATAAGAAGCATTGCTACTGCTCTTTCTTTGTGGATACAAACACATACATGCAAGCATGCATGCACTTACACACATCACTATCTACTGCAGTATCTGCTCTGGATTAACAGATTTTCCTCATTGCAGTTTCCCTGTTTAACATTCCCCTCACTTCCTTTTCGCTCCTCATCATTCCCCACCTCTCTCTCACACACACACACACACACACACACACACACACACAAAGTATCGATGCACTTTGTACATGTCCCAGATGAAGATATCTCAGATCTATTCTCATACACGAGGTTAAGCTTCAAATACAACTCAGACAGAAGAGGCGTGTATGTGAGTGTAAAACTCTGAAATGAGTTCACAGCTGCAGGATGAATTCTCCATGAAGTCTGTGTTTTTAGGAGGAAGAGAATCGGCCTCATTTTCTGATAGATGCTGATGAGTTCTTGACATTTTAGTTTGGACTGGGTTCTTACTACGCTACTGTCATTATAGTGATTCAACTGCTGTGTGTGTGTGTGTGCGTGTGTGAGGTCAGGCTTATTAATTGCCTTCAACATTCTGAAATGTAGAGGATCTGTGATACCACAGACATCTTCAGAGCACACTGAGGGAGTCACCATGGTAACTGTGTATGTGTGTCGGTATTGAATGTCATGGAGGTGTATATACTAAGCGTGTACAGTAAGTTAACTACTTGTTTGTCCATGGAGGATCCCTTTGCAAATTATCTTTTTTTTATTTCCCACCTTATTGTTCATTATTAACCCTGGATTGTATATAGTTGATATCTTTTAAAGATTAATGTATGCATAACCACAAATACAGGTAAAGAGATGAGGGTACAATATATACATTATAGTATCTCTGTTGTGTGATTCAGGTCACTAAATACCTGTACATGCTCTCCCATGCTGCAGATTTAATCAACTTTACTGTTCTTATCTGTGTGCAAAATATGCAATAATACATGGCTAACTGCACTGTTTCTATCACTTTAAGTTTGCTTAAAACATAATCAGCTTACCATGCAAGTTGATAGATTTTCAAGATTCAATAATTGAATAAATAATTTTCCAGCTTGTAAGTGTAGACGAAGACATGACCATGGGCATCGCTGTCTGTATACATATGTATGTGTCATATGCACAGTTCATGTATTATCCATGTACCGCAGAGCATTTAAACTTATCATCTTGGCTGACACTTTGCTCATGCAACCATGCAAGGAAGAAAGAGGAGAAAGAGAACACGAGTGAGAAATGAGTGGCAAATCACTTTAATATTAAAGAGGAATGCATTACAGTTTATCTGTAGATCTTGCTGTAATTAAATAATACCACAAAAGATCTGTGCCTAAGTATCCACTGCAGTCATTGTTAAAATGTGCAGTTTAAGTGCTCTGTCAGAGAGGGGAAGCGGTAATGTATTGTCCCTACTCTGAGGATAATGGACCATTCTGCTTTTATCATTCTTTATTTCTTTCCTATAATGTTTTCCCTCAGTTTTGCTCTCTTTTTTCCTCCACCACAAAACACATACAGATCACCATGGAGATGGGAGATAAAGGATGGGGCTGTGTGGTGCCTCCCCCTTTACATCTGCATATATCTCTTCCTCTATCACACTTTTTTTTTCTATCTTATTTCAAATACTGTCTTCATTACTCTATGTGCACAACTTTCAGTTGCCACGTTGTCACATTTCACATCATCTTTCCGCTCATCCCTCTTGTGCTGTGTCTGTCTCTTCATCTCATTTTTTTTAGATTAGTGAGACAAAGATAAAAGCTGCTCACCCGTTAATGAAATCCACCCAAGGCCAGCCATGACTCATTCAATGTTTACCCTGGGTGATAACACAATGTCCTCTACATCCCTCATGAGCACACACAAACACAGGCATGCACCCATATACACACTATTCTGGAATAGTCATTAGTTGTGGGTGGTAATGAGTTTGTCAGGGGTCAATTTACATATCTAATTTAGGTTAAAACCCTGCACTAACATGATTGGGTTTTTTTTTCTTTTCAACAACCAAGTGGATATCTTTACACCTCAGAAAAGCAAACGCCTGCAGAGAGTGGTGAAGACAGCCTCCAAGATCACCAGGACTCCACTGCCCTCGCTGCAGAGCATCTACCAGTGTAGAGTCCACAGGAGAGCTGCTTCCATCATCAAGGACCCCACCCATCCCCAACACAGACTGTTCACTCTCCTCCCCTAAGGCCAACTGGCCAGTGAAGAAAGTCCATAATTTAACTTTTGATAAATGTTTTATTTTGGCTTATAATATCTTTCAAACTCCACTGTGCAACATAAAAACAATAACCATGGTATATATATTTTGTAATTTCCCAGTTTGGGATTAATAAAGTATATCTATCTATCTGTCTATATTTATTATATAGTCTGCTTTCATCCTTAGCCTCAGCCAGCAGGCCAGTACCAGTACCTTATTTGCTTAGTCAGTTTATATCAGCCTGTTTCATATCCTGTATAGAATAGTGCTGCAGATTGAGTGCTTCAGTGTGTATCCATGCATGCAGGTTATGTGTCTGTGTCTCATATCCTGTAGGGAACACCACTGCTGGATTTGTTTATGTGCCTTTAGTACATGTGTGTGCAGTTCCTTGTACTTCTGTTCTTAAGAAGTTTTTTAAAGAGCGTTGAAATAACAGCATCTGCAAGTGCTTAGTTCAAATTTGGATTTGACTTTGGCAAGGGTATGGGTAAAAACAATACATCCTTAAATCCATGACTTTTGATCACTCTTTTGTTTTGATCCGCCAACTCCTGAGAAACAATATCAGGTTGTCTTTAATTTGCTACATTTTCAACTTTTTTTTTACTGCTACTAATACATAATAATATACTAATTTCATCTTGGCCTTCCATAAAAATTGTCTGTTTGACAATATATTTAATTTTTTGCACTTTTAATATGTGTCTGTGTGTAATGCATGTACTGCACATATTCTGTCTAAAGCCATTGCATATATCTCTGAACCAACCAACAGGCAAACAGATCAATTAAAACACCTATCATACGATTAGTACTTACCAGTATAGCACCTATTGTATTCATTATTGAGTAGACATACACAGAGTAATTCCACATGTATATCACAGTATCTGTCACACATTTGAAATTTAAAATCCAAAATCCAATTAAGTAAAATGTGACTAAAACATAAAAGAATAGCTCTTTCTGTTTTGTGTGGTCCTTTTTTTAAAGACTGCATCACAGGGCAGAGTAATGTTGCTTTTCAGTGTGGTCATTTAAGCATAGGGATAAGCATGAAATCAGTGTAATATTAACAATGACATTCAGATGTTCCCTTCTGAAGCATGTCAGCATGCATCCTTTATCGCAACCTCAAGCACACAGAATCTGACAAAACAGAAAAAAACTGGATTTTTTTTTACTTAACACCAGTTCTGCATTTGAATTTGATCCTGCTGGCTCTCACATCTTGCAAATTAATGAAAAAGAAATTGTTTTGTGCACACTTGCTAGTTGTGGCTTTAATTAACTCCTGGAGTAACCTGCTGGAGCTCCTTTATTAAAAGGGACAGAAAGCTCTGTACTACATGGATCAGTGATTAGTTCCCTGTGTGCAGGGCAATTTAACCTCCAGGTGCTACAGTGGAAACTTCTATTTGCTATGTGCTTTTTTAACCCTGTAAATTACAATCTTGTTGCGCAGGTTTTGAAATACTACGTACAGTAGGTTCAACAAGGCTCAAGTACATTTATCAAACACACACACACACACACAGAGCCAGGTGCAGGAGGACAAAACACAGAGCTGTCAGGGTCTCATTACAAAGAATAAAGCCACACAGTGAACAGCCCATTCATTTTTCTCCTCTGATTGTATGTCATCCACTGTTTTATGTTGACTTTATATACCTCAATGTTTCAGTTTCAGACAGACAGATGGAGCTGAGTTCTTTTTAACCACCACAAAGAGACAACTGATCAGTTAGTGTTAGTTTAATTAGTCTAATGGACTAAATTAGTCTAATGGACTAAATTAGTGTTTAGTCCAGCTACACAGGAAGAAGACATTTGGGTCATCCCTGAGGTCAAGGGAAAGCACTGTGGAGGTCAAAGTTTAAATGTGCAGCACTTAAAACAGGGTCCTACAATTCTTTGCTCATTCCTGAAAAGTTGGAAAAAAGTTAAAGTTGGACCATACTTAATCAGAAATGTTTTAAGATGCGATTATATAATATATATTATGTCAAAGGGTTAAAAAAAATAATCATTGGAGTTCATCAACTCATATGGACAGTCACAGTGGGTATATATCACTATAAAGCCTGGTCAAGTTTTATTAACTATTAAATTTTGTTAAAAACAATCATATCAGTATGCACTTGACATTAGGTTTATATCTTCTCCTGTTGTAATATACTGCATATGTATTGATATTTGAATGTTTTTCACTTATCTTATCCTAATATTAGTTGTGTACTCATCACAGATATCCAGAGTTTTTCCTGACTTATGTTCTGCGTATGCTACACAATAAAGTTGCTGTAGAGCATTTTCATAAATATAAATTCATCTACCATGCTTTTCTAAAAGTTTTGTTTCAAAATTGACTGTGTGCTGCAGCACCTGACAATAAAACATAATGACATACAAAGTAAACATAGGGGGACATTTAGCAGCAAAAAGAGACAGATATTTCCTGAAAGATAAACCTTTGTAATGGAGGCACTCTTCCACTGAACTGAGTCCAGATGTAATTGGTGCTGTGGGTTTCCTCAACATGGGCACCAGTCTAACTAATCTAATAAACCAGTGAATTCAACCGTTTCATTGGATTATACATCAGGAAATGATTAACATATTGAAACACAGGGTCAAGTGACAGGAGTATGCAGGAAATATCTCCTTTTCCTCTCTACCGGTGCAACCATTTGAGTGTGTATTTGTGTGTGTGTGTGTGTAATGTACAGCTAGAGAAGCAGTGTGTGAGTGAGTCATATAGGCCTTGGAAGAACAGAAACACCACAGGGTGAACTTAGATCAAATCAGTCTTGAAATGAGCTCCATCTAAACCAAAACCAGATGACAAGGATCAGCTTACATTGATTGAGATATGACTTTGCAGTTCAGTGTGTGAATGTGTCCACGCATGTGTGTATCTGTCTGGGCTCCGTGCACGCAAATATTGTGTTTTTTGGATAAAAAGTACAGAATTCATTGTTTTTGTTTTTCCATTTTCAGGGATAAAAGAAAGTTGAAGAAAGATGAGAGAAAGAAAGATTATATTATTGACATCCACCTTTTTAGAAAGAAAATATTTAGGTTATAACATAAGCACTTAAATTTCCGGAAAGTCATTTTTTCATGTTCATGGCTGTAGTGATATGTATGTGCATGTGTGCGTGTCTGTACATTCATATACAGCGTACATGTCCATGTCCAGTCCAACCTGAGGCGAGGCATAAAGCCAAAATATTGAGGAATGAAATCCCCCAAGCTTCCAAGTCAGAAATATCTGTGGTAAATACCTTTCCATGAAATGCCTCCATGAAGTTCAATTCAAACCAATTACTGTAGTAAAGTCAACAACTCAAGGAAAACTAAGCCCGTAGAGTACATCCCCTGAGATGTTATCTGACCTCTCAGCTGAAAGGTCAACACAGAGTAAGGAATGCATTCAAAGAGTGAGAGAGCTGGAAACAGAAGCAACTGGAGTTGTGTGTGGGTGAACATGCTCAGTTATGTATGTACAGTACACTGGTGTGTGTGTGTGTGTGTGTACGCATGTGAAACTGTATCTCACAGTTACCATTTTGCTACAACAACAGCTCTATTTCTGATCTTTTAGATGCTTGACCATGCAGCTGCCTGATATACATCGTAAAACCACTGGGGCCAGACTAGCACAACACACACACTCTGCCAACATAACCACACACACTTCATGTGCACATAAACCAACACAGAAATACACATGTAGGAGTGCACACACCACAGAAACAAAACTGCATACTAACACCCATATACAAGCTTTCAAAAAAAAAAAAAAAAAATATGTATTTGCAGATTTTATTTTGAAAATACACATATCGCATTATATATATATAATGACCAATAAAATATCACTAAAATACACTTGCACTGCAATAACACACTGAAACATACACACACACACACACACACACACACACACACACACACACACACACACACACACACAGGCAGAACAGAAACTGCCAAGTCCAGATGCTATCACCACTGCTGAGTGCTAGATTCCTCACACACTCCTCAGACAAAGGAACAGTATTAAAATGCCTAAAGGCCTGAAACTCATGATTGCTTATCAGGACTATGGTATAATTCGCTGTATTATGTTAAAATTGTTGGCTCAATTATTCCTTATATTGTAAGACCTCATATGGGAATCAGGCACAGTGTATTTGATGCTTTTATTACAACTCTGCGCAGGTTTAAGTAACCTCAAAGGAAAATGTCATGAGTAAAACACACCAATGGCGTTTATACTGACTGAGGTAGAGAGCTGTGGTCTGTAGTTTGTAGGTTGATGTAATCACACTGACGGAGCTAAAATTGGCCGAGACTTGGTTTGGGGTTAGGGTAGAACAAGGATTAGGATACTGTTAGAGTGAGGACTGTGATTAGACATGCAGTGTTCGTGGTTAAGGTTCAGCTAAGACTCACAGTCTGTGGTACATACATTTCATTTGAATATACACAATAATGGTGAACACATTACATACATTTCTTTTTGTGAGAATATTCACATGTGCATGTGTGTGTGTGTGTGTGTGTGTGTCCTCAGTCTCAGTGCTGAGTGTGCACATAACTGCCTGCCTTACTGCTGTGATGGTCCTGTCTGATTAGAAAGTTGGGTGGAAGGTTGGTTTATTTAAACTAGGGAAGGAAGTGCAGTATTCAACTATGCAGCCTCCAAAACCCTTCAGAGTGAATACTGGACCATAGAGAGTTGCTGGTTCATGGAAATGGAAATATATAATCCACCACACCTCAGAACACACTCGCCATCCAAACAGCGTGTTTGTGTGTTTATCTATGTCCATTTGATTTGTTTGTTGTGCGAATGAGTGAAAAACACAGCAAATCACCCTAAAGAACATTTCTAAGGAAGTGGTTGTGCATACTTAAGTACTTATATACTGTAAGTGTGTGTGTGCATGAAAGACTGCACACACTTGAGTTGTTGTATAGTATGAGGAAAGGGGTTCAGCCTTTGATCATGTATAAAAGACAACCAGGCGTTGGGTAAGGAGAGAGGATGGAGAGAGGGATAATAAAGGAGGAGACATAGGGGCCAAAATAAGCAAGACCACTGATGGCTTCTATGATCTAACCAGCAACCACAGTGTGTGTGTGTGTGTGTGTGTGTGTGTGTGTGTGTGTCTGTGTGTGCTCTCTGTCCCACTCTTGCTCTTTCTCTCTCTCATGTGTGGACAGTACACAGTAGTGAAAAACATGTTTTGGATTTCAGTGTTCATAGTGAGAGTGTTGAGATAGGCGCGCACACACGCACACACACACACACACACACACACAAAGATATGCCTGTTCCACAAATAAAATCCCTCCAACAGTCGCTCTGGAAAGACCTGCTGACTCCAAATCCTGACTCAGTGCAACATTATGTTCTCCAAAAACAGTCAGTTTTTCATACTAGTGATGGTTTATGACCAGCTTTCTTTCTGTTATGTACTTTTTTTGGTTGGATTATAGACACACACGTAACCCATTAGATTTTGATAGTATGCTTCTGGCTCCACTGTTTGTTAGAGGATCTTATAATAATAGAAAGTGAAGGGAGTGGTTTAATATTTGCTCTTGAATGAATACATCTGTTACAGGAAACACTGATTTTTATTAGAAAAACAAACAAAAAAATATGAAAAATTATTAACATTTTGTCAGTCACTGGAACCACTATATAGTATATAGTTCCCTCACATAAAACACTTTGTATCCTCTGACTCGGTGTTTGAATTCATAAAATGACATCGACAAATACTGTCTACCACAGTAGCTGACTTTTATCTCTTCCTCCACTTCACATTCATCCTAATTAACGATTATTGCATCTTAAGCAGAATAAAACAATAACAAAGAAATAACAGCATAGTGATAATGCTAATAATTCATATTTTTTTGTGCAATTTAAAGTTGTATTGCACAAGTATCACAAAAGCAGTTTTATTCAGCCATATAATAATGTAATCATATCATTACTAAGCAATCTCGATCTAAACTCACTGCCAAGTTGATCAAGAGAGCATCAACAACTATAATACACATTTTGTAAGTGATCATCTACCTGTTTGTGTTGACCAGTTTGATGACATTTACATTGCTGTTGCAAAGTGTGAAATGGTAGTAAATCTTTTCTGACATAAAACACTTACGAAGGGCAGCAAGATGGAAAGTCAGTGATAGCTTGTAGAAATGGATTTTCAAACTTCTCTTCCATTTCCTAACCGTCACATGTTTGATGTCTGTTAACTTAATTAGGTCTCTCACACACCAGAAGTCAAGCTGTGTGACATTTCTATCTTCCTCAATGCCGCTTTCACATCTCAGTTCTTTCTTATATCTTCATACTCGTACTATCTTGCTCTTGCTAAATCCCATCCACTGTCTGCGACACAGTCTTCTCTCACGCTCACTCTGGCCATTTAAATCACTGGCTTCTTTGTTTGCCCGACATGAGAGCTCAGCGCAAAGTAAAACTGGAAGATAACAGGATTAAATAAGGATTCTATTCTTTATGCTGTATTGTTCGACGTTCCACTCGAGAGCTGTCACTTAAATTGTACCCAAGCTCATCTCAACACATCGGCTTTTGATTTCGCACTTTCTTACTTTCTTGATTTTAACTGAAGGACTCAACATTACCAAATACATGTTTGTGTGTGTTACATCACATGTATGCAGTGATTCTGCGAGTACTTTCATTGGCTTTAGCCTCAAGCTGTGGTAGTTGCTGCTTGTTTCCAACACTGTTCCCACGTCTGTTCCAGCTTTGTGGGAAAAAGGCAAAGTGCCATAGACCTTATCAGGAGAGTGACCTGTAAATATGTGCCTGTGTATGTGTGTGTGTGTGTTAAATTATTACAACACTCAACTTAATGTTTATTATTGAACACAGAGAAGAAATGCCTGCTTACTGACCTATAGTTCAGAAAGAGAAACACACTCTACCGTTGTTTATTATTGGATGCAGACAGATGGGCAGCTCAACAATAGATGGGGCAGAGAGCAGCTTTCCAATCAATGCCTGACTTCCACCTTTCCCATTGCAAGCACAGAGCTATGACATTTTGCAAGCTAACACACACACACACACACCAGCTCTCAGTCATCAATAAGACCTCTTGTGCAAGATATTTCCTTTTGGAGAACAATGCTATGTTCCTGATCCACGATGCTCTTTAGCATAAACATGAAGAATATATTTCAAAAGAGAAGACAGGGCAAGAACATGAACACAGGTATTGTTTGCATTGATTCTTAAAACCACTGATCAATACATACACACACAAAGTGACTCAAAGATGATGGATGGGGAAGTTCACTCTTAAGTGTAGATTTATGTGGTTGTATTTTAGTCAGAGCCCTTAGTCCTTACGCTGCCACAGCAACAGGATTTGGAAACAATGATTCAGTGCAGCTCTAAGGATGATCCAGCCTATCACACAGAGGACAGCCAAGACTCCCACACACACACACACACTGAAACACACACACACACACACAATAAGTAGATGTACCAAACAGATGCTAGCAATGCAGATGATTTTGTTGAAGTCTACAGCAACTATTGTCCATAATAAACAGTGGAAGACAAATATTTCTTAGGTTACAGATTCAGCCAACCAAAAGCTGACCAAACAGAACAACGTTCTCATCTTCGTTTCAAGCGAAAACTTTGTACTTCGGCATTTCCATTGTAGAACCTGCGCGCTTTGCCTGTTTGTACAACTTTTCCTGTCACTGTCATCCTCCCGGAAACAAGTAGGTGTCAGCCTCCCACCAGCGTGCTACTTAACGTCATTAATGCAGCAACAAACATGTTCCCACACATTAATAGATAAAATGCAGCTGTATTTGTTGGAGCACTCTGCACTCAAAACAAAGGCAAGACTTATACCAGTGTCAGATAATAAAACTGATTTATTTTTCCAGCAGTGATTTGTACTCGTTTTGGAAGGCAATGACAAATTATGTCACTCAGTCAACAGGGGAATCAGAGCATAAAATGCTTATATATATGGGGCCAGTCACATACTATGTACTATTTTGTTTAATTTTGAGGATTTGTTGGTGTCCCATGTTGCTGCTAAACTAGAACAAACTCAGGTAAATAACTCATAACGCAGGTAAATATTGGAGTAGTAGAGTTTTTATCTAAACAGGGAATTGGCGTCTCCTGGGAAAACTGACTTCTTACTGTGACAGGTGCTACCCAGATGTGAAGAGCTGTAGTGTTACTAGAAGGTTTGAAAGAAGAAAAAAAAAAGAGGACATGAAAGAAACTGATAGCATAGAAAAGACAGTGAGGCAGAGTATGAGGGATTTAGCAAGATAATGATAAAAAGAAGGAAAGGATTATGAGAATTGTGTACAGTGATGAAAGAGAGAACTGAAAGTGAAAGCAGAATAAGAAAGATGAAGCCCAGAGGTTAGAATAGGGGCAGGTAAATTTAAAAGATTGGCTAGGAAAGTGTTGGCTTTTTATTTTGTAATATGCATGAGTGATTAAAACTTGAGTGTTTCGTTTCTCTTCCATTGCATGACTTACATTACCATCTAGAGGTTAGGACATTAGACAAAGAGGATTTGTGGTGTGTCAATAATATTTAAAGTTATATAAATATAACCAAAATGAATACTACACTACTGTATTATACTACTATTAATACTACTGTTTCTGCAACAAAGAGAGTACCATAAAGTTTTTGCTATAACAACAGATGGTTGCATGTTTATTAGTGTGCTGCACATGGTGAACTTTAACCATTTTGTAGCACTTTGGCGCCACCTGCTGTACAGATAGAAAGACTGCATACATGTCCACCATTCTGTAAATAACATGTTAAACCAGTTTCTCTGTTGGGACTAAAATAGTGCATTTCATTTGAAAGGTCTCAAATGCCTGAATATGGTGGGTCACCAACTAATTTCAGTAAAAACATTTAAACTACAGTGTTGCCCAGGAAGTGCATTTGTGATTCCCTTCCAACCACATATGTTCTTGGTTTTGGACACACACACACACACACACACACACACATAAATCACCCACAAATACAAATATGAACATCAAAGAAGATTATAGCATCAGGTTGAAAACAGCTTGTTCTGCTTTACCATGATGTCACTAACGTCAGTCTCCTCTTCCCGCTCTTTTGAGGTCAATAAATCTCACTCACTCACACACACACACGCACACACACACACAGTCTTACTGGGAGTCACTGTCAGGGTTATCCGTTCCCTACAGTGGCCCGGCCTATCCCACAACCCCCTGGGGCTGTAAACTGTGATCCAGGAGAATTGTACTCTGGCTAATGTTGTTTTCATAACCGCTCCCAGTGCTCGGTCCACAAACACACAGAACCACAGAACATATGTAGCACATTACACACTCATTCACTCACGCATGCACATGACACATATAGACGAACTCACTCAAACTATAACGCACAATCTTCAATTTAAAACGACTAACGCACTTCTTCATCATGTTATGTCCAGAATTGAAACTGGTTCTTGGCACACGCACAAATCACCCCCCTTATACTGGGACACACCAATATTCAGTCCAGGCAGTCTAAACTAGTCTAAAAAGACAAATATCCAAAAACACCCAACATACAGTATAATAGAACAGTGTGTGTGTGTGTGTGTCATAGTGTATGAAGTATCATGAAGATATTTCTTATCATCAGCAGCAGCGATACAAGCTGAGCCTGATGATTATTTCAAGTGGATGATTACACAGTGTTAGTCACTGCAGTTTCACTTTTACTGTCAGTAACGTACGCCTGTTATCTCATGACATTCTCCTCAGAGATGAGACAAAACACGAGTGAGCTGTTTCACAAACAGCCCGCAGAAAATGGGGACCTCATCAAAACAATGGCAAAGTGGCTCTCTCGGGGTGTCCTTGAGATTGTTTTCAGGGCATTGCAAAGTTGATATTCATTTAAGAATCCACACACACACATTCGCACACTGGCTGGAACTGAGGTTATTTTCCATATTTTTGGACCAAACAAAGCTCCATATCAGTTGTGGAGGGCAGGAGCCTTCTCACAGTTGCCAACATAGTTTCAGTATTAATTATTTTTCTGTATTTGTTACTCTTTCTTGAGTTCTCTCTTCCTCAGACGCATATACACATATTCTGTATTAACAGGCGTCAACACATGCACATTTTCATACACTGGCTGTTGTTGGGGATCAAGCCTGAAACTCTAAGGTCTCGGGACAATATCTGCAATCAAAGTATTGTTTGTTTCCAGTGGTTTCCTCTTACATAACTTGTCCAGTGTTCAGCAGTCTTGTGGGTCCAGCTATGTCCTGGAAAGAGTGGGAGGAGATCCAACAGACACCTGTTTATTAGTATGATAGCATCGCCTCAGCATTCCTTCACCACTCCCATAATTTCCTTTCCGCCTCATCTGCCTCAGTATATCAGCATTGGTAATAAGAATAAAACGCAGATAAGAAATCTAGACAATGGTTGCTGACAGTGAATATCTTAAGATAAGATAAGAGAACCTTTTATCACAGCAGCAGAAGAACAAGATATATATATATATATATATATAGCCACAAGCAGCTAAGGTCATCCTACAATGAGGACGAAAAATAAGATATCAAGTTGGTCTCACTTTAATCTTGATATCACAATTGTGTTTTGATTGATTTTTATTCAAAGTCATCTGAAACAATCTTGTTAAGGAGATGATTGAATTATTGAGTAATTTATAGTCCCAGAAATATTGAATCATGACTTTGTGGTAACACAGAAAAGGGTGTCAAAAAAAGTAATGTAAACAGTTTTTTATTCTTCAACTATGAGAAGTTACACTCATCTGGTTTTAATAATGATCCGCCCCCACCCACCTCCCATCAGTTCTTCCTAACAGACATCTCCCCACCTCCTGCTGGAGTCAACCTCCAGATGTTGCTTTCAACATTCCAACTACTAGTCTGCTAACTGCTCTTACAAATACACACACGCACACACACACACACACACACACACGCACACATACACACACACGCACAAGGAAGTTCAAAGCTGTGCCAGAGGGGAGCAGGTGGCCAGAAACAACAGGCCGTATTTGACCAGAGGTCTGTCAGAGGCTGCAGCCTGAAGCCAGATAAACAGATGATCTATAGCCAGACAGTAATACTATTTAATACTGTATACTATTTAACATTGTTGCATTTAGCTCAATAAGCCCCTGCATATTGATTTCAATTTACATTTCATTCTTATAAATCCACACTTTCTTAAAGCAGCAATAATCTTTTTTTTTTTTTTTTCGTAATAAAGTATTAAATGAAGCAATGTGTAATGTGGGAGGCGTCACTCCTTTATAGCAGTTACAGCGACTTCCAGCTCAAATTTGTTGCTCTAAGTAAGTAAAGATTATTTAATATAATACCTTTCACAGAGCAAGGTCAAAGTGCAAGCGTAAATCTGTTAAAAAAATAAGTCTATAAAACTGTAACAAACAATAAAAAAAAAAAAAAAAAAAAAAAGGTCTAAAAACCCACAGCTGTATACGACCTGCTAAGCACCAAACTGCAAACAGACACAGTTAGTAACGAGCTGGTAAACATAACGGAGCATTTAGCAGCTAAAGAACCAGATATTTCTCTATGCAATAGTGAAAGACCCAAAACAGAACTAAAGAGAGTGAATATTGGACTAACAGTCATTAGGTGGCGTTATATAGTTTTTTAATATCTACCAGCTGTCCAGTTGGGTTTAGTTAAATATACATAATCTTTTTTTTCTTTTCTTTAAGTTACTAATTCTTCCAGGGAAGGTTTTCCTTCCCTGTAGTGTGAGTGAACAGAAGGTTGACAGCTAAAATAGAAAGTACATGCTGTGAGCCCTGTTCTCAAATGAACACATCTGTTAGCATTACTATTTCTAAAGACAGAACACTCCCCTGCCCCTCTGGTCCTAATCACAGTTTCAAATGTGCACATACAAAGACTCGCAGAGAGACGGGCATGCACGACATCCCCACTTCTCCAGTCAACATTTCGACACTGAATAAGATTTTGACCACAGTCTGCACTTATGTGAAAAACATGCAGTCCCAATATGAAAGCAGAGCAGAGCTTTGAGCTAAATGCCAGTGCCATGACAGTAATAATATGTAGTATAGTAGGTATAAAGTCTAACATGTTTACTAGAACTCACACAAACTACAGCTGATGCTGATGGGGAATATTATTGGCTTGAAGGTATTTAGTCATGACTCAAGTATTGGACAATTTAAAATTTTGTCAAAAATGTTAAAATCAGAGGATTAGCAATGTCTTTTCAAATCATCTGTACCAAATTTCATAAATATCCGGAGGGGTATTTCTCTAAAAATCACAAATTTCAACCTCATGGTGGTACAAGAAGAAAAATCAAGGGGTCACTAAAGTCAGTAGGCTTCATCCTCTGGGCACCATAAATGTTATTTCATTTCACGGCAATCCATAGAAAACATATTTCAGTCTGGACCAAACTCACTGACACTGCCATCACTATAGAGCCATGCCAATGATATGGCGTGCCCCACCCCCCCGAAAAAAACTGAGGGATAAGCGGTTACATCTCCACACGCAGGTACAGGACCTTTCCCTACTGCTCATCTCTAAGCCGAGCACATGAAAGAAAGACAAAACACCTCACTCTGTGCTCCACCTGTAATCCAAATCCTGTCAGTGATGAAGTGCTCCGTCTCTCCACTTTTAACTTCAAAGTCTGGACTTAATAACGCCACAGATCTTCAAACACACTCCCTGAACAGACACACACATATGCACAGAAAACTCATACATGTAGGATACACACATGGATATACAAACAGACACATAACCTTTGCCTACAACAAACACAACTGACATATCATACAGATGGATACATGCAGACATGATAACATACACATGCACACACTACAATAAATAAGGACCTGTATTTCATTATTTTTACACATATAGAACTCCACATTTCACTAGTTGGTATGTTTCCCCCTTCTTTTATTCTCTTTTACCTAAATTTATTTCTGGACTGGTTGTTGTCTCTGGAAACTTCACAATTGTAAACTATTTAAAGAACCTATTATTTCTGTAGGATAATGAGTTTGTTTACACGTCTTTCAGACATGTAGGCATGGTGGTGGTGTCTGGCATGCCATTTTCAAAAGCTCTGCTGGGTTAAATGTAAGCCGTTTATGTTCACACATAACTGCCCTCTATAATATTCCCATAGGGACTTCTAAATATCTAATAGAATATAATGAATTTACAGTGGACTTGGTACTAATAAAAGGACCAGTATTAATATAATGTGATGATGCAGTTACATGTGGGATTGATAGGAAACAGCAGGGTAGCTCTACAGTTCATTTTCTCTTTCTCTCTCTCTCTCTCATAGCACAGATAAACACATACAGTTTCAATAAAAGCATACAGTTCTCTTCAATGCTTTGATCTTTTCTCTCTCTTTATCGCATGCTGTTTTGAGACATAGGTCCCGGACATAGGTTACATAATGGCCTTATACGCTAGGCCCTACCTACGTGTGTGTTTGCAGTAGTGTTTTCCCTGGCTTACAAGAAAAGCCCTCTAGTCTGTAACTCTATCAAATCTCTAATCATTCCTAACCATTTCTTCTCCTCCAAACATCAGCCAGGGATCCAGCCGCTTCCCCGTCTGGATAAACAAGTTTGGAGCACTGTGGAATGGCCCATAAAACCTCCACCAATCCTCTCCACAATCCTCCTGCACCAAGCCTTTAAATAGTTCAACAAATCCAAGTAAAACACTCTTGGTGGAAAGAAGCACTGAAAGTTTCTCTGTAATGGCCATGGGGAGGTCTTTAATGGGTTTTGGAGTCTGCAGGGACTGGAAAGTGAATCCATGTGCCTTATTCACTGGGGTGTATGTGTGTATATAACTTGGGGAGTATCATGGATGCCAGGTTTACTCCAAAACATATTTGCATCGTTTGTCGGGTTGAAATCAGACACGCTACATCTGTAATATATATTTCTAAAAATCTTGTTACAATCTTTTATAAGAAAGCTTTTATGTGCACTTTAGATGCTTTTACCTTTCCATCCTGAAGACTGAGACAAGGCGGTTGTTGTAGTCTCGTTTAAAATGGGGCACTCTGATTATTGAGACAATCCTTTCTAAACAGAGGGACTGTGTCAGTCACGTGTCATTAGCCTCACTGATGCCATAGCATGAGCTACCACAAACACAAACAAAAGGAGCAAAGTGGTGTGAAAAAACTTATCGGATGTTCAAGAAGAGACCAGAAGATCTCAGCTATGAAATATGTGATGCTTCACTGCCATCTACTGTGCAGATGTGTTAAAAATGGCAAGATTACTTTGGTGGAGTTTGAAATTCCTGGTTTTTGACAGAAAAGACTTATCAATATCAACAGTAAATTATACTGTTTTTACGAGAAACATTATATCAACAATATATCATTTATCACAAACACTGTTATTTTACAAAATCAATTTTAAACATGATTAGTTTGTTATTAATGATAAAAAAAAAGATCACTGCCTAGATACATCGTAGCCTAGAGCAAGCATATCACATGATTGATCAATCATAAATAGTAGGATGATTTTGTGTTATGCAGGCTGTGCACATGTGTATGATTGTGTAACTGGTGTCAGATTAGATCAGCTACCCGGCTTCAGGCGTTTTTTCTTAGTTTGATATCTTAACCCCGAAAAAGAAAGTCAAAACTGGATGAACTCATCCCCACACAAAGATCTCAATATGTATAATACACTCAGTGTAATAAATAATGAATACATTGAAACCAAAATGACAATTCAGGTTCATGTTCATGTTATTGTCCCAACACAGTAGT
Source organism: Pampus argenteus (assembly GCA_036937835.1). Lineage (NCBI taxonomy): Eukaryota > Metazoa > Chordata > Actinopteri > Scombriformes > Stromateidae > Pampus > Pampus argenteus. Next base: position 16,099,467 of record CM072873.1, read on the forward strand.
AATTTCCCGGTTCCTGCAAATTAATAGACACTTAATGCTCCACTGATGCTATGCTGTAGCCACAAGAAGTCACATCCTTGTTTGTAGGCCATCTGCATGACATACACTTCAATAGAAAAACACCAGAAAAACAGTTGAGGACAATTTTGAAGATTAGTAGCCATAGCCATAGATTAGATAGAATAGAGTAGAGCCCATGTCCTTTAAAAAACACATCTTTATGCTCCAGAAGATGCTCCAGGTCAAATTTACCATTAATGAGAGAAAAAGACAAGCTGGAGAAGTGCCCTAAAATCCTTTCCCCAGCAACCTTCTCCATCAGATACATATAATTGACACAAGATTGAGTAATTATGTTAAAACAGGGGAAGTATGAATTAAACATACAAATAAAACACTTTTACTGCACAATATCTGATGAGAGGTGCCAGAGAGCAATATGCAAAAAAAAAGGAAAAGAAAAAGAAATTTAACATTATTCTCTAAGACTTCTTTTATGGCTAAACGAAGGGATCCTTGACAAGACATGTGGTAGTGGCTCATACAACATATCAGAGGCTAGAATAGTAAATAATTGGAAAATAATCACAAGCTTGCAGTACCAACTTGTTTCAACCGACACAGCATGCGGTATTCACTGCAAATTCTGCCCTACGTTTTACAACAGGGACGTCTCACCTGGTAGTCTTTCCTTGAAACATGTGGGACATCCTTGTTATGGGTAGACGTGCAGATATCTTCATACTTCTTCTGGGTAAAGAGGTCAAGTCCAACAAGGTGAACCTGGGAAAACACTTCAACTGATTAAATTTGGCCTCAGTTCAAGTAAGCATTGAGGGTCATTGGTAAATGTCAGGCTAAAAATCACAAAAGTGCCTTAAGTTGTGCATTCCAAAAGATGGCAGGATGTTTGTACCTTGGCATGCCCATGCTTCCCAGTCTTGGATGTAGTCCTTTCAGCCGTTCTTCCTCAATGTGGAGCACTGCATAGGAGAGGGCCCCAGAGTCCCCCGGTGGTGAAATCATCATCTGCCATGATGGGCTGTTTTGTCACCTGGACAAGTAAAAAAAAAAAAAAAAAAAACAAGAAATGTTTGGCATCAAGAACGAACACTTGAATACAAAGGAGATAAAATCAGATTTATGTTGTGAGATGGTGAGCACATATTTATGCCACTATATAATTAATGAACACGGCTTCCCCAACAGCTGTCAGGAACAGAATGAGCAGCTTGAGAAGCTTCAGTAGTTAAAAGGCTGTAAGAAAGCATTGACAACAAATCAACTACTGCTGGCTTTGCTACACGTTAGTCGACGTTAAACTGGACCTTTTACACGCTTCTTACACTTGTGTTACATATAATTGTGTAAACGTATCTCACTGGGCAATTGTATGGAAAGCTAAGAGCTGGCGTTAGTCGCTAATATGTTGAATTTGACTGCCTACTTAAAATGTAGCTTCACTAACGGCTCATACTGTTAGTTACCAACTTTGCCTTCAGAAAGAAGTGATGTAAACAATGGCTCAATGTAGCGTTACAGTGGGCTCGACAGCTAGCAAACACAATGCAAGCGCACCCTACATGGTGGGTTAAAACAGTTAGCTAGCTTCAGGTCATCGTTAGCTAAGTCGGGTCGACCCGCATCCGTTAATACCGACGGACGGATTAACGATGTTGCTAACGTTAGCTTAAGAGCTGTGCTAACTTCTATCAATCACTTCTTCCCAGTTACTGATTAACTACCGAGAGGATGAATGCATCAATACACCACACAGCAACACATGGAATAAAATGGTAAGTAAATGGTTAAAAATGTTACTGATACGCCCCTACGTTTATCTTACCTTGTGTCTTGCTAACACCCAAAAAAAAAAAAGAAAAGAAAAAAAAGTTACCTCCGACGCTTTTGTACCGCAGGAGGAGCAGAGAGGGCAGGTGTCTGTATGGGACGCCCCATGCACACCTGTCACATGCCTTTCTTTTTAAAATTTTAAAGTTGTTTTTTTTGTCCCAAAATAGGTTGCAGTTTTATAGTAGCTTACAAATAGTATAAATACTGGTGCCATGTTATAATACAATACTGTAAATATATCATATACTGTAAATATTGCATTACAATGAGCTCCAAATGGGCTAAACTCACAATGCAGCTTCCCAGAGTCGTACTGTTATTGTTGATACTGCAACCATGTTGAGTTCTGAGGATACATAAATGTTGCCTGTTTATTGCAACACTAGCAGTCTTCTTAAGTGAAGTGAGAAACACTACAGTAAGAAAATGTTTAGTCTTTCTGGGGATGCAATGATGAAATCAGCGCACATATACAAATGGGTAACAAAGCAAATGTTTACATGTATCTGTCGTATAATACATAATGTAATACAGAAAATGTTCAGCTGACTTCCTCTTCATCTTCATCCTCCTCTTCCTCTTCCTCTCTATTCTCCATGCTGCTCCATCTCGCTCCAACACAACAGAGGTCACCTGAGGCCTCTTTTATACAAGTTGATTTGAACAGGTGCTAAGTGAGTCAGACCAGTTGGTAATTCTGGTGTGGCATTTTGAAGGCCAGTGTGTGAACAAAGTGTGGTAAATGACGAAACTTGTTTTGCAGAAGTTGTTTTTTTTTTTTTTAGAATTGTGTGGATAGTTCCATTATTTTTGTGAAAGGGAAACAAGAGGGGAGGAGGGAACACTATGAAACACAATTATGGCCATGGTTGTAACAAATACGCTACTATACTGTATTGGAATGGTGCAAAATGCTGTGTTTTCAGCTGAGGATAAGGTGCTGCGAGTTTCCTTTATTTCCAGGTGTGTGTTAACTCATGGCTGTTTAGCTCAGAGCAAAAGTGCAGCATATACTGGGAAAAGCTGACACAGCCAACTTGTAATTTGTCTCAAGTTAGTCCTGGGGGCATTTCTGGTGTCTGCGCAAGAGGAACTGCGTCATTAGACCTGTCTGAAAACACAGTAAAGTCCCCCTCCGCTCCAAAAATGTATTTTGTTTATTGTTACTTCGTGTTTGAGCTTCACTGTGCAGAATGATGTATGTGCAGAGTTTGAAACTGGAAGGTGCACCTTGGAAATCTGAGTTTATATATTGTCTAGCCGTTGGAACTTTTGATATAAATAATATTTGCATATTCATGGTTCTGTATTTTTCAATGAGGGAGAAGGAATAAATGGAATTTTGAGGCGTTTGATGGATGGGTGGATGGATAGATAGATAGATAGATAGATAGATAGATAGATAGATAGATAGATAGATAGATAGATAGATAGATAGATAGATAGATAGATAGATAGATAGATAGATAGATAGATAGATAGATACTTTATTAATCCCAAAAACTGGGAAATTGGAGTGTAGCAGCAGCATAACACAAATACAACACAATGAAATAAAAAGAACAACCAACAATTAAGGTAATAATTAATAATTAAATAAGAATAAGATAATTAAATGAGAATAAGAAATGAATGTCAATGACACCTTAAATGGTGTCATTTAAGGAAAAGGAGGAATTCAGACGCACATTATTATTATTCTTGTCACAAATGAGTACAACAGACACCGAATATTTTAAGTTAAAGTTAAAATATTTATTTGCTTTAAGAGTTCTGCAAATTTAAAGCGAGTCACAATACTGTAATAGAAGATTATATTTCAAGTAGGGATGGAGGTTTTTTTTACTTCAAATATAGTATCCAGAAATCTGAATCCTTATGAAACATCACTTAAACGGAGCACATCCAAACCTCTCGTTTATTTAACCGTTAAGGAATGAATGTTAATTAGCAAAGCTGATCTGTTCTAGACAACACATATGATGAGATTCATTAGCGGAGTCATCAGAACCCATCACTGTCATTTTAACAGTTCTCCAGCTGGACTTATAGAGTGGTTAATAACGGAACCATAACATTACAGCTAGCTCTTGCACACATTATTGTTACAAAATATTTGACCTTAACCTACAAGTACATGTGTAAACATAGAAACACACACCATAATGTAAGATGATCAGGTTCACACACACACACACACACACACAGAGGGACACACATACAACTGTTGTCTCAAGCATCTGTAGCTGTTTTCAGCTGTTGAAGTTCAGTATCATTTTGGGGGCTCTGTGCTGTGTTTTTTCGTCCCTTCTTGAAGACAGCAGCAATCTCCTCAAAGGTTTTACCCTTGGTCTCAGGGACCCGGAGATAAATAAACACAGTGAAACCAAAAATCATCACAGCAAACAGGATGAACACGTAACTTTCCAACCATGTCTGAAAAAAAGAAAAGTAAAAAGGGCAAATCAGGACGAGATGTTGTGTCTTATTTTGTCCATAAGACAAAATAAGAGTTGTCAAGACACATGTCAACTTACATGCAAGTTGTGTTGTATATTGTGTCCCTTCTACCTACCTCTATATATGGAAAAGTCATGCCTATGATGAAGTTGCTGGTCCAGTTGCAGCAGCCAGCAAGAGCAATGGCTGCCGGCCGGGGTCCCTGGCTGAACAGTTCGGCCACTATGAACCATGGGATAGGACCAGGACCAATCTCAAAGAAACTCACGAAAAGGAAGATTGCCGACATGCTGACATAGCTCATCCACGAATAGTCATTCTGGAGAAAAGAGTACATCAGTCAAGAGAAACCATTTCCTCTCAGACAAGCTGTTCTAAAACTCTAAAAAGGTTTGTGGTGCTTAATGACAACTGAGCTATACCCATACTAAAGGTCTGAAGCCTGATTGGACAAACCTGGAATTTGAGGCCCACTGTCATGGCAATAGTACAGCAGCACATCCCTCCCAAACCGACCAGAGTCAGAGTACGTCTACCAGCCTTGTCCACCAGTGCAACCTGGAATATACAATACTGTTTGTTTGAATGCGTGTAGAAAAAAATACAATGAGTATGTTCGTGGGTTATGTGTGTTTTATTTCTGCACCGCATATGCATGTGGCAACTCACAGACACCAGAGTGAAGACGGTGTTGATGACACCAACTCCTATAGTGGCATAGACTGGCTCTCCAATGCCAGCCCGAGTGAAGATAGCTGTAGAGTAATAAAAGATCTTAAAGACAAAACAAATACAGATGTTGCTTAGAATCGCCAACAGTTTGAATGACAGAAAACAGTCATACAATAGAGCAATATACATTATGCCAACATAGAAAAGAAGGGAATATTTAAATAAATGTTACACTCACAGCATTGATGCCAGACAACTGTTGGGAGAGGTGCATTATGAGGGCAACAAACAGCTGCTGTCTGTACACAGAGGAGCGGATCTTGGAGAGAATACAAAACAGTATAAAATATTGTCAGTTATGTATATGTGTAATATAGCAGTTGTGTTATGAAGTACATACACACATTTTTTGTGTAGCCTATGTTGAATGTATTTCTTGTGCTGTCTTTGTGTCACTCAGCTTTGTTTTAAACCATTAGTTTAAAAAAAATATTGAAGACAGAAGTAATTACCTCCTATTGTATTCAAACCCCAAAGTTCTCTTTAAATTTGTTGCTGGAAAAGTTGAAGTATAATTCATAGAATAGAGACCTACCAAAGAAAGGATAGAGATTGTGGGCTCCTTGTTGGCCTCCTCTTTCTCACGCTTCATCTCCTCCAGATCAGAGGTTGCATCATATGGCCCCTTTAGACGAAGCAGACCTGCAACAAAATACAGAGTAGATAAATAGCTAATTTGCAGTTTCCTTTACTGAAGAAAAAGTAGCAACAATGTAAAAAAAAAATAATATAATATTACTGTATTACAATCTTTTCATATTATCAGCCTTTATATGTATATTTCTGGGTGATTTCTGAGAGAGACAGATGATGGAGACAATATATATAGTATAACTCTTACTGTTTCGAGCCTCTTGCTCTTTGCCCAGGCTAATGTAAAGGTACCGCGGGCTCTCGGGGCACAGAGGCAACAGGAGGGATTGTAATACAGCCGGAGCCCCAGACAGACCAAGCAAGAGGGGCCACATGTTATCATTACCAAGTATAAAGTCCAAGCCGATTACCTACACCAACATCCACACACAAACACACACACACACACACACACATGTATGGTTTAGGTTATGTGTTTAAAATGTCATCAAGAGGAAATGCAGCTGTGCACCTCACCTGGCTGATTAGGATGCCAATGACAATAGCCAGCTGGTGTAACGTCCCCAAAGCCCCTCTGTAAGCCTTGGGTGCAATCTCTCCAATGTACATTGGCACTAGCCCGGATGTCAACCCTGACACACAACACACATTATGAGCTTTAATTGACTTGAAAACAAAAATTAACTGCAGTGCCTCCATGTGCAGTTTGGGAACCCTTAATCATTTTTTCTCTTAAATATAAAACACTTTGCTTTCGGTCATGAACATTGGGATTTCCAACTCGATTGTCTGAGTATGATTTGAAGGCTGTACCACAATAAAAGCCCATAACAGCACGGCCTGAGATGACCATGATATGAGGTTTCCACATCTTGCAAAGACCCATCAGCAGTCCAGCAGCTACAGCCAGAACATTGCACATGAGCATGCCCTTTATCCTGCAAGACAGAAAGAGATTATAAAGTGACATGATCATACAGAAGTGTCTGTCTCTCAATAAATTATAACAGTATGAATACAGTATCATGGCATTAATACATATTGATCCTGTTAGTTTTCCACTAAACTTCCATTCTTACACTATTATGCCTTTATTTTTTTAAAACTTCCTCTCTCACCTGCCTCTCAGGTCTCCCACAAATCCCACCAGGAAGGAGGATAACATGCCGCCGATGGAAAAGATTGCCACTGACAGTGACCAGTACATGACCACAGCAGGGTGTTTTCCTGCATCTTCTTCTTCTTCTTCTGTGCCGTTTTCTGATAGCACAGTCTTCTCTGACCACACCCCTAATGACCGTCCATAATGTTTCTCAATGACCTATGACATGGAGATTTGTTCAGATTTGTTTCTCACAGTCCAAAAGGCTTTCCAAAACTAATACATGTGATTTAGAACAACCAATCACTCAGAATATTTACTGTATATGTTAACATCATGTTTTGAAAGAAAATCCCTGCCATGGCTTCAAAGTAGCTTACAAAGTCCTCTAGCTGGACAGCATTATATGATCACGCTTAAGGTTGCAGTTAGTATACTGCAGCTTAACCACTCATCCAGTGAAGAAGAAGCATTGTATGCTTTCTGTCCTGAACAATGACTACATAAGGCGTCACCTCAATTCCAGTAAGAAATGACTGTTAATCTAAAGGGAAACCTTGCCCATTGGAAGATGGTAAAGTTTAACTTTCTTGCCTATCAGAGCTTACATTACAAAGGTCCTCTGAACAATCAGAAGATTTTATCAACAATAGGTTCAATAAAAAGGCAGATCCAACCACCTATGCTGGACTTGCTGCTGCTGGCAAGTGAACATAGAGTAGCTAAGTTTATCCTGGCTGGCAAATATCAGTATGATGATGAAATTAGATGGCTGAGTAAGGGAGTAAATGCTGTGTTAAAAAACCTTTTGTGGTGCATTGATGACTCCCAGGCTGTAGCCATACTGCAGGGATCCCAGAGCTGCTGCGAACACAGCCAGAGCCAGTGTGCCCGTTAGCTGCTGCAAGAGTAAAAGGTAACCATTGTGATAAGGACACACACATGAATGCACGAACAAACACACAATTTAACATGAACGTGCACACAAGCAAGAGCATGAGTATATAAACCGTCAAATGTCTGTACTAACATAGTACACAGTCTCACAAATAAAAGTGCAAATAGAGACAATTTTATCTACATTATGGATATATTACTGACAATCAGAGGGATGTCTTTGTACATTAGTTAAAAAGGTTACATAATAATGCTTTATAATTGAAAATGAATGAATGAATTGAGATCTCACTGTGGCAGACACATTGGAAATGAATTCATGATATCAATATCCTTAGCAAAGAACAAATGAATCACTGTTGAATGAAAACCCAAACAATCAAGGTTCAGCTGTTTGCAAATATTGCTCAAATGATTTAAAATTAAGAGGAAGAATACATATTATTAATTACTATTTAATGATATACAAGTAAATTATATCTTTGTCAAGAATTCTCTCACCTTTCCCGACTCCATGACTGGTTTTCCTGAGCAGGAAGATAGGTAATGATCAGCGAAAGCAGTCACGCAGTGTCCACTCACTAATCGACAAAGTCATGCATGCACACACGCGTGCACGCACACATCTACAGTGCTGACATAACTATTACACATACATGGAAAACACTGGTTTCAGGATCATATGAGTGGTGTTACATGCTGATATATTAAAATCAATAATGGAATGCATAATTACCACTAAACAGCAAGCAAGCTTCATCTAATCATCTGTTACTGCTCAGATCCAGTCCTGTTGTTTGATTATATTAGTGACATCTCTCTCATGCACACACACCATTGCAGTTAATGATATACTTAAGAGGTGGACGGTGGACAAAGTCTGAGGGTTGAAGCTTATCTGCAAATGTGCACACACACACACACACACACAACACAACAAAACCACACACACAACTCCGGAAAGACAGCATAATGCTCTAGTTTCATTTATTTCTCTCATACAGCATTTCTTTTACAAAACAAATAAATCCCAAAACAGGACATTAGTAATGCTCTTTCAAAATAAAGAAAACAGGAAATAAACAGAGTAAAGAATACAGTGGTTTTTGTCTTTGAAAGGAGAATCATCAGTGTAATGACCATCAACATTTCCAATGGAAGAGTGAATTCCATAATGGGCAAATGTATTATTAATGCCCCATTCATACTTGCTCATTAATCAAACACACAGATGCACGTACGTGTGTGTGTGCACGCGCGCACACACACACACACACAGGGAAGACAGTGGTCTCTTCAGCGCCGCTCTTTATTGCTATAATGTTAGCTTGCTCTCCTTAACAGAGATCAGTTAACCTAACTTACAGCTGCACAGGAACAACTACTCAATGCAAGTGTAAAAAGTCTTTGAAAACAGAAAACAATTGATTCAGATGATAATTGCATCGCTGGGGTGTATTCTTTTGTGTGATCTTAGCTTTGTTAACCACAGGCCAACACTGTCAAGCCTAAAGTATATCCACAATGAATAAAAAGACTAATCTGCATTATACTGCTCACCCACATGGATGAGTACGCATGAACTTCAATAGTGTTGAATTGAATACAGTATGTATTAATTATTGAGCTGCACTAAATACTTAGAATAAAACTGTAAGGTTTTTAATCACACCATATTCAATTACTCCTTTCAAAGAATAAATCAAGTCTGAACTTTGTTAATGTACATCTCCATTAGGAGAGACGAATGACATCAGGTCTGTGTTGAAGTCTGAAAGAAAAAAAAAAACTATGTAAAGTGAGCCTGTGGACAATATTAATTTGAATTATAATGTAAGTGATAATCTTTTGGCCTCCATTTTAGTTTTGCTTACATCATGCACCGTACAACATCAGAAGAACCAATCACAGAGGAGCATGATTTAAAAAAAAAAAAAAAAAAAAAAAAGACACCACAGCTTTCAACAATGAGTGCTTTCACGTGCACACAGTATCTACGGTAATAGCACGGATCCTGTTAAGGTCAAATTCAGGATGTGGATCTTCATGTTGCTGTAGCCAGACCATTTTGAATATTATTTTGTCAAAGGAAACAGAAACATACTCTGAAAAATTAACCACTAATATTGCCTTTTTTTTTTTTTTTTTAAATGCATGGTGTTAGATACACCATCTCATAAACTTCATACTAAGAAGATACCATAAATCTGTATGTAAACACACTCAATGTTGCTTTGATCGCATTTTTAGACATTGACTTCATTGTTGCACTTTGATTTGAAATTGATTTGAATCAAGTGAAACACACACACGCACTCGCACACTCACACACGCACGCACGCACGCACACACACACACACACAGTGACGTACACTCCTGATTCAGGGACACACATGTGCTGTACAATTCATCAAGCTTCAAGACTGACTGACACCAAACTGATACACAGAAAAGGAAAAGAACAGAAATAAACATCGCTAATGAACAGAATGACACTCTCATTGTTCATTGTAATATTACAGTGTTTCTGATGCAGCACCTTTAGAATTTAAAGACATTAAGAGTGAAGAGAAGTGTGATGATGATGATGATGATCATCATCATCATGATGGGGGTTGACAGGAGGAGGGGAAAGGAGACAAAATGGACCAGTGATTTTCATTTTAAAAGGGACAGACATCATGTTTGCATACTGTTACAACATGCCTATGACAGCAGAGTGTGTCTCATCGCATCTCTATCAGCGAAAATACAATCAAACAAATAAACCACAATTCTACTTGGAGCCTGGAATGATGGCAAGAAGAGGAAGTGAAGGGGCAGAAGGGGAGTGACAGAGGAGAAAGATTTCAAATCAGGTTGTCTGCTTTCACCAGCCAACATCAAGAGTAGATTTATCATCCCTCAGCTGTCTTATTCAGAAGTATATATTTAAATTTAAATCCAGTCAGATTTTGTCTATTCTTCCTCCAGCCTGTGGGAATACACCCACACATGGCAGATAGGAAGTGAGGGAAATGGAGGACAAGGGTGCCAAAGGACTGGAACAGTGATGACTAGATGGAGGGAAGGAACAGAGGCTTGGTGATAAAAAAAGGGGGAGGACAAGAGGAGACAGGGAGGTAGGTGTAAAGTGCAGCTTAAGTTGTTGAACACTTGAATGCACCGGTCCTTGCAGAGAGAAAATAGAAAAAGACAGACAGAAAAAAAAGGAAAAGTATTAGAGACGGGAAGGAGAAAAAGGGAGGAAGAGAATATTTGGAAAGTCAGTGGCACCAGTTTGTCAGTCAGTTGAGTAACGATGGCTTCTTCTGCGCGACCTGTTATTATCTAGGGTAATGTGTCTCTTCATTTAGAACAGGTCGTTATTGTTTTTCTCTACAATAACTTTTTTTTTTTTTTTTTTTTTTTTTCCTCGAAACCTTTTTTAGTCTTTCCAGTGTTAAAGAGTTCGTTTGTGGGCACTCGTCGAGCAGGTTCATTTGTGAGATGTGCCATGGGCCAAGGTGGGCTAGTGAGGCAGAGTGGATGATTGAAGGGAGCCATCACCAGTTCATCATAGAGTTTCTGTTGAGGGTCATGAAGAAAACTTGGCTGCTACCTCCTGAACGCACCGATGCAAAAAATACCTAGAAAGAGAATTAGATACACATTACTTGTGTATGTGGAAACTGTGGATACATAATTTTGGACTCAAACATTTTTTTTTTTTTTTTAAATGTTTTGTGATTTACTCGAGCGTGACATAAGAACAGCCAAACGTCAAAGAAAACGGCACACAGTTGAATTTTGTTTTACCTTGTCGTTCCGCTCACAGAGGAACTTGAGTCTCTGGGCTCTCTTGTGCATGAAGACTCCATCAAGATGACCCGTCTCCACAGAGCGGATCTCTATGGCTTTCTCACCCCAACCCATAATCTGATTAGAATGGATATAGGCTGAAAAAGAGAAAACACCGCAGTTAAATAAAATATACACTTCAGATGGATTCAACTTGTACTTTTATCACAAAAAAGTAACTGTTACTTTTATACTTTTTTTTGTATATAGATTATGGATATTGTTTTACTTTTCTAAAGGCTTTAACAATGTCTTGTGATACAATAATGCAATATTGTATTGAATTATTGGGTAATGTGTTTTTCAGGTCAATTACAGAGATACACCAGTGCAGCTCGGAGGGCCATTTTATCATGACAGATGCTTGCTGACACTGGACAAGTTCATAAAACCTTGAACAAAAAAAAATAGGAAGGAAGTCACATGCACAATGTACAGTAGAGTCCAGAGCAGATCAGAAAATGTAATATCCCAGACTGCCATAAGGGGGTACTAAAATACAAAATAGAGCGCATATACAGCTTGCTTACTTCCTCTCCCTTTATCTCCCTGTTTGTACTTTTCTTCACTTTTCCTTTTACACTCACCATCAATCAGCTTTATCAATTTTTTCCCTCTCTTTCTCAGTCTTTTGCACTTACTATCCCTCCTTTGCTTTTCTTGTTCCTGATAAGCACTTCTGGAGGCTTTCTTGTGAAGGCTGGTGTTATAAACTGATTTTATAAAAGTAATTAAACTTTACACGAACCCCCATAAGCCAGTTCCTCACAATACTGTTGATCTGCACTGCAAAACACTAATAAGCTAAACTTCAGGTTTAAAATACACTTTTTGATGTGATTATTTCCTTAGACTATCTTAATGATTCCAGTGTAGATGGAAACTATTTAAACACACACACATAAATACACGCGTGGGTGTGACATACCAACAGAGGTAGGCATCTCTCCCCACTGTAACACCACGTCCTTGGTGATTCGACCATAGGTGTTGACGTAGACACCCTCGTCTTCGTAACACAGCAGCATCTCCATCCCGTCAGTCTTAGGGAGCACCACGATGGCGTGGGGTGTCACCTGACTCTGGATCTAATACAGACACACACATGCAAACCTTTTAGAGGCTTTAATTAAATCTGTCGTATCATAATCTACATTAGTTCAAATATTATAGAGGTTTCATCGTGGGAATTTAACGCAACTTGGCTGGCTGTTTGGCTTTTTTCTTTTTTGACCGGCATGCATTCTGCAATCCTCTAAGAGCAAGTTTGTTGACTTTGACAAGGCTGCCAAATACCAGGAGCAGCAGTAGAGCAAAAAGGTTGAACTTATGTTTGTTGTCTGAGAAGCCGTGTTCTGTATAATGAATAAATGGACAAACTATTGCATTTTCTCTCTTCTTAATTAACGTAAACACCAGGAGAGTAACAAGCACATAGACAAACAGTATCTGTGCATTTTACTCAACAAGTAATCCAGAGATACAACCTCCTATATTTGGGCCAGCAGGCTATTATGAGGTTAAAACTACACTTCAGGAGCACAACAAGGGGTTTATATCAGTACAAGTAAGTAACAAGGTAATGAAAAAACTCATCTTAACCAACGAGAAACTGGATTTACACAAGAACCCTGCAGAATGACACTTAATGTCATATTTCTTTTTTTACTCCGATCATGCAAAAGAAGTAATTTACATCAAGTAAATTATATCAGATATGAAAATGGCAGCACTCGTACTGTGTTGGTTGGAATTTGGTTGAGCGTAAAAAAATACAAATGTGTATATCAATGCATTAAATTATTTTTTCAATTTAATTGAGAGTAATATCAATTATAAATACGTGGAATTAGGTTTGAATTTGTGTTGTGGCTCCAGCACGAGACCAGACGTCTCACTGGGAGTACAGTATCTTTTCTTTTGGATAAGATGAATTTATTCATGCAAACATATTTTTTAGATAAATAATCTCTACACTCAACAAATGTACCGCACATAGACACATGTAGCTCTGCTATGCATCTACTATGGTTTTATTTTTTCTAAAACTCTATTGGTCTAGTCTAAAGGGTGGATGGCAGAATGTCACCTTGAGCTGTTTGGCACACTGAAAGAGAAGTTGGCAGGGAAGGAAAAAGAAAGGAAACGTGGATGAAAGGCAGAAAGAGTCAGACAATCACCTCAGGGAGCAGAAATATTCTGTATTATACGGTGCACCTTATACATAACATAACCTTAGTTGCTCCATGTCATCAGGTTTATTGAACCTGCTATCTTAGTTATGACATCTGTACTCAAAACTTAATGTTTAAATGTTGTTTAAATATTAAAATATTGCTGTTTATTCAAGAGTTATGGCTGAACTGCATTTGAACTCATCAAAGTAAGTAAGTGTGTTTCAGGATGCCAGTCCTTGTGGGATAGTATGAGTCTCCGCTGTTCTTGGCAGGGCGGGAGATTTGCAGGTAATACAGTCAGGTTTGAGCATTTTCAAAAACACTGATGGGGAGAAATTCTCCCTCTACTTTGTCCTACATCTTGTGCATAGGCTTCAGAAGATCAATGATTCATAAATGATTCACACATACACACACATACAAGCAAAAAAAACCTTGCACTTTACATGTGAGGGGATGTAGATGTCGTAGGGGTTGCCCGAGTCCACATCGATGACATGGAAGCCCACACTGGAGCCATAGATGACCTTTAACCTCTGACCTTCCTCCACCGTAAGGTCAACCAGCTGGGGACGGTGCTGCAACTCAGTGAATGACTGATATATACGGAGAGCAAGACAGAGGAGAGAGAAGAGAAAAGGTATAAATGAAAAGGTATAAACATCATTCAGGAGTAGAGGGTGATGATGGACCAAAGTAAAGAAAAAGGAGCATTGAGTGTGAAAGGAAACAAATGACAAATTGACTGATCCAAATTCATTCAAGGCTCATAGCCACACAACATACATTATATTAACTCTGCATCTATACTGTACATGTGTCTATTATGAATGTATGTGAGGGTTAATTTGTGTATGTACTCGTGTATGTGCTTCTGTACCTTAAAGGCCATGAACTTGTGGTAAGGTTTGGGAGCCCAAGCGTAAATTTCCACAGAGTTCTTCAGGGCAATCACCAGGAACTTAATCCTCTCATATTTAACTAGAAACATAACACGACATGTTACATCTAGTTATCAAATTATGTTCGACACTTGCTTCAAAGCACGAGAGGCCTAACTTTCCGACATAAACATGACCACAAATACATTATGTTTATTACATTTCTTATTCTTATTAATTGATTGAAAAGTTAATTAAATTAGATTGAGTATGAAGAGCACACTCACTGCCAATGTGGACATTTCAGCCGAAAAATGCCATGTAAAACCCCATTTGTTTTTACTTTTTTACTACTTACCAACTTTATAATGCACACAGCCCTCCAGCTCCCCAACTGTAATCCAACCCTGCTTCTTCTCTACTTCCGGGTCGTTGTGTAATATTCTGTTCCTCAGCCAGGACAAGTAGTAGACACGCAACTTATTCTTTTTCCCTGAGAGAGGAGGGACAAAGGGAGAAAGAGAAATTAGGTCAAATATAATCCCAAAATTCCTTACCAATCTATTTGGTATAAAAGTACACAATGGAAGCTGATCTGGCAAATGTGACTAAACCAGATGAGTCAGATGTGTAGTTTGAGAGGAAGTGAAGAAGCACAGACATGTTATGAGCTACAAGCTGCATTTCTTTTTTGTGAGGTAAACAGCACTCTTTGTTGTGTAGGCCGGCATGTTAAATCAATCCAGATATGAGGATGCACTTGTGTGTGCGTGCATGAATGTGTATGACCAACCAGATATGGTAACTAGCACATTGAGGCCCTCCAGCACATCCATTTGTAGGAAACGTCGTCTGGTGATCAGGTTATACACTTTTCCCTGTCCACTTCGGTCAAGCAGCATTAGACCATTCTCCGTCCCAACCAGAAGGTTCACACCTGAACATACACAAACACATACATAAGATACACAATAAGACATGTCGCGGTATTCCTGTTTTATAAGTAAGATGAAGGATGTACCCCAGAGCGCAGCACACAGGATCTCAGAGTTGAAGCGTTTCTTGTATTTGCGGATCTCGGGTGTGTCACTGTGGGGCCTGATGTTTGTTGGGTTGACGTTGACCACAGAGATCTTTCTGGCTTCATTTAGTCTCGCTTGCTCCTGCCTCAGCAGTTCATTCGCAAACATGGCTGGGATACCACAGAAGAAGAAAAAGTGAAACATTACAAGTGATTTAATGTTTTTTTTGACAACTGTGTAGACATTATTTGCCAGTTTTGCCATGTAAAATGTGTGACCAAAGACTTTCCTTACCTGCTGCTGAGTTCTCATTGTCATCATCACTCGGGGAGGTTTGATAAACACGTGGATCAACAAATGGGGTGAAGGATGCTTTGGACCCACCCAAACCAAACTGTAAGATAATGTGAGAAAGGATTTTGTAGTAGCCCCACATATACTGTATAAACATAAACACACCACCCAGAGTAGCCTAAATCTATACCAATATAGTCTATCTGACCTCAGCCATGTTGCCAAGTTCCTGCAGGGCTGTGGGTGTGGCTGAAGGAGAGTTGCTCTGTTGTACCAGGTCGGGGAGGTTACCATGGTTACTGTGATTCCCGAACCCGTTACTCTCTGTGTGCCCACCTCTTCTCCTCTCCTCTGCCTGAGAAATTGAGAGTTGAGAAACAAAAGAAATAGGAATAGAGTTTGATAGTAGGATATAAACAAAAGCTGTGTTTTCTCTGTTAATTTACATTCTTTTATCTCTGAACCCATGTGGCTTGAGTGTGTGTGCGTGTGTGTGTGCGTGCGTGCGTGCGTGCGCACATCACCTCTCTCATCACCAGAGTGCTGTCCTTGGAGCTATTATAGGCATCTCCCAGAGAGTCCTCTGTCAGCCCTCCGTACGACTCACTGCTGCTCTGCACTGCTGGCCTGCAACACACAGACACACACACACACACACAAAACAAACACACACACAGATCCAATCATTTACAAAGCAATTCTGCCAAAACTATACTGACAAGCTACTGGCATGGCACATATTTCAAAGACATGCATATCCCAACACAAATGAACACTGACAGGTCCAGCTCACGAAAAAAAACAAAAACAGCCAGAGAAGGAAAAACAAAAGCAGATGACAACTTACATGATGCGGGGTATGTCGCTAACAGCAACAGTCCCATCATGCCCCACCGTCTCTCCGTCCTCATCGCTGCTCTCTGATTCGTCACTGGAGGACGAGTAGTCTGTCACCTTTATCAGAACGCAAGATGTAAAAACAAAAAATGTAATCATTAAAAATTTTTTTTTAAATAAAAAGCTTTTACTGTAGCCATCAATTGCATATTGTAGTTGTGCATTACTGTCAACAATAATATATCACATAATTATCACATTCATTATTATGAATGTCATTCTACCTTGACTGGAGGTCTGCTCCCCTCCTCTACTCTCAGTTCTCTGAGTTCCTTAGCCAATGCACTTAGGTCCTGCAAAAAGAGACAGAAGAAGAGAAGAGAAAGAGTGAAAAGGTATTTAGTTCATCTGTTCTGCATCTTAGTGTCATAAGCTCAGAAGTGAGAGACCAAATTACATACAAGAACAGGGGGGAGCATAAAGGGGCAAAGAGTAGGACAAACCATCAGCATCATGAGAAGTAGACAACTGATTTGTTGCCACACAAACATTCAGGGCTATAAACATGTGTGCTTATCTGAGGCCACGTTTAAACTGCTTAGCAACAGTAGAATTATTTTGTGATTTAAGAAGTGATACCAAATATGATGTAAACAGGTCATAAGTAGAGCGAAGGAAAAATAATCAGGCTTGGTGTACTACTGGAGTGCAGCATCAGTCTGCACTCCCTCTACCAATCACCCCCATGCCAGCAGGCCCGTGGTTACTCCCTCCCCCATTCAACACAGCTGATGAATCGGAGCAAATCATGCAGACGGGGGGGAGGACCGTCATACAAGGTGGGCTTACCAGCTCCTCCTGACCCGTAATCGTGACGACAGAAAAACAGGAAAAAGAGATTCAGAGTTTGCTCTGGCGTTTGGCAGTACATGTTACACACATCCACACAGATCACACAACACATGCATGTCTACACACAAACCCGCACAAGCACACGTCCATAAACACTCTCTCAGGTATGTGTGTAGAAGCACACATACCCTGACATTTAAAAGAAAAAAAAAATTAGGAAAAGTCATCGTCTTTTAAGGCTAACTAATTCCACCATGCCAGGGGGGGGGGGAGAGGATCTCTAAAGATCGAGGCGAAGGAAAAAAGGAAAACCGGTGGAAAGGAAAGGGGACTCATCTCGAGTGTCACTAACCTCATCTATGGCTTTCTTATAGCTCTGAAGAATGGAAGAGAGACAGAGAAAGAGACAGAGAAAGAGACAGAGAAAGAGACAGAGAAAGAAAGAACCAGATGAATAGCAGTAAAAAAGGAGAAGGAGCCTGTAGAGGATTCCCAGAGAGGAGATTGCTCTCATAGAAAGTGAATGCGTGCGTCTGTGTTTGACTCACTGCAGGTCTGCTGGGTCTGGCTGATTCATGGCCCTCCTCCTGTTTGGGCTTTGCCTCCTGATTGGCTCCCGTAGGTGATTCTTCCTGCTTGGTTTGTCCTATCAAACCCAACAAACACGTAATTACACATATGACCTACATTTTTTATGAAAGAACTACCAAAAACAAAAAATGTAATCATTAATTTAAGATGGGTTCCACAGTTTATCTAAAAGGTTCTACCATATTGTGAAAACACGATCAGACACACTGTCAACTTGATTGCAAAATGACAATAACACCTAACAAACCCTAAAGGAAAACCTGCCCTACCATACTTCAACCTCCATCCTTCTCTCTGTGCCTGTGTTTGTCAAGGGGAGATTCAAGCATATCTTAGATATCCCTCCGGCCTGTTGTTTGACACTTCACTCTACACCTCTCTCTATTTCCCTCTCTCATTTCCTCTCTTCTATCTCTCTGGAGGCTGAAAGTAACAGGGCACATCAGACAGGTTGATCAGAGCAGAACTGCGCCTGACAATGTCCCGCTGACAGCCTCTGAAACTTGCTGAAGCCCTGTGAGCGTATGCGTTTGTGTGTTTCGCCATCTGCATACTGTATTGCTTCCATGCAAACGATCCAGTTGTGTGTGTTTGTACCTCTCCTCTCGGCTGAACCTCCCTGCGATGAAGGGGAGGAGGATGACGACGAGTTGGAGGAGGTTCTTTGCAGCATGGCATCCAGAGAGAGCTCTGAGCGTCTGAGGTCTGGGTTACTGAAAAAGGATAATTATATTTACACTCTTTTCTTTATTATTATACAACATGTATAAAATAAAGATGTATGGGTTGTAGTAATTGCAGTTTTTTATTGTGCTTTTTTATCATAACATAATAAAGTGTTTTAAAATATACAATAAAAATATGCAGATTTTTTTTAAAGCACTGAAGACTCGCAAAAGAGAATAATTATAAGTTAAAAACAATATATTAAGTGGCTCAAAGGTGACTTCAGATACTTAACGTTAGAGGGTGCACAGTGTGATAATTACCTAGCCCGTATGAGCTGAGACCCCGTGCGAGGGCCCATACCCACTCCTCCATTAGGGGAGTTCTTCCTGACCAGGGCTGGGGAGATGGAAGTGGTCCTCTGGGGGACCTGGACACACAAACACGACAAAGACGATCACAACTAATTCAACTTAATCCCGTAGTACTTGAAACTAGAATGTTTTAAATGAATAATAACAGTAATATGTCTGTGTGGTTGTATGGGAAAAGACAAAGGCTGTCACATTTAGCTGTAGGTGATTACACTCTCTGGTACTGAGTAGTATTGATCAACCTGTAGTTTTATACTTGTCCTGTTTAACAATGCCAACAAAGCCAACATTAATATAAAGACAATGTGTGGCCAGTGAAGCATTATAAGTAATTTTTTTTCCATGTATCAAAGTCGACTGCTTAAACACAGAATATTATAGAAAGTTAAAGCATTAAATATATAATATATACTAAACTTTTGAAAAATACAACAAATCTAAACATCATCGGTGACTGTGTGTTTTTCTGACCTTGGGTGGAATATCCTCCTCTCTCAGCCAGGCAGTTCTGTCCCGATCCTTGTCCCTGTCCCGTTCCCTATCTCGTTCTCGCTCCTCCCTGCCGATGAGGCGCAATGGTGGCGGTGCAGGTATATCAGATGTGGGATCTGAGTTCTGGCGGGGCATCTCAGGCCTGGGAGAGCCCACACTGACGCCCTCACTCAAAGCTGAACCTGTCTGATCCTGCAGTGACTGAGAGCCAGACATGGAACTGGAGTGGGTTTTCACTGGAACTAGATGAGAAATCTGATGGAGGAAGATAGACAGAGGAGGAAAAGAGAGGAGGAGGAAAGAGGGATCAGAAGAAGAAGAGAAAAAAATGGGATCAAAAATGAAGAAAGAGGAAGAGAAAGAAGGTAAAAAAGGATAGATGGAAACGTAGGAGAATAGAAAAAGCAGTCAGTAGAGGGATAAAAGGATGGATGGAGAAACAAAAGAAAACCAAAAGGTAGAAGTAAAGAATAAGAAAACAGAGACAAGACGGAAAAATTATGGAATGAAACAATGTAAGGTAGAGACAGGGGGTAGAGACACAGAAATAGCAGAACAGGTTAAAAAAGTAGAAAGTGAAAAGTGGAAATTTGTAAGGAAAGAAATTGAGATGAAAAGAAGGATAGAAAGAGGAAGGCAGTATGGAGGGAGACAGATACATGAGACAATTGGTTGACTGTAATGTAGATGTTGTTCACACGAAACAAACAGGTATGTGGTAATACCGCTCACCGATAAACACATCAATCACTCACACCTTCTTTGGCACACACACACACACACACACCTGTGGTTCGATGGAACGGTGGATGGGTGGGGTGCGGGCAGGCTGCATGCCCCCGCTGCTGAAGGACTCTGAGCGGGGAGGGAGAGAGGGGTCGGAGATGCGGTTGGACACTTTGTGCTGCAGCGCTGGAGAGCTCTGTCTGTTCAGCTTAGATCGCTCCTCCACCTAGACAGGTCACATACTTCTGTCACTCACAGCCCAGCACGCAGAACAACTAATCACCACACTTGTGGGTTATCACCACCCTAAGCACCCCTGCTAGCCACCAGACAACCCAAACATCGCTCAGCTCTATGGGACAACAACCACAACGTGCTATGTAACTTTTTTTTTCTTTTTTTCTTTTCTATATATATATTATAAATATAACACAATTTCGTTCGGATCATGAAGAAATAAATAATTTCTGTTTTTTTGAACTGTCATGAAATGACGTGTTGTTGGTTTCATGTTTCATTACATTTCATGATGCACTAATTGACTTCAGTGGAAGCCTTGCTTCTCATGTCACAACCTGTCTCAGTAGTCTCTCTCATGCATTTTTGAAGCAAATCCAAAACCATATTATCTCTTCAAATTTTACTTGGAATTTGTTTGTTTCCCTCACGCGTATCATGTCCCATCTACAGTTGAGGAGTAAGAGTATCTAATGGCTGTGAATGGGGAAAGGTCAAGAATTATCCCTAATCTCCTTTAGCAGACACCGCATTCAAACCAAAATCAAAAGGTTTGAGCACATGCAAAAGTGTGCACTGATGGTATGTGCACACAACTGAAACCATGTTCGACTGTTTGTGTATGTAAGACTGACTGTGACTGTTTCCACCGACATATGTACCTAAACAATGATCTATGAAGGGTTGAGTCATGGCTCAGCAGGGTCAATAGCCCCACAAGTAAACGTGTGTGCAATGGCAAGCCCTTTGGAGGCTTTCTGCAATTCCACATGATTCTAGTCGGATTATTTGAGATTATGGACCCGAGTCAGAACAACTATGCAATACTGTGTCATTCCTCAAATCTTTGCTAGTTGCCTGCTAGGGAGTCAACTACAATGAGGGAAATGGTGATAACTCGATACAAAATGTATGGCGGCAGAAAAGAAGAAGAACCTCTACTACTAAAGTAACTAAATGTAGATGGATAGTAATTAACTATAGAGCACCAACAGAAAATAAACATATGGAGAGATTAAGAAGAGATACTGCTGTGTCAGGTTATTAGTTTGATCTGTAGAGGCAATTGACCTACAAGAGAGAGACAGCTTACTATTATCTCTTCACAGAAGAAAAACCTTTTGGGTGGGGCTGCTTATTTCTGCCTATTTTGCGTATCAATCATTTTGGTTTTCGTTCCAGTCGACCACCCAAAAGCTTTTTCCTAATGGCAGAGATTTTAACAACATTGGAAGAAGTTAATTCCGATCACTGCTGCATCTACACAAGAAAGGACAAGGGAAAAAGATGAGGAATGAAAGCAGCTGGAGGAGAGAGAGCGCATCCTTATGAGGATCCAGATTTGCTAGAAGGATACCACCACCTCTTGGCCAGCACCCATCACCAACCTGGGAGATCATTGGCTGATTAACTGACCTAAAACAAAGTTGGGATTGGTGGGTTTCCCCGATGTCATCGTCAAAAATATGTCTAGGAGCCGGCTTGCCAAGGTGCACTGTGGGGCTTTTGGTGTTAAAAGTGACTTGGGGGGCTAACATCATAGGAAAATTGAGGTTGGTTTGCAGAAACTGAGCTACCAAAGTGTCAAGGTGATAATAAACTGTCCCTGAACAATAGCACCTCTTCTCTTGATCTCAATCTCAGTAGAGAATCTTTTCAAACTAATACAGTTCCAGTTTACAGCATGAGCATCAATATGTGTGTATGTTCTTGTACTTCTATCTTTGTGGGGACTAATTTGACTATTAGTCTTCAAAAGTGAGGATATACTTGCCTATTCTTCATGTGCTTGAGGGTTAAAATATGGTTTAGTGTTAAATTTATAATTAGGCGTAATTTAAGAGGTGGTATATGTTTTGATTCATAGCTAGGTGTGTCTGTGTGTGTGTTCTTATATACATGTGCTTTGGAGAAGGGTCTAGCACTCAACAGATCTGATGCAGATCTGGGTCTCGGATCCAAAGGGAAAGCCATAGGGTAAGCAGTGAGGAGTTGGGGCAGGTGAGATGTGGTAATGAAAGAAGGTCTGGTTGGGCAATTGGAAGTAGATGTAGAAAGGTGGAGAAGATGTGTGGGCCATGTTAGATGTCAAAAGATAATGAAAGGAAAGGGGCATTGGTGGACCATGAGGACGTGGGGGAGCACGATGGTGAGGTATGTGGTGAGGTCCGAGGAGAAAGGCCCAACCAAGGAAATGGAATGGTTGGAGTTTTGGATACCAAACTACTAGAGTTTCTACTCATTAGACATCTTTCACCCACTGTCAACATGCCTGCTGGGGCAGAAGTGCTAAGGTTAGACATGGATCTTACTACATTCTGCACCGTGTCCCTGAATATCTCATTCCTTCTGACCCTATCAGATGCAGGGCAAAGGAACTGATTGTCAGGGACTTGGAGGAGATTGCACCTGGGGGAGGTAGGTGAGTAAGAACTCTTCTTTTGGTGGAGAGTACTTTCAGACCAGGATTGAGATAAAGGGTCAGTGAAGTCACTTGGTGTGACCTCCCAGTCCAAGGGCAGCATAAGGTTATTGTGGCTGATGGCTGGCCTTAGCTTTGTGCCCCACCCTCCCTGATGCTCTGGTTCTATATCTACATCTATTCTACAGCAGGGTGAGTGCGACCTGCTTCTAGGACGGCCACTAACCAGTTTGACTGCAGGGTTGGACACAGGGTTAGATCCAGACTGAGGTTTCTGGACCTGTCGTGGGGAACAAGGTTGTGGGTCTGCAGACAATAGCCCCTGGATGGCAGCCTGACTGGGGGCAGAGAGAGGCCTGTCTCTAGGCCTCTCTTTCTGATTACTGGGCCCCAGAGGATAAGGGTTGGGTACTGGATTCGACTGACTGACTGGCCCTTGACTGGAACACTGGCTCTTACTATGTCCCTTACTAGGCCCTTGGCCAGCACCCTGGTTGTGTCCCTGGAACGACCCCGGGCTGCGGCCCTTCTGACTAAGTTTCCTAAACTCTCGGACTTGCTGACTTATCTCCTGCTTTAGCCCTAGATCTAGCGGCTCCCCAGGGTCTAATGAAATCTTGATATGGGGGAGGTGCGTGGAGAGGAGCTGCTCAGCATGGGAAGGGGTTCGTCTAGGGGCCTGAACTCTGGGTTGGCCATGAGAAGCAGAGGATGAAGCTGGTTGGTTGAATGACTGGTGATGTTGAAGGTGGGAGCGGGCCGGGTTACCATGAGCATGCTGATGCTTCGGGACCTAGGAGTCAGAGTCAGAGGAGGGTGAGCAACAAAACCAACACAAACAAAGAAGACATCACAGTGTGAATATCAAAGAAGCAGCGTTATTACTCAAGTATCTTAAGGCTCTAAAATATGTTTATGTATGGGATCCATCATCATTCTCCATCCACTTTCTTCACAGGACTGCTGTTTAAAATAAGACCAGTTAAATAAGTTATTATTAGAACACAAGAAGGCCACTGGTTGTGTATAATGTACATTAGGACTGAAAAGCAGGTGCTTTTACTCGCCCAAGAAAGGTGATTTCACATTTTGGAAAGAAACTCATCAGACATTCATATCTGTATGCATGTCTTTGTATGTTTGTCATTCATGATGCGACTTACCTCTTTAGCCCAGGCAGGCTTATCGGCAGGATTGATGACATCTTTGTAGTGGTAAAGCTGTTTCTTCTCTGCTTGCCTTCCCTCCTGCTGCTGTTGCTGCTGCTGCTGTTGTAGAGACACCAGGTAGGCCCTCTCCTGCTGGAGCTGCCTCTGTAGCCTCTCTGCCTGCCGCTGCTCCTCTACCTGCTTACGCTTGTACTCCTGGAAGGGAGAAAAGAAGGAGGAGTATGGGAAGGAGGAAAGAAGTGAATGACAGGAAAACAGGGAAAACAGTAAGAAAATGAGAGTGGACAGAAAGATTAAGAGTAAGGCAGGAGGGGTTAAGAAGAGGGATGGCAAAAGTAGTGAAAGAGACACAGGGAAACAGATCAACACCAGAACAGAAATACTATTACATAATTAACCCGTTGAATGATTAGCAGTAAGAAAAATAGTACTTGCAAATAATTCTTAGTACCTATTATAACTTGCCAGATGTGTGGCATTCACTACTAGAAATTAGAAATTGGAGCTTGGTGTAATTTTCGGGAAGCTAAACTGTTTTGTGTGTTTTTGCAATTACTATTACCAATGCCAAAATTCAGGTCATGCATTCACAAATGAACCAATAAACACAAACACTGGTAACTGGGTTCACATAAATGGAACAAAAACAGACAGTTTAATGGTTAAAAAAATAAAATGTCAAGGCTGGTGATGGATAATAAAGACTAGTATGTTATCAGACTTAAGACTTTGGTATGAGACAAGAGAGAAGAAGGCAGTTACTGTAGGGAGGGAAGGTGTGATCAAGGCAGGAAGGATGACAGTATGAAAGGAGTACATATCCCTGGGTTTTTTGTGCCTGGATTCAGTGTAGTTTGTGGAGTTCTTAATTCATTGTTTTCTTTGAACTTTGAGGAAAACAATACAAATTAGTCTTAAAGGCTTAAATGCTAAAAAATGTGTCTTTAAATAGGATGCAAAGAGCAGTCATGATGTTATTTCTTACACTAATAAACAACAAAACTATTGCTCTAGACAAGACTGGGGCGCTCTGTGGAAAACAACTAGGTCCTATTTTCTCCTGGATGTTCTCACTTTGTATGGGCCAATATGATCGGGGCAGACAAGACAGTTTTTCCTCCACTCTTTGGGTAACTCTCTGAGATCCAGCCAAATTAAGTTCTGTACATGCAATCACCAATATGAAGAAATCCAACACAAGCATTTGACATGAGCAATACATTGTTTTAGCATCATGTTTTTTCTCAAATCCGTAGTTGTTTAACAGGTTGAGACGGTGGATTCCCTCACAGTTCCTCTGTACAACCGCCACTCAGGTGCATGCAGTGACGATAGGGGGCCACACAGCACAGTTTAGGGAGCAGTAGTAGCATGTGGGATGGCCATGGTTACCAGCAGTAATGCCTGTTCCTGTAGCAGTTGCTGCTGGAGAATCTCTAACTGCCTCTGTTCCTCTTCCAGCTGTCTACGGATATACTCCTGAGCAGCGTGTAGGCACAAGGATAGGAATAGATTGAGAGAAAGATCATAAAATCTGAGCATCCAAATAAAGACAGAGTGAGAAAGACACAGACAGTGGGGGAGATAATCTCCTGAGACGGCTGTGAACAAGGAGAGCAGATAAGAATCAGAAGATAGAGGTAGCGAAGGAGAGTGTATTCTCGAACAACTGTCACAAAGACAAAGACATTTGAAGATATCTTTCCGAAACCTTTGAAAAGCGTGCGAGGAGAGCAGGAACTAAAAAAGAAAAATAACACAAACCAGACCAGCGAGTTCAATGAGAGGACATGGGGGAAAATGCTGTTCAGTTTCTGCATTTGTTTTTTTTGTTTTTTTAATTCAGGGAATCAGTTTATTAGCTTTAAACCCAACTCATAGAGTCACATCTTTTTGCAATATTGGCAACATTTAAGATACTGCAATAAAATATGATTATGATGACATTCAAGAGATGGATGTAATCAGAGGTAGTATTTAGTTCTTTTCAGACAAGATCCATGAGCAGAGAAAAACAAAGATAGATTAAATCAGATTGAAAATTGTCCACGTTCTGTTTGTGTGAAACTATAATCCCCCTCCATCCCAAAAAATAAATAAATAAATAAATAAATAAATCAAGGAGGTTATTCAAGGAGACATGTAGAAAACAGCGTGACTCACAGAAGACAGAGGACTCTATCTAGACTTCAGTCTCATTGTTTGTGTCATCAGGTGTCACATATCTGTACTGTGGGGATCTGTACAAATCGTTGTACTAGCATGTCTACATATCTGTATCAGAGTAGAATATAAGAGGGAGTGTATGAACCTGTTCTCTCTCTGCATGCCTCCGCTCCTCCTCTCTGCGAAGCTGCTCCATTTCCTCATAGCGCCTCCTCTGTTCCCTCTCATGCTGCTTCCTCAGCTCACGCTCTCGCTGTTGCTGCTGTCAGGAGAAGAAGAGAAGCACATTAGGTCGCATAATACATTTTATATTTTCAAAATTCAAATCAATGTATTACATTTCATACTTTTTTCTTTTTTTTTAAGATAATTTTTATCAAATAAAGGGAGAATCATCCAGTACATCCACACAATACAAATACACAAACACATATACTTTCATCCTTACAAAAACACATGAGTTTTCTAACACACACACACACACTCACAGACACACAATTGGCCCAGAGCGGAGGGGTCGTGTCAGTTGAATCGAGTCATGGCAGTTAGCCGTGAGTAGAGAGGCGAACGCTGGTGGGTACCCAGCGAGAGCACACAGATTATGGGCTAAGGATTTCCTTCAGTAAGCCCTGCTCTCTGAAAATAAGAGAGGGACACTAGGGAAAGGCTGTGTGTGTGTACGTGTGTGTATATGTCTCTGTACAGCTCTCGCTCTCTGCTACAGTCTCAATGGTGGATGTGAGATTGTGTTATCAGCTGCCAGAATCGGGACCAATTATGGCTGCAAGTACATGTTTTCAAATTATGAACAGCAGGTGAATAATATTCAAAATTCTTTCAAAATTACTAGTGATACTTTTCTGAGACCTAATATACCTGAATGACCCCATCTGGTGTAATCCATCATGTATACTCATCTACACTTTACCATTTGCCAAGGTAAAAGGTCAAAGGTCAAGGTCAAAGCTCCCCTTTAACCTCTTGCTTGCTTACTTCCTCCAGCCGCTTCCTCTGCTCCTTCTGCTCCTCGATGCGTTTCTGTCTTTCGGCCAACAGTAAACGCTTGTGCTCCTCATTCTGCTGTTGCTCCAGCTGCTGCCGCCGCTGCGCCTCAGAACGCTCCTTATTGGCCAGCTGGAGGCGCAGGAAGTCCCGCCTCAAGGTTGATTCCCCAGGGATGTTGATGATAGAGCTGTAAACAGACCAAAGAATGGGAAAGGATGATGAATTGGTGAAGGGTTCTCAATCACGGTTGTACAGTATACCTTTATGTTTGTATGTGTACATTTGTGAGGACACTGACCTCGGTTCACCCATGTCTCTTTCTTCATCCTCCTCTTCACTGCCACTATACTCATACTCCGTCTCATCTGGTGGCGAGAGAAAGTAGAAAATAAAGACACAATTAAATAAAAGTGAGTGAGGTGATAACCAGCAGAGAGCAAAGCCATCCTACATTGAGCATTTTTCACTTGAACTACCTTTGTTCATTACTAAACTGCTCACGATTTTGGCATTTTCCCAGATCCTCACTCCTTCGAGGCACTTTCTTTTAGCCATTTTGAATAAGAGTATAAATTGTAATTTTACTGAGTGTAGCGGGGTGGAGAACATTAGCTCGGAGCTCTTTCAGTCAAACAGGACTTAAAACATAACGGTAGTAGAAGAGGCTCGGCTCTTCCTGAAACACGCCCACATGGACCTGTCCTCTGAATGCGATAAAAGAATTTCCCACTCTGCTGACATCCATGAATGTGACGTTACTTGCGGCTATATTTCTTCAACAAAGTGCTTGTTGCTAGTGTCTTATTCCTATTGGTTTTGGAGCTCACATTATCGAGAGAAACATTTTGAGTGAGAACCACTGATCATCTATCAAGCGTAACAGCTTAATTAAACTGTCACTATACCCATCATATGTGCATAAATCTTCGTTATATGTTTAAATCCATATGTGCACATGTGTTTTTCCTCACCCCTCTCTCCTCTCTTCTTCTTGGTGCGGTCGATGTGGTCCTTCAGCTGGATGCGGATCTGCCTCTCGTTGGGAAGGTCTCTGATGAAAGGGTGTTTGAGGAGCTGCTCTGTGCTGGGTCTTTGGCCGTGACTCTTCACCAGACAGCTCTCTATGAACGACTGGAACTTCTTTGACCTGAAACCACACAATGCAAAGAAAACTCTATGAAATATCCAACTGTAAATGTGAGTAATAAATGCCCAATGAATTAAACCCCAGATATAGAGCATTTTTAACTTCATGTGATAATATTTGTTCTTGTAAAAATACACTGAATAATATTTCTCTTCACTGATTGTTTAAAAAATACCATCATAGAGTGTCTAGGCTATATTTATCCACCCATTAATCTTTGCATACCTAGATGTAATTGCTCAATGGTTCCAGTTTATTTCTGGACTCATTTCCATGCTGTCAGTAGTGATGGCAAACCTGCACAGCATGCGCATACATACACACTCACCATTTCTTTGACTTGAGTCTGGGAGCGGGGTTGCGTGGGATAAGGAAGAGAGCTCTCATGGGGTGCATGTCACACAGCGCTAAAGAGGCAGATATCAGGTACCAAACACAGGTGTGTTAGTATGTTTCTAGGTAATTATACTAAACATTATGGAATTAGCCCTCACCTGATCAATACATGTTGTCAATACTGATAATCAGTTACATACAAAGCGCACACACACACACACGTACATTATGTCTTTTCTTCTTATCGCCTCTGTTGGTTATTCATCTTAACAAAGAACAAGAATGAACATTACTGCTATCACTATTTAGTCATTGCTACCTCGAATTACAACAATCATGTGCAAGCACCTCTGGGAATAAAAAATAAATAAAAATTGAAGGCAAAAATAGAAACAAGTATTATTTTCTAAGGATTTTGGGAAGCAGCCCGGAAATCTGACAACTAATTTTATATCAGTTTCCTTGGCTTTATTAAAAATATGGGTCATGAGTAAAGATGAGTTACACTGGCCTGGTATGAAAAATGATCTGTCTCTGATTATAGTGATCTAGTGTAGTAGCACTAACAAATGATGTGTGGCATAGGGGTTGGTTATCGACTGGGTACGTACGTGGTGCTCCTTCAGCCATCTCTATTGCTGTGATCCCCAGTGACCATAAATCACTCTGTGGTGAAAGAGACACAGTGTATGAATACTCAAGATGATCAAGAAAAAGCACAAGATATATTCAGAGGGGCAAAGAGTTGTCGAACCACCTTGAAATCATATGTGGCGTCGGGGTTCTCGTCGCAGGCTATGACCTCTGGTGCCATCCAATATGGTGTCCCGATAAACGTGTTCCTCCTACCTACTGTTCTGTCCAGCTGGGCCGAAACACCAAAGTCCACTACCGGGCAAATGCACAAACACACAAAAAAAAAAAAAAAAAAAAAGTGTCAGGAAATAGTGTGCAGTGTACTTAAATATGTGTTTTTGCTTTTGTTTTTCCACTGTGTATGGTTTGTTTGTATCCATGTGTGTCACAATGGATGGGTTTTATTGAATTCTATAATAGACTCTAAACAGGAACACAACCTGCAATAGTTTGTCCGATTTACACACACACACACACACACACACACACACAGACTTTATAATCCCCTCCCCACTGAGCTTTAGGGGGAGAGCTAAAAGAACAAGAGAGAGAGAGAGAGAGAGAGAGAGAGAGAGAGAGAGAGAGAGAGAGAGAGAGAGAGAGAGAGAGAGAGAGACAGACAGAGAGAGAGAGAGAGAGAGAGAGAGAGACAGAGAGAGACAGAGAGAGACAGAGAGAGACAGAGAGAGACAGAGAGAGAGAGAGAGAGAGAGAGAGACCATTCTTTAGCAATCTGCAGAGATACATAAAAGAAGAAAGAAAAGCCTCACATTCACAGACACACACACCTCTGAGCCACCTGAAACGTTATAGCTCCTACTGCCCTCACAAACCTAAAGCCTTTTTGTTAAGCAGAGTTAGAAGACAGACTGACCTAGTTTGACCTCTGCGTTCTCAGTCAGTAGGACGTTCTGTCCCTTGATGTCTCTGTGGATGACCTTGTGCTGATGGAGATGCGTCAGACCCTGCAGACAGCGA
Organism: Pampus argenteus; assembly: GCA_036937835.1. Taxonomy (NCBI): domain Eukaryota; kingdom Metazoa; phylum Chordata; class Actinopteri; order Scombriformes; family Stromateidae; genus Pampus; species Pampus argenteus. Next base: position 16,129,954 of record CM072873.1, read on the forward strand.
CACAGACACACAGTGAAGGACAGCCGCTACAGTAATGAGCCATGTCAAGATTATTATTATATTACTGTATAAAAAGATCATTTCCAAAAGGAAGTGTCCTTGAGCTGGACTAGTAGCTAAACTTGACCTTTGACCTCAGTGTGCCATTCTTAACGTCACTGTAAATACATTGTAGTATATAGACTTTTCTGTTCGATAAATCCAAACAGGAAGACAAAATTGTGTAGTATTTATGCTTTGAGAATGTATGTACTAATTAATGTACCCACAACTGATAAATGATAGACAGCTGGGAGACAAAGACAGTAATAATGTTTAAAGGAACAGAGGGAAGACGGGAAAAGACAGAATAGGACAGAGAAATAGAGAAAATCAGATAAAACCCAAATCAGCACAGACAGCCAAAAGCACAGCAGAGAGAGGGTCAGAGACAAAATGCACAGAGACAAAGGCAGACGGAGAGAAAGAAAAGATGGAAAACAAAATCACAACAGAGTGAGAGAAAGCAGAGAGCAGAAAATATAAAGAGTGATGAGGGATGGAAAGAAAACAGAAGTGAATGAAAGGAAATCATTGTTGTCTCAGTTCAGAGTAAAACGGTGAATAACTGAAGATGTAGTGATATGGCAGCTCACTGTTTGAGGCTATAGACCTCGGCACGAAAAAAAAATAAAAATAAAAATCCACAACAACAAATACCAGAGAAAAGAGTGTGAGAAGAATTCCCAGGAAGATTCAGTTCAAGGATTCAATACAATTCATCCGTCTAAACCATATCATAACAAACAACTGGTGATCCGTATCAGAGTACCAGGTCTGTGCCAATTATAAAACGCGGTGATAAACATTGAACGAGAGAATACAAAAGATACCAGAAAGTCAGTATTTTGTTTGTTTGGGTGCTGCTCCAAAAGTGAACCACTACTTGCTTCTATTATTAACAGTTTCAAAATGTCTATTTGTAGAATGAAATGCTTGCACTAAAGAGTACATTTATAGTTCTTGCTCTTTCTCCCGGCCTGACCGCTGCTAAATTCCCAGCGCTTCAGAATATTACTCTCCATAAATCAAGTCTGTTCATTCTTCAGTAGCATCTACTTAGAAAAAAAAAAGAAAAAAAAGTTTACTAAAAATTACTTATGAGGTCAAGTCAAAATGACAAAACTGCGATTTCTATAGAAGTCTGAGGTCTGACGAAACAACAAGGCCACTTACCCTGAGAATCTCTCGACAGATGTAAGCAGTCCACTCCTCTTTCAGAGAGTTGCCCTTGGTGTTCTTGATCAAATCCGTCACTGAGCCCGCTCCACAGAACTCCATGACCAGCTGCACACAGACAAGGTTGATTATTGACTATTCTGCAAAAAGGAAGCAGTCGGGTCTAGGATGTGTTCCAGACAAGCCAATAACTCGCAGAAATCAACATCCTGTGATAATTATTGTATTTTTAATTGTTTGTTTGTGTACTTTGTTAAATTACTTTTCTACAAAAAACTGTTTCCATTTCAATATATTTTACTGTTCAAAACAATGCTTATTGTCATTTTGTTGAACTGTAATATAAAAAATAGCTTTATGTTATATTGTTCTATTATCAAAAACCCAGTTTCAAGGATTAACAAAGTACCAGTTGTCATAATGTCGCTTGGATATATTCATTTTTATGGACCGGTACTGACGCATGTGCACTGAATAAAAAGCGGTCTCTTCAACATAGTAGTCATCATAAAGAATATATATAATATATAATCAGATTACTGTAATAGCATTAGTAATAAAGACAGCGCAGTACCGGGCAATACACATAAACAACACTCAGACAGACTGCCCTTTAACTGACACCCTCTCTGTCACACTTTTCAAACACACACACTGCAGACTCTGCAGAAATTACTAGCATAGACTGACTCAACAGGGTCATGAGATCACATGAATGAATCAAGTCCTTCTCTTGACCCAAATGACACAATGTGTCCATTTTGTCCATCTCTCTCCTCACCTCCTTCCCTTCCTCCCTCCCCCCATTCCTCCCCCTTCCTCTCCCCTCTCTATCCCTGCATCATATTCATGGATATTAGCAGGCAAAAGTTCAAATGGTCAGTTTTGGTTTTGCTTCAAGCCGTCTTCATCATCACTTATATGGAGAGAGGAAGTTGGTGAGTAATAGCTGAGCCTCTCTTATCCAGGCTGTGCACATGTACCCGAACACATGAACACGAAATAACATGCTCGTACGTACAGCTGTTGAGTCTGAGGGAATTATGCAGGCAGAAGATGTAAGTACTGGGTGTGTGTGTGTGTGTGTGTGTGTCATCCCATTCTTGTATGATGAATGCTACAGCATCAGAGAAGAGAGAGCTTCCTTAGATGGTGTTATGATTTATTGCAGCAGCCAGCCAGCCACACACTTATTCATATCCTGTATGTCTTTCTTTCTCTCTCTCTCTCACACACACACACACACACACACACAGTATATATATGCATATTCCAATGCACACAAATTTACAGATATTGCATGCATGAACAAACTACACACTGGCTTCTCTAACCTAATGTAACAGTGAAAAATGAAACTTCTAGAGAGACTTCTAGTATCTTCTCTTATAGTATCACCCTTTTTTGATACACACAGTCACAATCATGCCTTACCCATAGCTGGTCATCTATCCCAGGAGGGTTTTTCTTGACGAAAGCTCCATAGTAGGTGGCGATGTTCCGATGGTGGCTGTACTTCTTCAGCATGTTGATTTCTGCTTTAATTTCCTCTTCCTCATCCTGAGATGAGCACAAACACACACACACACACACACGAAGAGAAAAATCAACAGGCAACTCCAACCTCTTAATGGGATGGTGATAGAAAAACTGTTGTTGCAAAGAAGACAGTTGTGTTATAAATGATCCTATCACAGCATTACTTTTTCATTACTAGAGTTAGTGCCAAACAGCCAATTTAGGGCTCATTGTCTTGGAAAACAGAGACACTTGTTTTACTAAGCTGATTTTGTGCAATAGTGTTTAGTAAGCAATTTAGTGTTTTCGTGTTAATGACAGTATTAATGAACACAGTCGTTGTTTTTTTTAATTGTATTTAAGCAGATTTATTACACAGTTTTATTTATCGTGTAATTTGCATATGCATTAATCTTCACACACCTTCCAGAACGTGTTCATGCATTCATGCTGCATTCATTCATTCTTTGTATTTTTTATTCATATTCATTCAGTCATTCATAAGTTCCTTTGTTGCTGCTCATTCCTGCAGACCTTCATTGTTTCGCTGGCAGCTGAGTGCTGACAGGGAGGCGTAGGGTGAGAGGATCTCTAAATATAGCTGAGATTCCCTTCTGCTTTACAGACACGCCTGAGACCACACTGCTGTCCTAATACCTCTAGCTAATATTACCATGGCAATAGGCCTGTCTTCTTTTCCTCTCTGCCACATCACACACACACACACACACGCCAGCACTGACTCGTCATTCATAATTAGATGACATGGTCGACGGTGGTATAATCACTTGAGATGATTTGCTGTGGGTAGGTACGTGTATGTGTGTGTGTGTGTAAGACCTGTGCCTATGTGTACATAGTGTGATTCTTACCCCGGTGACATCCATGACCTTGATGGCGGCCAGCTGCCCGGTCTTAACATGGCGACCCTGGAGAAAGGAGGAAAGAAGGGGGAGAGACCGAGACACAAGGAGACAAAAAAAAACACAAAGCAGAGAAGAGGGTAAGACATAAGAAAGAATACAAGAAAAACAAAAATCATGTACATATTTCACTTTCAAACATTAGACAGAATACAAAACCTGCTCAATTTAAAGAGTCCAAAATACTGGACAGAAAAGGACAGATTAATTTATTATTCCCAGATTAACTGGCTGGTATTATTCATACCATTCCTAGAGACTCAACAGTTAAGAAATAACAGAAAATGAGGGCAGAGAGACAGATGAGGAATGTGACAAAGGTCCCTAAAAACTGGGTTGTCGTAATTTATGGTCATCACCATATAGCCATAAGTCACCACATTGCCTCGACTGTCAGGTCTTTTAATACAAGGAATATCAGCAGACAGCTAAATTACCAATATTTTCTATTGCAGTTAAAGGTTTATTATACACATCAGTTAAGCTTGTAGATATGAAACTACTTCAGCTATGACAAGATATGTATATAACAAAATGCTATTATTTTTTCTATATTTATGTATGTGAATTGCTTGTGGTCAAAAATGAATTATGAATTGCAGGCTTTAATAAGTTGGATGATAATATGGCGTCTGTAACAAATGTCCCTGACCGGTTTCAAATCAAGGACTTGATAGTACATGCAGGGTTTAGGCTGCTGGGTCAACGGGACACCCTCGTTTATCAGCGATTTGACTTGTTGTATGACGTGCTGAAAATCACGCTAAAAAAAATCGCAGTTAGATGTTTATTAATAAAAAAAAAACCACAGCTGAACGTGTCTGAGATAAAGGGTTGAAAAGACAAACAGATACCAACCCACAAACCAGGCAGCGTTGTGTAATATCGAGGTTAGGCAGATGTCTGGTGGGAGCGATGGTGAGGGGCTGAGAGAGACTGGAAGCTGAGGGGCGAATTGGAAGGCCCGAGTGGTTTGTTTGCAACAGAGCATCTGTGGCTATGATTAGCTAATGAAGCTAACAGGGCTAGAGACGCTAAAAACCACCGACGGCTATTACTTCCACCTGTCTGGACTGAACTGATTAGCATATTACAGTGTGAGCACAACAGCTTAGAAGCAGAGGCACAAACAAGCAAACGCATACCCACACGGGCAAGGACTCAAAACAAGGGCAGGACTGTTTTCCTGGTGGAATTGTTATAAACCAGATGGAATTAAGGGTTTGGCACTAAAGCGTCTCCGGAGGGCTTTAATCAAAAGGGCCACACTGATAAGGGGTGCCAAAGCCAAAACAGAGTCTAAGAACGCTACATTCACAGCGCCGTATTATGGATAAACATTCGCTCGTGGTGTTTCTTTGCAATTCACTCAGGAGCGATTTTACATTTGCAGGACAGTCTCCGCACCCTGCCGCTGGTCATTAGTCATCCTCTCTCCGCTTCACATTTTATTTTTTATTTTTATTTTAACAAATCAATTGTACCCACAGGCTCACCAAAACTCACTTTGCTTGATGAATAGCTTGCGAGTAGTTGGAGATTATTCAATACGTACAGTTATTACCAACAAAATAATGCAGGCAGCTGAATTGCTTGTTCACAAAGTAGACAAAATGGTCAGCGGTCGACATAATGATAGGATAAAATATTTATTATTATCAAATTATGATGTTTTTACTCATAAGGTCAGCTGGTGTTGCGTTAAAAGCTAAGGGTCAAAGCCCAACACCACAGTCTTAGAGCCGTTACTAAAAATTAAAGTTCATTTGGTTGGTTCCCACATAAAGACGGGCGATATGTTAACATCAGCTCAGGTTTCTGAATGAGGGACTAAAACTTTAGTTAAAGTTAAAGTTAAACTTCTGATTAAACTGCTCTTCTGGAATAAAAAAACCCCCAAAAAAACTTTTAAACTTTTAAATTTGCTGATTTATTGCAAAAAGAAAGTTAGGATTTTAATATGATAATTCATTGTGTCACAATCCAGAACCAACTAAGCACCACACACACACACACACACACACACACACTACACACACACACACACAATACCGATTCTGTGAGAGTACAAGAGCTGGAAAGATTGAACAGGGATTTCTCATTAGGATCAGACTGCCCCAATTCCACAAGCACAAGGACTGGCTTTGTTGAAAACCAACAAAGGAATTACAGCCACTTACAAACCAGTAACTCAGACACACACACACACACACACACACACACACATAAAATACAAAAAGATCTCCCTTTTTCCACTATTCACACAGACAGAAGAACTCATGCAAACACCCACACATGTGCACACAAAGACACGGAGAGTGAACGATTGAGAGAGTTGAAGAGCGACTAAAAGAGCGAGGGATAGAGGGAGAGAGAGAGAGAGAGAGAGTGTGTCAAATAGATATTGGACATGGATATCATCAGAGCTGGATAAAGATTCATTACTCTGAGCCACCTGACAACCTCCCTCCCTCCCTCCCTCCCTCCCTCCATCTCTCCTTCCCTCCTCGAGCAGTAATGTCACTCAAAGCCTTATTAAATGACCAAGTGTGAAAGGAGTAACGGAGAGGAATTAGCACTGCACAGTATCTTCAACGGCAGCTGACAGGAGCATGTGTGTAACGGTGATATCGAAACAATTTAAAAATGACAAATGATGAAATCATTAGCGATGAACAATCGGTCAGTGAATTATTCCGTTCATTTTCATCAACAAGTTGTTCATCAAGCTTCTAATGCCAAAAACATCAAGCTTCTCAAATGTGCAGAAGAATTTCCTATTATTTTTCTTATTTAAAATCATTGCAAATTGAATATATTTGACTTGTGGATTGTTGGTCGGACAGAAGGAGCAATCTTTATAGAAGGGTGCATAAGAAATACCATAAACCATAGCATAAAGACTTGAAAAATGAAAACTATCATCAGTAGCAGGCTGAATAATGACAAGAAAATCACACATTATTAAAGTCGTTTTATCATCCTTCTTTCTTCCCTCTCTCACCCTGAGCTGTCCCATTCAGAACAAGGAGCTTTGAGCTTCATCCCTTCCTCCACTCGTTTGTTGACTGCTTTGCCTCTCTGACCTAGATCTGCAGTTTTTCTCTCTCTCTCTCTCCACTTCGGGCTCCATCTCTCTTTCTCTCTCTCTCTCTCTTATCACGTTGATTCTCTCTCATTATCTAACCTCTCTTAACTCCTCACAATCTCCTCTTTATGCCTTTCATTATTGCTCCCTGCCTCCCACTAGATGTCTCGCTTACTTTTACTCTCCCCGTCCCTTACATTTTCTGTCTCCTTCTCTTTCATGCCTCACAGCTCAGACCGGCGGCCTGTGAAAAGCGGCTTCTTACACGGACATGACTGAGCTGAGCACTAATGCCTGAGAAACAGCAGTCAGCTCGAAGCTCAACAAGCAAATATGACAACGAACCAAGGACTCCTTGCCATCCTTTCACGTTGTGTCTGCTAATGCAACAAACGCCTTCTGGAAATCACAATGCACTGACGTGGGCCTGAGTGTCTCCTCAAAACAAAACAAACTCACCCACTGTGTACCAACGCGTACAAATGCTTTGATTTAATGCTTCCTAACTGTCATAATCATGAGTATACTGTGCATTAAAATCACCACAATTACGTTTTAAATGAGGTCTTGGAAATCCTGTGGAGGTATTTTGATTCAAAAATGTTAGCAACACACATACACAAAGAGCTGTGATGCTGCCAGGCCAGGTGTATTTGAGCGATAACAGACCAAACTGACTATGTTTGTTCCGCTTGGATAGCCACGCTGTGATGGAGACAGCGAACTAACACCACACTGATCTCCAATCAGCCTTGAGGCGGACGCATCATGGAGGAGTCATTACTGGGCATTATCCCTGCAGGAGTAAGAATTATGCTTTCCTAAAACATGGTTATTGACACCCATTTAGTATCAATGTTTTAAAAATATATTTGCCATTTTAGACGACTGTGCCTTGAGTGATTTTTTTTAATCCTCTCACCTGCTCAGCTGTAGATAGATAGATACGATAGACAGAATAATAATATGATTTTTGGGGGGCAATGATGCTTTTGCATACTCTCATGTCCAAACATTTTCACAACCATGAAAACTATGAAACTATACCATTGTAACACCTTAACGTTCATGTTTTATTCATGTTCACCTGGAGCTCTCTCTTTTCTCACCATTGCATGTTAAAATTTCACAATTTTGCAGCTGTATAATCCCGCACTAATTAAGATCGCCATGCTTTCTATATGTTCTATACAGTCCTGAAACATCCTTGAGACACATTGATGCAAAATGTGACTTTAGTGCCGATGTAATACGGTGCTGTGTCATCTCTCATCTCATTTGTCTCCTTCCATGCGCTTCATGAGGGAGGTGTCAGACTGACACAAAGTACACCGATTCCAGTAATTATCATCAACACATAATTATGATTAATTGCACCTGCCAAGTGAAAGTAAAGTCTATGGGGAGAAGTACTTGCATGATGTGTCAGTATGTGTGTGTGTGTCTTGGGATGAAAGGTTGGGTGTGTGAGTGTGTTTGCAGTGCTGGCTGCAGAGGGAAGCATCTCTTCATCATTCTCAGATTGCAGCCTCAGTTAGGCAGGACCAACATGCTAACCACTGCCTCGATGTAACCTGCTGGTGGATATCATGATACCCAAGGCTTCTGTGTGTGTGTGTGTGTGTGTGTGTGTGTGTTTACACAGCATGTGTATCTATTTTTTTTTTTGTTGGTGTGCGCGTCCGTGGCCTTGCCAAGTCAATTACACAGTGCCACCCACCCCCCACCCCCCAACCTCGGACACATTTACTATGCAGGACACTTCCTGTTGTAGCCTAGCAACAGTCTTTGCTGGCCAGAGTACAGTGGGCACGACACATAAACACACACACACACACACACAAACAGACAGAAAGTAGGAGAAGAAGAAAGGGGATAAGAGACTATTGTCTTGATATGGGGGAGTTGTTGGTGAGGTGAGGATGGTGAACGGAAAGGAGGGTGGAAGAAAGAGAAGGAAGGAAGTGATTCATATATGGGGGAGTGGATGAGCAGAGGAGAGCTGATTTCACAGTGCATCTGTCCTCTGTGTGTGTTCGCTGTGTGGCCAAGCCGCAAGGTCAGAAGAAAGCATCCAAATTAAACAACTTTAGAAATGACGGGGTAACAATTTAAAACAGCCATAACAATGGCTATGCATGTTTTAGCCCATTAACTACAGATCTCATTACTTGGGATGATTTTCAAAAGCCTACCATAATTAAGATTGATTTCAGACATTGGTTTCATTCATTTCACCATGATTTAAAATCAACTCAGCCACTTGAAACCTACTTATGTTAGCCAATTAATCGAAAATAATCACCTCGTTGTCATTATTTATTTGTTTGTTTTTCTTTCTTTTTTTTGTGCTATCATGGTTATGTAGTAGCAAATGGAGACATTTTAAAAACTTGCTTCCTGTTGAAGCACTCAAGGATCAATGCTGCAACATTCGAGAAGTTGGTTGCCAAAACAGGAAGCCTTTTACTACAAGCAACATCCAATTACAATTGATCGCTTCAGCGCTTGATATCATTTATCATCTCGGTTTAATTTTCTGACAACTTTACTCACCGAAATGCAATGCTTTTTGACATCTGACACTGAGTTAATGAACTACAACATTGGCATGGTCCTTTAACTTTACCTCTGCAACCATATAAGTCAAAAGTCAACAGTTTTAGGATTCATTTTTCAACATTGTCATCAGAAAATCAGCAATGAATCAGTCTTCCTGTCACTTTTTTTTTTTTTTTTTGCAAATGAACCAGAAAGACAAAAGCAAACATATATGAACACGCATGTACACACTCGCCAAACTACGAACAGACTGTGGTGTCAACTCTTTGTCAAAAGGAAATGGGTCACATCCTAATCCTAATCTGTGCCGTCATGGTAATCCACGCGCAAGCAGACACCAACATCAAGCCAGAATATGTTGAATGGCATCTAAGTATGATGTCCTGGCAAAGGGCCTGTTGGCATGGTAACATTATCACAGGGGAGACGTGGGCTATGGGATGTGCCTCTGGGGTTTTACTCTATACATTTTTCCTTTCTGTACGTCTCTCTCTGACGAGGAAGTCCTAGAGGGAGATTATACACACACACACACACACACACACACACACACACACAAACACCAAACTGTAGTTCAGCTGCATTAGGGTTGAAAGATTTCAGACACGCAGTGTTTCAGTCTGTACCCGAGTATCAAAACCTACTGATTCTAGTCTGGAGGATTATAATCCTTGCAGCAGAGCTGTGATGTCAGAATCCACTTTCAGCAAACAAATGTTACAAACACAGTTCTGCCCCAACGGATCCCAAAAAAATAAGGGCAGCAATACTCCCAGACAGACCTCATTGCAGTTCAAACACCTGCAATCATTCCGCATTTGCACGTGCTCTCACACACACCAATACATAGAGAGAAGCGCCCACAAACACACACACAAGCACATATACTGTTGTGGAATCAGTGAGGCAGTAAATAAAAGTGACAAAGGCCTCCATTCCAATCAACTACTGCACTGCCCAGGAAATACAGAGGCGCCCCGAGGCAGCTCACACACTCACATATGAGAGAGGAAGAGAAGAGAGACAAAGATTTAGACAGGAAGAGATTTAAAAGGAGAGAAGATATAACGAGAGCTAGTGAAGATGAAGGAAACATGTATACAAGCAAGGAGCTGGTGGAAGAAGGAGGTAGTAAAAAGAAAGAGAGAGAGAGAGGGACACAGAGGAGATGAAAGAAGAAAGAAAAGATGAGAGGAAGAAAGATGAGAGCAATGATCTGTAGAATAGTCCGGAGGGCTTTTATTGATGGTGAGGGGAGGGGGGGTTGGGTTGTTGTTGCAGAAACGAGAAGCTGAATTTTGCAACCGACAGACAGCATGTGTTGATTCCACTCTGAATGCAACAGTGTTATCGGCTAAAGCCTACTGAAACAATAATCTATCAACGGTCTAAAAATACAGCCGCTCATTAACCTGCCTGCTTGCAGTTTAATAAGCTAATTAATAAGCCAGTGGATACACAAATGTTTGGGAAAACAGACTAATCTAGGGTCAGGGAAAGGATTTGGCGCTTAACAATCTAAAATGCAGGTACGTGGTTTAAAGTAAGAGGAACTAAACCTCTGCAAACAGGCGAATATTGTATATGAATTTGATCAAACAGTCAGCAACAAAAGCATCTGCGAGTCCTTATGCTGGTGTGATGATGCTTGCAGATGAAGAGATAGAGCAGATACTGTACACAAAGCTGAGTAAGTCCTTCGTGACAAGAAATATGATCCGTTTTATCATTTTATATATATGTAAAAATGGATCTGGGTGCATAGAAAAACAATAAAAGCTTGTCCTTGTGATAATATATCCTTTGATGCAATGGAAATAAATCGACCTCAACAGGATAACCACTTGCTGGATGAACATGTGCGCGTGTCTAAATCTTATTTATGGACACAAATGAATTTAAACAACAACATATATTAAAAAGCTTAATGTTATGTTATTGAAATCCATCTAAACAGCTGTGTGAGCTCCTCTAAAAATATTAACTCCATACCATCACAACAGCATGTCCAAAAATTAACATATTGCCTCATTGAGTCACTAACTCATTTACACAGGTTAACTCACAAATGCACTCACTGGCTAATTCACTCAGTTAGCCACTGACCCACCCACTCGCCCACTTATCTCTCAGAACCGGAGGAAGAGAGAGTGAGAGAGTTGAGGAGTGTGCATGAATGAGGGAAAGAAAGAAGGTGCAGGAAGGGAAAGAGGGTTGCAGCAAGGAGGCAAAGCGGCAGGTTCAGCACATCGGCATCACGCTCCAGCGGCTCTGGAGGTCAAACGAACAGCTGAGGTGATTTACTGTATGGACCAGAGAGGGAAAAAAAAAACAAAGGAGAGAGAGGAAAAAACACAGCTAAATGCACCAGGAAGGAAATTGTGGTGAGGACAGAAAGGATGAATATGAGAAGTCGTTCAGATGAAAGAGATCAGGGGTAGAAAATGAAAATGAAGAACTAAAGGCTGTGAGAAAAACACATTCATAAGGAAAGTCAGGCTGGGTATATGTTATTGATTTAACTATTGGCCAGTAATTCTAACCGTGGGAATAAAACCTTGGCTAAGTAGCTCTTTACAGTGCACGTTATCAATTAAAGAGTGCGGGATCCAACTGGAAAACATACAGTAGAGGAGAGAACAAGAGAGAAAGGCAGACACAGAGCAAATGAGATATTGTTATTGACCCTGGCATGGCTAATTGACCCTGGTCTCTGTGGCAGGAGTGCATTGTGGGTAAGTGGGACATGCAGCCTTGGGGAAGACAAAGTGAGGATGTAGGCTAATGAACATACTGCCAGGTGTGGGTGTGTGTATATGTGTCACTGCACACAGACAGAATGAGCACATCTGCTGTTCCCACAGTAACAAGCAACATCCACCTCAGTCATGGTTCACAGTTCATTCATGAGGACTTCAGCGATTGAAGTGTGTGTGTGTGTGTGTGTGTGTGTGTGCCTTATAGTCTGCAGACACACACAGCTAAGATCCTTCTGACAGCATCATCGCCATTAGCACTAATGCTACCATATAGAACTACATTCTTTATTCATTTACATATGACAGCCCCCTTATCACGCTAACTGCAATTTACTGATAGAGCAAGCATGACTAGCTTATACATATTTTAGGTGAGGCTGCAGGAATGACTAATGTTTTCCCCTTGTGCAAGAACAAGAGTCAAGAGAGACTCAGAGACTAAAAGCACTGCATTCTGGTGATTTTCAAAATTAACAGTCAAGGCAAACAAGTTGTCTGGTTTCAGCCACGCAGAAGTGAATATACACTGTAGTCTTTGCAAATAATTATGATCATTATTGCAATCATCATTCAAATGTGTCCCTATTTACAAGAATGTTATAGTCCTACATGATCAATTTTCTTTTGATATTATATTATATTATATATTTTTAAGGAAAACAATTTAAAAAAAATATAGGGGTTGTGACAACCTTGCATGTACTGTACAAGGTGTCAAAAAAGTCAGACTGTAGAAATCACAAAGTACTGAGAGGTTCACTTTTTCTGTCTGTCTCTCTCTGAAGAGGAAGTCGTAGAGGGAGGTTACACACTGTTGCCTCACACACACACACACACACACACACCAAACTGTAGTTCAGCTGCATTAGAATAAATCCAAGTGTGTCTATTATTATTGTGTTGCTATTTTTAATCAATTAAGCAAACGGACATATAAAATAGGATGGGGAGATGACTAACAATTGATTTCATGGTGTAGGTAGTACAGAGCGTCTGATGCAGGACAGTTTTGGTTTATATCAAGCTTTTAAACTAACTAAAAATAGTATAAATATTATGTACAGAGCAGGAAATAACATACTCAGTAGATGAAAGGAAGACGAAATGTGACCACAGATTTTTCAAGTTGCCATTTGAGTATAACCGACTACTTTCAAATAAGATACACGCTGTGTATGCTTGCTTGCTTGATCTTCCTTCCTACTGCGAAACACTAACTGGAGGAGTTCAGACCATCAAACAAAGAGGAATAAATTAAGTCACTCTGTCTTCCTTCCTGTTCAGAGTCTCTTATGCCAGGCTTTTATACTTTAACGCTGCTTCTCTGAGGTGTATATGTGTGTGTGTGTTTGTGTGTGTGCGGGCATGAAGGAGAAAAATCTCCCACAGTCCTTTGCAGCATGACTTCCAGTAAGTAAGGAAGATAAAATAACTTTGAAGTTTTATGCGGTTCTTAAGAAGCCATGTGAGGCAGGAGGAGGAGGAAGAGATGGACCTGGGTGCAAAACAGACAGGGACACCACAGGTAACAACAATAAAGAGTCACAGAGAGAGAAAAAGAGAAAGTTACTGTGTGATTGATTGATAAGATAAAAGCATTGAGTCCTAATCTTCATCCTGTAGGTTTGTTTACATCCGGAGACCCTAGATTGGCATAGTAACAAGATTATCATGGCATCAGGAAAGATGTAAGGTCACGACTGTACACGCCTCCGTTCTGTGCCGTCTCATCTGATCTGCTCATCAATTTTAAAGATAAACTCACGATGAGAAGAAATCTTCAGTTCAGAATGACACATACACACACACACACACACACACTCACAACTTTCACTTCTGACTACATGAAACAAACATACAGAGTGACATGAGGGTATATCACCACTCACAAACATAGGTTTGTATACAAACACGCACGCACACGCAGACACACACGCCAGTGTAGTAAATGGAAATCACAGAGCTGTTCTTTGTACTGCATCACAGTAGGTGAGCATATAAAAGCCTATACAGCTTAGGTCCTCAACTGTCAAATTTGCTCTACTGTGTTTGTGTGTGTGTGTGTGTGTGTGTGTGTGTCAGAGTGACTAGTGCATAGTTTAAAAGCATGTGAAGCTCTTTGCTTGAGGAGGAGCAGAGTGGTTCATGTCATCCTCTATTTTCTACCGTTCCTTTGCTGCATGGTAACAGCACAATCGCAGAGAAACTATGCAAAATGTGAAAACATACACACACACACACACACACACACACACACACACATACAAACTCTGCAAACACTGAAAATGTTTCGTTACTGCCGAAACCGATGAGACAAGTCGAGGAGACGATGGGCTGGATGTGTCATCGTCCATGTGTTTATGCGTGTGTGTGTGTCAATGTATGTCAGCGCTGCGTTTGTGTTCTTGTGACCGAGATATGATTAGTTGCCCTCTAAACTTGTCCTTGTATCCATCAAGAAGAAAAATGACTTCTCCCGCGGGAATGATGAGGGAGCTGTGATTAATCAATTAGTCGATCAATAAGCCTGTCGGTCAATAAGTTGTCAATCAGCCAGGGAGCGTTTCGGCCGTTGGCTGTCCGTTCCCGCCTCACTGTGGTACTGTGTGTGAAGCAAGGAGTGCTTCTTCAACTCAGAGAACCGCAATTCCCATCAAATATTCACAACCATAAAAAAGGAAAGAAAGGGAGAAGGGGATAGACAGTAGAGGAACACAAGCGTGATGAAATTAAAAATAAAAGGAGAGGGTGGGAGGGAGTTATGAGAGTGGAGGGGAGAGAGAGAGAGACGTGGCAAAATGGAGAGGAAATACCAATGAGGGAGCAAACAGAGGGAGATGATGAGAAAGAGTGACAACAGTATGAGAGAGAAAAGGGGAGAGAGAGCTAAAGGAGGAAACAGAGAGAGGGTGGAAGATGGAGAGGGAGGGAAGTGAAGAGAGAATGTGTTTAATTATTCAGCATTACCCATGTTCTCTATTTATGGCCCTTTTAGAGCAGCCAGCAGAAGCTATATATACACACACACACACACACAAACGCACAGATCCCTTAAGTACAGCTCATCAGGGAACTTTCAACCCCCCCAAAAAAAAAACAACAACAGGGAAACCAGAGGAAAAACGTGGTTACATATTGATAAGAGAAATGCACAGAGGCGAGGGATGAAGAAGTAAAAGGGATGAATAGACAGAGGAGGAAAAAACAAGGAAACAGAACCGCCATGGAGAGGTAAGATGAGAAAGGGAGACAGAGGGAGAGAAACTGAAGTCAAGCTAAAATTATCTTTTCACTGCAGCTACTCATCTATCACAGTTCTTGGCCAAACTATTTTTGCTGACAGGGAAATTGCAACAACAAAAAAACAAAACAACAACAACCTGGAACAACTCTTCAAGGCGTTATTTTATGTATTTGTTATTAATTGAGATGAGATGCACGAGAAGGGAAAAGAGAGAGAGATGAAGGGTGAAAAAGGGGGGAATGAGGGGAAAGAGCACCACGAGAGCAGATCGGTATCATTTAACTAGATGGGATAATGGAATTGATGATAAACCTGTTATCTCTTGCTCACAGACACACAGAAGTGTAGCTGCATAGCACATTACTGGCCCTCTATCTCCAGTAACATAAAAAACACTGCGCTGGCCATTACAATGAAAAAGGATGCATGCATGGGTACACATAAACCGACATATCTCTAGCTTCATTACACATAGTCGGCCAAATAAAAACCACCACAGCAGAATGCAGTGGACCGGGACAGTCGTGTTTTTGCTGCAGGAAAAACACCAAAACTATCCCTAATACTGTTCCTTGTTTTGAAGTGTTTTCATATTGCAATCCTAATGGAAAGTTTAAATCTTCCAAGTCATGATTGCTCCAGAAATTTACCTTTAACTGGAGGGTTTTTTTCACTTCCAACTGGCTAATTCAAGTTTTAACGAGCCCAAAAGGTACTCTTAATATCTCTATCCACAGAAATAAATATTCAATTTCAGTGAAATTAAAACCATTTTTTTTATCTGCACACATTTCCCAACAAATTCACGAAGGAACAAATTACAGCAATAAAGGTTGTTTGTATACTGCAGAGATGTTGCCTGCTCGCTCTCCCTTTCAACTGCAGCAAACATCGGCGTAAAGGAAAATATCGAGGCACAACTTGATAACCGTCTATATGATTGCAGATATAAATCTAGCCTCTGGCCACTGAGCAAATGGGGTTTTATGTTTGGAATCACAACAAAAAGTAAAATCATGTTTACAGCCCGTCTGATCTCTAATCTTTACATCTGAGCAAAAATTGACAGTCCACTCGTGTTCACTGAGATCCATTGATCCTGACTGGGATACTGTAGTCCACGGGTATACACACACGATACTCTTGTGTTATTTTCTCTGACATAACTAGTGTCTAAAATGAGCAATTCCAGTTCACTACCAGCTAGCAGAATGAAGGTCAATTTATCTTTTCTGTGACTCATAGATTCACCTGCTCACAAGAAGTTGATCCTCATCGGGCTGCTTGCTGATATAGGGGATCTCAGCCGCGTGAAGAATTTAAAATAGATGGCTTTTTTTTTTTTGCTCAAGTGCCTCTGCTTCTTATCTGTGCATGAGTCACATTTTTTCCAGTTTACGCGCGTGTCTATTTGTGCAGCACTGAAGGAGCAGTTGTTGAGTATCTTCAGCGTGTTTTCTGCCAGTATTTAAAAATGCATAATTATATTAGGGCTGCAAATAATGATTCATTTTTACCTTTGATTAAAATGATGATTGTTTTCTCATTAAAATGCAAAAATAATACAAATTCCTATTACTCCTGATGACACCGTCAAATTTGCTTTTATCCGAACAACAACAACAACAACAACAATAAATAAGACAAAAAAATGCAGCAAATCCTCAGAGGTGGAAGATGAAACCAGGGAATTTCCTTAATAAATACACGTTTCTATTATATTTTTATATGTACATGTCTGTATGTGAATATACATTCTTTCCTTGCATATACAATATAATGAGTGTCACATGAGTCACTAAAATATATATCGGACACAAAGTAACTCCATTACCAACTCCATTTAGCATTATACACTGTGTGACACCCAATCAGAAACCATCAACTGTGTGGGTTACAGGCCCAACGGGCCGCTGCTGTTGCCACAGGCGATCTGTGGCTCGGTAATGTACTGTATAGGAACAGACTGGCTGAATGTCAGCCAGTAAATGAGCCGTGACTTTCACCAAGACAGCACAGTCAGCAATAAATGGATACACATAACTCTCCTGTTCTCCATTCTTTTTGTGTGTGTGTTTTTTTTCCCTCCTCTCTGACACACACACACAGACACACACGAGGATGTCAGATTATTTCTATGAGAGTGAAGAGGCATGTACGACCTGTGCCTGACCTTTCATCTGCTTCAATCTGCTGTAAGAACAGCTCCTCTCCATCACCACCTGACCTTGACTCGCTGCTTCATTAGACACACTCTTAACACAAGGGGCCTTCATATGTCTATACCTTTCAATATTTGAACAAACACATGTTTATTTCAGCTGTAGGTGAACCGAACAAAGTGCCGCAGGCTGCTGTAGAGAGGCAGGATGAAGGAAGCCGCGTCAGGAAAAGGAAGCGAGAACAGCGGGCCGTCGCGAAGGGAAGAGGAAGTTCAGACGGTGACATGGACGGAGAGATAGTGTTTGAGTGGCGGCGTCAACTGTCCAGCTGACAGCAAAAAGCCACCGCAGTGAAGTCACAACGGCAGACCAACTAAAAACAAGCACTTCTCTGAATTTAAGTCTCGTTTACATCCACTCCATTTCTCTCAATCGTATGTGTTGTTTTTCAATCTCCCGTCTTCTCCGTTTCCTTCAGTCACAGTGCATATTTCTATTCTTTGTTCCATAAACGTCTAGATAATGCGTAAGAGCAGAAAAGATACTGAATGCTATCAGAAAGATAGATATCAAACTATATCTATATATATACACATGTCTTACCTTGTAGACCTGCCCATAGGTGCCATTTCCAACCAGCTCAACCAACTCAAAGATGCCCGCAGGATCCTAGAAAAACAAAAGGAAACATGATGGGATTATTTCACACATTTAACTTTAAAATAATGTTAAAAACCCTTCTGTGTATGCTGAATCAGATTTAGACAGTTACTAAATATTGTAAAGCATGACGAAGTCTATTTTTGGTAACGTTGGTCCAGACTGAAATTGTCATGAAATTCATACAAACGTTTATGTTCCACTGGACATGCATTTTTAACAACCGTGGGAGTGTTGAACCTCTTTCTCAATCAGTACTCATGAGTTGCTCAACCAACTGAGCGGGTGTTGATACATCGGTCTGTAATGCAGTGCTGGATTGTTTTAGGCTTGTGTCCAGACTAGATAATCATTTAAACCCGGAGACGATGGGTTGCCAACACAGAACTCAACGCATCTCTGACACTTAGCTACTTGAATAGTGCACAAAACTCATTGACCCCACACACACACGCACACACACACACACACACACACACACACACACACACACCTCCCCCTACCATTTGGCCGCGTGTTGCTACGGCATTCCAACAATAGCTGGTATTCACCCTCTCCTACCTTCTCCCTGTCTTTCACACACACACACACACTCTCTCTGCCCGACCAGCTTCTGTTCTCCAACCAGCTGAAGTCCATCTATGTCTCTCTCACTCTTTTATCTACACATTCTTCCGTTCTCCCTCATTCCTGGCGTTGTCCAAGTCTTTCTTTACAGCGCTCCTCTCATTCCAACCACTGAGGCCTTTTACCAGGTTCTGTTATGTCTATTTTCATCCAGTGTGTCCTTGCCATTTAACAATTTTGTAAACTTTACATACCATCATTTTTTTTCTATCTCAGTCTCAACTCTTCTCAGCTTTGTACCTTGTTTTTTTTTTTTTCAGCCAGCATAGATGTCCGACGTAGTCACTTTTTTACATTTTGAACGTTATTTATAACCGAATTTGATAGAAGTACAATGTCATCTCCAGATGAGCCAAAGACTTTGTTTAAAAATGAGATCTTCGACTGGGGCAAAGCTTGAGGCTTATTTCGTTGCCGATTCAACATAATAAAGCGCGCCATTGTGTAGCTCTACACTAGGACTCATGCAAAGCTGGAGAACAGACGATATTACACGATACCCACTTTTCACGGACTATTCCCCTTTCAATAAAGCATCTTTTTATTTCTATTCTGAAAAGCCACACACACACACGCTATTTCCATCCCTGTCTCCCTTCTCTAGCCTCATCACGTCTTCATACACAGTCAGTTGAATACCGTATACATGCTCAAGGGGTCTGTAAGTGTATATTTTAATACTGTATGCGGTACAGGTTTACTTTCTCTTGTTCCTCAGTTATCCTTCTCAGTTTTTCATCTAACTTAGAGTCTCTCTCTCTCTGTGCCTCTCTCCGTCTCTATGTTAGTTTCTGTGGGTCTCAGCAGACCTGTCAATCTGTCAACTGTTTCTGAAGACAGGGCCTTGTGCCTTTCTTGCTCTGTGCTTCCTTTTCCTTTCCTGTCATTTTTTTCACGCTTTCTCTCGGTTGTGTGCAGCAGACACAGACACAAAAATGCCTTTTCTCTAACGCGCACACACACACACACAGGCGCGTGCTCACAAAACACAGACTCGTTCTCTTACACTCCATCTCAAGTACATCCTCCTGCTGTCTCGCGCTCTCTCTCTCACACACACACACACACACACCACTCATGCACTGTGTCAAAAGCACACTCCTACACAAGTGCCAGCGTTCAAATGTTCTAACAAGTATGAGTGGGCACAAAATGAAGAGTGTGTGTGTCTAACTAAACGCTGCACGTGTGCAAAAGAGAGTCAGAGAGAGAGACTGCAAGCTGCAACAGTTCAGGACAACAGTCAGGCCTTGAGCTTATGCAGGTATTTTTTTCCTCCCCTCACCTTTTTTCTCTCTCCAAGTGTGTGTGTGTGTGTGTGTGTATGTTTGGCAGCTGTGTGAATTAACTCTCAGAGCTGCATACAAATTTCTGACAGGAACTCCCAATACACAATCTTTCCCTTTCTGTTTTAACACCAACACAACCATATACATAATACCAAAGTACACACACACACACACACACACACACAGTAAATGCATTTGCATATACTGTAGGCACGCACCACGCACCAAACACTGGACATTCGTGTGGAGCTTCCCTCTCCTCCAGCATACAGAATGAGTGCTGTGGCTAGAGAAACGGAGTGTTTTTGCTGCTCCAGTTCATACATGTCCTTAGGCTTGCTGATAAAAATATAGCACAGTATCATTCATATTTTATAGGCCACTTGCAGAATGAGCTCTCAGCGTGCGCCAGGCTTTGTCAGCTTGTTTGCATTATGTGCTTATGTATGTGGATGCACGTGTGTGTGGTTAGTGGTTTAGAGATCCTTATGATTGGAGCAGTTTTGCCCCCTTCCCCTTTCTTCTCATTTTGTGTTCCTGCTGAGCATTTGCCACATTTGTCACATGACTGGCACATGACCTCTCTGGTGGTCGATGAATCACTATGCGTCTGTGTGAGGCTGCTGAATAACAGAAGCACATTAATTATAGCCTGTAAAACTAAATAAACATGCAGACAAGAGGACGAATGAAGATCGGCCAATTGAGAGGTGATGTACAGCGAAAACGGAGAAGAGATTTATCCCAACCATGAGGATGGTGGAGGTTTTTGTTTTGTCTTAGTTTATCCACCATAACAGACCAGACATCTAAGAAGTCACCAAACCCATACAGGAGACTGACATCCCAACGTTTTTTAAAGAAAAGCTTGATTTGCGAGGCTTTCACACAACAACAGCGATGATACATTTATAGTGGATTGTTCTTTTGCCATTTCTCCTGGACATATAAGGGTTTTGTGCAAAAGTACAGCTAAACTTTGGACACTGAACATCAAACCCACTCTTTTCTCTGAACAGGGGATCTTGGGCCATCAGTGGCATAGGCCATTAGAAACAATGGCTTTTAGAGTGCAGGCCTGCAGTTCTAGTGAAAGCCATTTTACAATATTGTACTATCTTAACCCAATTTACCTAACCAAAAGCCAATCCATCAAATTGCTGGTTTTGTCTGACCAAAGGTCCAAAACTCAACACAAAGCAGAGCAGTAAATTCTTGCATTTAACAGGATGTAACCAGCAAATGTTTGGTATTATGCCTGGGGGAATTACTTACCTACGAATTCAACTAATGATCAACGTAGTTGTCGATTTATTTTCCTTTGACTGAAGCGAGTAATCGTCTAATCATCTCAACACCAGTGGGACAAATTCACATCCATTCACAAATTCAAAAAGGTTTGCATCCAATATAAATATAAATTTCAACAATAATATAAAGCAGCAAAAGCAGGAAAATGTTGGATTTTCATCAGCAGTAACTTAACATGAGTGCTGCTCTTTGCTTCATTTCCTGAAGCTGGCCATCAGGATAGAGTGGGCTTATAGGACAAAAAAACAAAACAGCTCGTTTCAGACAGAGGATGAACATAAAGGCATTTTTTAAAACTTTGAATCATGCAATGCTAAATGCGACTCCCAGATTAAAAATATAAAGCAGGAAATGAGCATTAATAGGTCCCCTTTAATGGCTTAATGGAGAAAAAAGTATTTGGAAAGCTAATAATTTGTTATTTAAATCATTTTCTTTCATATAGGCCTACTGTGTATCTATGGTATATGTACTGTATGTTTCGGTGCACTAGACAGCAGCCAGGTGAGTGCAGTTAGTGTTCATAGAAAGTGAATTACAGAGAAAGTGAGGTGGATTGAATTAAAGACCCTAAGAGGATGATAGGAGTCACGCTGGGGCCGGGTCTGCCTCTTATAAAAACCACTTACACTTAACAACACGGCTCACCACTGCATGCTTTTACAAGGACCGTCTGTGGTAGCCTAATTCCCAGTACATCTCACCCAGACATGTACAGTACATTAGCAGGAGTCAACTCTTAATCACAGATTTACAGCCCGCTGAAGACGATGCGCGCCACAGAGTTTGTTCTGCCATGCTAACGAACCCATCCGCTCCTTGCCTCCCGCCTCCCATCCGTCTCTGCCAACTTGTCATCTCACACCTTTTTCTGTCATCTCTCGGCCCATCCCTCCGTCCCCCTCATCATTTATCTTTTCTTCTCAATTTTTGTCTCCCTCTCCCTCTGTCGTTTCAATCAATCTTGCTTGCCCTGCACCCAAGAAGTCAGACACAGTCGAGGGATTCAGCTCCTACTATGGACTTGTTTACATGCTCATGATTCCTTCACGCACTTAAGATCAAGTGAGTGTGTGTGTGTGTGTATATACTTGATGACATGCATGAGTACTAGAGGAAGCAAAAAGGACGACAGCGTGTTAAAGAGTGTGTGCCCATGTTTTAACGTCATTAAAGCAAGATGATGCATATTTATCTGTTTTACAAACCGCTGGTGTTTTTGCTGGAAACATAAGATGGATATGCCGAATTGCTACTTTCCTAAATCAGCTGATTTGAGCAAATAAGGAGAAAAGACATAATGTCAATGATAAATAATCTAATTTGGCATATTTTTTTGTGTACACGGGGTCAACGTATACATCTTAGAGCTTGTATAAGCATAGCAGAGAATTAAAGACTCAATGTGGCTCCATCAGTGACTTGGGGGAGAAAAAAAATAGGTCAACTAGAAGCAGGCAGGCAGAGTGGAAAGGAGGGTGGGAGTGAGAGGGGTATTTCTCAGCGACAGACTGCCATACAGTATATAGACTATTCATGAATAAGCTCTGTGTAAGCCTGGGGCACTGCTGTGGCCCCGTTACTATGGTGTCCGTGGTGAAGGGCCGAGGAATGTGGCCTTACTGGGCAACAGGGATGAAGAAGGAAGGAGGGAGGAGATCTGGAGAGGGGTCTTTGGCTTGGACTACTTTAGTCACTAGTCACATCTCCACCTTTAGCCCGGCACAGCCTTTGTCACTTACTTCTCTCTCTCTCCGTCTTTTGCTGTCCCTCTAAAAGCCCTCTATGCTCCATTCATTTTCCAGCATCCTGTTTTTCCTCTCTCTGAATCCATCGCTTTTTTCCCTCTGCATCTTTTCCTCCCCCGACTGTGTCACCATCCCTTCATCCTCACCTGCTTCTCCCTCTTTCATCTCAGATCTTACACCTGAGTCCCTGCACAGCACACTAATCTACCGCCAGCGTGCGCATTTGTCTGTTTGTGTGCGGTGCTGTTGCTATACTTCCTGCTGGTTTACCATCTGTTGCTCTCATCAGCTGACTGCATGAACCCGTGCTTCTGACACCTCTGACCAGTGTGTGTCAGCACATGTCGGTATCACTTTAGATAAAAACCACTGTCTGTAAAAAAGAAAAAAAGAAAGAAAAAAAATCACAATGTTTCAACCACTTCTGCTCTCTTGGTTGACATTCTGAGTCACCGTGAGACGGGGGAAACAACAGTGACATCTCTGAGCCTGCCACAAACTTCCGGCCTTTTTCCACTCGAGTGAAACATGCAGCACCTATACAGGTGCTACTGAGGTTGATGTGCGATACTGGTGAATGTTGCAGAGAGCCAACAAGGCACAGAAAAGAAAGGAAGAAACAAAAAAAAAAAAAAAGAGAAAGTGCAGCGACGGCAAACATGAGAATCCACTTCTCTCTTTCCACTCCTCCTTAGTTCTGTTTGTCTCTTTGTATATCAGTGTGTGTGTCTGTGAGCTGGTCAGTGTACCTAATAACCAAGTGACCCAGCCCCCTCTCCACACACACACACACACACACACACACACACACGCTATAGCCACACACACAAACACAATCCCCCATCACTTCCACCAATGCCAGTATTATAATGACCACCCCCCCATTCCATCATCATCAGAGCCAGCTGACCTACTTCCTATCTAGCCAGTCCAGTGGCAGACTGTGGTGGTGGGGGTGGTGGGGTAGACAGGTCTAGTCCAGACATGTCTTTCCTGAAAACGTTCATGGTCATTCATCTTTATCTTGAGATCTTATCTTGTAATTTTGTAAAAAAATTAAATAAATAAATCCCTCGACATTGGGAATTGCATTTGATGAGTGAGAACAAAATGACACGTCTGAATTATTTTAGATAAACTCTTCATAATATTAAATATATTACTATCTGACAGTATCATATATTTTCTGTTGTTTGACTTGTTACAACTCTTCATTCAAGCTATATGATGATGATGTTTACTCTGTGGTTCGTCACGAGGGTTGAAGAGGCTAAAGACTGCATGCAGGTGTCAGATGATCAATATTGATGAGGATGCTTTATATTCAGATATGTATGATCTCACATATGTATGTATACTTTTAGATAAGATTCACAACCATCGCATGTAAATGTAAATGTGTGACATGTGTGTGTGTGTCCTTGTAGCTGCCTCTGAGTCACAGTGAGCTACATGCGCTTGCGATCACGCCTCTGAAAGAACAGGACATGCATGAGCCGACTCCCAATAATGCACAAACACTTCCCTCCTCTTCATCTCCTCTCTGTCTATCTCATTCTCCATTTCCTCCTTTTCTTTCATGTTCATCTTTTTTGTTCCGGCTCTGCACCGGTGAAAATGTGTAAACCCCCAAAAGTAGCATTTGTTGGCTACACATCACTCACCTGCCCTACCTGTGAACATTACTTTTCATGAAGGTGGGGAGGTGAGAAGCAAGATAACGTAAGAGACAGAGTGGCAGGCAGACAGACAGACAGACAGGTGCATTCAGTCAGTCACATGAACAAGATGCTTGAAAAACAGGCAATAAAATTGATGGGGAAAAAAAAGAGGAACAGTATGTTGATAGATGGATGAGCAATAAGTTGTTATCATTCAAGTAAAACCACATATACACAAGACAGACAGGATGAAGGTATAAAAATAAACATGCGGGCACAATCAAGCAGTAGTAGAATAGGAAACGGGTATATACAAGCAGACAGACAACAACTGCATTTTGTGTGCGTGTGTGTGTGTGTGTCTGAATGGCAGCAAACAGGTCTTTAACTATCAGCCTGGCAGACACGCACACATTAGAAAGCACACGCACTATGCCCAGTGAAGGGAAAATGTGGGTATCCACACATAAACACAAGCGCAAGAAGCCTGTTTGTGTGTCTGTGTGTGTGTGTGTGTGTGTTGTGGTTTGCAGCACACACTGGTTGAACAAAAGAACTGGCTATTGCAGCATGCAAGGCTTTTCAGCTTTGATGGAGAACAGGCTACATTGACTACAGGTAGGTTGGCACTCACACACTAATGAACACATTAAAAACAACAAGAAGGGGAACTAGTTTATCACTATGCAGGGAGACTGAACACACTTAAGCCTGGACAAGCAGCAGTGTGTGAGAGAAACAGGTTAAATTCCACTACTGTCTGAATCAAGGCTGATAGGCCTATAATAGACTAGCCCTGTGAAAAAAAGATACACAAACACCCCTATCCAGGTCAGCAGAATCTCAGCAACAACCTCCTCTATTCAGCATCACACACACACACACACACACACACACACACACACAGACAGACAAAATTCCTGTTACTGACATGAATGAAGATATGGCATCAAAAGCGCGAGCCAGATGTCATATTAGTTAAGATCTATATAAATATGGATCTATAATTTGACACATTGTGACGGTCCGGCTGTCCGTCTCCCACATATCCGCCTCTTGCAGCCTCTCTGCCGGTTGCTATTCACGGAGCACCGTCAGGTGCAAGAGAACCAGAAACACGCGCATGCACGACACACACGCACACACCACTTTGTTTCAGTTAAGGATAAGCTTAAAAAAAATAAAAGAAGAAGAAAATGTAAGTCGCATCATCTCACCCTCAAAGCAGAGAGGTCTATTTCATCCAGACTCCGAGCAGGAGAGTCACTCGCCATGATGGAAGGATACAAAAAGCGGCTCTCAGATGCCCGATATCCTGAAACGGCCCTTCGCTGTCACGACTGTGTGGTTTTCTGCTGCCCAGTCTCTACTGTCCTCTCTCTCTCTGTGTCTATCTAACACTGTGATGTCTCAGCGGCCGACTGAATAATAACAGTTCCCTCCTGGTCGTGCTTCGGACCGGGAGCGAACAGCTAAAGCGCGGGGAGGATGTGAAGCAGCAGCGCCGCGCACATCGGTACCTCCAGGTCCATGTCTGCGGGATGCAGCCGGTTACAGAGAAACGTGAGAGAGCCGTGGAGCGCGGATGGCAGGTAGTGCTTGTGTTGGAGTTACCGCTACGACAGCCAGAGGATATACACAGGGAGGGAGGGGCGGTGCTCTGCCTCACTAAGCCCCGCCCTCAGGCGTGGGTGGGGTTTGACTCCCAAAACTTCGAACGAAAAAAACCTGAAAACACCCGACAACGGTTTTGGTTTTTTTGGGCGCGGAGTGAAAGGTATTTGTTTTGTTTTTTTAAATCATTATGTTGTTGTTGTTGTTGTTGTTCTTAATCTCTCAGGATTAACATCAGTTCCAAAAAGTTCAAATCGGTCAAATGATGGGATCAAAAATGATCATCACTTTGTTGATATGTTTGATATGTGATTTAGAAGTTCATGTTATGTTGTACTGCTCCTTTAATGTATATAATCCTGCACTATTTAGTAGAAAGCTCTTCCTTCCAAGGAACTGGGGCTATTGTGTTGTGACAGGTTTTAAATTGCCCTTTTTCCAAATAAGGTCACTAGACGTTTAAGCTACGTGAGTAACATCCACGGGATGGTAAACCAAACGGTTGTGGTTAAGTCCCCCTGCTTTTATGTGCAGGTTATTTTTCCTCAGAATTTCCACTGTTCTTATATTCAAGGAGCTGAGTAACATTACAATGGAAACGTTTAATGACTAGTATAACAAGTATTGCATATTGTAATCCAATACAGTTCCTGTAGTAACCTTGATTATTTTCCATTTTCACCTTCTGCAGATAAGACCTGAAAACATTTCCTTCAGTTAGGACAGTTTATGGCACCACCATGGTCACCAGCAACCTGCAAGATGCAAAAAACTCCTGGGAAGAAGTCAAGTTAATTTGTATTCATCTTTTGGAAAGATGCGTAGATATGGGACTCAATTCTAAGCATCAATGCAAAATGACAAATGTAAAAAATTATGATCACGTGAGAGCCATAACCTGGGGCTGTCACACATTAAGATCAAGATTGACTTTGTTTTCAATAAAACAAATTAAAAAAAAAAAAAATTCCAAAGACAATTTTATTGTTGAACATTTAAAATATGATTTACAGTGTTAAATGATAAACAGATAAATATTAGAAATATATATAATTAACTGTACAAAAAAAGGTATCGTACATAAACAGTGGAAGCAAGGACAGATCAGTTAAAGATTTACTGGTAAATGTAGGTGACAGAAAAAAGAAAAGGAGTTTCATGACTATAAACGAACAGCAAATCCACAACCTTCAATACAATTATGCCATAAACGTTTAGAGAATGTTAAATGATTTGTATTCCATAAGTAATGCATTGAAAAATACGGCAAGGGTAAACAATACAGGGTGTGTTGTCATAATCAAGTATAATTATTATTATAGTATAAGTATATTCGTCTTTGTAGAAATGTAGACTATGATGTTTCCAAACATCACTTCAGTTAATATCTTTCAACTCCCTGGTCCC
Source organism: Pampus argenteus (assembly GCA_036937835.1). NCBI lineage: Eukaryota > Metazoa > Chordata > Actinopteri > Scombriformes > Stromateidae > Pampus > Pampus argenteus. Next base: position 16,157,745 of record CM072873.1, read on the forward strand.
ATTCAAAAAAAAAATTTAAAAAAAAATCAATATTTCATTATAAAGTTCTGTATGATGCAATTATTGTCTGCTTTAAGCATATTATGTATTTAATACATGATTCACATGTTGAGAGTGTGACACAGAGATAAAAAAAACAAAAAAAACAATTAAAAGCTCTTTAATTTTGTTTCTTTGGGAAAAAAAACAACAAAACCCTGGATTTCTGTCGAATGAAAGCATTTACGTTTCCTTACGTAGCTTCCTCTTTCAGCCTTTTTCTTATCATAACCTTCATGACGATCTTTAACCAATTATTTGCTAAAACATTTTATGTGCTCACCTCAATTGCTGAGCAAAATTATAGTTAGGAGTGGTTGTTTGACTTCACATTAAAAGGTGATAAAAGATACTGTGACAGATATTAAAAATAAAAACAAAATCAGTCAGCATATGGTCCATACATTCACACACACACACAGACACACACGAAATTTCTCAATAGGTGACCTTCCACACGGATGCCTAGAAAAAGGTTAATTTCATTAGAAAGGAGCAGCTGAATTATGGATCTTTCTTAATGAAATTATTAATTATTTAAGGACGAATTTAGTTTTTTTATTAACTTGCCTGGAAACAGGAAACGTAACAAGCTACTTCAAACTAGATTTTTTTTTTTTTTACATGAAAGCTAACAAATCAAAGAGAAACGGTCCGTGAGAACTGAAAGTCTAAACTCAGACTGTACAGCAACTGTACTTTAAAAAAATACTAGCACCATCTGTTGAGCAAAGAGGAAATTACTACTCAGAATTTACAGGCAGATTGTCTCACCCAGCCTCTAATGTTGGCCGCTGGCATTACCATTGTTTTCCACTGCAACCTTAAGACAGACCACACTCACCTTAATTATTTTCAGCTCACACTTTCTGAACATGCATGGCAAACAGAGTTGAATTTGCTTTTATGGCTGTCAACAATGTTCACTTTGATTCAGCTTGATTTCAGTAATATCGAAGGGTTAGATATCATATTTAATTAGAGGTGTGCTTGGTACATGCAATCATGCAATCATGTTAACAAACTTTGAGCATAGTTAGTAAATCATGCACTGTTGTTGAACCGGTATATTGTGTGTGTGTGTGTGTGTGTGTGTGTGTGTGTGTGTGTGGGTACTGTGTACATGTTGAGTGAAAAGCAAGCGCGTTTTAGTTTTGTTGTACAGAAACAATCCTCAAGATACATCTTAATAACATACGCAGACCAAACAACCTACAAACAGCCTACAAAACACCATTGCACTTTACGAACTAAATAACATGCATCACCATCTCTGTGTATTTTGTTATAACTTTGACCCAAAGAATTGTACTCAACCTCGAACTGGTCCCATAGAAATCTCCACTGTCTTTTGAGGGTTTTTTTTTTTTGCACAGTCCAAAAGGGCAAAGCATCCAGAGTTTAGTTTGATTCCCACGTATATGTGCCTCTTCACCTCCACAGTTAAAATGCAGTTATTTGTTGTTGTCCTTAAGTGTCTATATATGTGTTCTTCATACATCCAGAAGCGTAGTGCTTATCCCGACAAGCTACTCTTTAGTGTTATTCAGCATTCGTCAATGCCTGGCAGTCATATCAATCTCTCTGTAAACCGACTTCTCACCTCTAAATTATGTAAATCAAAGGCCATCTCTTGGAAATTCAATATAAATAGGTGGCAGTGGGTTTCACATCCTTTATGTCCAGATCTCAGTTGGGACCATGGCTTCCTTTGTTCCAACAGAAGGCATGAGGTTATGTTCAGACAGGAAGTCCAGAGGAAACTGAACCAGGAAGCCTCGGATTTTGCGCAGCTCCTCCTGAGCACGGGCGTGGTCACTCTGGGCCAAACCTGGTTTTGATTGGTACTGCTCCAACTCTGACATGTTCCTCACCAAGGATGAAGGAAGGGAGCGAAATACCTGCAAGGTGAATAGACATTTGTACTACAAACATACTGTTGTTTTTAACTGATTTCAACTTAACCTTATGCTTTTACTTTCCCAAATTTGCCAGCTAATATTACACCAGTTTACACATATCGATTAAGTTACCATCAAAATGTTTTAACTCCATCTAACACACACGTCCCCATGTAAAGATTAACCATCACGTTCAAACTTACCTTCTCATAAATGGTGGCGTTGCGGCCGGCTGTGGTCATCCACACCTCCTTGTAGAAGCGATCGCTGATGGGGTCTGACAGGTCAATGCTGGTGTCAGTGTGACCTCCAAGAATAGTCCTGCTCAGTCAGAGATGGAGAGAGAGAGAGAGGGACAAAGAGAGACACATGTTGCTTTGCTTGTAAAATTTGAATGGAAATGTTTCTATCAAAAGAGGCCACTTTTCTAAAACTCCCCCTCACACACCTGAAGCATTCCAGGCGCAGCTGAAGCGCATAAGGTCCAGCTTCATATTCCTGTCCGTCCATCACAGAGGCAACTTTTTGGGAGTCCTCAACAATCACTGCAACCTCGCTGTCTCGTTTTCCCAGCATGCTTCTGTCGTTGATGTTAGCGGAGCCTGAAACAAACACGCGAAAACAACAGACAGAAACTAAATCTCTGCATTCATTTAACTCGCTCTAAGTTATGCTATAAATAATTAGCAATTAGACTTGGGATATTTAGAGCCAGAGATGATTTTCAGTCTTGTTTTTTTGGTACTGCAAGAGTGTGAGCTGCATCTTAATAGCCAGCAGGTGGCACAACAGAGCTAAAAATATCAGACACGGTGAAAGAAAATGAAAACCAGACTTTTAAGATTTATCACATTTTTGATGGAGTGCAGAGTTTTTAAATAGCAGTCAGTGAAGGCAACGCACTAACCAATGATGACTGTGTTGTCGTCAGCAATAAGCATCTTGCTGTGGACGTAGATGAGCTCCGTGACGAGGCGTCCCTCCAGCTCAGTGTGAGTCCGCAGGCCAGCGAAGGAGATGTAGTTCATCCACTGGTCATCCACTGGGAAACAGAGGAGAGGGGAACGTTAGCATTTTTACAACTCTAAACCTTAATATCAGGTACCAAAACAACTGATGTGACAGTTTATTCTTGTACTTACTCTCCTTTTTCAGCTGGGAGATAATGGAGTATTCTCCTCTGATCATGGTTCTTCAAAAAAAAAAAGGAGATTATACTCATCAAAAAGGCACATAAATGTTGTTTAAGTACAGATTAGAGAGAAATAAAACACACTGATACTAATTCTCATGAATCCTTCGCTCTTCCTATAATATAAAACTATGACTCGTCAAGTGTCATGTGGTCTACCTGTAGTTGAAGTGCATGACAGCCTGGATGGCGCTCCCTCCTCCTGTGGTGATGTCTCCCTCAAAGCCAGGAAGGAGAGGGGTGACCACATACACACGGTACTTTTTGCCCTCCCTGTGAGCAAACACACATAAGTTACACTGAGACACATGCAATCTACTTGTGTTAAGCCGTGAAAAGCAGAAGTAGAAGTGGGAAAAAAAGACTCTTTTAATCTTGCATATAAATATATATTTAATCTTCCATATGTATACACTGCATGAAGCTTCCTTCCTGTAATCAAAACAAGTAATGCTTAAAATAAACAAAACGGGTTTAAATAAAGGGAGTTACTTATGTGCTCTAATGATCCTTTCTATGATGGCGTCTCCAATCTTGTTGTAGACCGTCCTGTTGTCGGCACAGCTGATGAAGAACTGATTCTGAGCAGAGAGGAAGGGAGAACACAAAGCCGCAGATAGAGAGTCACAATGCTCATCGGCCAATTTTAGGTTTTTAATGTTACGGAGAAGCTTAGATACCACAGATATGTCTCAACACTGATTTTATTAACAATTTCATATTACAGTATTTGTTATTTTCACATCCTGGCCTCATTTGCAGGCTTACCTCAATGTAGATGTAGTGTTTGCTCTTGACAATGACTTGAATGTAGGCATTATGGATGGACTCCTCATGGTACTTTATGCCTGCCGACCAGTCAGCTGCTGACCGCAACACCTTATACAAGACACGGGATTATTATAATGGCGTCTTGCACCCGTTTCATGACAGTTACTCAGTTCATAAACATGACAGACTTGTAAAAGGAATATCTCAGGGATCCTCCTGAACTTCTTATTTTAGTCAAGCATTGCAATCAAGGAACTGACCTTTGTAGTTATATAATTTGTTGGCCCATGAAAAGTTTTTCAAGGTTCGTTCTCTTTTATCACTTTCCAGCAATGCTTACGGACTGACAGGAAAGTGGGAGTTTATATATTATTATATATTATATGTGTGTATTTTTGTGTATTATGAATTTTCTACCAGTGGTTCCTTTAGGTTTGATTCATTTTTTCCCCAGTTTCTTATTTTGCATATTTACCAATATAAAACTCCCAACTGTGTTCGTTTTGCGAGTATAAGTAAGCAAAAATGGTACTTTTGTGTCTTACCTGCACTTTGGCATTGACACAATCAGGGACTTGGTATCTGAGCTCACTGGCACAGGAGTGTGATTTGGGCAGCAGGAATGGGTAAGACAGAGAGCGATACTTTGGCTTCATGATCTGTAGGAGAGGTAGTTGTAGAAAGGGTAAATATGCAGTCAGGGAGAAGAGGAATGGAAAGGAGTAAAAACAGGAAAACAAGAGGGGAAAGCTGGTACCATGGAAAGCACGAATGTAAGCATTAAAATATTTTTTCCACTGTTTTAGCCAGACTATGACTTAGCCAGCTGAATGTTATTATTAGGAAATCAAGATAATATCAGTTTGAAAAGGTGGTTAAATGTCTGTATGTGTTATTCATGAACACAATATGTCACAGTGCCTTAGTGAAGTTCCAGCGCTGAATGAAGTGTCTTGCCACATCCCGGGCAGCTCTGCCGTGAACCACCGAGGCGATGTCATGCCAAGGCATTCTGGGAGTGGTGTATCTGTCGATAAAGTCTGCACAGAGCAGGAGGAAGGCAGTGAGGATATGAAAAGGGTGTACATTTACAGCAATGAGACGATACAGAAGTATAAAAAGATCCATTGGGACAGAGAGAGAAGGAGAGAAGATGAGGGGAGGAGAAGAAAAGTTAGTTTTTAAGACGACTATTTTTTTCATCAAATTAGTGTTACAGGAAAAATCATGAGTCAAGGATTAATAGTAGTAGTAATAATAAATTTGTATGCGAGTGTGTATAACAGACCATCAAAAGGCTTTTCAAGCTGAATCCAGTCCCTGTAGACAAAGTTGCAGTAGTCCTTTCCGTGCCAAAAGCGAGTGTTGCCCTGTAACTCTCCAACACGTGTCTTCAGGCTTCGCACTGAACCACTCCCTAGACACACAACCACGCACATAGATGTGTTTTTATTAGATACAACATAGTGTTTGAGCATAATATAAATGTCTCTTTTATAATGAATGCTTCTGCACACAGAAATATAGCAATATAGTAGCATGTTTTTTGCTAAAAGAGAGCGGCCTCAGCGCATCGTTCAACATTTTTTTCTTCACACCTGCGCTGTCGACGCTGCTCACACTATCCGCGTGCTGCAGAGCGTGTTTGTGCAGGTGTCTGTAGAGACTGAAGCGAGCCTTCCTGTTGCGACCAATCCCCTTCAGCTTGGGCAAATCCACTGGATCACTGGGCGGCGTCCCTCTTCCATTGCTCTGAGAGATGCCAGAGGACGCACCCTTACTGGATGGAGTGTTGGTGGAGCCGGACTGGGTTCAAAACAATGAGGACACACATTGAGTTGTAGGTTTATTATGTGCACCCACAGCAGCTAAAACTAATGCAGCCCTGCAACAAATTCTATCAAAAATCTAGCAGCGACTCTACTCAACTAAACTTGTACATTTAGAATACGGATTAGTCTTTTATTGGATTAAGGGGAAGGGAATATTTATTGAATTTCCTTGCTGATAGTGTAGACTGTTAGTGTAGTTGTGTCTGAGGTTGTGTCTGCAAGTGCACGTGTGTGTGTGTGTATGCATGTGTGTATGTGTGTGTGTTGCATTGTGTTGTGTCTGACCTGCTCCGGAGCCAAAGCTCGGGTCACACTACCAACATCCGTCAGCCGATGCTCTCTGTCATCCCAGCGGCCGTACGCAAGGTCGATCCCACCAACGAAGGCCACCGACTGATCAATGACAACGATCTTCTCGTGATGTGCCCACAGATAGACGGAGGAAGAGACGTGGTCTGGATGACGCATCACCTGGACCACAAACACATGAAACACAGCGGTTTTTTTTGTTTTTTTACTGCACTCTCTTTCTACTCATAATCCTTCGGTTACCTTGATGTTTGGGTGCAGGTGCATGAGGGTCCTCTTGCTGTAGCCTGAGTTAATGCCCAGGGCGAGCTCCACCTCCTTATATAACATCACAAAGATCCGCACTCCCTGTTGCTGTGGGCAGAAAGAGAAAAATTATAGATATAAGAATTATTAAAAAAAACAAAACCAAAACATAATTCTTATTTGTTGTACACTTGCAGTAGCATCTCATATGACAGTGACATTATAGTCATTTTTACAGCCGTAATTTTGGCACTTTAGTGCAGACTTACTGCTTTGCGTTTGAGGATACAGTCCAGCCTCCACCTGTTGCCTTCCACCACAGGTCTCTTCAGGAAGATCTCTGGACTTAGCCTGACCAAGGAAGACAGAAACAGACAGACGTAGAGAGGAAGAAGACAAGAACCTTAAATATTCCTTTCAGGCACAAACAGTTAAAAACAAAAACAAAAAAAACCCAGAAGAATGTTTATATTCACCCATCAGAGCTGCTATAACGTTTTATATTCTCTACATATGACATGACGCGACATGATGATATACTCTCATGAGTCACTCTATTTGGCATCCTGAGCTTACATGTCTATAATGCCTCGTGTTACATAGACTCACACCACATTGATTAAGACCATAAGCTGAGTAATTACTGCCTTGGAACACGGAGGTTTTAGCTGCGTCACACAGTTGCACATTTGTCTCTGTGGGACCATAAACTATAATCTTTGAAATTACACTGACAATAATATTATACCTTAAACTAGAAACAAATACAGTAAAGTATTCCCCCGTGAGATACAAAAACCAATAAATCTGAAAGGCAGAATAGTGATTGATTGGAACTTATGGTGAAATACAGACGGGGAAAATATCCCTAACTTTGCAAAGCCAAAGCAGTTGAGCCGGTTATTAATTTGATTAGATTTGCATCTGTTTGTCTAGTTATTATTATTAGTGCACTGTCAAGTCGTCCTCCAAACGTACCAGATTTGATTTTTCTGTCTTTTTTTTCTTTCCACATTAGAAAACAGAGCAGGGTGCTCTTTCAGACCCTTCCAGGCCATCAGATACAGTCCGAAAGAGAATTTGTTATCATATGAGGATCATATGTAAAAAAAATAAATTTTAAATAAAACAAGAAGAGACACAGACAGAAAACGGGGGTGAAAATTGATACAACAACTGTTTGTGTCAGTGTATTTCTATTCTGGGTACGAGGATGTAATTAGAGCTAGAACCACTGCATGACCTGCCCTAGTGCCACGACCTGATAATGTAGTGTACTACACTAACTGGGTATCAGTGTGTCACGTGGTCTGCTTGTTCTTTGGCAACAAAACCTGTGAATGGCCTGCGTGGTTGCCAAACTACTGAGATAAGCTTACATATGTTCAGACGCTGCGTGATACAGTTTTTAGAGCATCATCGACCATATTAAAATTAAATACTGCTGAATAGTTTATGAATCTCATCGTTTGTAAAAGGACTGTGGCACTATCACAGGACAAGTACGCAAAAAATAGATGTGCAACAGTGGATTTCTTCATCCTGTGCATACACAATGAGGAAATAATGCCCTGCATGACTCTGCAATATGACATATCTTGCCACCATAACAACCATAAAAAAAATAATCTACCAAAAAAAAAAAAGTCCACCATGTTCTGTGCACTTCATATTTTAGACTTGAAACCATCAGTTAGCAACCGGCTAACTAAGTATGAAGTAAAATGTAAAATAGCAGCACTCTGGAGAAAGTTGAGGCTGTATCGGATGTTTACAGTGTTATCATTTAGTTTGTTTATTTGATTCTTTATTAGTGAGGCAAGACGTAACAGGAGAGATAAGACAGAACGTACTACAAAAGGTGACTTGATACGGTTGACCTAATAGGGCAATGCACGCTTTGAATATATACAAATGCAGCAGTGGAGGAAAAAAAAAGTTGAAACTACTGTAGCTGTTAGGTTGATGTGGGGTATGTGTATTAGCAAGGTAGTCTGTTGTGTTGAGTTACAAGTGTGTGCGTGTGTGTGTGTGTAGTTTAGAGAGATCGCCAACAGTGTCTTAGGTCCGACCCCCAAGAGCCATTTTATTTCATATCCTGTCTTTGTTTTGTCCCTTTCCCCCCCCTTACTGTTTTTTTTCTTCTTCTTTCATTTCCCAATCTTTACTAATATAATCTCTCATACTGAATGAAGCGGGGGATTCCCTTGCTGGCTATAAACATTGCAATGCTAAAAAGCAAGACACTGTGTTAGTTTTGCCTTTGTTTCTCACGCTTAAGTTTGACGGCAATCACACCTCACCAGAATATCCTCGCAGCTTCACATGGCGGCAACTCACCACCAATCAGTGATGAAGATCTCCTCCTTAGCCTCCTCCAAAGCATCGGCCACATCCTCCATGTAAGTCTTTCCATTCACATACCTGCAAAGGGAAATCACAGTCACACTCTTAAAATCAGTCACCGCCGCCGCATGTCTAGACGCACACAAACACAACAAGCACATACACGTTTCACTTTGCGCCATGTGCAATCAATGAATGAACAGCACTTCATTTTAGAAGGCACGGTGGGCCTTACTTACTAACTACCAGAAAACCATAAGCAAGTCAATTACTGTAGCAAACTGAAAAAAAACAACAAATACAGACATAAAGGGAGCAATAGAAGTGCATTTGTCTTTTCAGTCCTCTGACTCTCAACCTTACAGGCTACAGGCTACACCCATAGCTGTGTCATCATGACTTAACTGTTCTTTAAACACTCTCTTTTTCCATTAGCTCACAGGACCATGATATGTTTTTCCCCTCAGGCTGAATACAAAGACAACCTAATGATGCTACCGCACGGATAATTCAATATTATGCTGAGAGGAAGAGACTTTTCAAAACTTTTTCTCCCAATGTAGTTACCATTTGGCAGGGATGGTTTCCTGTTCCTGTGCAAACGATCCAAATCGGTGTTCTCGGAGGAAAGCCTTTCCATGAGTCCTCACAAAGTTTTCGATGCTCTGACCCCACCAGCGGGCATGTCTGTAGCTGCTGCATTTAAACACCAAAGTCCTGCAAGGAGGATGCACACAAACACAAACATTTACACAATGAAATAAACTTAAATGCCTGGTCATATTTTATGGGCGAGGCCTGAACAACATTGGTTCCAAAAAAAAAAAAGAGCCAATAACTGCAATTTTTACATGAATTCAAAAATATAACCTGGACAGACTGTCGACCCTGACTCCATGTTTGGTCTCTGTGTCTTTGGAGTCCATCTTGATGCTGAACTCTTTGTCCACCAGCAGGACAAAGGAAATGGCCCCCGAGTCTGGCTTCATATACAGCAGGAATGAGTCCTTCACCACCAGCCAGCTTCACAAAGCACACACACACACAGCTGTCACCATTAGCATCATCATCATCATCATCATCACTGTCATCATGAGCATTTATGATTTGGGTGTCAACTTTATGTAACTCTATTGATTGCTGTGGACCATTTCTTGTATTATTTGTTTTAAGAAAAGGGTGTAGGAAGAAAATGCTCGTGGAGAAGTAGGTGGCTGCGCTGCGTGTTTCAAATGTGTGGGATTTTTTTTTTTTTTGTGAAATCATTGTGAAAATAACAAATAAATAAACACTGCTCACATAATAATTTGGCCTGTGATAAACAGAAAGATAAAGAAAGAAGAAACAGAGGAACAGATGAAGCGGTGTGCGCCCATGCAGCTCGATTGCAATTTCTTTTTGTACGTAACGTTCATCACACCTACCGCTTTTAGAGTTTGCCAATTTAAAAAAGAAAAAAATGGAAAAATGCTAATCATTCTTCCTGTGTGTTATAGTAAATAACTATAGTATTGTTAAAAGAGAGAGAAAGAGAGCAGCAGACAAGGACAGAGGTGAGTACGCACCGTTTGGACCAGCGGTAACACGCCTGGCTCTGACCACAGCAGTTCATTCCAGGGATACGATGTCCTCCTGAACGCTTATGAATAATCCCTTCCCTGGGAGAGAAAAAAAAAACAAAAACATGATAAAATACATTTGAAAAACTGCGATATAAGGAAACATATTCTTTAACATTTGTGATTTCTGATTCACGTGAGAGAAGACTGGCATAACTCTAGAGATGGGAAGAAAAAGGGAGTCAAAGAAAAAAAAGAAAATGCTCACAGTCCTTTGGGCCCCAAGTCATGAATGAAAGACAGCTGGCTGATGTCAATGAACTCCATCTGAGAACAGACGAGAAGACACAAGAACAGGATTCACACTGCCAGTCTTGTAAAGACACATCAAAATTTATTAATATATAAAATAACAACATATGACACTCTGGGCAGGCAACTATTATATCTACTCATATATACTTAATTTACTTTATTGTCACCACAAATATACATTTTAATGTGTCAGAGTGATGCTCAGTATTATTATTATTATTATTATTATGTCGACCTGTTTCAAGGCTCCATCCACCATAAGGGTATAATGAAGAAAACATATTATACATTTCTTTATTGGCCCAAATATAAGATAATATAAGGAGTGCTGTGGGTAAACACAGATTGACCATGTGTGTCCCATCATAACAGTAGAGGACAGAATATGGCAAAAAAAACTTCGTTAATTATGTTTTACGTGTATCTCAGGTGTCTAACTGACATGAGACATTTGGTTCCTATCCAGAGAAATTTCCAATACACACACAATTAGTATAAAGGTTAACTGGCGGTGATTTTGAGGTTATGTTTTAGTGTAACATTGCAGTGCCGAGCAGGATTACTCACAGTGTGGTGATATTTGCGGTACATGGCCATCCTCAGCAGCTTGTTCAAATAGTCTTCTAATTGTCTCTGTAGAAACATATAGACTATATTTTGGCTACTCTGGGTAGTTTAATGACAAAATCCATGCATATAAACACTCCCATGCACGCACACACACACACACACACACACACATGCACAAGCATACACATATAGTGAGAGAGTCATGTGCTAACAAGGAGTTAGGTGCCATGGCAACAAACGAGTGCCAGGAGAGCTTCTTGCCATAAAATAAAAATATGACAAAAGTGGAATTTTCCAGCCAGGAAAACAAAGGCTGCGAACACAATGTTGTAACATACCCTCCTGCTGGAAACCTGTTCGTCTCGCACCAGGTCATCTCCTCCTCCCCTGGGCAGGGAGGGCATCTCCCTCACCTCGTTCTTCCTCGCCGTCCTCCTCCTCACTGTGTGGCTGAGAAAGAGAAGAGGAGAAACCAAGAAACCAAGTTCAAACTATTTAAAGATGCCTTTCCAGAGAACTGGTTCAATCACATGACGTTCTTCCTTGATGCTTGACTTTATGTTAGCCATTACTGTTCAACAGTGATGGCTTGTGAGAGACAGTTAAATAAAGTCAACAACACAGATGAAGGGAGAGAGAGAGAGAGAGTAGGGCCAAAGTAAACGGTTTTAGGTGAAGGTTTTAGGAAAGAATGTGAACAGCTCTGCATGTGTGTTGTGTATACATTTAATTATGTGTTGGTATTGTTTATACAGATGCATGTCTGTGTGCAAGTGTAAATCTGTGTGTGTGAGTGGGCACGTGTGTGTGTGTGTGTGTGTGTGTGAGTGGGCACGTGTGTGTGTGTGTGTGTGTGAGTGGGCACGTGTGTGTGTGTGTGCGTGTGCGCCCAGTCAACCTGCGTGACGGCAACGGTATCCTCATGAGGGTCTTGTATGTCCTCAGCTCTCTGTGCAGGTCGATGAAATGTTTCTCCTTCCTCTTTATCATCCAGGTAAACTCTCCATGCTTCAGCTCAATCTTAAACACTGCTGGCAGAGACTACACACACACACACACACACACACACACACACGAACACGAATTAAACATGTGTGTGTTTACAGCATTTGATGTTGATGTATTCTGGAGATCATTAATTGACGAACAAGAACAAGTTGTTTTTGTGACTGTATAATCCTTGCAGTACCTTGTTGACACTCCTGTGGTGGGACAGGTTGAAGCGGTCCTGTGCGGTGGTGAATCTCTCCACCTCCAGGATCCGGGCCGTAATGGGCACAGTAGGAAGGTAGACCGTAGCACTGGCCTCCTTAAAGCCCACTGTGGCATATATCGCTGAAAATGGGATACGACAGTCCCCTACGTGAGAGAGACAGAGAGACAGAGAGACAGAGAGACAGAGAGACAGAGAGACAGAGAGAGAGAGAGCAGGGCGGGTGTTGTTTAGTTTGTGCATGTAGGAGTTGCTCAGGCTGGTTTGGAGGCAAGTAGGCCGCATCTCTGAAAAGTTGGCCTTTGTTCAAATGCTTTTATACTTTGCTAGTTTCCTGTTAGGTCAAATGTTCCTGTTTATTCTCTGATAAAGTTTGTGAGATGTAAATTATGTAAAGGAAAATCTACCCTCACACTCACACTTTTCACTTAGCCTGGTTCGTCTACTACTCCTTAACTTCCTACATTTCCCACAGACTCTGGGTACAACATGTTCAGTGTAGTTCCAGAAAGTTCAGTTATTATATTTTCTTTTATATATATATATATTTCTTTTTCTTGATAGAAACGGTGGTGAGATCATACTATATAATACAGTCAGACAACAAGCAAACACAAACACACCTAAGTAATTTCCATCATCGACCTCCTCTCCGTCCCCTATATCCAGCTCTCTGGTATCCAAGCTCTCCACGAGATCGGCCATTGTGACACAGCCGTGTGCGTCTGAGGCTGCTGTGGTGTCAGAGACTTCTGAGTTCACCAAGTTGAGGTTACTGTTGGTGGGATCAGTATTACCCAGCATGCTTAGCAGTGAAGCCCCTGAGCAGGGCTAACCTAGAGGAGAGGAGGAGAGGAGAGATGATCGTGACACTGTAGTCATGCACTGCAGAATAAATGGAAACTTGAGACTTCTTGTTCATGTTGTAAGTATCTGACCATTTCCTGAGTGTACATACACTATACTGATATACTGTTTATGGTTACAAAACCGCGCTGTTCTATCATAAGAGTCCAATAAATACCCACAAGAACTCTGTTCTCTTTGACAAACATACCCAAAAGAGACACAGCTGTAACAGTTTAGAGGGTCACATGTGGACATCGTTCTAGACGCAGCAGCAGCACTGGTATGGGAATATGCAAAAAGAGACTGAAAATCAGCCAATCAGTTGACAGAAAGGAGAGCACCAAGACTGACCCTCATCCAAGCTCAAGGTTAATAAGAAAGATGGTAAATATCTAGTGCTGCAACTAACCGGTTAATCTCCTGATTATTTTATCGTTTTGCATAAATCAAAATAGACAGAGGATGGTGGCAGATAGGATGTTGCTTGACTGCAGTCCATGTGTACTTTTCTGATGTTATGATCAGATAAATGTGATGCCTGTGTTCCTGCTCAGCCGGTTGCAGCTCTATAAATATCTATGGATTACTTTTTTTTACACTTGCAGCTAATCATCAGCCATGGATAACAAATATACAAATAGATGAAGTAGAAGTAGAAGGATGTGACTCACTCTGGTGACACACATCTGACATCTCGGGTCATATGATTTTTCATGCTCATTTTAAAATTTACTCTCTCTATGAAACCAATTGTTATTTTTATCCACTGATTTATTCATTATGAATGGAAAAAATATATATATTTGTGTTGTGTTGGCCTGCAATTTTCTTTTAATGATGAGGAAAACAAACATGCTGAAACCACTGATGCGGCACATAATTGTCTGTTTTTTAAATCCAACAATGTTCGAAGAATAAATTATTTTTCTGACCAGTAAGTGTTGCACCAGTGATTGTGATGATAAGATGACTAAGAAAGGAATGTTAAAAGGGCAACTGTAACTCTGCAGCGTTGAATTTCCAATACAGCACATATAAAGTGAAGCTAACTTTGTTTGGCAATTATAACTGACTTCAGAAGAGTATTTATCAGCACACATCCTCTTACATACACATCCCTGACAGCTAACCTACTTAACTCAAGTTAATGACTAACTGCCTAACTGGAATTCAGTGTTTTCATTGACATAATGAATGACATAAAAGAATTAGCTAATGCCCCGTATCCGCAGGTTTTTTCCTCTAATGACACATTAGAAATGAACATATTTTGTATTTCTTCATAAAAATTCTCTCTGCGTTATTGTCCCACCCTCTATGTTCAAATAGCATGAGTCAATGTGTTATACAGTGCAAAACCCGTAGCAGTGAACAACATTTATGTTTTAAACTTACATTTTAATTGATTTCTCTTTGTATTATTATTATTATTATTATTTGGTGATCCTTACCATCATAATTTAAGATGGGTTTGTACTGAAGAATCAGCATTAAATTCTCTCATCTCTAATCTTTGTCTGACAGACAGGAGCTATGTGCAAGAGCAAGCGTCAGCGCCTATTAGACATATTTCAAATAAAAGGAAATAGCTGTTATGTTCCTAAATCTTCTCTAAACACAAGCTGACAAAAAAAAAAAAGCATTGCACAATTGTTATAAAGCTGTACACACACACACACTACACAAACACACAGACTCCTGGGATGTGTGCATTATCACCCCAATTTTATTTTATAGGTAGCTTCACCACATTTACATTTTGGTCAATAAAGTCTCTGCTTTCCCTAAACTAGCAATATAATTTCTCTTCGACTGAGTCTGAATTTCTCTTCGACCGAGCCTTATAGTATATCACTCAATAGTTTGTGGTATTCTGTCAATGTTGCATCTGTGAATGACTTTAATGACACAATGTCTGCAACCGTGGGAGCGTGAGCTAGTAACAAAAACTATAATTTGATGTGCAAGGATGTGACCTTAGGCACATCACACACAAACACACACACACATGCAGCCACACATACACTCCTACAGTGTATGATGCAATAACATTAAGCACACCTACGCCTGTGTAGTCATGCTACATTAACACAGACACTAAACACAATATGCACTGTTCACGCAGTCAAAATACAACCACTTGTAACATAGACACATGGGTAATTTGTGACTTTGAGTGGATGTTTACTTTGAGCAAAGTCATGCAGTGAAACTGTATCCGATTCCCTGTTTTCTTTTTTTTGTTTCACTTTTGAGAACATGAGCTCATTTTTTGTTTCAGAGCGATCCTTGACACGCTATAAACCTGCTAGACCCGTTAGAAAAGGGACACTTTCTCATGTTCGCTACACTGCTGCTCCAACTTTATTTCAACCCCGCATTACTACATTATAGGATGGAGACAGCAAGTTACAGTTACAGTTACAACGGCTACAACTGCATTTTCAATTGTCCACTTTTCACTGTGGAAATGTTAGAGGACCGGATAGAGTAGAACAAGAATAAACAGTCAAGAGAGGAAGGGAAGAAAAAGGGGGGGGGGGGTGAAAGAAAGAGAAGAGCTGAGTCAGCACAACGGTTCTGAAAAGCCCTTTCATTAAAGTTTTAGCATAATTGTTACTTAGTGCTCTACATCACCGCGAATCATTTTTTCAGTACTATATATATATATATATATATATCCTGTGTATTAGAAGTTCAAATCAATTGTAGCAGTATAGCAATAAAGTTCACAAGTACTTGTTATAAGTGTTAAGTCTTATGAATATCGTCTTGACTGGGATATGATAAACATTACTTCAGAGGATGTTAACAAGGCCTGTAAGCTTTATTTTGGGAATGTACAACCCGATAGGTGTGTTTACAAGCAGCGCAGAGGTCCGCCCTGCTATCTCATCCTGGCTCACAGCGGTTCAAAATGTAAGCATTAATGAAAAGATGATCAGAACATCATTCAAAATATAAACAGGCAGCCATTAATAAAATTAACACCCCTTTTTTTTGGTTGCACATACAGGAGGGGTCCACAGGAATTGTGGTCTAAAGTTTCAGCAGCTACAATTACTAGCAGCTGTGACAGTTGTGATGTGTTGATGTGTAAATTGTGGCGGGTAGAACCTCGTTGTCATCAGCAAATAAAATAAAAAATAAAAAAGGTCTTTTCTTCTTAATTTATGGTAAACAGGGCGGAGTAGCACCAAAAGGTTTCTGGTGATTCAACAGATGTTTAGTGTGTTTAGTCAATGGTTTCTTTTTCAGTCATTGGAGTCATATGGGTTTACTTGTCTACTGACCAGCTGCCACGAATGCCTAAATTTAACTCTGATTTGACCATAATTTGCTTGAGTTTAACCTTAATCTGAAACATACAATACCCGGCCTAAGAATACACCCTGCTCAAGTCAAATCAAAACTGCAGACAAAAGTGCTAAATTCTTCTTCTGTTTTGGAGCTAAAAATGTCCATGAGCAGTAAATAACACATGGACGCATACGCCAACAGATAGCAGCTTGACACTAAAGATTCCCACCGCTGAACAAGATCCAACATGCTCACACGGCGGATCAGACTGCATGTCTGTCTCCTTCCAGTTGTCCAGGCCATCAAGTCTTTTCATTCAGTCTTTTTTTATTTGTGCTTGACACTGATGTAATGTGCATAAATATTCTTGTTAATTGCTTAGATGAATAATTTCAGTACCAAATCATTTAAACTCGATGTTTCAATGGTGTTTGTGTGCCACTAATTGCACAGTTATTGTTGAAATTGAAACAACGGTATTAAATTCAGCCTCAAGTTTGTAAAGTTACGTTAACTTTTACATGCGCGTGTGCTAGTTCTTCTAGAAGAAATATTTATGACGGTATGTTTTATTTTCCTGCTCTAAGAATACCCATGACCTCCTACAGGCTTGACTCTCACAGGTCAACTGCAGAGTGATCGGGAATGTGTAGTGTTTCATGTGTAGACTCAGATGTCAAACTTGCACACACACACACACACACACATGCATGCATGCAAAAAGCTCTGGTTATGGTACCTCTGTCAATGCAACCTGATGGTAGCGTAGAGAAAGGGTGATAATGTAATGGAAATACAGGAGTTATCTCTCTTCTCCATTCCAATCGCACACTGCTTCCTACTTCCTGCTTCCTGTCCTGTTGTCATGGAGATAATTTTAACAGTCATCCAAGCAGCATATATATATAAATGCCAAAAAAACAAAAAAACAAAAAACAGTTAAGAGTATCTGCCTCTTCGAGTCCCTCTTAAATGTCAATTAGTTGGAATCAACAAGCTGTGAAATCATGATGAAGAAATGAAATATTGATGAGTGGGAGAAGAACTGCGGAGGTTCAGTAGAGAGCGTGGCTAAAAAACAGAGGAAAAACGAGCCATCTTAAAAGCAACGTGCAGGGGCAATCGTGTCAATCGTTTCAGCATGTGAGACGTGGGAAATGTTGTTTCGTCATGCAACGATCAAACAAAATCATTTCTAATATGGCCAAAATCAGAGGTTAAAAAGTCCATTGGATTAGCCAATGCTTATTATTGATTATTAGAAATACCTGGAAGTTAATGGCTCACCAACCCATCAACCCAAAACATAGTTCTAATCAACTTTTCTATCAAAGAATAGTTAAAGATTAACGTTTTTTTAAAAGAAACGAGAAAACAAAAGAAACTCTTGTTCGCCTCGTATGCAGCATGTTTCCTCCTTGTAGCTTTGCTTTTTTTCTAACAGGGCAAAGACCCGAGAGGGACACATGGGAAGGAAGACGAGGTCATCCTGCCTTTCTGTACCATATCGGTCCAAAATTCAAGTTCAGTCTCAAGTGTATTGCAGCCAAAAGTTTGTATCACTGCGTGGGAAGGCACTAACCCCATCTGACCCTATTCAACTTTAATTGTACTGTTGTATCCCATCGTATAATAAATATGAAACCACCGATCTAACACGAGATTAGACGGATTATTTCTCATAACATAATAAACCTCTGAGAAAAGAATGAGTCTCTCTGCAACGCTGCACTGTTGGGTGGGGTGCTGCTTTAGGGCATCCTGATGGTGCAGGGACGTACCGTAACATGCAGATTTCTCTTTTTATTCAAAGGGAATTCACCACGTTAATAGTCCACTCTCATTCTTTGCACGTCATCTCTTTTTCACTCTAATCATTCATACCGCTCTCAACTGCCTAACAAGCAGAAATTCCCAAATGATTTATCCTTTAAGAGTTTCCCTTTTTATGGTCTAATCGACATTTTTTTTGGGACTGAATTGCAGAAAATCCAACAAAGTGAAGTGATGTCAAAACATTTGTAGCACAGCTCTAGATCAGTTTGATAGCATCATAAACACCAAGAGTATACCAGTTCAAAACAGACATTTAATAATAATCAAGGAGCAAGCCGGTGTACAGACAAGCAGAGATACTGCAGGGCTACATGTATCGATCATTTTACCATTTTACAAATGTTCGATTAAAAAGGACCAAATGTCACTGACGTCTTTGTAACACACATTTAGAGCTCATCGCTTTTGAGCATCAGTCTGATTATTTTTAATGTATATAATGTGTGTATCATCTGTGCTTTGAGAAAAGAGACTGGTCTTCCTGGGAAATATGAGAAAGCACCGGATTGATCAAGAATCGGCCATCGTCGGTGACTAACTATCACTAACATCATTGTCACCACTTATTTTAAGATCAACTGACCAAAACACCTCATCACCTCACATTCAAAGCCAGATTCAACATTAATAAGAGTCGCAGCTGTTACAGTTCATCATCTATGAGGTGACAGGAACGCTCTCCTCTGGTCCTTACCCCTTTTATCCAGAAGTGTATGGACAAGTATACCAGTTTCTGCCTTTATTAAACTGATCTCGGCCTTTCAAATGTCAGCTGATGCTCATACTTTTGTCCATCTACTCCACTTTTGCTTGCAATACGTGTTTTGAAAAGTGTCAAATTATTGGCGAGAACACTGGAGGCGGATTTACACACACACACGCACACACACATACATATATACAATACTGATTGCATAGAAACATTGCTTGGCATTAACAGATCGCGTGGTGCCAAGCTCCTCATGGCGCAGATGGTACAAATAGAGAGAGAGCGAGAGAAGACGGAGGGAGGAAGGGAAAGAGATAGCAACAAGAGGTCTGTGACACCTCTCTTTCTCTGCCCACACTAAAGCTGCCTATTATCTAATCCTCCACACCATGGATAGGGGCATAGAGATGGTCAGAAAGACAGTGAAAGCAAGACATACAGTACAGTAGATGCCAGAAAATGAGAGGGAGCAATCGTCATCTTCACCAGAGTGGCGTTCTGCTGGGCGCAAACACAAGGCGTCATTGTGTTAAAGCAGTGAGGGAACTGCTCTCTCTCTCTCTCTCTCTTTCTCTCTCTCTTTCTCCTCTCTCTCTCTCTTTCTCTCCTCCAGCCAAGTTTGAGCCTGGAAACAACCAAATTATAACTTGTGTCCAAACCACTAACATGACTCACCATGATTAAAGGAGCAGAAAGTATAGAAAATGTTTGTGTTCTTGTCTTAAAAAGGGTCTGTTTGTCCAATTTTCCATCAATCCGGTACAACTGAGTTGAATGGAACATTGGCTGCGGTGCTCACAACAATTTATAAGAAAAAAAAAAAAGGTGTGTGTCTTTCCAGGTGTCCCACATAGTAAACAGACCACACCGTGAACAGATTTTATTGGAATTTCTTTCTACAAGAGAAATAATTTGCATGGAAATTGTGTCTTTATGGATTATCCTGAGTAATGGGTGCATTGTTTCAGGATTTCATGTAGAAGAGAGAGATTAGCATAACTAGTGAATTTCAGGGGTGAACCACATTAAAAAGATTTTGCAAGAAAATGATCTGAGTGTCCTGGACCTCAAGCAAGTCTGCATACCAGCTGCAAAGTAGCTACACTGATTCAAAAAGAGAGACTTTTTAAATATTCACACAAAGAGGTGCTAATGATTAACAGTGACTGCCCAAAAAAACAAAAAACAAATGAACACAAACGCTGTCTGGTGTCTGTGGTTGGAAGTTCAAAGCAGGTTACCATATGGCAGGAGTGCGAGACTGTAGTCCACAAATAGAACAAGTAAAACATTATATTACATAACTTAAAGTCGGTTGGGGAACGAAAATATACGTCCAAATTCACGACTGATCACAAACTGAGTTAGATGCAGGCCATATGCAACGAGTCGACACACACATGCACATACATGAGGCAGGAATAACAGTAAAGTTCATGTTTACGTTTCTGCTGGCACCACAACAGAGAGTATTGAGGTTGTGCTTCTACTCGCTGTGCAAAAAAAAGGAAGACTACTAAATGTCAGAGGTCAGTATCAGTATCACGTGTAGCAGCTGTTAAAACAACAGAAGAAGAAGAAGAGTGTGGATTTGGACAAGCAGCAGAGAAGGATAAGCAGAATATCTCCAGTCTCCACATGACATTCCAGCTGCAGCAACTAACTCTCACAACAGGGTGTGAGAAAATGGGCAGTAGGAAAACACACAGACACACACACACACACACACACACACACACACACACCTGTGGAATCTTATACAACAAGTAAAACAACATTTGTTGCAATCAATAAAAGTAAACACTCGCTTAACTTATGAAGCAACTGTCTTCGCACCCACCTAGTTAAGGATTATCACAGATCTTTCATCCATGATAGAAAAGATAAACAGCTCCGCTCTGTCATGCTGAGTACATATTTGCAGCTCCCTGTTTGTTTTCCATACAATGCCATGACTCAGGTACAGCATGTACATTCTCCTACATGATCCGACTGACAAACAAAACCCGAGGAGTGTCACAGAGTTACATCTCATCAGCCCATGGACGCAAATAGAATAGACCAGACACAAGAGTCAAAATGACAGAGAGATAGAGAGAGAGGAAGACATTACCAACCTGCTCTTTTTGTGGACGTGCAGTCCACATGTTGGCTAATATGATCAATCCACTCAGATTCCTACTCAATGGAAACTTAGACACAAGCTGTTCACCTCAACAGGAAAAATAACTGCACAGTGGTAACAGACAGCCAAGCTCTGTGCTCCTGCTTCTGTTACTCAGTCAGTGAAGCTGAACAAAACTCACAAGGAACTCTCTCCAACTCCTCTGAAAAGGGAGGAGTCTCTAAAACTCTAGACCAATCACAGCACAGGAGGGTCCTCCCACAAGCCTTTTTGTTGAAGTAGGAGGAGTCCCTCATACTGACAGTGAACCTGCCCCATTATCTCATTACTTCAATGGCTCTTTCTCCTTTACTTTTTGCCCTTGTTTAACCCAACCTCTCTGTGTATGTGTGTTTTATGTGTGTGTGTGTGTGTGTGTGTGTGTGTGTGTGTGTGTGTGTTTCTCTCCTTCTACACCTATGCATTATTAGGAAAAAAACTTTTTCTACACTAATAAAACACATGAAACAAGAAAAAAAAAGAACTAGATTTTGAACCTGTGTACAGGTTTGTGTGTGTGTGTGTGTGTGTGTATTGGTGTTGAACAAACTCTCATCTAATGAAATTTTTCATCATATCATTCCTGCAGCAGAAACCATCAATTATTCCAAAACATCCAAGTTATAAAAAATAAAGATCTCTTCCGCCACCTTGTGGATAAAGGGATGCACTGTTACTTACTGCTACAACACACTCATATGCACAATGGTCAAATGAGTGTGTATTATGACAGGGACTTCAACCTCTAATCTACCACTCCCTCGAAGCTATATTTGTTCAAAATGACACCAATATTTGTTCATACATCCGGCTTTGCCATGTTTACCAGCAGACACACTACTCATGAACCATAGAGAAATATAGGGACTGAGACAACAAAGGGGTTAGATGTATTGAATGTGCAGAAAAACACAGCAAAACAAACAGAGGGATGAACGGCAGGAGACTGTATTAAATCTCTGTTTCATATATGAAACGCCACAGTTGACAGTCATAAAAAAGATCAAACAGGAAAACCTCTCGTGAGTCTGAACTACAGATGTGACATTTCAGTGAAAACACTGATTGTTGCTGCTGTTATTACCTCCTGTTGTCCCAGAAACTGAACAGTTTGTGAGTTTTGGTTTGCTTGCTTAAAATTTTAGCTTGTTTTTTTTGGAAATCATCACCATATTTGTTATGCGTACAGCCCCAATTGAAATGTAATCAAATGGCACAGCACAAATGTGAGAAGTTCATAGGTTATGGTTTCCCAAATACACACTCACACAAACACACACAGTCTGGACACAGCCAGCTACGTACCAGATGTGATGGAAAAAGGCACTATTGTCCTGAAAAGTGTCCCGCTTGTGTCCTTTTTCACTTTTGTCCACCTCTCTCGCTCTCTTCCTTCGTCTCACACACGCACCATGACTCAGTGGCCATTAACGAAATGATATTGTTCTGGTGAAACACACGGCTCAAAGGGCAGAGAGATAATATCTGTAGCAACATGGTCACATCAGCAGGAGGAATATATCACAACACTGATAGTGATGGGGTTCACACTCTATATATCTATATCTATATCTATATCTATATATTATTGTCAGTCTTACCTATCTGATCAGAGCAAAGTTTATAAAGACAGTGACATTTGAGCAGCAGCAGCAGTGTATATTTATAAGTGGCACACCAATAACCTTGATTTCACCCTGAAAAGAGCAAACTGGAGCCATGCATTCAATCTGTGTGTATATAAAAATATTTAAAATATTAAAAAATCTAAATATATAGATACCAGGCAAACATTGGCCCTACATTCCACTTCTTGTATAAAAATAGCTCTTTAGAAATGTTTTTAAGGAGCAAAAGGCCAGACTCATGACTAAATGATCCCTATGAAGGCAAAAAGCCACACTTTTGGAGTAAACGTTTGGAAGAGTTGCTGTAAGGTTGCTCCTTTTTCTAATGGGTGAGCATTAAAAGCTCCGGTAGGTGGCGTTGCAGCATCGGACTGACTGTCGACCCTCGACCACCCCCTGCATACCCCCCCTCCATTCAGCAGCATCATTTCACCTGAATATGCAGTTTTGCGCACTGGGACTCAGGATCCACACACTGGATATATGCACCATAACTAAAGGAGCAGATGTAGACAACGCGGGCGAATTTCTTTGCAATTTTTCCAACTACTTTATTTTTTACTTGAAATTGACGAAGTCTCATTTGCGTGACTATGCTGACAAGGCGTCGTTCCTACGTGGTGGTTGTGACTTCTATAAAACTGTCTCACACAGTATTTGTTTTCACGTTGGTCGTTGTTTATGGCTGAGTGACAGATGTTGACCGCAGCTGCTGCGTCGCAGCGACCCTGCCTCTAACTCACCATCACACGCTGCCTGCTTGCAACTCGTCCTCCTGTTCCACTGCTCTGTTTTTTGCGAGGACTCGCTGCTGGTTAGATGGGAACTTTGGGACTCTGCGGATGAAGACTCCTTAATGCATTAAAGTCGAAGGAGAAGGCAGTGGATAAAGTGTCTTTGAATTAGTATATTGTTTTATGTGATAGACTTTGTGCTGTGTTTTATGCCTGCTGCATCTGTTTTTTTGGAGTACATCTCTCCAATGAATGATTAAACGTGCAATTTGTTTTGTAACGAACACAACGAACATTACTTGTTCACTGGAGAAACGCAGACGGGGTTTTTTTTCCAACCCCATCAGAATTGTGACTTTGAGCCTGTTTCCATCTTCATTGTGATCTGGGGGCTTCAGGTTGGTTGCTAACGCGCGCAAGGATCTTGGTTTTACGCACGGCTGCTTCAACATTACCTCCGCAACTCAAACCGTGATGATGGGAGGAGAGGGCAGCTCCAAGGGGCTTGATGAGTCCCTGAATCGGAGTAGTGCCTTTAACAATCAGGGCCAGGCGCGGCCCCGTGAATAACCGAATAACAGTATGCCCTCTTGGCCCAATCTCTCGGAGTGCCTCTCCCTTAACTGCAGCTGGGAGGAGACCCACAACGCCACATGGAACAGTGACCTTGTCCTACCTCCTCTAAATTACTACTCAATCCCTCTCCTCACGGCCATCACCGTCGCCTGTACGCTGCTGTTTCTGGTCGGGGTGGCCGGGAACGTCATGACCATTTTGGTGGTCAGCAAGTACCGGGATATGCGCACCACTACTAACCTATACCTGTGTAGCATGGCTGTATCTGACTTGCTCATCTTCCTCTGTATGCCCCTGGACCTCTACCGCATGTGGAGGTACAGGCCCTGGCGCTTCGGGGACGCACTATGCAAGCTCTTTCAGTTCGTGTCTGAGTCATGCACCTACTCCACTATCCTGAGCATCACCGCGCTGTCAGTGGAGCGCTACTTGGCAATCTGCTTCCCGCTGCGCGCCAAGGCTCTAGTTACCAAAAGACGCGTGCGCGCCCTCATTCTTCTTCTCTGGACGGTGTCCCTATTGAGCGCCGGACCTGTGTTTGTCATGGTGGGAGTGGAGCGGGACAGCATGGGGCCGCCAAATTTCAGTTCGGAAATGAATGAGAGTGACTTCTTTCTGGAGGTTGGGGACACACGGGAGTGTAAGATGACGCATTACGCCGTGGAGTCAGGCCTGATGGAGGCCATGGTGTGGCTCAGCTCTGTTTTCTTCTTCATGCCGGTGTTCTGTCTCACGGTGCTCTACAGCCTCATCGGCCGCCGTCTGTGGCAGAGGCATAGAGAAACAAACATCAGCTCCCGTGTGGCTCACCGGGACAAGAGCAACAGACAGACCATCAAGATGCTGGGTGAGTTTGGAAAAAAGGCGTAAATTACGCACAGCGTACGAGGTGACTCACTTAGTCAACACATGAATGGGTGGACATTAACCACTGAATAACTTAGAGTCAAGGTTTTAACCCTATTTTAATTCTCTCCTCTCCTCTCCTTCCAGTGGTGGTGGTGTTGGCCTTCGTCCTGTGCTGGTTGCCGTTTCACGTTGGTCGCTACCTGCAGTTCCGTTCTCTGGACGCTCCGTCTCCGCTGCTGTCCTTGTTGTCAGAGTACTGCAGCTTAGTGTCTGTAGTTCTTTTCTACCTGAGTGCCGCCATCAACCCCATCCTCTATAACACCATGTCTTGGAAATATCGCGGCGCTGCGGCGCGGCTCTTCGGCCTGACAGACAACCAGCTGCCACGGGGACGCACAGCCAGCACCGTGAAGGGGGACGGTTCAAGCGGCTGGACGGAATCCACAGTCAGCTTCTAAACTCATGACTGTAAAAGTGTTTGGATATTACTATTTCATACCTAAATGCCATTACTTCAGTCAGGCTGATAAAAACAAAAAAAAAACAACAACAAAAAACACACCAAACATTTAGCTTTGTACATATGAGCGCAGCACTTGCTTTTACTTGCCTGGGACTAAAATGACCAGAGGATGAGAAAAGCTACAAGCTCATATTCACTTTGTCAACGTTTATCAAAAGGCATTTTTGATTATTATAATTATTATTTCTTTTGCCACATTGAAAAGCACATCTGGTGGAGTGTAAAATACACACGCCACCAGTGCATTTTCATTGATCCAAATGTAAACATACAACACTGTGCGCATTTCCCTATATACACACACACACACACAAACATAGTCTACATATTACTATTATTGACATCTACAATTGCCTTATATTGTACTCATATTCTGGATGACAAAGAAAGCACTGTAGAACCTGTGGCACTACTCTGTACTCCTTTAGAGAGGGGCAGAGGTGCAGTGTGTGTGTGTGTGTGTGTGTGTGTGTGTGTGTGTGTGTGTGTGTGTGTGTGTGTGTGTGTGTGTGTGAAAGAGAGAAAGAGAAAAGGAGGGTATAAATATTGTGTGCCAGGTGACATGCTTTTGGATGTGATTCATGTAATTTCTTGGAGTGTGAGTGTAAAGATACTATGTTACTTGCTTTCGATATGCATATATATATACATGCTGAATGTCCTGTACCTTGGAAATTCAAGTCTATGATGTGTTGATGCTGCCAAGAAGGGCATTTTAAGTTGATGGAAAGTACCTGAAATAATAATTAAAAAAAAAAAATCATATTTCTGTGTAGCCATGTAACCTAGTTTGGTGTTATGGGAGCCACACACAGGAGCCACAAAGCAAATTGATTTCTGGAGATATTTTTCAGAATGCAAACATTTCCAAGATATATATATATATATATATATATATGGTTTTGTAATTATATTTCATACTGTAAATTATTCAAGCTGTGGGCCACAATTTAAAAGAAATCAATATATCAAGTCAAAAAACAATGTAAATCTATTCCTACCTTTTCAGTGCTCACATGCTATGCAACATGCCATTCAAGAAGCATCAATTGTTACTCTAAAAAAATCAATGCTTTAGTTGCCATCTCTGCCTTTTGCTTTCTGAGATCAACGTTGCTCATTTTCATCACGACATGTTGCAGCCATCTCAGGTCAACATATAGCATATATATAAAACATACAAGGCCTTTTCAACAGCTGTCTGTGGATCCAATCGTACAAACATGGAGAAGATTTTCTTTTTTTTTTTTTTTTGTCATTTCGCAATTTGCTAGATTCAACAAGACCTTGGTAAATAATAATAAATAAAAAAAAACAATTTGGAAAGCTTTTTATTTTTCCATCTTTTACACATCTATAGCAGTCAACCTGGAGTATTAGTATCAGCTGTCATGTAGAGTCAGTCTTTTTTGGCACAAATTGTACAATGGTTAAATAAAACACACACACACACACAATGTAAACTATATAATGTATATTTGACTGATCTTGTTTTTATGATTTGCTCAAAGTTTGCTTTTTAAATTGACTGCATGGGTGCCCCGTTTGAAACTATATTTTCACAAATGACTATATAACGGTATGTGCACTGAAACAGAAATGTCCTAAATGTGCCAAAGGTGACAACCCTTGTCTGTATGTCACAACAATGTTCTACAAAAAGCTTTTAAAAGTAGTCTTTCCTTTAAAAATATCTATAAGATGATACAACTGGTAGAAAGTAAAAAAAAAAAAAAAGTAACTGAGTTTTGTAAAAATGCATTATGCAGCATTTTTGGACAAAAAAGATAAGTGATGTCTATAAGTGATGTTACGTTTGCTTTAACTTGTATATCGATGCTTTGTAATGCTACACACTCAGATGGTTTTAAGCAGTCCAAATCACCATAGCAGCCTCTACTAATCTGCACTGGATTTTAAAGTACAGCCTCTTGGCTCTGAAGAATGTATCTCTGTTAATGGATGTTTCTGACTGTACATACTGATGTCATGGCATACTATTTATTAATCTACAGGATGTATACTGATTAAAATAGTAAAAATGAATTTAATATTTTCTTTGTTGTCTTGTCTTGAAAAACTCACTTCCTCTTTTCATTCCTTTTGTAAACAATATCTGCACGTGACGGTATGAGATGCAAAACTGCAATCAGAAAGGTTTGTAAAAAAGAGAGACATACCACACCTTGTTAGGGCCTGTAACATTCTCTCCATATGACCCTGCTTTACCTTGTCATATAATGTTTTATCTAAGCAGGGTCTAACATCAGTCAGTACATTGTAATCTTAAACACAGAGGCGCAGCAATGTGTTCTCTGTCATCTCGGCTAACGTTGCATTTTTTTATTTTTTCTTGTGGCCACGGCACCACTTTGTCACCTTGGACAACCACAAAGACAGCAGAATCTGCTCTTGTAGCTTATAGATAGCACACATGGCTTTAAAGGACACCTCAGTCGACCCGGGTACCCGATCAAAACAACTCGTCAGGTAAGGGTACCTGCAAAACCCTCCGAGTACAAGATGTTCCTGTGGGCCTGTGTAGAGAGTGAATAGATTACCATCCATCTATATCATTGTCTGCCTTCATTTACCAGCTGGTACCAGTTAGGACAAGCTGATGCTAACTGGTTCTGGCTGGTGGACAATCACAGTTTTAGACCTTCTATTTATTTGGTTCATGAATTCAGCCAAGTGCTGGAAATGTTCCACAGGCGTCTCAGTCATTGCTGTCTCCACACCAACACACAGGTTTTTTGGTGATTCTGTGGTGGCAAACAATCCCAGAGCTGCTCTCCCGGGTTCAGATCAGGACTGCGTTTAGTTCACGTTAGCCGTGTTTCCATCAATGTAGTTTCACATTGGACAATGTTGACGGAAATTTCAAAATTCTAAAATTTCTCAATTTTGCAAGAATGTTTTTATGCACTCACTCGAGGTGGTTTTCATAAAAAGAGTTAATGCACTAAATGGGACACAAAAAAACGCCTTTTCCGAATACGTTCTGACACAGGAAACATTTAACTTTTCTGCTGTCAGCGGCTCCAAATTATACTTTTCAACTAGATGAAAAGTTAAGGCATCACCAGTTATTACAATTCATCCTGGGGGAAACCTGAATGCCTGTACCAGATTTCATTGAAATCAGGGACTTAAAAGGACAAATGTCAACCTCATGGTGGCACTAGAGGAAAGGTCAGGAGCGAACCAGTCATAACGATTCATCCTCTTGGGAATTTGAATGTCTGTACAAAATGTCATGGCAATTCATCTAATACTTGGACTGAGATATTTCAGCCTAAACTAAAACTCTAGAGAGCCCTAGAGCCCTCTAGAACTCTAGGGCTAGAACAGCAGGGAATAATAGTGTGTGTGTCTTACTCTTCTCATGTATCTGGAAAACCATGTACACACAGACACATTTTTGTTCCAAGCAGCATATATTTATATATCTTAATACACGTCTATAAACTACACAACTGGTATAGTTAGTAAAATCCTCATTTTTTAATGGTTTTACTAAAATTTAGGCATCTAAAAGTTCAGTGAAAAAAATGGTACAAAGATAAGCAGTAAACAAAAAAAAAAGTTACCAAAAAAGAATGCAAATTTCAGAGTTATTCAGATCATGGAATGGCCAGCACAGTGACTTAAACACCATCGAGTCTTGGACGAATTGGACAAACAGGCGAAAGCAAAGCAACCTACGAGTGGAACACATTTGTGGGAGCTTCTGTGACAGTGTTGGGAAGAACTTTTCATACAGATTAAATTTTGTTTTTAACAAAATGTTTGTTTGTTTGTTTATTTATTTTAATCTCAAACTGTGCTCAGACATTTCAATAAAAATAAATTGGCAAAATTGCGACGTTCTAAAACTTTTCACTGGGAGTGTACATCTCTGGAACTTTTAAAAGTTATAATTGTTTTGAGTCATAAATCACATTATTAATCAAGATTAGAATCTTAATTTAACAACCATTGATTGTTACTCAGCTTTGTTTACAACACAGCACAAAGGTGGCTCTGATGGAAGAGCCATCATTCCCTCTTTAAATCTTGAAAATGAAAAAATCCATACTGCTCATCTACAATAAATGTCAGGCAACAGTTTTTATAGTTTCATACAAACTTATGCATGATGACTGATATTATCAGTGGCTATATGGCTATTTTGCTCAATGATTACAGTCTTTATCTATCTAAACGTGTTGTGAACTTAGTGTAGAGCAGTATATACACACAGTATGTGGAAGAGCTGATAAGTAATGACACAAACAAAAACATACACTTGTAATCAAAGTCAGAAAAAAATTAAAACATTTATTGGGCATAAATATATTATATATACGCTACCGATACAGTTACGTCTTACATACATAGGGTAGTATTTGCAAAAATCTATACAATAAAATTGGTATGGCAGTTTCTTTTATATAATGCATATGAAATTGTCTAACATTTACAATACAAGAAGAAATGTATGAATTTCTTTTTTTTTTTTTTTTTTCTCAATTCGTAGACCATGACAACATTGGAATGTTTGATTTAAATTGTGAGGTAAAAATATGTTTCTCTTTTTTTTTTTTTGTCTCGCTTAAAAAATAGTTAAATACCTGTGAGTCTCTGTACGTTTGTCAAATCGCAAATCTCTCAAGTCAAAATCTCTACTTACTGTAAAACGTACAAAACATGACGAAAAAAACAAACTAAAAACTGAAGGCACAGACGTGGGGTTGCTGGGCAAAAAAAAAAAAAAAGTCTCTCATTCTTGACATACCCGCCAAATGTGCAGGACCTGCATGGTGGGTAGGTAGGGAGGGGAGGTCTATAAAATCACCAGCAGTAAAAACAATAGAACACATAAACATAAAGGGAGTAGCCTTCCCACAGACACAGTCCTTTGATTAACACTGTGTTGACCTCAAACTCGTCAACACTAACATGACTGGTCTGACCTTGGCATAATCTGCTCTCCCATTGGGTTGTTAAGGCTTAAGAAAAGGGGGGAATAAGGAGGGGGCTGTGGATGGGCAACATAACATCAGGGGTTTAAGGACAGAACACCTCACGCGTAACCTGTACAATGCAACAGGCTCGGTAGACACACCATGAGCACATCTGAGAAAGGCACCGTGCTCCCTATGAACTGTACTTCCTTTGTTTGGTGTAGTGGAGGGAGCAGGGTGCCGTTTGAGAAGCACATAACCATGCTCCCGTAATGCCAATGTCACAGTGATGCCAACGACAGAATAATGCCAATGAATGTAACAGACGGCGTTGGCAGTAGTGTTTTGAACAGAATGAAGGACTGTCTCCTCTCACTCATATTAACCTCAGCAAGACTAATGCTCGGCATAAAAAAAGTGCTTCAACTCTGTTAGTCATAATGTATACCATCTCATTCTATAGCTCTATAGATATCTCTGTATATCATCTCTCAGCAAAATACTGGATACAAAATACTACTGCTATACCAGCACTAGCCTGAACAAGGAATCGTCAATATTATTATTATTATATCATCGTATGAAATCATTGTATGATTGTTTTTGCCTTTTTTTTCAGTGTGAAATCAGGTTGTGTTAAAAAAAAGAACTCTCCTCTGAAAGGGGGCTACAACATTTCGAAAAATGGCACATTTTGCTTTACAAAACAAAACAAAACAAATAAAAAGATAATATGAAAAGAAGCATAATCACAGATCAAGTTAATGTTTTTTTTTTTCCTTTTCAGAGAATAATAATAACAATAATAATAATAATCGCAATGCTGTGTCGTTATAGAAGAACATCACAGAACCCTTTAGACAACAGGAAACGCAACATCTAGTGGACACGAGAAGCCTTGCACTTTGGCAATAAAACAGTAAAAAGATATCAGAAGCTTCATTATAACACTAATCAGAAAAAAGCCAAAGGCAACAACTTTTATCCCAATACAGATGACTTGAACTGGCCATAAAGGCCTTGCTTTGCTACATGTCTCTCTAAGCATTACAAGAACTGCTCGGCTGTGCATGGCCAAAAACAGGAGATGAAAAAAACAAACAAAAAAAACAATACATAGTCATTTGGTTACATGTTTGAAACGGCATGATAACTGCAAGGCATGGACTGATGAGCTACAGGTTCCCAAAAGCTGTAAGAGAAATACTTAAAGGGTTACTGAGATAAGGAATGCTGGCCTTAATCATACAATCTAACATACATCCATTAAAAAAAAAAACGAAAAAAAAAACATGCTACAAGGAAAAAATTAGTATATAACTACACTTGTCTCTTAATCTTTAACAATAAATAAATGAAGATTGCACTGTAATTGGCATGTAAAGTACTGTATGCAAATATATAGTATAAATAAAACCTACAAAAAGAACTCTACCTTAACTTTCCCATCGACTTTGGCAAAGGTATTTTGAGCTAGTAAACCACTTTGCTTACTGACACATACAGGAGCAAGGCACAGCATAGACAGAGGACAAGATACAGCATCAAAAAAAAATTTAAAAAATAAAAAGAAAGAAGAAGAGAAGGGAGAAAGGTAGCGAGAAACAGAAGAAGAGAGGCTGATATAATGACTGTGATGATGACAGCGATGGGGAAGGCCTTATCCCTGAGGTACGTTACAGGCTGCCAATCAGAGCTGAGCGGCAAGGCTAAACTACTGCCCCGCCCCTCCTTAACCCCCACTTCCCCACACCACACCCGACTAAAGTGGAAATATCACTTGTTAATCATGCCGGTCAGGGTGACTTCTTTGGATCATCAGGGTATATATATTGGGCTGTACCTTGGCTATGTCTTCAGGTCGGGGTAAAGGGGTTTGGGAGTCAGGGAGGAGGCAAGGTCAGGGGGTGTAACGTGTGTCAGAATGCCCTGTTCTGTTGAGTTGTGTTCTGTCAAAGGCTTGTTTGGTTAGTGAACATTAGTTCAAGTCCCCAGAGAACATGTCCGTCTGAGGAGAGACCACAGACTTGTTACTGCTCTGATTACATGTCAATAAAGCACCTTTTAATAGACAGAGAGAGAGAGAGAGAGAGAGAGAGAGAGAGAGAGAGAGAGAGAGAGAGAGAGAGAGAGAGAGAGAGAGATGGAAAAGAGGGAAAGAAAGAGAGCAGTGCATGGTCAGAGAGATGGGATGGATCAAAAGCAAGAGAGGAGCAGCCAGAGCAAAAGGTAATTACATACAATTATGGGCAGGAGAGGAGATGAGCAGAGTCCTCAGATGTATCGATTCACAGACTAGCTAGAAGGAGAAACTACAGCTTCAGCACTGCTCTGGCTGGCGGCTGGCTAAATTGCAGAAGGTTAAAGCCCAAGCTAACTCCTAATGGCTTTCCTGGTTAACACACACACACACACACACACACACAGACAGACAGACAAACACACACACACACACACACAGCTTTGAGAAGGGCGGCTAGCTGGCAGGCTGTTAGCACCTCTGGGTCTGTGATGCCACGGGCATATCTCTACTAAAGCTAAAGATAAATAGGCTGGAGCAATGGTATTTGAGATGGTAGAATATGGAAGTGAGAGCCAATCAAATGCTCAGGCCAGCCCTTTCCTGGCAAATTGCAACCAATCACGGTCCAAGCCCTGCTTCCTAAAGCCAGTTTATGCCCCATACCGTTAACATTTTAATACCTGCAAATAGTTCATATTCTGAATCGAGGCCAGCATGTGATGGCTCCTTCAACCGTAAGCAAAAGCTGCTGAACTGACCTCAGAGCTGTTTATGAGCACCTAGATTCAACTCCTCCCTTTTCACACTGTACTTCAGACCTTACAATTGCCATCACTTATATTACATCACTTCTATAGTGTCATAGATATTTGTTGTTTTATATATATATATATATATATATATATATATATAGTTTTCCATTCTTTCTTAGTTATAGTAAAATCACAGGATAGCAGCATCTTAAACCACACATGAATTGCATCACTTTGGTAGCTGAATGAGTGAGTGATTGAATTAGGATGAAATGTTTGTTTGTCATTGTCATTGCATGAGTGTAATTTTACTTGTGTGCATATATATGTATATATATATGTATGTACATGTGTGTGTGTGTGTGTGTGTGTGTGTGCGTGTGTGTGTGTGTGTGCATTGTGTCTTTGTCAGACTGTGTTTCTGTGTTAGAGCAGGTGCAGGTTGCATGAATTGACTGACAGCCTGTAGAGTAGAAATAAATTGAATAATAACAGTATGAACGGCTAAAGCTTTGAAGGCCTACATTGGAATATGGCTGAATTAATAAAGACTGCAGCAAAAAATTAAAAAAATGCAAACTAAACATTGAAAACAAAAACAAAACAAAAAAAGTAAGGCAATGACCGTCAAGAAATATACATGTTCTCTAACTGTATATGTTTTAAAAAGATACAAAATAAAAACATGCAAGTCAGTCTGAGGAGCAAATGCTTTGCTCACAGCTATTTTAAGGCTTGATTATCAGTTTTCTTTCCCAACCGAGGTACAGCTAAGACAAGGCTTCCCTCGACAGAAATCCTCAACAAATGAGACAGACAATGATACAAAGACAAGAGACAGAGAGAAATGAGATCAAACTGAGTGAAGGCAGAAGACAACAGGAACAAGGTGAGGAAAGCCTGAATCGATACTTTGACTAAAAAAAACAAACAAAAAAAAAACAAAAAAACATACATAGCCTTAGAAGTACATCTCAAGTGTTTGTTTTGATTTCATTCGGTTCTTTCATAGACTTATTTTATAGTTTCTCTGTGATTTTGCTTTCTCTTTCTATCCTATAGTTAAAATTCCCTCACTTCATGAAGAAGTACTGTAGCAAACAGGCGATGAGGATGGAGAAGCCTGCGAACACGCACACAATCAGCGCCGCGAAGCGCTCATCGCTCGAGATCAGGCCCGCCCCTTTGCCCGTTTCCACTGGGCACAGCTCTCCTGACGATGCGGCCTCCTGGCGACGCAGCATGAACAAGGAGGAGGGGCTCAGTGGTCCGCACAGTTCCTGGCAAGTATCCTGGCAACGGCGGCAAGCGCCCACACGGAAACGATAATCTGTGTTGCCCTGGAGACCAGAGATTTGGAACACACCCTCCTCTCCCTTAAAAACCTACAAGGGGAGAGAAAGATATCGAAAGTTTTACAACCAGAAAAAAAAACAAAAAAAAACAGTTTGTGTTTTCTTTTCCATTTAAATGTAATACTGTGTGTAACATGAGATTTGTATTCAACAAAACCCAATGCCAGGTGATTTTAAAGTGTGCTCATGAGTAAATTGTTACAATTGATGCATACATGCATACATGATTTCAAGTCCAATTTTGAGAGTACACATTTGGCAGGGCCATACTAAATATAAAAGATCAACACCCACTATTTGAGCATCTTGAGTGAATCCTGTTCTTAAAAAAACCCCAAAACAAAACATTGCAGCTGTTAATGTTCACCGGTTATCTACTCAATGCTGCTGAGGGTTTTATCTGCTGATATTTTTGCTTCAGAAAGTAATGCAATTGCCTTCTGGCTCTCTCTCTCTCTCTCTCTCTTTAATGCAATCTTTCATTTTCTTTTGCTCTTTTATTTCAAATAAATTTGCATCACATGTATTTTACCCAGGCAGGAAAAGAGCAAATGCCTCCTTGTTGATGAAACACTGACAGCTCCAATGAACCAAAATATACGTGGTATTTTATAAAGTTGTATTTGACAAAATAAACATTAGATAGAGAGGATAAAATATATGACTGTGAATGAATGCACTCACTCGTTGCTCTTTTAATTGTGAGATCAGAAAACACACAAAAACACAAAAAAAAACAGGGGAAGCCTGCAAACATCTGTAGGGCAGCATCGCAGATTTGTACTGGCAGCCAATGTATGTGCCAATAATCACGTATCACAAATACCCACATATACAAACAGCTGCGGTTTTGTCTGCTAGTGAGTATCAGCAGTTCTTCCATTCAGTAATTCAATAACAGGGAGGTAAAACCGCCCCAAAGACAAATGCCTTTTTTTGTTCGGAGTCCGCTCATTGCTCCAAAGGCCAGCCAGCCAATTCCATATTTCTAAATGCAGCCGCATTCTTTTTCAGTTCTGTGCCATATTTCTCATTAAAATCCTTCAATACCATTCAATAGATACCACTCGCACTGCAGATTACCAACGCAGGGATAACAGAGTGTCTGAGAGTGTGTATCTGAGAGTGTGTATGTGTGTGTGCATGTTAAATATGTGCCTGCAGGTGCGTATGCAGGTGCTTCTGTAATACTTTCTCCACCAATGCAAACCAAATTTTTTTCTGTTCCTTTACGAAATTAGAAAATATCCTCCCAGTAGTTGTAGACACTTCCACAAAAATAAGAATGAACCAAATAATTTGAAGCGGGGGACCTGGAAACACTCAACACTATCCTCATATAACCTTACAATTGCCATCATATAAGTGTTTGCACGTATGTGTGAAACCAACCTGTTTGTACTCTGACTCACGTCCCACCAGCACCTGGAGCACATAGCTCACAGGATCCCCTCTCATTGGTGGGATTGTCTCCCATGTGATCTCGCACATATTTCCCTCCAGCTGGTGCACTCTTGGAGCTATCAGGGGGGAAAAATGGGATTCAATCATGATATTGATCACATGACAGATTTTCTACATAAAAACAGTAATAGAAATATCAAACAAATTTACATACACAATACATTTGGGTTCAAACTGAATCCAACCTCTCTCACAAACACACAGAAGCACGGAAATAGATTTAATTCCAAAATAAAACAGTCTAAAAACAACAACATTTAATAGTTTAACCATTATTAATGAATTAACACAATCCATCTACCCGCTGGTATATAATGCTTCATATCAGCACTAATGGTTGCTGTCATGTTAATGGTTGTTATTGCACATTATCCAGGATGCAAGCAACAACAAATAGAATAGATTAATGTGCAATAATTTTGTTTTTCAATGTTCATAATTGTTTTGCAAAGCAATAATATCCTGGGGGGGGAATAGGGTCATTTTACACCGGAAACAACAACATAGCAACAATAATGCAATACTGCATTAATTACTATACTATAATCAGCTTATATTTTTTTTGTAAACAGTTATGTAACCAGGGACATGTTCATTGATTTACCTCATCCCATCTGTGTTTCTTTTTTTTTCTGAATAAATACAGATTTGCAGCACATTTCAAAAAGCACACATAGTGCTACTGTAACAGTTTTACAGCAGTTTAGACCCTTGAGGCTGTTATTTACCTGGTTATTGATACTTCAGTGCTGTGCTGCCCATTTACAACTTCACAGTCATATCCAGAATCCTCCCATTATATCACCTAAGAGGATACTGTTTACTGTCAATATGGTAGCTGTATTCAGCCACCGCCTCCTACAGCAAAGACTACGTACTGGTGGCATTAATCAAGGCTACAGTAAAGCTCTAACAGCAGAGAAGAGAAACAAATGTATTTCCTTATTTTTTTCTTATTTTGTATTTGTAAAGCACTTATTTTGGGTCATTTGGTGTGACTCCGAAAATGCTGAAACTGGTTGCAAACGTGGCCTAGTTATATGTGGAGATTTAAAAATTAAATCCGGCCAATTTACACCTTACTAAAATCTATTCTTAATTTTAATTTCACTTTAATATAAGTGAGTAAATTGCTAGTTTGAAACTGCCTAGTAGTTACTAAGAACAAAGGCCAAAGCTGGATTTCATCAAGGACCAAAACACACACAAACACACACTTCAGTTTACCTTTGAGAGCAGGGGGTACAGACTTGGTGGTGCAGAAGGTGTGCGTGTCAGAGAATGGACCCTCCCCAGCATCACTGATGGCCTGTATTCTGAAACTGTAGCTGCTGGACTCAGTCAATCGCTGCACCTTGTAGGTGTGGCTGGGACCGCGGTAGATGGTCACAAACCTGGAGAGATCACAGAGACGGGGAGAGAAAAACAATGAGTCACAAAACGTAGAGAGAGAAATCTGAGTGATGGTGGAGAGAAGGAGGGAGGGATGTTAGGAGGGACTGCGTGACAAAACCTAGACAGCAAGAAAGGGCAAGTCAGAGATAAAAGGAGAGGATGAAGAACGAGGTGAAGGTGAAAGAAAGGAGTGATGGTGCTATGAATAGATTAGAAGAACTCATAGATAAAAAAGAGCAGTAAAGACTGAAGCATCGATATTTTGATTACACTATTCACATAACTAGTTTTGGGGACTGATTAATCACCTCTTATCAGCCAGTAAGACTTTACTGCATCAGCATAGGCTTAACATATACCAGCTCGAGGTATCCTTGACTTTTAGAAATAGGTAGTGGACCTTGAAGAAAGATGGAAATGCTGACAGGAAGAGAGAGGAGTGCATCTTAAAAAAAGATAGTGGTTGGATTTACGAATACACAGGGTGGATTCTGTCAGACACAAATCTGATGAAAACGAGTACCTAAAAAGTTTCTGGCTGGCTGGCTGGATGGACAGATTGGTGGACTGAAGGAGAGATGATTGAGCGAATGAGTGAGTCAGGAAGAAATGTGGGTCTGAGCTGAAAAAGGAGGTTAATTTATCTCAGCTCTCGGCGTTTCAGCACCAAAAGGTAAAAGACTGAGCTCGGAAGATAGAGAAAAACAAACATGATGGGGGCGAGTGAAAAGATATGAGGTGATGAAATTCAGAGGATATGAGAGGAGAGAAATAAAGAAGAGAAAGAGTTGATTGGTAATTACAGGAGTGGTGACAATGATGGAAGATCTGCTGTAAGAGAACAGGGAAGATGGAAAGAAGAGACGAGAAAGGTCATGGTTTAGTAGAAGGCTATAACTCCTGATGAGCTCTTTATGTAGCCGCACTACAGAGAAGTGATGCGTTTCTCTGGCTGATATATGGTGTTGATAATTATATGCCTCGCTGCCGGACCTTTGAGTTAAAGTACACAAACACACGGCACCAAATCCTCCTCAGTTTACACTACGTTAACTCTCAGATAACAAACACAAGGCCAAAAACAAGCATTTTTCATATATATATATATATATATATAAAATCCATGCATACAGTAAACACATTAACTTTCTCATCATCATGAATTATGACCTCTTCTCATTTGGACAGAGTTGAGCGGCACAGTATAAAAAAAAACCCAATTAATACTCAGCACAATCAGCAGGACACAGTTAATGAGATGAACTGCAGCCTTGGTCCAGAGCCAAACAGCTGACCAATTAAATACAACAAGGAGCAGAAGAGGGCAGAGAAAGACAGATATTATTTATTTATTTATTTTTTACTTATTTTTACAGCTGTCATACGATAGTATTTTATTTTTGTTTGATTCTCATGTTTGCATGTTGCCCTTTAACTGTGATGCTTGTTACAGGCATTTTAAAACACCGCTTTGTTAGTAACTGTCCTTCATCTTTAAATGCAATGTCGTTTCTAAATGCCTGCTGTGATTCAACTTGCATAGAAAATCTAACATTTATTTTGGCATTTCATTATCAAACATCTTTGTTCTAGCATTATTATTTTTTTTTTTTGCATTCCCCCCCAAAGATTTCCCAAAAGCATGATTATCAGACTGTTGCCTCAATACAACAATTTTCAGCAAATATGCAAAGGGGAAATCTGTGACTACAAACAATTCCTAATGTTTTTCAGAAATCCACAGAAAGTTAATAAGCATATGATACTCAAAATAAATGAATGCATCTACATTATTATTAGTGGTATTATTAAGTAAATCATCAAATTGGTTCCACTATAGTAAATATAATTTTTGTAATTATATATTAGCCTGATATCTATGTACTATACATAGGTACTTAACGATAAGATTAAATTGACAGGTGACTGAATTGCTTTCTGGCCGGCCGAATGGAAAAACAAACAAGTGTGCATAAAGAATCAAACAGCAAGCGTGAAAAGAAATGAGGAACATGGATGGATGGATGGATGGATGGATGGATGGATGGATGGATGGATGGATGGATGGATGGATGGATGGGTGGATGGATGGATGGATGGATGGATGGGTGGATGGGTGGATGGGTGGATGGATGGATAGATGGATAAACAAATGAGCTGACTGATTGATACATATAGATGGAAGAATTTAACTTCAGAGGAGCTGAGGGACACAAAAAAGGTAACAATGGACATGTGGATAGATAATCCTTATGTAGGAATGCACCCAAGATTTTCCCCTAGTGCATCCTAAAAATGCTTTGGTTCAGAAGGTTGAAGCCTTCTTAGCCTGCACTGGCAGCGTTGCCATGGTGCCCTTACACTCCAAATACCCTGCCAGAATGCATTCTGGGTAATACGGATGAGGAG
This sequence comes from Pampus argenteus, assembly GCA_036937835.1. NCBI lineage: Eukaryota > Metazoa > Chordata > Actinopteri > Scombriformes > Stromateidae > Pampus > Pampus argenteus. Next base: position 16,197,553 of record CM072873.1, read on the forward strand.
AGAGTGAAATGAGAAAAATCAAACAAACTCGGCAAGCATTTAAAGGGCAACAACAGAGTGAGGAAAACAAGTGAAAATGAAAAAAGGCTGGAGTGAGGGAGGACAGGACATGAGCAACAAGTCTGCATAAAGGGAGATAAGACTGGAAAAATAAGCTGTAGGAGAAAGAGGGATAGAGAAGGGTGAACGGAGGAAAGTAAAGAAAGGGCATTCAGTATTGTGAACCTGAGAAAACAGCTCCCTTTATCATCTAATACATCTACAAAATGAAGACACGAAAAGGCAGATGGGAGAAAACAAAGAAGGTAAAAGATGAGTTGGGGGAGGAGGAAGTTACGAGAGGGGGGGGGGGTGTTCATTTATCCAGAGTCCTTCCAGAGGTGAAGTCACCTCTCTTACAATAAAATTAGATAAATAAACATGAATTAGATTGGCCAGAGACAAAGAAAGTGGGACGAGAGAGAGACGGCGACAGTCAAAGACAGAGACATAAATAGATTGTAAGGGCATTTGGTTAAAAATGACACAGATTAAATTTATTGGCAAAATCAGAAATCACATTTGCAAAATTGCACTCGGCTATTCGATATGTTTGTTTACAAAGCGATGCTATTTTCAAGACTTCTGTACGTCTTATTTCAAAGTGCCCTTCCCAGCTCCCTCGATACATGATGATGAGCAATGAAGCATCTGGTTACCATGGTAATTTAACCAATAGAAATGGCCGTTAATTATAATAAAGTGTGATGAGAAAGCAAAAGGGGGGAGGAGCGTAAACGGAGGCATCCTAGCAGGAAGTACTTTGAAAAACAGCGTGAGCCATTCAGCTGTTAATAACCCTTCACACACAAACTGCGGCGCACCGTTAATGCACCCACTAATGTAGCTGCTAATGCAGCCTCTAACACACCTAAACGATCTGTCATAACCGCAGGTAATGAATCCTACAGGCAAAAGGCAATTAGGAATCACACATTGTCATTATGGAGCCATTCAGTCAGTTATAGTAGACAGAGATGCTGTTATTTATATGCATTTTATTTATACCAACCAAATTATTCATATTTCTATCTGAATAAATCTGGAGATATGCATTTCTTATGCGTGGGTCTTAAGATTCTTTGTAGTTCATCTCCCCCTTATTCATTGCCATTGCTATACATGAATGTATTATATTAATGTTTTTATTTTTATTACTAAATAAACAGAATTTGTAAATGCATCCATAAATATGTGTTAACTGTGTGAAACCCTACCTTGATCTAAATGACTATGAACAGCATATGAACAATGGAGACGTTAATTATGAACTGAATTTCCAAAAAAAAATGTCAACGTGCAATGTGAAAAGTTATGGTTCACCCTCAGTTGAATCAACCTGTCATAAAAGTCTATTATCAGAGTGCAGTAATGGACAAGTGAACAGGGAAAAAGAAAAAAGTGCAGCTGGCCAGACTAATAACTAATTAGAGACCAATTTCAACTTATTCTCTGGCCGGACAAAAAGCCGGGCACCTTCTCCTCTGAGTACAATGACAAAAGCCACCTGGGTCGTTTACTATATAGACTATACATAGGAAAACCCAGAAAAGCCTTGCTAAATACACTAGCAAACATGTAATATACATGCTATTGCTTTAATTATGATAAAGGAGAAATGAGTGGTACTGATAATTAGTGTCTGCTTAAATATGTATCCAATAAAATGAAAGAAAAAAAACAAACTCAAATAAATGAAGTATTTTATGCAGTTTTAAGTAAGTTGTAGTACTTTGCTCATGTTAAGAACAAATACCCGGATTCTCAAAATACCATCTGGACAGACATAATAAATGCCCACATACACAAAAGCATAAAAAAAAAAAAAAAAACGTGACAAAAACCTAGCATATTGCCACACTAATCACTGTGTGAATTAAAAGAGAGTAAATAAAATTCTCTAAACTGTGAAAGCTGTTCTCATTTGGCTGAGTGTGTTTGTGCTTACGTGCAAAATACCTCTGTGTTTGTTTGTATCTGTGTGTGTGTGTGTGTCAGGGAGGTTAACAGATCATAGCCTGCCAGAAAGGGCCCCCATCTGTTGCCTGCTGCACTATGCACCTATTCTAGTGGTGCCAAGGCATCTTGGTGCCAACTTCATGCCATCCAATCCTTATTTCACACATAGCCAGCCAACCAGAAGTGGGTAGCGGGGTGGACGAGACAATCTAACAGGTGGTCAGACAGGCAAGCCGATAAAAGTGGCCATTCAGTTCATTCTGTTTACTGCCTCTTTGTGCATCCCTCTTTCAGTCCCACTCTTTGCTATTTAAGCCACAATGCATTAAATATTCTTTTAAGCTATCCCATTAATAAAAAAAATGTCCTCCTCTTGCTCTCTTTCCAATTGCGTGGCTAATTCCTGTCAGTGGTCATGTTCTGCCCTTTCTGCTCCTGCTCTGTCTGTTAATTCTCTGTCTCCCTGTTCCTCTCTTGGTCACTCCTGCCTGAGTAGTCCATTAAATGGAGGGTTGATTGTTGGAGGCTGTATCCAGGCTGGCTCCAGATACCCTTAACGTGACTACTTGATGGTACATCTGGTTACTGCCCAACCTAAAAAAAAAAAAAAAAAACCCACACACACATGCAAGCACACAGATCTACACATGTACTTCAAACGATGCATGAATGCACACACACACTCCCTCACCGTCAAGCTGCTTGGGTTCTATCCCTCTTGTGTTTGTGTGTGTGTGTGTGTGTGTCTGTGGTTTGTGCGAAGTATTGACCTTCCAGATCTGATTTGCTGTATTGAATAGCTACGGGTTGAGAAGTCTATGAAAAGTGGTTCACAGGGTGGCCTAGAGGTTGAGAGAGCACCTCTTCTGAGCGGATTATCACGGTATCATGTCGTAGCTGCTGGTTCGATATAGAAAACACCCAATAATTTGCAATAATATTCTGATAGGTGCCTTTGGTGAACACAAATGACAATGAGAAAGCAATCATATATGACAAAGATCATGTTAAAATATTTAGTATGGTTCTTTTCACCTGTATGCAGTGTGTTAACAATGTAACTTGTGTCTATTAGATACATGCATTTATTGCCTTTTAGAGAAAAGTTAATAAACTATGTAAAAAAAAGTTACTAATATATAATTATTTTTATTTTTTTCATTCAAAATTAATGATCCAGAGAAAGCTGCTATTAAAAAACACGACATGAGTCATAAACGAGTCATTTAAGCTAATGTGATAGTAGTATGATGTGAAATGATTATTGTAGATTAACTTCATTACACATTAAAAACATTTTATATATGATTTTCCATGCATATGCTATATATTGATATTTCCAATACATATTATAATATCATTTTAACCATATCACTCACTGCAGCTTGTTCTCATGGAATATTGTTTTCTCTATTTTGGGCATATTTTACCACATACTGTTGAGCAAACATTGCAAAGAAAGGCACTTCTGATGGCAACAGCATAGAAGTGAACTGTGTACCTTTCATTCATACATTCACATTCATGCCGCCGTGTCCAGTGTTAATATAAGTCTACTGAGTAGCATGAAGTACAGTGCAGTGCATATATATGAAGGACCAAGACGCTGCAGTGAATAGGACCCAAAACTACATAGAACTACATAATATCTGAAGTGGAAGGAGTGTTCAGATCCTTTACTTCAGTTAAAGTATTAGCAGCAAAATGAGGAAAGAAGAAAAAAAAAATAGATACACAAAGTTTTTGGACTTTTTCCTCTAATCTTTGATTTTCTGGTGAAATATTGGATCATTTGCATTTGATCATTTGAGCATTTACTGAAATGGAACCATGTGAGACGTTTAGAGGGGAAATCGGTATTTGGTGGAGCTGAACCAAAGTTTGATTGAAGTTGTGATTAAACTTTGATCTTTAATTAAAATGGTGCTGTAATTTAAAATCTTGTTATATTATCCATTGTGTCAAATCTTGGGGTTCTTGTCATCTTTCTTATAAATGTATAGTTTATAGTCAGATTTTTCAGTTTTTTGTGTATTTTATATTGTGATGTATATACTGTACGTTTTGATGTTTTGAAATATTATCTTTCCCCTGCCATGTACACATGGTCACTATAAACCATGAGGTAAACAATGATGTAAGAGGGGTATATGTAGAGTGGTGTGTGTTTACTCCACCTGTGGTTTTTGTCCTCCATCTGTAGCGTGTAGACCATGTCGTCGACGAGCAGGGCACGCGTGTGTGTGTTGCTGGCATTTTCACCCCACTTCAGCTTCAGGCTTTGAGGGCCAGCCGCTGAGCATTCGAGAGGGGGCGGGGCAGGAGGGAGGGGGCGTGTCCTCACCAGCAGAGGTGGACTTGAGGGGCTGGACCCAATGGCATTCACTGCCTGAATCTGTACACTGCAAACCACAAAGGAAGAGAGGGAACAGATGTTTTTAGGTTCTTATATCTCTATGAGATTGTTACATTTAAAATATAAGTGTTGTGTTTAATAGGTTTTTTTGGAAAGCACATCATGGTCTGAACACAACACATCTCTTTCAGAATACAGTACATTGTATTCTGCTGCACAGTGTTTTCCTTGATTTACTGTTTCTGAAGAAGCTTTTATTTTTCAAGCAACAAAGTCAATTTCTTATTTTGAACTTGAAAAAGCCAACAACAATAGACTGGCTGTAGATGAATCAGTGCAATGTAATTATTAAAAGGAGTCCGAGTGTGTACAGTGTTTATCTTATACCATACACCAATGTCATAAAAAAAAAAACACTTGACATACACATGTAAATACACCAGGACACAATTATCTATTGCTAATTGAAAAGGATTGTCCAGAATTGGATTTGTGATTTTTAAACTCCCCTGTTGCCTTTCTTCTAGGAATCGCCCTCCCTTCCTCACCCGTTTTCTGCCTCATGTCTCATCAGATGGTTAGCATCGACGGCAGAGAGCCTTGTCTGACATTTAATCACAGATACTCTCCGACTGTAACCTTTCGTTCTAATTCCTGCAGCCGAGTGAACACGGAATAAAAAGGGGCAACATTCACCCATTCACTGGGTAATTAAGCATATAGATAAAAGATGATGAGAGACTAAGAAGGAGGAAGAGAAAACAAGGTAAAGCTTTTGATGATAAGGGATTACGTTTAGTTGTGTTGGGATTTACATATCAAATGATGTCGTTTCTCTTTCACATCGTTTTGTTTCATTTAGAAATGAAGGCAAAATTGAGGAAAAAAGATGAAACATTTTCTGAACAAAAGGTGGTCTCTGATCAACCTCCAGGCTTTAGGTAACCATGTCTCCCGTCGAGCAAAAAACACTGAAGCCCTGACCTGGACACCCACTTTATGCTCTAGTGTAATGACTGCTTGCCAAATGACTGAAGCTATAACAGACAGTTTTTAAAACCATAAACAAGGTGCATAATTGTACCATTGATGTTCTTGTCAGTTTTAGAGTGCACTTTCAAGCACGGTAGCTTTATTGAATCTGTATGCTGTAATGTGACGGTGTACAATTATCCTCTGAAGGTTTCTCTGCAGACCTAAATACCTTTTAACATTATTAATGGACCGAGACGGTATGAAGCAAGGATGCAGAAGGTTGCTGTAAAACCTTGTGTCTGGGAAAAAAAAAAAAAATCTCAACTATGCTTTCAACTAAAACTAAAGACGAAGTTATTGAGCTTTCAGTGAAAGCATACAATGTTACAAAAAATACATCAAAATTCAAGTATTTTCTATTATTTAGTATCAACTATTATTCAGGTTTAGATTTTTTTTGCAAGTAAACTTTCTTATAAAAAAATCTAAATGACTATTTTTCTCTTAAACAAATAGCCACTCTGTATGGGATCAATGGCTGTCCCCAGCATGGACTCAGGAGAGGAAAAACACCTCTCATATAATCTTTACTTAATCATTTCAGAACATAAACATTTTATACCTGCTCATTTTATACCTAAAGCACACTCAGCCTCACTCCTAACGGAACAAACAACATTTATTGTGGTCCTTCACAAAGGCATACACGCAAATAAAATATGAATATTATTATTTGAAGTACCCCAACGGGTGTAAATAACAAACAGATTTACTGTCATCGGCACACACGAGCAAACATTCATTCACACACACACCATTGTGCACAAAACACACACCCACACCCACACACACACACACACACACACATACATGCACAGTGTTCTGCCTCAGTGGCAGCCCTTACGCAAGAGAGCAGAGTGACATTAGGACAAAAACAACCTCAGAATGAAAACAATGGTGTGTGATTACTCTGCCTCTTCTCATGTCCCCCTGCCTTGGACAGCGTCTTTTTCCCACCCAATTCAAAGAACTCTCTACACATTCTGCGCATACACACACACACACACACACACACACACATAATTACAGAATCGCTTACATGGACATGACAACAGTAGCTGATGATTCACATTACTAAGTAATTGTTTACTTACTGCTGTGTGAATATAGAGGGGGGCTTTAAATGACTCCGCATCAAATAAATAAATAAATCACACAGGCTATCCCAAGCTGCTATATATATTACCTGTGTAGACTTTTATCACTGTATAATAGAATATTTGGATCAAAATGTTCTATAACGCTCAGATAATTTCAACTGAAATTCTTAAAACAAGTATGATAGTAACAAGGTTATGATTTTTTTTTTTCATTAATCAATCCACTATGAGCTGGCAACTGTAGCCTCTTGTTTTTTAGGATTTTGTGCATTATAACCACATTAAAATTCAAGTAAAACCTATTGAAACCTGTTAATGCAGAGCCCCTATGGCAGCCCCCTATAGCTTGACCCATACAAGTTATATCTACAGATAATTGTCACCCAACACTACAGTTCCTCCCACACTATAAAGCATTTCAGCTTCTTTGTTTTCATTTTAAGGCCTGTAACTTCAGGGACTACTGACAACTCAACATGAATGCTAATGTTTTCTATGTATCTCCTGGATGTGTAAATGTGTAATATATTCATTATGTTAACTTTATATAATATGTCAATGTTGGGTTAACAGCTTGCTTTCATTACCCCCACACGGTCAAAATATGAATCCAGTGTTTCATATTCATTTAAGTTTCCGTATTAACTGGAATTATATTTCAGAGGCTCTGACATCTGGTGTTAATGGACATTTTCCCACCAATCAAAATATTAATGTTGGCAGTAGTATAAAAGATTAATGTCTGTGGTAGTATATTTGAGTTTTATTTTTTGCTTCTCTCATGTGGTGTGACACAGCAGTGAATCAAAATGATTCCAACCCCATGATTTGGGCATCATCATCAACATAAATCACACTTTATATACTTTGTATTCAAGAAAGCATCAATTTTATATGTTCACATCAGATCTGCTGCTTACTAATTCATGTCAGTACCTGTATTCGCTGTCTGGCTGCAGGCCTGAGACAAGGTGACTTGTCCCTGATTCCAGAGTGATGGTCTGGTCATCCAGGGTGATGATGTAACAGGTGATCTCTGCCCCATTGCTGTTTGGCTCCTCCCACTTCAGGAAGAGGCAGGTAGATGGAGAGTGACCTGACTCTGAGGAGAGCGGGAGGTCCAGGAGGTTAAGGGAGGAGACCGGATCGGGATTTGTGGCAGGGGTCCGGAAACTCACTTGCTCGCTGTAAGGACCAACACCTGCCTGATTCACCGCCTGAGAAGGACACAAAAACACAGAGAAGATGAGGGTTTCACAGTAATGGGATGAAGGTATTTGAGGACACACAAGAGGTGAAGAGAGGGATGAAAAGAAGAGGATAAGCAGTGACAAAGATGGACAGATGAAAGTGATGGAGACAAAAGTGAAATTAACTGACAGGAGGAAACACAGACTAAGAGCGAGAGAATGTAAAATAGAGGAAGGGGTGGGACATATTGAATAAAATAAAAGATGAAAACTATCAGCGGGCATGAATGCAAATTAGTTGTGAGAGAACATTAGTCTATTTATTGTGCTGCGTAAAAAAACACATTTATATTCACCTCAAGTATCCTCTATTAAACGCCCTTCAATCGCTGTTGGTAGTTGTAGTACGTCAATGCATCACAAAAACTCATTGAGGCGGAACCTCCTCAAACTATGCCGGTATGTTAAAAGATAAATCTGCTACATTTAAATTATTATTTTTTTTAAATATTCAAATTATTCCCTGCATTTGTTTGAATTCGGAAGGAAAATGTGATGTGCACTTTGTAGCTACTTAATTTACCAGAAGTGATGGATTTTTCAGTAATTGTCAAAAATAGACAATACTTCTGGAGTAGAAAGCAGGATTTTCCAACTGAAGTGTAAATTTACAGAAGAGTCTTCTTGATTTATTGATTTAGTGCTTTATCTTGGCAGTAAACCATCAACATACTTCGAGGGTCTGACAACAAAAATTATACTTCAGTAATATTTCTTATTTATCTTCAGCCGTTAAAATGTATTTTGGCGAGATTTAAAAAAAAAAACGTAAAGAAATGTGAGGAACTTGTGATTTACCTTATCCTTATCGTTACTGTCTGGCTTTTGTGTTCTCGTAAAACAAGCTGTACGTCAAGCTGTGCTGATTTGAAAACATCGCTACAGCAGATGAACCAGTACGTGTTCATTTTCAGGTGCAGGACATATGGAGTCAAGAGTTCAAAACCAAGGTGATGCATCTTGTGTGATCGGTTCTTGCGGGCCCCTTTATGAGGGATATTTTGTCCTTTTATTACATATGGACTCAGATGTGCACACTACAATACACATAAACACTCAAAGACAAATCATGTACACACACACACAAACACACACACACGAGCATTGTTTAGGATATTAGGATGACCTTGTGCTGTCCTCGAAACTTTATGAATGAGCCCATAAAGATGCGAGCCATAAAACATGCTTTTATTAGATTCATAGCTACAGAGAGTACATCAGAAAAGAGAGCGAGAGAAACGGGAGAGAGAGAGAGTGAGAATGTGTGATAGACAAATACAGAGAGAGAGAGAGAGAGAGAGAGAACTTATTTATGCACCAAATTAACAGCTGCGGCTCAAAATAATCAATTATGCTCAACCGTTCATTGCTCTTGTTTTTGATGCACATACTGTGCATGTTTCTGAACCTGAATCTCTTTTGCATGTTTGTATTTCTACACTGTCTGTGTTCATGTATCGTTTATATGACTTTTTTTTTTTTTTTTTTCTCTTGCCACATTCATTACCTGTAGCCTGCAGCAGTAGCCTGTGGCAGGCGTCAGGTCTGACAGTTCACACTGTGTAGCAGCTCCACAGTAGATGAGCTCCATAGGTTCGTCTTCCCTCGCCCACTCCAAACGATACTCAGAGATGTCTGTACCCGAACCCTCGGGACTCTGCAACACACAAAGGCACTCACCTTTAGGGAAATCGGTGGGTACATGGAAATACAAAAAAATCCTGCCATGAATGGATTTCAAATTCAATAAAACCCGAAGAGATGCGTTTCCAACTAAAAAGGTATAAAGAGGAAAATATAGTGCCACATTAAAGCAGGCCAATGGGACATGAGGGATAAACTAAAAGATGCTGTATACATTTAATGCTACAACGCCACAAGCACTCCATCATTTTCAATACATCATCCAGGTGAGCTACACAGTCGCCTGGGTCTACTTGTCGACAACAGCCCACGTAGACAAATTTAAAGTGGCAGGAAAAAGAGAGGCTGAGTTTCCAGCTCAAGGAAACGCTGTCTCTCCGTCTCTTGTTTGCTTTGCTCATAGAAACTGTTTCTTTCATAAAATACATATTTGTATCTGTGTGTTTCTCACCTCCCAGTTAAGTGTCGCACAGGTATTATTGGTAAGAGTTATGAGTGGTGCACCGCACTGGCCAGGAGGACCTGCTGCAGTCGTAACCTCTGTTGGCTCTGAGTACAATCCGAACTATAAGAAAGAAAGAGATGAGAGTTTGACCAAACACAAGTACTGCTTATTTGTGTTGTCTGCAAGTGTGCATTATTATTTCTATTTTTAAGCATGTGTGTGTGTGTGTGTGTGTGCTGTATTGATCAGCAAGTCTAAGTACTAGTTGTTTCTCGAGTGTGTGGATGATCAAATCAATCAGATGTTAGTTTCAGACTGTGGAACATTTCTCCGTCCAAACACAGCCGCTGTTAGTCTGTCTGGGACACTCTGACCTAATAGTGTGTTCCTGTGTCTGTGTCTGCAGCTACGATTAAAAAAACTTTTTTCATTTTCATTTACTGTTTTTATTCATATTTGGATCCAATTAAGAGGTTCCACAGAGTCCATGGACATGAAAAGCCATTAAACAGAGAATTTCATGCTAGTCAAGTGGAAAATAAAAATTACTTTATTATTTTAATTCTTATATTAGGGTTTCAAAAATTTTCTTTTCAAAGACCATAATATTTACTGATTAGTTTTGGTATTGCTTGGTGATCTTGGTGGATTATCAGATGATTCTTCTTTTTTTTTTTTTAATTGCTGATCACATTCCTGCGTGTGTGTGTGTGTGTTTTTTTTTTTTTTCCTCACCCCAGCCTCATTAGCAGCCCGCAGTCGGAAGCTGTATGTGGCACCAGGTAGCAGACTGCCAATAGTGCATTGCAACTCCGATCCCTGGTACACCTCTGCTGGCTTGGCGTCCCCCTCACTCATCTCCAGACTGAACACACACTCCTCACACACTCCCTCAGAAACAGGGGAGTCTGAATGGGAGAAAAATAAGAGAAAGCATTTACAATCAATCTGTGGCCCAATGATATGTATTCAAAAATCATCTGTGCTGGAAAGACATTTCAGATATAAAGATAAGTGTGTTATGCATAAACTTCAGAAGGTTTTTTTTTTTTTTTTTCCAGGATTATATTTAGTTTCGGATCACTGCACACACATGTTATCAGGTCAGTTCATCAGGTACACTCGTTCACTTCCAAGGCATTCATTCTTCCACCAGCTGCTTCACTTTGGTTGCAGTATGTTTAAAGCAATAGATAAAGTAGGGAAAACCCTCCAATGCATTACGTGTGACCTTCAACTGGAGCCAGTAATTGCAGCAGATTGGGGCTGTGTCGAGCTGTACTGAACAGGTTAAAACAAGAACTTCCTTAGCGTTTCAGGCTGGGAAACTACGCCTGCCAACAGATAACAGTGCTATTCTGGAATAATGAGTTGACATTAAGAGACTTAAGTCAGATATGAGGTTAGGTTAGTCATATAATGGGCTAAATTAGAGCTCAATCAAGTTGGAACATGGTGAAGTAAGGTTACATTATAGTTGGCCAGGGAACCATATTAAGCAGCCGGAGGGTGATTTAGCAGCACAGTATACGTGTGTGTGGGCACTCACCCCATTCTAACTGCACTTCCTTGTGTTTGGCTTTACCCACAATCCTTGGTGGCTGGCAGGGCCCTGGTGGGACACTTGATGTACGGACCGGAACACTAACAGTGCACTAAAAGAAGCAAAGATAAACACGAGAAATCAAAACAAATGACATAGATACATGATATATGGCAGAAATGTTAACTACACGTTGGTGATTATGTGTGTGTAGATGGTAGATTTTCCCACAGTTTTCTACGTGAACAATGCTCACCAGGCTTCCACTCTCATTGCGTGTGTATGTATATGTCTTACCTGGCTGTGTCCTCCGGTGGTGATGCTACACACACGTAGGCGGTAGATGGTCCCAGGTGTCAGGCGCTCACACACACATTCTGTTGCTGGACCACTGTATACTACCTCCCACTGGCTCGCTGCACATGCAAAAAAAAACCAAACAATTACACAATGACATATACTAGGCAAAAAAAACAGTATATGACGCATACATACTGCTATTTTGTATGTATGACGCAGTCAGCCCAGTTATTTTTCCCAAAACAGAATCCCATTGACCTAATTAAAACCTGTATTTCACTTTACAATGGTGTTTTTGTTCTGTCGATGGATTGTGTAGGCCTATGAAACGCATTGTCCCACCTATGAAGCAGCACTCATATTATGCAAATGTCCGTCCTGTTCACAGGACAAAAAGCAATTGCAAAAGAAGGGGCATGTATTGTGATTATGTAACGCATATGCTTTCATTATTTGCATATAATGACTCATACAACATAAAGTGAAGTTTAAGTAAACATCTGTTTCAGAGCGGTAAAGTGCACACAAGCCACACTTGCACTACGATGAATCACAGCTAAATGAATCGTGATGAGCTCAACGCAGCACCCGCTGGTACAGCTTGACAGAGGTGAGAAGGTGAAACGGCAGAATTCTTCTATCATCAGCTAATGAATACAAAACTGTAGTAGGCAAAAATCATATCCCATCACACTGCCCGCAAACCACAGGAGAAAATGTGTGTTGCAGACAATCAAGCCAGGAACTAAATTAACCAATTATATCAGTTTGGTCTAATTAGATCATTCCGCTAAAGTTGGAGTCAAAGATGTCATTCGTCATTTCTACTGAGCTACAATGAGAAAAACTGTCTTATAATGAATGAGTGAAGAACATGAGCTCCTGCCATTCTATTATATTCAACACTAGCCTCCTATAAACAATGAACTCCTCTTTCCTTGATGTAACTGAATGAGTATCGAATCAATGAAATTATTATATTTATTATATGGACCCGAAATAAACAAGAGAACATTGGGTTTCCTTGAGATTTTAGGAAATCCAAACAACACTGTATTTTAAAATTGAGGCTAATGAAGACTGAATCATGGCTGATATCCTCCTCGGTAAAGTAAGTGATGAAAATAGATGCACGGAGAGAATGAGCACAGGCGAGAAAAGGATGGATGGTGCTTTTTGAGTTGATTTTTATAAAACGATGCACTCAAATAAGATGGACATGCAGCACTGACATATAGAAAAAAATAGATGCAGTCGTACCTTCAGAGCATCCCTCTGAGATCTCTAGCAGATATGTAAGAGCCTCTGAGCCGCCGTTATCTTGAGGAGGATCTGTTGGAGGAATCGATGGAATGATTTTAGTTTAGGTAAACGTCACACCTATAATTATAATATGGAGATACGTATCATTATTGTGTCAAGAAAATATGTCAAATGAATATTTTTTTTTATATTAACATTCATAAGTCATCAGTTCAGACTTCTCTTGACATTTAGCATCAATCCTGAACACATATCTTGAACTCTGCCAGAACCTGTCAGGATTCGATTGTTTGATTTTTTTTTTTGATTTTTTTTTTAGCAGTAATGGTTTATTCTCCAAAACCACAGGTATCAAAATGCTGCCAAATGTTTGATTTGCACCCTTGGCAAGGACTGTTCTAATAAATAACAGTACTCAAGTACCCAGCCCAAAAAGTGACACATGAAGAAATGTAGTACAGCTATATCTATTTAAAATAGTCATGTTGTAGCTAATGGAAATGTAATTTAGGACAATTGAGTAAAAAAAACAACTGCTATGACTCCTGAGATTGAGGGCATTTTAAAGCATTTGGCAAGTTATGACTATGAGTGCATAATATACAGAATATTTAAAATCACATTAGCAGGGATAATGACTGATGCTACTTGAATAAATCCCGGATTGAAAAATGTAAAGTGGTTTAGATGTAACTGTATGTTAAAATGTTGGTTTTTTTTTAAGTATATGAACAATCATCAATAACCAATAACATTTCTAGGTTTAACGTCTGGTGACCATGTTAGTGCAGATTTCTACTTGCATGTGTGTTTATACAATATTCACAACTATGTGTGTACTATGAGTGTTTTCCAACTCTTTGTCATGTGTGTGTATATTACATGCGCGTGTGTCAGTTTACCCCATGTGACAGTAAATCCGTAGGGCGTTGATGTGGTGACACAAGGTGTAGATGGAGGGCCTGGTTTGTCTGGATTGGTGGTGCACACCAACACTTCGCTGGGACTGCTCTTTCCCTCCATGTTTGATGCTATCAGCTACAAGGAGGGAAACGGACAGAATTAAAGGCATGGAGTTTAAGATGAAGGAAAGAAGGTAGAAAGAGAGAAAAGCTCCTTCAAATGTGATGTTCATGGCTCCTTTGCCTTTATTCCTTTTCAGTTTACCCCATCATATGGACAATCAATTTGCTTTGTCCCCAGATGTTCATGCCGAACAAACACGATAAAGACCGTAGAAGTGTCTCTTTGTGTGTGATTGCGTGTGTGTGTGTGTGTCTTAAAAGAACATGCACACATGTTGTGAAAGTCTACATAAGGTGTTGTTTGTCGTGATTGCACCGTAACACACTGTTGGCAACAGACCCACACACATATACACACACACGTCACACACATCTTATTTACACCAACAAAGATCTCCTCTCGATACATTTTTTTCCGAAATGTCGACACATTATATATAAACGGCTATCGTGGCTTCTTCCTAAATGGATGGCGAATTGCCTTGTTCCTCTATTAGTGTAATTACAGCCAATTCTCCGCTGGTAAAATGGTGTATTCCTTTCTACGTTGATAGATGTTGTATTACTGCTGAAAGATATGTTGATGTACTTGGAAACAGGGTTGTTGTTTTTTTTGTTTTTTTCCAGTTTAACAGAAAGAGAACATCACTGACTTACATGTAGCTACACAACACACACAGACACACATACAGTCTCATACTTTTGATCTAATTGTTAATCGTTAGCGAGGAAGCATATTTACTTAAATGCCAGAAAGAATCACCATAAAGAATCGTTGTCAAGACAAAAAGAAAAAGAAAAAACGAAAGTATGAGAATATTTATGTGCTAAAATAAACACAAAACATCCATCACTTACCCTGAATTTATACTGTGTACTCCTCTTCAGGCCTTGTACAGTACAGGTCAAGTTTTCTCCAGTGTACTTTGGATGAAAGTCGGTTCCCTGTGGGAGACACGATGTCAGTATATAATGCATGTGTTTTTCTTTCACTATCATCGTGTACTATCATCGTTGTACATTTTTGAGCATATTAGTGTGTGTGAGGGAGTGAAGGAGTGTGTGTGTGTGTGTGTGTGTGTGTGTGGGAGTGCCTGATGCAATTCCCATCTTATACTGGAAATGTGCAATCATTTGCATATGGTGTGTGTTTCTGTGTTTCTTATGGGATTTACTGCTCTGTGTGTCAGTTTTCCCAAACTATTGTATAATGCAATATGCGAGTTATTTAATATTTATATTCAATGTTTAAGTATTTTTTTATATTTGCGCATAATGATTACGTAATAATGTGTTAGTATGTAGTACTCACGCTGTTGTCCTCCTGGATCTCGAGTGTGTATTTGAGCTGCTCCTCGCTTGGACTGCCCTCAGGACGTCCCCACTCAAGTGTCACCCAGGACACCCCTGCCCTGACCAGCCGCGGTGCCAGAGGCAGAGCAGGCAGGGTGCCCATGGTGTAAAACACCACATCTGTGCTGAAGCCACTACACCAAACACAAACACATTCTCATTTCATTCACATTTTTTTGGGGTTTTATTAAAACTTTTTTTGCTGAAGCAAATTATTGGCTTGCTGGATCATTACTTCTGAGGAATGAGGGAGAGCATAGCAAGAGGGAAGGGAGGCTGTGTGTTATGAATTACAAATTCAATAGAGATGGAGGGGAAATCGTGAATAAGGAAAGCACTCGCTGCACATGAAGAGATTGCAGGGGGGTGTGTGTTATTAAGATTTAAAGACAAATAAAGCTGAAGAACAGCCATGACAAAGGAAATACAGGAAGTAGAGCTAATTTGAAATGTGTAGGATGGAAGTAATTTGAATGCAGCGGTCTGAGAGGAGGTAAAAAATTTTCCTCATCAGAAAAATGGTGAATAAACTAAAGCTTGCGTGTGCCGACTTAGTGCACACATATGTGTGTCCACGGCTTCAACGGGGAATCAAGCTGAAGGATGCATTAAGGCTGTTTTGAGTTCAGTCAGAGAGCTAATATTTCCTCCCTCGCTCTCGCTCCCCTCTATCACCTCCTGTCAACCCAAATGACTGCAGGCGAGATGGTCCCCACCATAATGACAAAAAGCAGACGAGTGGAGAGGGGAAATAGAGGGGACATGACAAAGAGGAAGAGGACTAGAGTCACACGTAGAATCATTTCCACAGAGGTGTGTCCATCATCATGGTGGTGTATGAATTCATACAGACTTTATCATGAAACTACATATGTTGTGGCTAAAATTATAGCCAGCTGCCAGTTTATTTGCTATCATACATGCATGTCAATGGTTGTTAAAAATATGCTTGGACACCCTACATCTTATTACGTGTTAAGTTCTCATGTGAGAAAATGTATTTTAATAAATCTGTACTCCTAAAGCATATGATCAAGGAACATTATGACATCTGCCTTTCTGAGATATTTTCACCATGTAAACATAATTCATTTTTAACTCATGCATGTGTAGCACATATGGTTGTGTATTCAGTAATAGGCAACAGTACCTTGTGCCTATGTCGTTGTGTGCAGCCACTCTGAAGGTGTAGCCACAGGCAGGGAACAGTCGTGTCAGCTTATAGTGTCTCTGGCTCCCAAAGTAGCATTCCCTAAAGTTACTGTTCTTCTTTCCCTGTGGAGGAGGAGAGATACGGAGATACGATTAATATCAACAAAAAGGTAGAGAAAGGGATAATATATATATATATATATATATATATATATATAGCATGAAAGAGTGAAAAAGAAAAAATAGAAGCAGGGGCAAAATTCAGAAGTTTATTATATCTTGTCCGAGGACCTGTTTAATGACATCTGTGATAGCTATAAGTCCTTTTCTGAAGTAACGGTAATGACAGATGATAGACATCAAGAACAAAAGAGCCAGAGAGCCAGAGAGACTTACCTCATCCCACTCGAGCAGGTAGTTTGTGATTTTGGATCCGTTGTCGCCTGGGGGCTGCGGTCGACGGGAAATGACCCAAGTGAGGCAGACGAGAGAGAAGAGAGAGGCTTAGAGATTAGCCAAGGATAAAAGACTGACACTAAGACAGACAAAATACCTGCTGTGTTTTTTTTGGTTGGCCTCATATCCTGTCTGGGTGACTGATGTCACTCTTTATCAGTGACAGTGTGAATGGATAAATAACTTGTGCAGAAAAGGTCAGAAAGGATGCAGGGACGCACCCTGAAGAATGTGTCTGCAATAGGTGCTATGTGGCTGATAAAGTCATGCTAGAGACGATAAACCAGATGAGGCAAAACATACTTTCACTTTTACTTTCATCAAATAATGAATAGTTTTTGCCAAGTGCATCACTGTGTAAACAAAGTTTGTAGACATAAAGAATCCTTAGTCTGGTTTTAACTCACGTTAGACTGATTTCTACTATCATCAAAACATCACAAGATTAAATCACTGTGATGTTTATGAAGATGCTGTAAGAGTCGTCTTCAAGATAAAGAGAGGAGTGTCTGAACATGAAGACGTGTGGGCCTGTACCTTCCACTGTAGGGTGAGGGTGCTCTTGGTGCGGTGGGAGAGTTTCGGGGGTAATGGCACGTCGGGGACGCTGCAGTGTGTGGTGAACGCGCCGGCCTCTGAACACGAGCCTCGAACCGAGTTGTACATTGCAGACACCCTGAAAACAAACACAGAAAAGACACCAGACATGTTTTAGGCAACATTCAGATGATTCTTTGTCTGGAAAAATACTTTTAAAACCATTATATAGTTAAAATAAATGAACATCACATAACGTCCAAAACAACCAGTCGAAAAAAAAAGTCCTTACCGTACGTGGTAGTCTGTTGCTGGCCTTAGGTCTTTCAGTTGATACTCCAATTCTTCGCCACTGTAACACACACGCACACACACAAAACATCACAACATCATACTTTATAAGAGCCTACTTTAGGTGCATTTGCAGTTGATTATGTATTTGTTTAGTTGGATTGTGTTGTCTACCTGTATATAAGGCGGTACTTTCCGTCGCGTCCCTTATCTGAAAGAGACACTTCGTAGGAGCAGGACACAGGCATCCCGTTACTATGCCTGTTCACCAGCCCTGCCGGGGGGGCCCAGGACAATCGTGCAGCCCGCGCCTGCACGTTGGATACCTGTAAAAAAAAAAAAAAAAAAAAAAGGGCACAAATATAATATACATAAGCTATATACACAACAAAACCAAGTACGGCTGCTCATGTACACTTTTTTTTTTGTTATATGTGGTCTTAAGTTTTCTATTGTATTCTAGGCTTCAGTAATTCTACCCACCTCCATCGGTGAAAATCGTTCTATCAAGGTGTGTGTTTTGGTACAATTTTAATGCACAATGTGCATGCGTATCACAACAGTGCGTCATTGAAACTATTCCACATTCCTCAGTAGAGGGGAACTTCTAACCACAACCATGCCTAGACTGGCTATGAGGAAGAGGGACAGACAGAAAGGAAAATAGACAGACATGTCATTTTATTGAGAATTTTTGATCATAATGATGGGGTTTTATGTTGAAAAAAGGCTGTGTCCACATGCCTTTATCTTTAATTTAAGTCCACTTTCTTATACTCATTTTTAATCAATAGCCGCTTACACATTGTGATTCTTCAGGTCATATCTTGTAAGATATGCAAGATATCTTGTAAAACCTGATATATATGCAAACAAAAAGCAACTGCAAAGACAGAAAGAGGGAAGGTTAGTGAAAGAAGATGAGACCATGAAAACAGAAAAGAAAATGGCACAAAGAATCAAGAAATAAAGAGGAAAAAGAGGATGAGAAACAGGGATGAAGGATGAAGGCCAGCATTTAGAGCTTCGTGGACCTCTTGGCTAAGACCCTGAGACCGTTCATCATTTATTAATAATTAAGCTGACAGTCTATTACCACTGAAAAGCGAGTTTGTGAGAATCTACTGTATATCCATCATTAGTCCTCATCTCTCATGTCCTCACACTCTCACATATCCATACAATGGCTGACTTTATGTCCGTACACACCATTGATCCGATTGCAATGTGATTTAGACAAAATAGTAGTAGGGCAGAGCACATGAAGACATAAAACATTATGTTGATATTGTTGTAATAAATTTTCAAATTTGATCTCATTTCTGAAGAGTGTTTAAATCTCTCAATCCAAATATAACTCTGTTGGAGTTGTCAACACTTTTCGTTGCAGTCCCACAACAATAAATCTGACTGACAACATGTCGAGCTAGATAGACGCTCGCTCTCCTCCACTCCATCATCATTTAAAAAAAAAAAAAGGCACTTTAGGTTACAAAGAAATGTACTGTGCTTTCTTTGTGAAAACATCTTTGCGCAGGCTCCACTGTTTTGACGCTAAAGAACAAAATAATTGACAGCTTTAGTTCAATATTCACAGCCAAAAAGGGCATATACCATGTTAGCAACTAGACCAACTCAAAAGCTTTTATAAGCTTTTATAAGCAGCGGTCAGTGTGTCCTATAGTTTCACTGTTATTTTATTCATTTCTCCTTGATACAGAGTGCCCTCCACAGCTGTTTGGATTAGATTAGTGAAGGGCTGGTGGGTGGATCAATTTAGACATGGCTTTTGATTATCTTCAGCAATCAGGCTATGCATAGTGGAATGAAATAGGAATGTTAATAACTGGGTCGAAAATAAAAACAACAACCTGGATAAACATCTTAATTTGTGTAATACCTTAGTGTGATTATGGCAAGTATGTGAATTTAAATATAGCCAGTGGTTTTTTTTAAAGGTTGTTTAAGGTAAAAAAATAAAAAATAAAAAGGTTTTAGCAACATCTTCTTTAAAGCAAAATGGTTCAGGGAAAAATATTTTTCTCTCAGTCCATCACTGCTTCTCATATTTCAGTCATAATTCAGTTGAAGTAGGCATACCTGCCATTAGAGTAAACAACACTGCCAATGGAGCAATGTAATATTGTGAACACTTTTAACAACTTTTTTCATACGAGCTCCACTTGGGCAACACCTGCTACTGTGTCAGCATGGTAAACAACTGAATCCATCAAGTGACACCTTTTGCTGTTGTACAGATGGTGATGCGCTTACTTTTCCTCTTTCTATATCTCTCCGTTCTCACCACTGCCTCCTTTATAAATGCATTAATAAATTCATTACCATCGCACCATGCTTTAATCCACATGTGCACTCAGTGACAAAGGGAGATCTCATTATTGTCCTTCTTTCCCTCCTTTTTATATATATATTTTTTTCTCAGCACCAACTATAATAAATGTGCTGTATCAGTGTAGATATTATTTAATGTCCAGAGCAGATAAATATCTACTGTACATCAACTTCTGATCTCATGAAGGGTTAAAACTCTGAACTACCCTTTTTTTTCCATCTCTGTCCTTTCCGCTCTGCCATCTCTCTCTCTCTATCTCTCATCACTCCTTTCTATCACTCTGTCTATTTCAACCTCTGTTATAAACTTACAGATATCAAATGGTCCAAATCACAGCCTGCTGACCAGACTGCTTTAATTGTGAGTGAGCAATTCATCTCTAGCAAACCATGTCTGTATATGTCCCAGTTCATTCATTCACACATTTTTCCAGTAAAAGCAGCACAGTGTGAAGCGAACGGCATGGACGATCAGATGCTGCCCTCATGTGGCCAGTGTGAGCACAACTTAAATGAGCAGTTGCTCTCCCTGTGACTATTACAGCCTTGCATAAACAAGTCACTACACTTTTTTTTTTCCAGTGTAAGCATCTGATTGTTATGTTAATCATCAGAGATGAAATAATCATCAAGATGGAAATAAGAAACATTAAAAAAAATCATGTGCAAGCTATGACTGCATCAGACAAGAAGGTGATTGATGAAAGTGGTTATAGCCGTGTTGGCTGTGTGTGTGTGTGTGTGTGTGTGTGTGTGTGTGTGTGTGTGTGTGAAGAGCTATGCATACCAACCTGTGGTTTGTCAATTGTAGACAGCATGTCTTGAACACGCTTCCCCTCTGAATCATGATCTGAGGAGACAGAGACAGGGATAAAAAGAGTCATTATCAGAGCCGGGCGATGTAATAATCAGCAAAGAAGAGTCAGTCAACTCAGTCTTCTGTGAAAAAAAAGAGGAATTGCCTAAAATAGAGTAAAAACAGACCTAAATGCTAAAAAAAGAAGAAAAAAGTTGCCTCATGGTGCATGATGCAACAGTTGTATTCAGCCGACGTCTATTTTATCTCATCAAGTAAAGATGAGCATAGCTTTTGGAAAAAGACACAGCGTTCCACAGAAAAAAGCATTAGTCACAAATTTCTCGCTTAGACCAAATAAAATGGGAAATGAAAAAAGAAAAAAGAAAAAGACTCATTCTATATTTTACACGACTGTTCTGTGTAGACTGTTGGTAATCTTTGTAGTTTCATAGAAACCATTATCCTGCTCTTTATTATATATATATTTCAATAAGTTGTCGCTACACCTGTGAATAATTACCCACAGAATAAAATGACGTCAGCAGTGTTTTTTGTGGCCTGGCAGTACAGCCTATTATGCATGAGATATTTCTCTCAGACTTTTTATGCGGTATATTTTGATTATATTTGTATTTGATTTGATTATATGACTGAGAAATGTCACAACACACTGATGTTTGTGGAAGTCACCAATCAGACACCAGGTGTTTACATTAAAAGAATAGCTTAAATCACTATATACACTTGTGGCAGAGTGCAAAAAAACAAAACAAAACCCAATACATTAATTCATATAAAAATGTGTCTTGTGTCAACAGAGAATCAAACAACAACAACTGATAATATTGTAGTTTTGTTGTTTGGACTGTAGATTACCAGCTGACTGCTTTGGGAGCAGCCCCTTTGAGTGTGAGATTTAGTGGACTGCGCACACACGCACACGCATGCATGCACGCACACACGTATATGTAGCATAAACAAATGCATGAAAACACAAACCCACGCACACGTCTGGTCCAGTGATGTGACACATCTAAGGGTGATTTAGTGCACACTAGGGGTTGCTAGGAGGGCAAGTGTGAGTGTGTGTGTGTGCACATGTGTGGGTAATGGAAGTATTTCTCCCCTGTGTGATCCCCGAAGTTGAGGTTTTTCCGACCAGGAGGAGGCCTGCTTTCTCCATCTTCTCCCTCTGACCACTGTAAATCACACAGGATGTGTATGTGCTTGTGTGTTGGTCTCTGTGTGTGTCAAAGAGGGTCAGTCAAACCCATCCTGTTTAATTAGTGTGTTTTCTATTGTGGCACAAGACTGAGGAGACTGTGACACACACACACAAACGCTTGCATCAAATAGGCATTCACACATGCATTGAACACAAACAAACAAAACAGACAACACATCTACATATATATATATATATATATATATATATAAATATATATATACACACACACACACACACCATTGTATGCTTGGATTAGGTGATGATTGAGAAATGTGTGTGTATGTGTGCGTGTGTGTTACTGGCTAAGTCCCTCTGACAGGTTCTGTGGAGGAGAGGGCCTTACTCTGCCTGGGGGTACACTTATGAGTCATGGCAACAGTGATGTCATGGAAGCACAACCTCAAATTGACCTCAGTGTGTGTGTGTATGTGTGTGTTAGCCAGAATGAAAAAGTAAAAGCAATGTGTGTGTGTGTGTGTGTGTGTGTGTCTCTGTCTGTCTCCAGAGTCCCAGTATCAGGTTACAGGAGATTGGTGATGGGTGATAGGAGGAGAGGAGTTAAGCTACTGTGTGTGTGTGTGTGTGTGTGTGTGTGTGTGTTGGTTGGCTAGCAATGTGGACAGAGTTCAACAGGTGAAGTACAAATACTGCATCACTGCTAGACACGTTTGTTCATTAGTGCCCTTTTTTATCATATACACACTTGTCCCTTTACATCCATTTGGACAAAACTGAGCTTTTCTCCTTTATGTTATAAAGGCAGATTTACAGCTCCAAACATGAACACTTCTGGCAGCTAACAGAGCTTATTCTACCCATTCACAGCTGAGTGAAAAAGGAGAATATGGTCTTTTTAATGCCACAGTCCTGTAGCTACTTGTCTGATGCAGCTAACACTGCTAAGACAGGGAGAGGTGAATTTCCATTACAGCATCGCTTCAGCTGTCACGTTCGGCAAACAACAGATGTTAATAATCAAACAAAAGTCACAGCTGACACACAGCTTTTTGTGAAAGTTCACTGATTTATTGGTTCTGTTGGAAAAGCAATGATAAAAAAAAAATAATCATTTTCAATCAATCATTTTTGCCATTTACTTGTTTTGTCAGATGCGGAGGCTGGTGCTGTTGTGATTGCATTTTTTTTTCCCTCAAAAAGACGGTTTAACACCTAAACGGCAGCATCTATTGAAGGCTGTATGAAAATAAAAGATTGCAGATCTAAAGACATCTATATATATATATATATATATATATATATATATATATATATATATATACATATTTTTTTCTAAATGTAACACACATGACACTTTCTTCCTGACGCTGGTTTACTCTTGATATGTTAATTACTGTATTACCATTTAAAAACACTGGTAAGGACAACGTTGTCTAAATATGTCAATAATTTGACATATTTGGTTTATTATCCAGCCTTATTGCAAAATATCTATCCTGAGCAAACTCCATCTGCTGGTGAACCTACGCTTTACTTTCTAGAGTCAAAAATACAAAATACACAACATTAATTTGGTTATACTGTTCCTTATTAGCAGTAAGTGAAAATGTTCTTTTTTTTAAATCAATCTTTTAATAACCTGCAAGTCACTACTCTGAATCAGAACCTAAAAACAACCCCACCCTGTTCAGGTTACCTATAACACAATACGTATCAAGTTACAGCACCAGCAGTTCTACACTAAAAGAGACACTATTTCAGTGCTGTGAAAAAAAAGTTGGCTATCCTACAAGCTCAGTTTGTGACAAAGGAGAAAAGATTTATTTAATATTTCAGGAGACCAGTAATAAAGTTTGAAAAACGCTACTGCTTTACCTCACCACTGAGTGTTATGATTTGTTGTGGTTGTTGAGTCCAGCTGCGTAAGTGTTTAATATAGAGGAAAAAAAACCCGCAAAGAGTTGATGCCGATGGCTGACACAGAAACGGGAACTCTTCCCAGTACAACTTCACACATACACACACACACACACACACGCTCCTCTGTCCTCACTGTCCCTCACTTCTTCTCTTTTCTGTTTATGTGCTGCCCACGCACCCTCACTTCCTCTCCTCGTCTGACCTCACATCCTGTCCAGTCTGTGTCTGACCGCCTGTGTTTGATTACTGAGGACAGCCAGACGGAGCGAGGGAGCGCAACGGACAGCAGGAAAAGGAGAGGAATGAGGAATTGGGGAGGAGGGCAAGCAGCAGACCGAGCCAAAGCCAGGCAAGACGGGGATTTAGAGGAAGAAAGAGAGACACTGAGGGACAGACTACAGAGAGAGAGAGAGAGAGAGAGAGAGAGAAAGGGCAGGCAAGAAGAGTCTGGGTAAGAGATTAGGTACGAAAACACAAGGAAATTGAGAGACAAAGAGCGAGCCAGGGATCAACAGAGAGGAGGAGAAAGAGAGGGATGAAAAGAGAGAGGGAGGAGAGGGCTTAGGAGAATGTGAAGCAAGAATTGCACAACTTTATGTGACATCATATGGAGGTATAGAGCAGATGAGCACCACTGATCTCAGTGTAGTTAGTAGTTATAGTACTAGTCACTGCTCACAAATCCAGGTCCACCAGCCTAAAAGGATGAAGGTCGGAACAACTGGGATGTGGAACCACTGGTCTGGATTTTATTTGGATATCATCCATGTTCCACAACAGAGGAACATGGAAGTCTCATGAATTAATTTTATTGCCACAATACTACAACACTCATGATCCTAAGACATTGGGGGGGCTGTAGCAAATTAAGAATGATAAATCTTGAGGTAATAGTTCAACAATGTGAGAAATATGTTTATTCACTTTGCCATAAATTAGGTGAGAAAACAGAAAGGTGACACTAATCTCAGGCTAGCGTTACCTCATCTTATTCTCCGCAAGACAGCCATGAAGCATTTTTTCCCCCAAAATGTCTTAAACTGCAAAATGTTTTATTGGATTTCTATTAAGTATTATGTTTAACTTCAGGTCGAAGTCACTAGCACACATGGCAAGATTTTAAGCTCTGTAATTGGATACTTCTTTCTGAAATGCACCTCACATGAGAGCCATAGTGTTTTTTCTTCTCTCCTCAAAATGTACACAAGCTTCACCTTTGACTTTTTAATCAAAGAACCGGATATTTTCTAACGTAGCAGCTGATCTTTTAAACTAATGATTTAATCTGAGCCTTGGAAATACTCCAACCACCTGTCATCTAATACTGCCTTTGCAGAAAATAAATGGGATTTTTATCTCCCGCAACCTGAACACCAAAAATAACTTCTCCCACTGCAATTCTATTCAATGGAAAGAAGTAGGGAGACACACTTCTGTCTATATCAATAAAATCCAATTTATTTATATAGAGCCAAATCACAGCAGAAGTCATCTCATGACACTTTACACATATAACAGATCTGTCTCATTCCCTTCCTTCCCTCTCTTATTCTACCTCCTCACTCTCTCTTCAATCTTTAAATACATAATGTCTTATAGTAATATTAATGTTGCACACATACATATTTTTAAATTAATGTCATCATTTGCAAATAGAGCTACAGTAAAAATGAGTCACTTTGACAGTGAGGAGGTCACATTCCTCCTGCATGACAGCCTGTGGCTCCAAGTCGCAGTCTGTCTGCACTAAAACAGAAAAAGACCTTTAAGGCCTCGATGGAAAAGAAATTTGAAAAATGTGGCAATGGCCGCTCACTCAGCCCCCACTCCAAACACATACAGAGCCACAGGGTGTGTGTGTCACTTTAAAGGAACAAAGTGAGATATGATACCCATCTTTAGAAGCCTCTAATCTTGGAGAACAAAGCAAAGTGACAGACACTCAGCTGGAAGGAAAGGGACTAAGAGAGAGATAGAGAGAGAGAGACTGAGATGAGAGGGAGGACAGACAGTAGAGGACACAAAGGAAGGAAGGAAGGACAGAGGAAAGGAGGGAGGAGAGGAAAGAGGAAAATGGGGGGTAGAGAGGACACAGGCCTTGGATTCCACACTATTATCATCTGCTGCATAGTGAGCATTCCATCTGTTCAACAGCTGGGCACGCACACACACACACTCACTCACGCGCACGCACGCACGCACGCACGCACGCACGCACGCACACACACACACACACACACACTCACGCACACACACACTCACGCACACACACGTTGTTGGGACATGCCTAAAATTGTGGTTGTCATGGTAAAGGTTTGGTTCTCATGGCCAGAGCACTGATCGTTTATAAAGGGGATTAGAGAGGAGGGGACGAACAGAGAGACTGGCACAGAGAAATGGTGAAGTCAAGCAAGAACAAGAAAGAGAGCAAATGAGGGCACAGAACAGAAAAAAAAATCCAATTAATAAAAAAAAAAAAAGGACTGAAAGAGACATATAGATTGAGACGAACATGCAACCTGTTTATTACAGATTTCTGCTATAACCTGATTTCACAGACATCATGTAAATGAGAAACCCACTTTCTTTAATTGGGGATTTGAGAGAATCTGGTTCATTTCTGCAGGAGAAACCAGATTTCTTGCCAGGAATAACCAGGCTTAAAAAAGCAAGCATGTGCATGACATACAAAGAAAGCAGCAGATTACCAATTTAAACTGAAACCTTAAATAAATAAGTAAATAATAAATTCATGTAACTGCGTTCTGATTTCCTGCCTCAACCTTGACGAGCCCTCTCACTACATAAAATTGAGGATCTCAACAGCCAAGCAGCACAATAGCTCGCTCTGCTTCTCCAAGAAAAGTATGAAGGTGTGCACATGTACACACACACACACACGTGTGTTTATGTAAGTGTGTAGCACTGCGTTCGGGCCAGGCTATGATGTATTATGGGAGATGAGTCTCTCAGAACCCTGACCCCATCAGACCCTGCTCAGCCCAAAAAGTCTTGAGAGAGTGACTGCAGACTGGCAAACAGAGTGGAAGACCAATTCACTGTCAGATATGTAGACAGTGCAGAAGCAATGAGTGACAGTGGCAGAAAACTGAGAACAGAGAGAAAGAAAAGATAGAAAAGCATGCGGATCAAACAGGAGGATTGATGGGGGCAGAAATGTAGACTGACCAAAGCCATGGAAACATTTACAATATATTTATATATTTCATTTATTTATTTATTTTATGGGGAAATGTCTGGTGTTCTCATTGTGATTGGCGAGAACAACCTTCCTTTCTAATCCCACTAGTCCTGTTACATGATATCAGCGGGAAAGACATTCCTCTGCTGGTAAAGCCATCCCTTGTTCTCTCTCTTTTTTTTTTTTTTACTCTTTCATTCCTCAGTTTCTGCCTTTCTTCATTGTTGTCCTTCGTTTCTCTCTTTTCCTTCCATTCTCGGCTTATCTCTGTCATTTCTTTTCCTCTCTCAACACTCCCTCTTCTAGCCTTTCTCTTCTCCACCATTGCTGTCCATCTTGCCCTACAAACATGGCCGTATTTGGGTTTGCGGGAAGGTGTTGGTGTCCGGAGGGGGGCTGAGATTATCGCCATGGTGATCCACATCAAAACAGGCCAGAAAGGGAAGGGTGGGAGTGTGTTCACACATTGACAGGCCTGTTGCTACAGTTACAGCAGGAGGAGCAGGAAGAGATTGATGTAAATATGTGAGCTGAGTCATGGTTTGCTCAAAGGCCATGAGAGCTAATGAGGATGACATCACCAAAACATTATAGGACATTGTTTTTTATGAAAGCCTTCTTTTAATACTATTATAGTTCTAAAACTGTCATTTCATTGGTACTGCAGCATAATTAGGAAACTCTTGTCATGGTCAAAAATAGAGCAAAACTCATGTCACTGACGCAAGAGACAATGAAACCACTGGTTGTCTCTGCATCTACTTCTTTATATTAAAAGGTACCCAATATACAAATACATTTACAGTTATTCTGTAATTTGTCGCTGGTAGCCACAATGGCCACTGTTAAAAAAAAGTTATCTTTGCTTTAAAGGTTGTTGCAAGAATTATGTAAGAAACAATAAAATACTGAATACATTCTCACAGTCTACCAGACATTGCAAAAATGTCATTGGCAATGCCATTCCTGCTCAGGTTAATCAAATCTTCACAACTATTGTTGCATGTAGCATGGGTATTAGAAATGTCAGATTCCAAAGCAAAACTGAGAAGGAGAAAACTCTTATATGAATATGCTGGAATATATAAATAAATAAATAAATATGACCCGAAAGTTTTGTAAAAAAATATCTCAAGCAAAGCGCGTGACAAGACCCGACAGAAAATGAAATGTTTCTTGTTTCAAAACATTCTTCTTGGCACATTGTCATCATGTTTGGCAATGAAGAAAATTTGTTAGTAATTTATTTGGTTTAGATTCGGTGTCAGCGCTGAAGATAGCTGAAATGTTTTCCCTTATTTGTGTCGCTAAGACAGTTGTGCAACCGAAAAATGAATTCCTAAGAGACTCAAAAATGCTCTTAAGAGAAAGTAAAGGAAGGCTGGGCATACATATTTCTAACTTGAGTTTCATTTTCCCCTCTACACATTACATGGATATAAAAATGTGTTTGTACAGTTCTCAGAGCACTGTAACGTCTACAACCCCTCCTCTTATTTCCCCTCATATCCCATCCAACAGACCCAACATGGTGGACACAGCAGTCACTGTGCACATCTGGTTTCCCCCGAAATCGCAGCACTCGCTGGTGACGTAGAACCAACGATGGAGGAGCTGAGGGAGCTGGTCCATCTGTTTCTGCTGAAATCCCAGTTTCTCTGAGTGAGAGACAGGATCTGCGGTGGTGATGATGCAGAGCCAAGATGGAGGAACTGAAAGGGACGGGGCCCACATCTGTTTCTGCTCAGCAGGCAGCTCAGTTTGGAGGAAAAGGGCCTGTAGAGTTGGCTTTACTGGGGAATGGACATTGTGCTCGCCAAGTCAGCCTGCTGCCTTACTGGCACTGGAGCAATAGCCACACACACACACACACACACACAGAGAGCGAGGGCATCAAGGGCAAAGCGTAGGCGGCTGTGTGTGTGTGTGTGTGTGTGTGTGGTATTCTGGGTTGGACCATGCTAGGATGCGCTGGGCCAAGCAGCAACTTTTTCGGAATGTTTCTACTCTGCTCTTTAACTCTCCGTCTTTCCATCTCTCTGTTCACTGTGGCCTTCTGCTTCATTTGTTGTTTTTTTTCTCTCTTCTACAAACCTTCCACCAATCTCCCTCTTCTCATTTTGTCCTTCAAATTCTACATTTCTCTCTTCTCTGTTTGCCCCCTTACCTCCCACCGATCCGCTGGACCCTCATGCTCTGATTGTTTTACAGTAAGCTCAGTAATGGGGCGATTGTGCATGCGTGTGTTGTGTGGTACATCTCGCTGATTCAGCCTGATCTCCAGCCCGCTATTGAGACCCTGGTAGACCAGAACAGACGACTGACAAGATGCTGACGTGCTCTTGTCTGTCATGTATGTTCTTGTTGTCTTCTCTAAGATGATTCTCTGTTTATGTGTGTTACATCAGTCTGGAGTGTGTGTATGCATGTTTTGCATCTGCAGATGTCCAGACTTGCACATGCATCTCTGAGTGTATGTTTGAAAGCATTTAAGTCTGTGAGAGAAAATACAAATTTGATCCAAATGTTAAATAAATCTGTTATGTTTAACAGGGGCAGTTCAACCCCAAAAATCCCAACACATTTTCTCACTTAACTCTTTGCAGTATCCACAAATTCAGATAGTTTGAATTTGACCAGTTTGAGATATCTGTCTTTTTCATTTCTGCCTCCAAAACAATGGTGGTGAAAGTTAAATTGAAAACATTCAACAGTAATGTTTTTTAATGTATTTCATAAACAATCTCCATAAAGTACTCTGGATAATTTTGCTTTATAATTTAATTAAACAACAACTGACAACTGTGTATTCTGTGGATTTCCACCTCAACCAAACTACCCGATTGTGTTCATGGATTTCCAGTAACTTTTCCATTTCCAAAACATACACAAGGTCATGTGTACAGTTTGACAGTTATAATGAGCAGATGAATTTATGTGCCTCTTTATGTTTTTACTGTCATCACCTCCACAGGCAGCCATGTGTGTCATCATGCGTGTGCACATAAATGAGATACTCTGTTGTTTTTAATAACTCAGACATACATCTGACATGTCAAAAAGACATGTCATTAAAGAGTAACATTACCACAAGTAAGCGTGTGTGCGCCTTCATGTCTTTGCACATGTGCGTTACTCTGTGTTTGTGTATATATGAAAGTGTGTGATAAGGCTGAGCTGCGGTGTCTCATTCTCAGAGCTCAAAGGTTTCCTTCATCTCCAGCAGGACTCTACAGGTATGTGCACCCACCCCCCCTTCCCCACCTCTTGGCTCAGCCTTCACCAACAAGGCCGGTATTGTAGCGAGGGTAAAGCGATAGCGCTCAGGGACAGGTTCAGCTATGTGGTTACCCAGACAACCACTCTTACCCCCTTCCTCACTGTCCCACCTCCTCCCCCCAACCCCCCCGGATCCCTTCACCTCAGTGAGGCTGCATTCATCCATTCATTTTTTTGGGTGACTTTCTGTGAGAGAGAAAAAAAAAAACTGAGGAAAAATAGAGAAAGGTGTGTTTTATCTGGCCCGCTTGAATGCAAAGGGGCACTCTGAGGTTGAACAGGACAAAGCCAGTAATATAAAGACAGACCGAGAGGGGTCAGAGAGGATATTCCTCCAAAAACAGATAGGGTTTGTTCCTTGAGATATCCTCCATTTGGTGAATAAAAACATCTTACGGTGATGTTTTATGACAGGAAGCCATGGAAAAATTAAAGTCTGCTTACTGTTACAAGTATACATGCATATTGCATTTTCCTAACTCAATTTTGCTTGTTTGCATCTAGTATCTGTCCCTGCATTTATGTCTGGTATTCAGGTTTGTGTCTGTATTCTATGAGACTTATTGACTGAAGGTGTTATTTGATGTTTAAAAGCAAAAGCAACAACAAAAAAAATCAATGCTTTCAAACCACTGTGACGCGTTATTGCTGTACATCGATAGTCTGTGCCAGTCTCTCTCACTGCTTTGTGTGTGTCCTCCTACCTTGTGTGTGTGTCTCTGGTTCACTGTTACGTGGACTGCTGCGGAGTCGTCTCTCTGGTTTCTTTCCTCCTGGACTGTTGACTCCGCCCCCCGACCCCACTGACCCGAGCGATGGGGCATGTGACTTGTTGCTGCATCACAAAAAAAAACAATTTTTTTTAAATTGCAACAGTGTTTGATGTTGATTATAAAAGTATAAAAGTATATAGCTTTTACCAACTGGGCCCTGTTCACTTTAAACCAGTGAGAAGCAGAGAAAAAAAATAACCAGCTCAGCAATTCTGAAGTGGTGAAAATCTAAAAGTAGGTATATGATCACCTGTATCCGTTGTGTGCTGGCCCCAGGCCCTTATAGAGGGTGGAGGGAGGGGAATTAAGCCGATTCTGTCGCTCTAGTTGTCTCTGTTCCTTTATCTTTTTGGGCTGTGGCTTACTGTACGTCTCCTCTCTGCCTATGTAGTTAGACATCCCATAAACTGGGATGATTTCTGCAGAGGAAAAGAGAAGAAAAATTATGACTAAAAATCTTTGCAGAGCACTTTAAAAAAAAAAAAAAAAAAATCGGATTAACAATTGAGTCCAGCCAGCATATCAGTACCTGGATCTCCGTACATGGGAGGAAGGTGGTGTTGGTAGTACTGGTGATGGGGAAGCTCCCCAGGGCTGACAGGGGGGTAGAAAGAGTGAGAGTTTGGGATGAAGTGAGGGTGAGTCAGGTAGGGGGGCAGGTGGTGTGTAGGGGAGAGAGCTGGAGAGTAGGAGGGAGGGTAGCACTCTGGAGACTGAGGGGTCACCACCACCCGGCGGACCCCTGTGGTATCCTCCAGCACCTGCAGGAAAGAAGAGCAAAACAAGGGCGAGGTGTGAGAGGAATAAAAGAAACGCTTCTGATATTTCACAGTAAAAGTTTTGCACACCGACAGGCCTAATGACAGCGAGACGTGCTTTCATACCCACAAATCATGTTAAACCAGTAAACTACAACAGTCTGTGACTGCTTTATGAAGCATATTTATTAAGTAGTGGTTTCCCTGGGCAGTGCCTTGTTCAGGAGTCGGTTTGTGTTTCAAGACACAACAGCAAAATTCAATTAATTTTGATTCATTTAAAGATAATAGGAGTTTGTTTTTCTCTAGTTTCTGCTCATGATTTAGGCTGATTTCACTGTTTTTTAGTTATTAGTTAAGTTAATAAAAATATACTGTAATATATATAATAACAAACATAATAATCATTATAACTAAATATGCTTACTCTTTTTCTTTCCGAGAGGTAAATGAGACACATTTTCTGTACGAAAAATATGATGCTACAACCAGCAGCCAGTTAGCTTAGCACAAACACTGGAGATGGGGAGAAACACTTTGTGCTGTATCTGATGGAAACAAACTCCACCCATCAGCACCTCCAAAGCTCACTAATTAATACGTTATATCTTGTGAGTTTTATAAACATTGAGACAATAAGTAACGTGGGGGTTATGTGCTGGACTATTTCCAGCTAGCTAATTCTAGTGTGTTTAGAGTTTATATCCATTTTTAAAGATATTATAAAAGTTAAATGTCCTATTTTAATGGTTATCACCCAAAGGCTATTTTGCCGTCAATTATTTTGTAAGAGCAGGTGTCCTTTCTCTTGATAAAAGGGCGATTTATTTAACAACTGAGACACTGTGCAAACAGGATTTTTTTTGGCCCTTCTAGTGATGAAAACAAGCTGTGCTGATGTTGTCATCAGATGGTCTGCAGATTTCAATAACAACAAGTTACAAAGAACTGCCTCAAATTAACGTAGATTCCATGCATGTATTCACATTCATGGCCTAGGACACACACACACACACATGCACGCACACACACACACACACACACACACATTCCAACTATTCAGATACTTTCACAGGCCTGCATTCCAAGCAGGGAGCAAACACACACTCCCTGCAGTGAGGGGAAGTCATCTGCTGGTCCCTAACAACAACAACACACCAGCCGCTCTCACACACACACACACACCAAATAACACAACCCCAAAACCCCTGCACGCAATGAGAGGCAAGACAGGGATCAATAGACTCAGTGCCAGAATACGAGAAACAGAAATAAAGAAGAGAGCGAGTATTAAAGAGGGTGAGGAGGGGAGGATGAGGGCTACAGAACTAATCCGAGTGAGAAAACAGAGAGGGGGAGAAGAAGAGGAGGAGGAGGAGGAGGAGGAGGAAGAGAAAGCTCCCCCAATCTGGCCCTCAGCCCCTCCTCTGCTGTAGAGCAGAAAAACAGAGTGTTTACAGAGAAATAAGGGCAAAGTCCCTGCATGAGCACATGTGAACCCGAACTACATGCCCACGCAACATTTCCTGGCAAGTATACACACACATATTCCAAATAATACACACTGGAGGGAACAAACACACCATCACAATCCAAAATCCATCTCTCAAAGCACTACTTTTTACTACTGCAGTGCTCTTTCTCCATCCATCCATCCATCCATCCATCCATCCATCCATCTCTTCTTCCAGCCCTCAACCCCCCCCCCAAAAAAAAATCCTACCCACCCAGTGCCTGTCTCCTCTATCTGGCTTGTTTATATAAGAGTGACAGTGTTTCCCGCTCACACTTGGCCAAGTCCCTACCAACATACACACCCACACACATGCAAACACACACACACCCACAGTGAGCCAATGACCTGACTTCCTTTGGCATAAGCACACAACCCCGCCACAATCAGACTGCACAAGTATTTGTTAAAACTATACTTATGAGGAGAAGTCCATTGAACTTGTGTTGATCCAATAACCTTGTCAAACTTAAAAGATACACTCCTGGATATTTCTCATTTTCATATCTTTATGAGGAAAGCAGACACAGAAAAACAAATGCAAAATTAAAAATTAAAAATAAAAATTCAATGACCTCACTAGCAGGATTTTATGACTATGTTACCAAGAAAATTATGATTTTAGGAGTCAATACTAGATGACAGGATCAAGGGCTGGTCTCTTTCTGTGTCTGACCATGATTATGATTGAAACTCTCCCACATATACAACAGAAACTAATGATTAATATGTCCACGAAGGACACACAAACACAAACAAACCTGTGAGATGTATCCTGGGGGTACATGGATAGGGGGGATTGACCCATTTGGGGACATCATGGGAACCTCAGCAGGACCTGCAAAACAGAAGGAGATTTATTTATTTATTTATTTAACCAGGAGTAAATTCTCCTTTACACCCATCAATCAACAGTACACATGCAGGAGTAACACACACACACACAGTGTCACACACTGTGAACTGGTAGGGCAGCGTGAAACAGCTGTTTAACATTTCATTTTATAATGACATTTAGTGTATAAACTGGCATCTCAAAGGTTAATTAATAGATTAAATGTTATATTAGAGTGAATTCATCTACAGAGTCAACAAATGACTTAGATTGGGCTTTGAGTGTCCTGTTATATGTATATATCATGAAATAAATTTATAAGCTAAATCTTAATGTTAGAGTCTTTTCCTCTTATTTCTAGCAAGCAGACTGAGAACAGCAGCAGATGCCAATGTCTACACTCAACAGTAGAGTCACGATAGATGCGCTGTATGTGCAACGCATGAGGGCACAACAACACTCATTGAAAAAAAAACAAAAAAAACAATTCCTGTTCTGAAAGAGAAGCACGAAAAATAATATAATAGAATTAGCAGATTGAAAATGATGTTGACTTTTCCACTATCCATATCTCCCCCTAAAATCTCTCCAGTCTGTCTCTTCCTCCGTCTCTCCCTCTCTGTGATGGAGGTCTGCGGCTGGTAAAGTCATTGAGACCCTATTGGGACAGCTGGAGGCAGACCTGGCCTCAGAATAAATCACACAGCACGCACGCACACACACACACACACACTCACACACACACATACAGATGGGCCTCATCACCTACAAACACACATGCACGCATGAAGACACACTAATATTTTCTGTCCATGTTGACTCCAGTTAAATGTCAGATGAATATATTCTAAAACTTGGTCTCTTTTAAAGGGTCATTTCACTTCTCATTAACCAAAAACATGCTGCATTTTCCCAATTCTTACTCTCACTGTGAAAATGTCTTTGTTATAGTTTGGAATTTAGGTGAACCAACCTCCCGTTTTCATCCCTCTTTTGCTCCTTCTCCCATTTCCTGTCTCCCTCCATCTTTACTCCCTTCCCCTTCTCATTCCTTCATCTCTTTCTCATTCTATACTCTCCTCACAGTCTATCCTTGCACCCCACTTTTCATTTTTTTCATCTCTACCTTCACTTCACTCGATCCCACTTTTCTTTCCATCTTTTACCTCTCCTTCTTTTATCCCACAATAACCCTTTTCTGAAATTCCTCCAGCATGAACCTCCCTCTCTCCCTTCATCCAGCCATTACTCACATCCTTCACTCCCTCTTTTCATTTCAAATATTACTCACTTCATGCTTCCCATTTCTGCTCAGTCATTCTCTCCTTCTTTCCTACGTAAATCATTCCCTCTTTCCTCCCATTCCTCCATTGCTCACCCACCTCTCATAAGCCCAAGCAAACATGTAACAGTACAGTAAACACACACACACACACACACACACATCTATGCACACACAAATACACAGAGCAAAGTCTGCAGTGTGGGCTACAGTAGCATGTGTGTGAGTAGGTCACAGGTATGGAGAGACAGACAGACCTCTTTCAGTCCTGTCTCCTCCCCTGCCGTGGAGACTAGAGGGATATGAAAGTCCTCATTGAGTAGAAGGTCGTAGCATCAGGAGAACACATTCACACACGCACACACACACACACCGCAGACACACAGTGCTCCTCTAAACCTCTTTCTATCACTGCTCATAGCACATTTTCCCTCTTGCTCACACACTGTCTCAAATACACACTCTCTCTGTGACTCAGTTGCCCTCTCTCCCTCTCTGTGTCTCTCTCTCTCTCTCTCACACACACACACACACACCTGGCAAACAGACATGTGTTTGGACAGTCTCTGCTGCTTCTGTGCTCTTCACTCAGCAAACAGCAGCATTCCTCTGCTCACACACACACACAAACACACACAAACACACACACACACACACACACACACACACACACACACAGTGAACATTCCCATCTCTGGCCCCCAGGACTGAACCCAACAGTCCCAACTACCCCCCAACTCCTACCCAAAACACAAGACACTCTTTGTCCTTCCCTTCCCTTCACACACATGCACACACACTGCTGTAAGTCATATAGTATTAGACTGACTGCCATTTAGAAAATCTAAGGATAATCAAACAGTTGTAGGTGTGTGTTTGAGTGGTTGTAAGTGTGTGTGTGCGTGTGTGTATGCTTGTGCATATATAAGTGGAGTGAATGGTGAACAATTCGCATTATGGTAATGTCACTCTCTGCCTTCAGCTTTGCCCTTTAAGCACCACAAATAGACTCACGACTTCCTCTGCCTAATCCTGCTGGAATCCCAGACAACACTGCTAACCAACTCCACTCCCCCACCCATCTTTTCATCTTGCATCTGTTGGTCCTTCCACATCCGACTGCCATAGAGGTCAGGTCAAAGATCACTTATGAGGTCATATCCTGCATGTGGAATGACATCACTGTACTACCTGAGCCGATACGGGGCATTAGACATGTGTAATCTGGCACTTTGAGAGGAGAGGCATTCAGGGCGTATCTGACTAAGTGAGTAATAATTCTTTTTCACAATACTCTTTTCCAAAAGTGATTACCAAACAACAAATGAGCCTTGTGTCAAGATGATTAGCAGCTTCTACTTCAGCTGTAGCCAGTAATTCTCATAATTATAGTAGGATCATATGTCCCATAAACGCTGAAATTTCTGTCACAAAGCGAGACTGCGATAATTATATGTTTTTTCCTTGTTATCTGTTGAAGTATGACAAAACAATCTTATTGTGAAAGGTCATTGAAATAAATGTGAGGTCTGTCGTCAAGTGTGTAGTCATTTGGTGGCCTGCGACATGTACACACATTTGAGGCACAGAGTGGACCACAGGGATGATGACAAATTGTATTTTGTATTGCTTGTAGATAGAAAGATAGACAAAAGACAACACATAATGTGAAAAAAGTACAAAATACTTGATAAGAATTCATTAAAAGTGTAAATATAAGGGCAGCGATGAACCCTAATCTAACACATGAACTATTTTTAAGCCTCACATCAGAAAGTTTATCTTTTGTTACCAAAAATTTACACAAGAAATATACACACATGTTCTTGGTAAACATCCTGTCTTAAACTTTACCACACAAACACAAACACACAAACACACACACGAAATTCCAGACAAGCAGATAATCTTATATGCTTAACTCTTCTGTACTCATTCAAAAAAAAAAAATAAAAAAAAAACACATCCTTGGGATTTGGTCCAGCTGCCCATACATACATTCACACACATACACATACAGTGGAGATGATGCAACGTTTCATCAGATGTTTCTCATGATACAGCTGTCAAAGACAGCTGCGGCGACTGGGGCCCCGAAGCACAACACACACACACACACACAGACACACTCTAACACTGAAAGAGTCCTGGACTCACACGCACCCGATCGCTTACATCCGTATTCATGCACTGCTTAAACACACACACTCATGCACAACTATCGATCAACAATGCTGAAAGTGAGTGTGTGTGTGTACTGTAGGTCAACTGTGTGTATCAGCTTGTGTTCTGTCAATCAGACAGGAGCAGCATTCAGCTTCTAAAAAAGACATGAAACACTTTCTCTTTTCCCCTTCATCAGCTCTGCACATGTGGTCACCACATTGAAAGGAAACACAGACCCTCCTGGGAAAGCATGTGTGTGTGCGGTGTTGGTATCAGACCAAAGGAGCCTGTTTGTGAGCTGACCTACATACAAAACAACTAGACTCAGATGGATTTCCCAAAAACACACAGACAAAAAAAAAAAAAATAGTAGTACTAAATAGACAAGCTTAAAAAGAAGTCTGTATCTCAAAAGAATAACACACACACACACACACACAATCTTTTATATACCAGAACCCTGTAGAGGCAGCTGTCCAATCTAGATTTGTATTCCCGCATGAGTGTGTATTTGCATGTGTGTGTGCGTGCATGCATCTGTGTGTGTGTCTGTCTGTCTGTCTGGGTCAGTTGTGACGTGGCGTTGCCTGGAAGTTATGTAAGCATCAGCAGGGTAATGTTATCTGTCCTCGGATATCCAAGAGCAAGACACTCCCACAACAGCTTCCTCCACTTCCACTGAATCCCCCATAGATCTTAGACATAGATCTTGACAACTAATATAGCTACTGGCAAGTGCAGTGAAATAGACGCAGAGAAAGAATAAGAAAGAGACAGAACAGAAAGAGCAAGAGCCTGCAGTTGTATGGAAATGTAGGAGACAACTTTAAAATGGCACAGTGTACTGTACACATATCCCAGATTAGTGCGAGGCGTGATGGTACATGCATATGAAAACACACACAAACACAGATGTGCATATATTCACACACAGCTGATGTGCTGAATATGAATGTAACAAACATTTATACACAAGTGCAGAACACACACCAACACCTCTGATACTGACTCTGTGCTCTGTGCGACAGACTGTAATTTAAGCGAGCTGTTGATTTGCTGTGGAATGTAAAGCATAAGCTGGGGAGTTGCTACATTTGCACACCGGATCTTACTGTATGTACATAGTCAGTGTGTGTGTGTGTGTAGGTATGTGTAAGCAAATTCCTCAAGAAGAGTGGGCCTCTCAACTTATAGTCTCCAACCTCAAAATTGTATAACAGTGTCATAAGAAAGCATTCATTCTGAGTTGTGCTGATGAAAATATGAATGCATTGACTACCTTATCAACGCGTGACATCAGCATATTAAAGAGCTGAAGCAGAAACAATTGCTATGAGGCCTGTAAAACCAAGGTTGGATTTTATTAGCCCACTGGCTCACACTCAGATTTCAAATCAAGCACGCTCTCCTTCATGCAAATTATGAAAAAAAAAACAAAAGTAATAAGCCTTTTGCAACAACAGTGAGGAAAACTTTCCACCCCTTTGTGCTTGTGCAAAAATTGCCCTTCCATGCTAAACGCTGTATGGGGGTCTGATGATAGAGAGGTTCGCTGCCTGACAGAATGTGCAAAGTCCATCTCTGATTGTTTGCCCAGAGGCAGTAGGAGTTGTTGTGATGCCCATTCCTGGTTTGGCGAGGTGATTCCTGCAAGTGTTATCAGTCATTCAAAATGTTTTTAATGTACGTAGACACATACTTTTGGCATAAACACTTCATTAATCTTAATTGTTTTTGAAATATTTAAAGTCCTCATATGGTGCTTGACTTATATTCCAAGTCAATAATGTTTCCTCTAATACAGAGCTGCCAGCCTCTCCAGCTTTGGGCTGGTCTCCAGGTCTTCCTATAGACTTTTAAAAAATGTATGCATTGTATATTGTTTTAATTTAATCTTCTGTTTATCCAGGTTGGCCCCTGTGGGCTCAAGTATGTTTTTGGAGAACCAGCCAAGACAGGAGCGCCAGTACTTGAAGTGTTTAATACTCAATAGCCCCAGAGCAGTGCAAAATATGAGGAAGTTATTATAAATCAAACACTCGTGGTGTTTTTTTTTTTTTTTGGTTTTTTTGAGAATGATTTTTTTTCCAGATAGGGAGATTTGCTCCCAAATGTGATATATTCTATTTATGGGGGGAAAAAAACAAAACACATTTAGATTATCATTAGTGTGACACGCAACACCCATAATGGTAAATTCGTTTACTGTCAACCAAGAGTGTGAACAATTTCTTTCCTCTAAATGACCACAGACCTTATAGTGTTACATCTCATTGGAGGATGGGGGGGTTCAACTTATTCCAAAGGGTTACATTATTACTCTTATCATGTTCGGATCGCTGTGTGAACGATCGTTAAGCCTTGATCTGTTCAGTGTTCAGTCTTTAGCGACGGTGCCAGCCCTTACCTCCACCCAGCCCACATCTCTCTTTGGCTCTCACCCACCCAGAGGAGGGGTGCTGTCAGCTGACCTACTTCTACTGCTGGGTCTGCTCAAGAAGGGAACAACGTAACGTCTGGAGGGACACTGAGCCCAGCCATGCTTTGTTCTCAAGATCTCTAAACACACACACACACACACACACACACACACAGACACACACACACACAAACACACCTTTGCAGCTGCACACGGATGTACACATGATCCCATATAAAGGCCTTCGTACGCCAAGACAAACAAATTTCAAAACCACAGACAAATGCTGCTTAACACCTGGGCATAATGTACATAAACACGTCAGATGTGTCATGCTGACATAAACACACACACACACACAGGCGCGCGCGCACCCACACACACACATACACTTGATTTTTGGAACACACTGACATTTGAATAGTTTACACTGACAGAAATCACGGTCACCTTGGCACAAAACAACATGCAACAAAATGGGACACACACACACACACAGTTATAAATCCAGATATAACTACACACACACACACCCTAGCTCTTTTCCAATATTATCACATGAGGCTATTCTCAGGTCTGCAGATATAACTGTTTTGACTTTGGTAACCATGCAACAAGCATTGCATGGAGCGACATACTTGAGTTATCACACTCGCCGCATATGCACACACATGCATACGCATGCATGCGGGCAGGCGTGTGTGAGACCCCTGACATACATGTGCAAGCATGCACACGCAAATACACATAATCCAGACACTGATGACTCATTGTATCCATTCCCTAATGAACTCTACATGTCTAGAGGGAAATAGAGAACGAGAGAATGAGAGAACGAGAGAGAGCAAAGAAGTGCAACAGCTGTTGGTGTGTAAACAGACTCACTGTCTAATAATCATTTCCTGCTCTCCTCCTTCATCCACTTCTCTTTCTCTCACTTCCTTGAAACTTCAAGATGCAAATCAAATTCTCAAACCTTGACCCACTAAAGGAACAGCAACGCTTTTACTCTCTTTGACATTTTTTTTTTCCCCAGAGCTGCTACTTTTGTACCCAGCTGTACTCCTCTCCATTCCTCCCCTCACTCTCCTCCTTCTATCTGTCCACATTCTTATTATATGAGTCACAGTCTGAAAAGCACTGAGTTTGTGTGAGAAGAGAAGAAAAGAGAAGAGAAGAGAAGAGAAGAGAAGAGAAGAGAAGAGAAGAGAAGAGAAGAGAAGAGACTGGAAGTCGTACATTAGCAGGGACTTTCCCCCTCTCCCAAACTCTGAATTCTGCTGTTTATGTATATGCATTTGTACGTGTGTGTGTGTGTGTGTCGGGTCAGGGGTGGGGGGGTGTGATCAGACAAGCAATGAAGTGTAGCTATGATGGAGATGGAGTGTATATGCCAGAGAAATTGATAAAACTAACTTCTCCTGTTGATCATTCCTCAACCACACTGTCTAGACTTCAGTCCTCCCTTTGACAGACACACACTTCCACCTACCCAATCAGATCAGGGCAAAAAAAAAAGAGGGGCTTCCCTGTGAAATCTGAACACACATGATATAAACAATTACATGTGTAACCTGTGCAGCTGTGCAGGACACAGCTCCTGCTACTGCACCCCCACGTGATCAATAAAGTTTCATCCAATCTAACCACATGTCATCCGAAAAAGCAGCATGAGCAACATGTGGAGAGAAGTCAGCTCAAGTGTTACAAATAAGTTGAAATTAATTTAGGAATCAGCATGCAAATCACCAAAAGTGAAGTATATGGGGGGTGAAGTTGTGGTATAAAGAGAGGTAAAAAAATATATTTAAAAAAATTACTACAAGGTAGAAATACGACAGACAGAGAGAAGGAGAGACAAGGAAGCAAAGGAGGAAGTGAAGGAGGTCAGAAAAAAGAGAGGGAAAGGAGGAGGGAATGAGGGCGTAGGGAGGGGAAAAGTGCTCCAGCTGTACCCTGAGCTTCAAGGGAGCCAAGAATTTTATCCTTGGAAAAGCTTTCCTGCTTTCTTTCTGTCTCTCTCTCTCTCTGGAAAATTCTGTAAGCACTCCTCTACACAGCTGCTATTCACACACACACACACACACACACACACATCCATTTCTCACACAGTCTTACATACAAAGACAGATACAGTATTCTCCAGAGTTTTGCCCATACTTCTCTTTT
Organism: Pampus argenteus; assembly: GCA_036937835.1. Classification (NCBI taxonomy): domain Eukaryota; kingdom Metazoa; phylum Chordata; class Actinopteri; order Scombriformes; family Stromateidae; genus Pampus; species Pampus argenteus. The sequence goes on from CM072873.1 coordinate 16,239,954, forward strand.
TTCCCCCTAACGCGTCCCACCCCCATGTTTCCCCTGAGTGGGCTAGTCTCAACAGCAAATTCAATCTTCCCTGGAGCTGGCAGTCCAAACCAAATCAGCAGCGCAGGGGTGGCTGGGGTCACTGCATAGAGGAAGTGGCCTCGCCCGGAATGCATGGCAGCAGACATGACCAGACATGTAGCGTCTGATTCTCTCACTCTATCACTCTTTTTTTCTTTCTTTCTTTATTTATTTACCTTCCCTCATTCTGTCGTTTTCATTGCATTTTCACTCCATTTCTTTTTCCCTCCCTTCCTTCTTCTGCCTCTTCATGCCCTACTGTGTGAGGGCATTGAGTTTATACGTGAGCACTGGGCAGGGCATACAACAACAATCAACTCTCTCTTTCTACCGCACACGCACGCACGCACACACACACACACACACACACACACACACACACACACACACGGAAGTCAAGCACTTAACTACCTTGTGCCAAATGAACCAAACCAAGCCTCGCTGTCCTTTTGTTTCTTACAAAGTACATTTGAGTGGAAAATACACAAAAAAGAGAGAGAGAGAAAAAAAAAAAAGATATCAGCAAGTATGCCACACACAAACACACACTGGCACACACACACTCACAAACTCACAAACTGTGCCCAGAGGGACCACATTCCATTACATACCACCTGAAGTGAGAGCCCGTTCCCATAGTGACCAGTTCCCCAAATCCAGTTGTGCATAACACAAAATTAAGAAACACACAATTACACTTAACACACCTACAGTTTTACAGCTAGCCCAAGGACATAAAATCAAGCTAAAACGTCTTACACCTGTGTGCACATACAGATGAATGCATGCATGCACCCAAACACGCGAGCAGAGGGTGTCACCATTATGCGCTCACTCTCTGCATGTGTCCCTCCCTCGCATCCCCCTTTTTTTCCAGAACAATAACAAAGCATATTCCATAAATACAGACTCAACATATGTCAACTTGAGGCGATTTTAAGCTGTGGATTACGTCTCCCATCACTTACACTGAAAGTGCATTTAGAAGGGATCTCGTAATGGTGTTAATGAACAGGAAGAAAGATTACAGCAAGAAAAAAACATGCGTGTATGTTTATTGTTATTATTGTTTTAGTGCTAACGTAAAGGTGTCTGGAAAGGCTACATATAGACACAAACATTGCAAACAATTAAAGTATCACATAAATATGGGATTCAATATGCCTGAGGCTAAAAGGAAGTGCCATAACAATAACACACTAATTTGTCTAGGCACACCCATTTACACACACAAACACTAGGACAGACACATATGCACACACTTCTCCAAACATTTAGTTTGAAGAATATACATCTATTGGAATATAGAAATCAGCCGACGAGCTTCCAGTTGCGCAGTCATTTTCAATCCTGCTCCGTTTGATTGTCACACTGCCTTATACGGGTGTGGGATTTGGATTCCTAGACAGCTTTTGAATAAATTCCTAAAACAAGCACCCCTGGTTACAAGATGAGATCGTCTAAACTAGTACGCTAAAGTCCATTTGTATTTGTCTCCCCCGGCTTGTTTAGAGTCACCTGGCTCGGTGTAAACAAAGGCCGAGAGACTTTCCACCATATTTCTCTCAAACAGCCATTTCTATTTACATCAAAAGGCTCGGCGTGTCGAAGCGCACATTCAGGCAGAAGGCTGAAGAAAAAGAACCTCAGCCTGAAAACCTAAAAAGGATTTACTATCCAATTATCTGCATTGTTTTTCACTTATAATTGTATTATTTAGTATTAAAGAATATGATGATGTCTCATGGTGTGCAAAAATTAGTTGGCAAATTTATAATGTCTCTGGCTCGGATGTGATTGATAGCGCCACTCAAAATAGCAATGGACAATTAAAATATGTTTGTTGCTGAAAGAACACACACACACAAAGTAAACAAAAACACTGCATTACTGTGGTACACTATAAAACAAATATTCATTAAGACCAACATGCACTGTCATTAGTACATCAATAATTTGACAAAACTGCAGTGTTGTGGTGACGTGGTATCAATGCTTCCTACTATATCAGATCAGCTGCAGCCTTCAACCAGTAACACATTTTCAATGTTGCTATAAACCTAGCATTGTGTGTATCTCCAGCCGAGCAGAAAAAAGGTAACCAGCACGTCCTTAATGATAGCAGCTATGATTGATTTGTATGGGATATGAATCAGAATCAGGATGCACTCACAGAGGGACAGAGAGTAAAACTGATGGAGGCATAAATATGGAGGGCAAACAAATAGCTCACATCTGCTGGTAAAACGCAAGAGCGACCTTGACATGATACACACTCACATTATCTGTTCAGATGGCACACACACATACACATGCACGCACGCACACACGCAAAGAAGCATGTGCACACAGTTGGTGCAGAGACCAAATCACAAAGGTCACACTGACAGTGTCCATAACTACTTTTTGACAGAAAAAAATGGTCTGGGTAACATTTACTACAGCTGACCATTTCCCATTATGTCACTGCAGTAATGCAGCTGTACGGACTTTATCATCCATGCATTCACAGAGAGATATGAAGCTAGAATCTGCTTCAAAAAATGTGTGTCCAATTTGTTTCTTTCCACAATAAAGGGTTTTTAGAAATTACATGTACTACTTCACCTTTATTGACATTAAAAAACTGGTAGTAGTATGTCAAAGACTGTCCTTACTTTGTTGTCTTGTCTTGAGATGAGACTACCTGATTCCACGTGCTGTAAAAAAAGGGACTGAGGACCTCCGGTATGTCCACAGGAGGATGCATTATTTCATAATAATCAAACCAATCCACTCTCAAGGGAGGATGTACACTGCAGGACAGGTGTAGCTGCTGCCAACCAGGCCTCATGATGTCACATCCTCCCTGGCTGGGTACAGCTTCCTGCTCTTCACCCCCCCCCCCCGGCCTCACCATTTCTCATAAAAGTCCAACAAAGAGCAAACAACACAGTAAACCAACACAGCCTTGTAAAACACACACACACACACACACACACACACACACTCACATTCCAGAGCAGGGTGCTCTAACACACCCTCCAGAATCTTGTCCTTTGATGTGAGTGTGGGAAAGCTCAGGGGAATGGTCTTAGTGGGGGAGGGACAGAGAAAGGGAGAGGGGGAGGGGAAAGGAGGGAGAAGAGTGTATACATGAGAGCAACACAAAGAGACGGTGAGAGACTGGGAGTGGGAGTGGGGATGGTGTGGGGTCAGTTGAAGCTGACCCCCGGAGCACTGAGAGGTCAGTCTGTTTAAACAGGGGATGGAGACATGCAGACACACACACACACACACACATACATACATACAGAGTGCATGCTAATTAGCAGACACTGATTCACTTCTATGAAAGTGGCACAAAAAAACACCCAGAAAGTCGTAGATGCAAAATGACAGAGACAAAGCAGCAATTAAGACAGAAGTCACCTCCAAACTGTTTTATTTAAGAGCAAATGTGAATTATTTGAATATGCACGCATTTTATGGGCCCTGAGGTTACAGAATATGTTGAGCTCAATAAAATTCTTAATAAAGTTTCAGTCCGAATAGAAGAGCATAATAACATTTAGCGGTGGTGCAGCTAATGAGCAGCACGTAACATCAATCTAACAAATACAATAGTTCCTCTCCTGCTCCAGGTGTGCTTTAAAGGTAGAAAGAGATGAGGAGGAGAGGAAAGAAGGAAAGAGGAGGGAGGAAGAGAGCACGAGAGGGAGGAAAAGGAGAAAAGTCTCTCGGCTGGTTCTTGCCTTGGCAGAGCATCTGTGTCCGTGCGTGTACGTGTGTGCATGCACCGCAGTGCAGCAACTAAACAGAGGTTACTTTATATAAAAGCTGGTTCCTGGTTGTGCACTGAGGTCTCTGTAATCTCGCTCTCTGTCACACACACTTGCACATAAGTACACCAGAGTGCAAACACACACACACACACGCACACACACAGGCACACAAATACACAAACATACGCAAACACAGTTCTCTGAGGTCTCAGTAATCACACCAAGTCTCTGTGAAGAGCGACTCAGTTCGGCTTCAAAACACACTGCCACACTCCACCTCTCATTAAACCCAGTGACCTCCTCCGGAGAGCAAGAGTTTGTGTGTGTGTGTGGCCCTCCACATTAATAATATGTGTATTCAAACATGACCCTAAAAACCCGGTCCCCCGCCCAATTAACTGTCGTCGACTGCAGTAAAAGGCAACAAAAACAGCAAACATAGATACACACTTGTGCCTTTGATGCTAACTTTTGCATGCAAGTGCACAAATGCACCCACTCAAACAAACACACAAGCATCAGACCCCGACTGCATCAATAATGTGTTTTTTGTAAATCAGTGTCCGGTTTCTCATTCATTTAACATGTAACATTAAACAATTCCTTCATCTATCCGTCATCCATATTCCCATTCATTTAATCATCCATGCCTAGAAAGTTCTTTTTCAACTGTATCTATATCATCTTTGCATCCATCCTATCATGTACTAAATCTATCTGTGCCTCTACGGTCTGCCCCGGGGCAAGCCGTCTGATTTCAAGGAAAAATTGAATTACATGGCGGGCGGAGAAAAGGAGGCGTGCTGTAATTAGTTACAACATAGAATACGGGGTGATTGGGGGGGTTTCCAGGGTGGGAGTGATCAGTGTCTGAGCCAAAACGCACTCTTTCAAAGAAAACCTTCACACACAGGCAAAGAAAGGCTGACAGAGTGAGAGAGGCTGAGAGAAAAACAAAGGCACCCATTCAAAGTTAGTTGGAGTAACAGCTTACTCTGCTGACATCATCAAAGTGAGACACGATTCGGGGGAATTCCGGTGTTACTGCCACCTCCTTCCATCTTTGAGAGTCTTTAGTTGCTTACATTACCAGTCTTTTCATGTAGTGATATCAGATGCAGGCAGAGGGTGAGACCACGGTTGCACACACAGTCCCAATCTGTCATTGAGCGGACTATGCTTTCAACTAGGGTCTTTTAATTTGGAGATAACGCGCTTAGATGCAGGGATTTCCTGTCCACTTCCTTTTCCCCTCACCCTTACTGTTGCATTATTGATTGCAGTCTTAAAAGACTACATTTAAAGGACTATTTGCAAGTTTTTTTCATGTTTTACATCAATGTAAATCAAGCAATCTTAACTTACTACTGACAATTCAAAGCAATACTGTTTTTGTTTTTGTTGTTGTTAATTGTTTTTGTTGTTTTGTTTTTCTTACAATTTTTTGGAAAGCAAACACTGATTCAGAGGCTAAAGGTAAATAATCACAGTGATCATAATGTCAGATTTTGAAATGTCACATTACTATGAAAGAATGCACTGCCAGTTTTGTGCATTAATTTGCTGGTGGAAAGCTCCAAAATCCTAGATTTGAAAGACAGTTGCTAAAGTTTGCATTCCCAGGCTATGTTGTTGGAAAAAACACGGAAAACATGAATGATAATGGATATCGTTAAAAGGATAAGCAAAAGGATTTGGTAGCGTCTTGCTTTAAACAAAAAGTGGAAAATTTGTTCGCCTTGCTCCAAATAGTCTTTTTCCTATCTATTTTCCAATCTTCCTCCAGAGCACATGTGCACCATTGGAAATACACTTCCAAGAATATTATCTGTCAGCTGCATCACCACACAAAATATTATGACAAATAAAAATATTATGAGAAAATCTAAACTAGCATGATATTCCCTATCTTGAGCAAGTTCTTTATACCATATTGAAATAAATGATAATTAATTGCTTTGAAATTACATTAAAAAAAACAATGTTAAGTGCAATGAGTGCAACACTGGTATCGTCCTTTATTTACTATTTGGTTGCATTTTGGTCCATGCCATTTATGTATGAAAGTCAGCATTGAATCAAAGTGATGGGAAATACAGTAAGACATATAAGAGCAGGAACCAGGCAACATTAATATGATAATATAATAATATATGAAGGGACTGACCCTGGATGCATTGCAGTGAGCCGTCCTCTGCCCGGATGGTAAATGTCTCCCCCGGGTTCACCTGCACCAGGATCACCTGTGAATACAACAAACAAACAAACTAAAAAAATCACATATTAGCAAGCACAGATCAGATTAAGTGATGAAGATCAGATGGCAGAAAGAGAAAATCATCATGCCATCATCATACATCCATCTTCCAACAAACACAGACAGACACTCTGTTGGGCAGGCAACAGGCTTGTAGAGGTGACATAACACATAATAACCATCAGATCCCAGAGTAGGGCGGACACAGAGAGTTCACTATAGAGGAGGTGTTAAGCTAATGGTGAGACTTTGCTGCTGTCTCACACACCCTGATTAGAGAAAAGCCTTTCTGTTTTAACCACAATGACTGGCAGAGAAAACCACTGAAACCAGCACAACATGCACACACAAATACACATGGAGTGATGTATGTTTCGCAATTAAAGATTCAGGACAGGTGAGCACGTACAAAATGAAGCCAAAACATAGAGTGTTTCTACTGAATGTGCCTGAAGAAAGCATGTGTGCTCCTTACCGTCATATTCTCCGCATACAGATTGTTGAGAGTGTACACGTGGCTGTAGACATGAAACAGGTGACCCTCCATTGCACACACACACGCATGAATTCACACACACATGCATGCAGACACAAGCACAGCCCTGTCTATGCTCTACAGGTGTGCCTTTGTAAAATCCTATAATATCCTGCGTTCCTCCTGTAGTGTCTGTATGCTCTCCCATCTCAGCGCTAACCCACTCCTCTACCTCAGACACACACACACACACACACACACACACACACACACACACACACACACACACACACACACACACACACACACACACACACACACACACACACACACACACACACACACACACACACACACACACACACACACACACACACACACACACACACACACACACACACACACACTTCCTGCTCTGTCTGCTGCAGCGGCTGCTGTTGCTATGGGAACCCCAGCATAGTACAGGGTGACCATGTTTCCTTAAAGAATGAGAAAACCCCATATCAAACCATGTGGGTGGGTGTGTGTGAAGTGAATGCATATATGTTTTGTGTCGTGTATTAATCTGCGCAAGGCAAGATTGTAATATTAAATTTGATTACTGAAGCTGTACATAAAGCAGTGCTTCAATTACATTAAAACATACTGAATTTAAGAAAACTAATTCCTAGAATAACAAATAATAAAAATAATTCCTGGATGAGAACATCCCCACTCACGTATAAACAAAAAATGTTTTATCAAGTCATATAAAGTGCACAATTCTGATTTTGGTAGGATCATGACCTCCTAACAGACCTTCTTTTGAAAAACAGATTTGTTTTTTTATATCTAGCGAAGGACGGAGTAATTTCTAAAAGTCAACATATTAATATTTCCAGTGAAATCTTTAAGGATTGTAACACAAAGTTAATAATTAGTTATTTTCATTTTGCTTTCTGGCATTAATTGGACAGAGTGTAAATAAAAACAATAAATACCTTCAGGGAGGCATCATTTACAGAAATCCGAACTAAAAGCAGAACTATTTCTACAACATAACCTTGCTCATCAGTATAAGGCATTGAGAATATTTAGATATGTTTAATATAACTTTAATATTTAATATTTCAGTTTTCAGCTGCATTTGATGAACATCATTTCCCATGGCCAACCCATCACAGGCTGCCATGTTCAGACAGACAACACAGCTGCACGAAAGAAATAAAATGCAGCCAGCTAATTCATTTGAATTTGGCACAGCGAGGTCTCAACCTTGTCCTGACACAACCAGCTCCAACAGAAGAACGCAGGGTTGTCTGCAAGTTAAACCTGTCTCAACTTTTGCTTCAACGCAACATAATATCATCTGGCAATGTGCCAATCAAATATATATTGGTGCACACACACACACGAGTGGTAGATCACACTGAAACACGAACATCAAATATGATGATATGGCTTATTTATGCACAGACGATTCGGGCAGACGGCCTTTGTCAGTGAGCAAACTGGCAACAGTGTTAAAAGCCAAGCGCAGGCAACGCTATGTGACATAATGAGGAACGACAATGGGTGCAAACTAATTAATTGTCATCTAATTTAAGAATGAAGGGATCCAATTATTAATCCAAGTACATGTAGGAGTATCAGTTTGGATATGATATCGGGACTCCTCTATCTTTTCGCTCACATTTATTTAACTCAAAAGATCATATAGTGTTGCACCACAGCAAATACATATTGTATCTGATCTTTTTGCTCGCATGCACCGAGGGAACCCAGACACACGGATATACACACAAACAGGTGTAGGCGGGTAGACACAGATAGACTTACTGGAAAGCTGATAGACAAGCGAGCAGACAAACACAAAGTATGTACACAGATTCAACACAGACATTGGAGGAGTGAAAAAAAAAAAAAAAACACACAAGCACACAATCACAGAGTCAAATCTATATAATCATCAGTCTAGATCACTAGTGATTAGTTCAATCTGCTGTGTGTTACAGCCAAAACCCTCCCAGCATGCCTCCTCTGGGCTGTGAGGGAATGGGTGCAATATATAAATATCACCATCATGTCCAATCTACCAAAAGCACACATTGTTAAAAATATATCTGATAACGGGATTTGACCCGATCGACTGTGATGCTTTTAATTATGTTGATTGCTTCCTTTCACATGTGCTCAGGTGGGGTTCTGTATTTTAAAGGCGATCCAGTTGGCTCTGCAGCGTCTGATAAGATCAGTCAGTAAGTCATGGAAAAGCTGCTGAATCCAGAGTAATTCAAGCTAAGGACTGGAATCCATCAATGAGTCAGTCAGCTAGTTACTCGCTGCTTAAGAAATGTCTGCAGCACTGAATGATACATGTGTTTGCGTCTGTGTTTATTCGTTTCTGTGCCACATGACAAATGCTTTACTGTAGCAGCTTGGCAGCTGTCCATTACCTGTGGCAACAGCCCACTGTGGCCAACCCAATGTGACGAATGACAACAAAGGGAATTGCCTGAATGACTGTTTGATGGGTATTCTTGCATGCGTGTGAGGCTAACATTGGAATGCTGAGACTTGATGAACTAAAGGCGATTGCATTTCCTTGTTCATTCTGCGTGTTTGAGATGCGTGTTTGCGTGTGTCTGTGTTCATGAGTTGAGTGTTTACCTGCTGTGCTGCGTCACCGTTAACCATGTGAGGCATGAGCGGCACCTCTCCGTTCAGGAGGGGGGGCGGAGCCAAGTCCAGTGGAATCTGGTCTGTCATCATCATTGTGACGTACATTCATGGAGAAATTCACTGAACTGCCCTACCTGGGAAAGTACAGAGACACAGAGAGAGAACAGGAAACGTCAGAAAACTCTTGCACATTAATAAGATAACTTGTCCAGCTGCTGATGGACGGGTATGAGAGTGGTAGGCTTATTGATCATCTCTCTCTAACTATTCCTTTAACTGTTAATGAAATGAATTATGCCAGCGTACTGATGTGTTTACACTACTCTTTATCGCGCAGTTTCCTCATCATCAACAAAACAATTTTCCACTTCAAGTGAGCGTGAAAAACCTTTTGATTTGGACTAGATATGTTTCTAAAAAAAAAACAAAAAAAAAAAACAGAGGTGTGCAGGAAACATAACAGAGCCTTACATACATACATACAGTGTAATGACGCACACTAGAATGAGCCGGTGAGAAAGAAATTCTAAGGGTTTATTTTAACAAAAGTGCACATAAGGATGAAAAGAAGCAAGCAACCAGCAAACAAAGGTAAGAAAAAAGATAAACTTTTCCACAGGAGGAGAACAAACACAGACACACAGGAAGACATAGACATCAACATTAGACCTTTGCAAATATTTTGCCTTTTTCCCCCCCTCATGACATTTACATCTTATACTGGCTTTGCAAGTCATATCATGTTATAAAAAGGATCAAGATTAAAGAGACAGAGGAGACTTGAGACTAATTCAAAGCTCTTCATCAACAAACAATCGTCTTAAAATACAGCAGGGATTGTAATGAATATCCCTTTTTGGAGGATTAACGAAAAATAAATAGTGGATGAATGTTACTTGGTTTGATATGTGAATAGGGACGACTGCACCTGCTGTTGGCTTTGTACACAGCACACGGCCGAATAGTACTTCATAAAAAAAAATTAAAAAAACGCAAACACACAGCAAGAATAGGAAGCCTTTTGAGGTCTTCTTAGGCCACTTGTGTTGGCGCTTTGGAAAGTAACTTAGAACTAAATCTGGAGATGGTTTCTTTACTTGCATAATAATAGCAGTAAAAACCAAGAAGCAAAACCTTGAAAAAAAAAAAAGAAAAAAAAAAAAAACAACAACTAAAGCTATTCATCTTAAGTGGAAAATAACAGGGCTTCATCTAATTGGCTATAGGGCAAGAAAAAAAAAAAAAAACCTTAAGCAACGTGTGCCACCTCTGCACATGGTCCTCATCAAGGTTTTAACCAAGCAGCTAACCCAAATTTTAACAGTCAAAATATATATGCTTACATACTCACACAGTGTAAACCGCATAGATAAACACACAACTCAACCACTGGAGCTCCCATACACTTACGTCAGCAGCAATATATATACACACTGGCTGGGGTTCTTCTGTACATGGGTGTATGTATGTTCCCTCAGGAGACAAATTGTTCTCTCTAACCTAGCGCACGCACCAACACATACATATGAACACATATACAGAGACACACACACACACACACACCCACTGCCAGAGGACAGTTACTGAATGACGTAGGCGTTTTGAATTCAATGTTAGTGAGTGAAATCACTGCTAAGGAGCTACTGATGAATATAAACTGCTATTAGCACACACACACACACACATTATGCATCAAGGATGTAAATAAATGAAATCTGATATCTAAAACTAATACACATAATATACGCATATGCACACACACACACTCAACAAAAACAGCTGTATGTCACTGTGTGTCTTTTCTTTCAGCTGGTCGTCTTCTTGCACTGACGAGGTCTTTGAAAGGGTTAGCAGATAACACAGCTGTGGCTCATACTGTTGCAACATAAACACACGCGCGCGCACACACACACACACACACGCGCACGCGCACACACACACACACACACACACACACACACACACACACACACACACATATATAGGAGAGAGAGGGAGAGCTTGATGCACAGCTTCTGTGTTACTACTAAGATCACACAGAGAGAACAGAAAGCTCTGCTATGCCATACACACACACACTAAACAGAGTGGCAATGTCTTTTTTTTCTTCCTTTTTCATCTCTATCTCTCCTTTTAATTAGAAATTTTGGTCTTCCAATCTCTCAAACTCTCCCCCTTTCTCCATCTGAGCCCCAATCCCAGCTCAGCCTGGCCATCCTGCCTTGAAAACACACGCGCACACACACACACACACACACACACACACACACACAGCGTCCCGGACACATCACAGACAGATGGTAACGCCACTTTCAGCTCTGCCAGGAAAAAGAGAAGAGCGAGACAGAGGAGAAAAGAAGGAGGAAAAGAGAAGGGAATAAGTAAATGAATGATTGGCTTAGATGACAGAGTGAATGAGGTTTAGGACAGACCAAGACATCTCTTCCAATAACCCCTATGTTCTTAAAATAACCTCTCATTTCCTGAAGAAATTCATTATATCTACACAATCTTTTTTTAAATTTTTTTATTAATGAATACACGAGTTGAATTACAAGAAGAAATGAGATTCCAAAAATGTTATCTTCATACAGGAATTAAGGAATCTGAACTAGAAAATCCAAATTCTATAATAATATACCGTTTAAAGGAATAGTTGGACAATTTTTGGAAACGCCATCATGCCGTGATTTAGATGACAAGATCGACAACGCATCTCTTATCCCAGGAGATGGTTAGCTTAGCATATAGCTAGCCTAGCTCTGTCCAAACATAAAGAGACTACCAGCACCTGTAAGATCAATTTACATGCTACATAATATATCTCATTTGTTTAATTTATACAAAAAATGTTTTTTTCTAAACATAATGTGGAATTTCTGTAATGGAGCAAGTGTGTCTTTCATAATTTTATTACACACATATGCATATAGGAATCTGTATACCGAAGTCTGGATTAGACAGAGAGACGACGAGCGAAATCAAAAATGCTACAGACCCTAAAGACCCTAAGTGACCCTAAATGGGACATACTAGGAAGCGAGGTGTGAGTGGTGCATCTATCTGTCCAATCCACACAGACTCCGACCTGTGTTCAGCATCTCTGTCCACAGAACCAGCAGCTCCAGACCAGCAGCCAGCAAACCTGCCTTCACCAGACAGAAACTTACTGAACCAAAACAGTTGTCATGTTGGCTCCAAAGAAAACAACCTACAACAGTGTTTGTATTTATTGATTCATTGATTTTATTTCCCCCCCCGATCACCCGCAGTAAAACAGACGGCTCAACAGATAAGACTACAGCGGGACATTTGTGTGATTTAAACGGCTGCTTACGCTTCACTAAACGTGACAGAAATAGATTCAGAGCATCTCCTGAACAGATGCGCATCACTCCTTTGTCTCAGAGTCCAGTGTGGATTGATGCATTTAATAAAATGGAAGCGTCTCAGCTCTGTGAGACGTGTGAGTGACAAATGTCAAAAAAACTTTCTATGTGAACTGTCAGACTAGACAACCATGACAGTTAAATTTTGCCTCCGCGTCCATCTGGTGAGAAGTGAAAGTTGTAGGTGGGACCACGCAGTTCACTTCTGATAACATTTCTGCATTTTCTCACACAATGTTTATGCAGGTAAAAAGTTTGCACTGCACATGCACATCTAAGCACAAAACGTGGGTCAGATTTCAGGGTACTTTCACTACCTTTAAGCTCTTAACTTGTCATTAATAAAGGCTAGCCGTGTAAGCTATCCAGATATTTGATGTGATAATACTTGAAGATGATTAGCGTTTATATCAAGAAATAAAATATTGCGTCTTTAATGAAACTGTTATGCTTTTACATATCTCATCATAAAATGTTGGCAATAGAGATATCCTTTCATAACCGTCTGGAATCTGGAAATATCACAACCGTGATGATGGGATACTCTGTGACTTAGCTATTTAAAAAAAAAATAGTGTGTGTCAAAATACCATTTTAAATTAAATATTGTCACGCTGCAGATATGTTCAGGCTTACATAATATTCTACAAACTTAAGAAAACATGTTGTTTGGTACAGATCCCATCAAAAATCAATGAAAATCGTTCAAACCCGAGAACGCAGATTGTAACTACGATTATATTTAATGTAAATTCATAATTACACCTGCGATGAATAGTTCGAGAGCAAATCGATCGAGAAGAAGGGAAGTGAATTTGGACGCAAACTGCATCTGTCGGTCTCTAAGGGTTAAAGCAATAAAAGACCGACCTGGTAGATAAAACACAAATGTGTTGCGTTTAGCTTTCTGATGTCTTCTTGGCACTGACAACTTCTAAATTTAACTGCTTAATCTTTCACTGCAATTTGGAGCAACTGGTGTGTGAAATTGCACAGTGCAGAAGCAACTTTAAAGGGGGTCTACTGACATCTGATGTAGCTGATTTAGTGACTATTTGCCTGGCGAAAAGTTAAATGCAGGCAAAATGTAAATGTAATTTTGGTTTTTTTTCGTTATGCAGCTGTTTTCTGTTGTACACATTTCCAACAGGGTCTAATGCATATATGTGGAAATGTATGAATGAATAATAACCTTTGTTTGACAGTGGAATCATTACCAGATGGATGCTGCTGTTGACAGCTTCAGACATCACCATGCACAAAGACACACACACACACACACACACACACACACACACACACACACACAGTGGTTTCCGTTCCCCAGTGGAATGTGGGAGGAATAAGGTGTCGATTCCCAGCAGGGATAAAATGTTAAATTGAAAAATTCCATGTTGGATCCAGAAAACAATCACCCACTTGTCCGGGCATATGAATGTTTGTGTGTATGTGTGTGAGAGCATGCATGTGCGCGCGTGTGTGTGTGTGTGTGTACACGTGTCTGTGTCATTAGACAGAAAGCCCTGTGTAAGCATGGAAACTGCCTCTCTAACATAAAAGATGCATAGAGTAAAACGCACACCGAGATGTAACACACACACACACACACACACACAAGCCCTAGATATTCCGCGGCAGTTCTGACCTCATAACACGACAGTCATTACTCATGCAGTCATTCATCATTCACACGCACACACGCCCAATGACTCCTGTTTGTCCATCGTGTTGAAGCATAATGGATATTCACAACCACATAACAGACTGTCTGACTTACTTCTAGGTCACAACTTCACACCTTTGGCTCTCATCATTCACACAACCATAGACAAACACACCCACGCACACACACACGCACACACAGGACACTTGAATATTTCATATTTCATTAAAAAAAAATTCAAATGCCCATTTGTGCCGACATCCGACTACACCGACTTGCACTTTTCCTCTTTAGCAAATGAATGAATTATTTATAAATACAGAAAGTCTGGAAAGATGATGTGAAACTGATCACAGGTCCACTTCTTCCTGCGCAGACCGCAGAGATTTTGCTGTTGACATAAAGAAAATAAAAACTCAGTGACAACCAGCAGTTTCTACCAGCACAAAGTGAACATTATATCAGGCTAGCATTAGCCAATTGGCCATATATTTACTTCCTCTCTCCTCTACTTTGCTCATATAATTGCAACAGCGGGAGATCAAAGTCAGTCATGTCCCTGGTATTCATCATACAGGGCAAGAGCAACGCTGAATCCATACGTCAGCATGTCTGACGCTTAGTAGTTTTCCTCTGCTGTTAATTATAGCAGCAAAACGCATCGCCAGCTCTACTGCAGTAAGAAAAAAAAAAGTTTTAAAAAGTTTTTTTTGTAGCTACTTAACTTAAAAACAAATAAATGCAATAACACTTCATTGCTTAATAGAAATTTCATTTAAAATGACATTATTCTAACTCATCCTGTGTAGTCCACAACACGCTGGCTTTTGGGCAGTTTTTTTTAGAGCTAAGTGATACATGGCTCACGCTGACTGAAGTAAATGTGTCACAAAAAAAATAAAAAATAAAAAGATAAGCATTGATTTCAGATGCAATCTTTGAGTCCGCATAGTGCTGTTATCAAGAGGCAGGTAGTGGAGATGATGGAAGAATCACGATAGAAATCAGGTTGAACTTTGAGAGCCATACAGACCTAATCTCTAAAAGAGGGTCTATTCTGTGTGAGGAATGTGTCCGTTTGACTTGATGACTTGGGACTGAAAAGACAGAGGCGCTCTATAAATGTTATATACTGCAGAGTGTCCTGAGCTTTTCTTTTGCCTGGTGAAACATGCTATTATTAACCAAATGTTGTTCATTTAATTGCAATTCCTCTGTTCTACTTTGTCAGGGACAGTTTTAATTCTTGAACCAATTACACACACACACACACACACACACATACAGTATATATACACACACCGATATGCAAGAAGAACGTATTATGACAGTGCATCACGTTTCAATTTAAACAAACGTGGCTGCATCAGACAGCTTGACTGTGACCTTTTGATCAACTGTGGACGAAGAAGAAAAAGAAGCCACTGTTTCCTGTCCTGGACAACTATTTAGTGAGCAGCTCCGTATTAAACACCCCCCCCCCCCCCCCCTCTTTTCCAGCACACTAGCTTTTCCAGGAACATGAGACCTCTTTCAGGAATTCAGGAACTTAAAGCTGATTCTGCTTCCTTGGTTCCTATCACAGAAACGGCCCTTCATCCAAGATACAGTGCAAAAGATTGGGATGCATATTATTAATACACAAGTCTTGTAATGTAATGTGATTCTCTGCTATTCAGTGGTTTAATAGTCACGAGTGTGGAATTATACTTTTGCGGACCGAGTCTCAGTGAGTTCAATAGACCCGTGTCGTGCATTATTTCCATGTATTAAAATACACTGGTGGAAACTTTAACAAGCCATTGGTTTACCTGGATTGTAATGTCCATGTAAATGTAAGGACAGCGTAGAGTAGGAGAGAGATAACAAAGTTAGAAAGGTATAGGTATCCTCCTCATCCTGGGTGTGTTAAGCAGTGAGGAATGCTCTCAGGTGTCAGTGCTCAGAACTGAATGACTATCTATTCAATGCAGACACACACACACACACACACACACATATGGTCAAACCCATCTTATCAGTTAACAACTTTAATCTGTGCTGGCATTTGTGTGTGTGTGTGTGTGTGTGTGTGTGTGTGTGTGTGTGTGTGTGTGTGTGTGCGTTGAGAAAGTGGGGGTAGCTTCTAAATATGGTGGGAAACTGCCACCAACACCACTCCCATTCAACCCCGGCTCCTTTTACAAAAGGTATTCAGTCTAGGAGAGACCTGCTCTCTCTCACACACTTGCCCTCTTTCCAATACACACATACGTGAACACACACACACAGAGAGACTGAGTGAGTAGGTTTTTACCCGAGGAAAGAGGGGGGAGAAAGAGAGAGAGAGAGAGGTGGAGTGAAGAGGGGGAGATGCAGAAAAAAGGGGGGGAGAAAGAAGGGTGGAGAGGGAGGCAAAGAGGAATGCTGTGCTTGTGCTTACATTGAAGAGAACGTGAACACACACACACACACACATTTAGATTTAGGAAGGACAGAGGAGGGATTTATAAAAGATGGAACCTCTTGAGGTCCCCATGTTGGCCAGCAGCTTTTTGCACATATGCAGGCAGTGTGTGTATGTGTGTGAGACAGAGACAGAGAGACACACACAAAGAGAGAGAGAGAGAGAGGGATGCAGGAGAAGAAGCTGGAAGAAGGAAACAGAGGCAAAGTGTCTTAAAAAAAATGTATGATACATTTGAGATTCAGCTTGTTCTCTAATTTGCCTGTATGCATTTGGTTTGCCTATGTGTGTGCATACATTTGTGTGCTGCCTTTATGTATGCACGCCTCTGTGTGTGTGTGTGTGTGTGTGTGTGTGTGTGTGGGTGTGTGTGTGTGTATGGCCCTCTTGCCCTGTAATTGCGGTAATGATATGTCATCCACGAAGAAGAACTCTGAACGGGTGGAGTGGAATGCAATGGACACATGCGAGCGCACACACACACACACAAACACACACACACGTTCCACTTACAAACCATGTACGAACAAGATCCTCTACAAACTCCATGAACTGAGGCAATTAAGGTGCCCACCTTTTTCAGCACAAACAGACGAGATACAGCACCTCAAGAAACTAAATCTGATAATGAAGAAAAAAAAAAAAAAAGCCTCAACCAACCAGCTGCTTACGGCTTTCATTTCACTCTAAGATTCCTTTAAAAAATTTAAATCATGCCATATTACCTCAGTGGCACGACACAAATATAACCGGTAGGTGTGAGTCTACACACACAAGTGTTCTTTTATTCTCAGCAGTATTAAATCAGTCACATCATGACTAAAAACACTGGTCTTCTCAACAGTTAAATTGCTCACCGTCTTGCTTAATGACACTTCGACATGCAGGATGATCTGTTGCATCATTTGACAAACCTGCCAAACCGTGAGCATCTGCATAGGATGAACATGTCAATACAAATCTAAACATAGATAACCCAGAACCCCAAACCCCTAGAACAGTCCGAGATTTCAACTAGCAACACTTCTTTTTGCTCAAACTTTCTGGCTACTGCTATTCATATCGCAACAATTTAGCACTTTTTGGAAGTTTATCATCGCCACGTCCCACATTCCACGCATGAATGAGCATTTCTCCACTTTTACAGAATGCAAATGTGTCTCCAAGGTTATACTGTGGTCGGTTGCCTGTTTCTTGCACATAACTCAAGACAGATGAGGAGCTATTAACAGTTCTACAGTTTCGTCCTAGGAAATGCAGGAACACCCCTAATCTCCATGTCAGTGTCTGATGAAATCTTAAAACTGTCACGCTGTCATTTAATTAATATAGAACTAGAATTATAGAACTATTCTTATTCTCTTGAATCTTTCTCTGTTCCTTTCCTCTTGTCTGTTTTTTTTTTCCTGTTTCCTTTAAATACCAGGCATTCTGCAGATCGTTGTGTGCAGCCAGAGTGCCGACAAGTCAGGACTCAGCCCTGTTAAACGACAGGCTCAGCACTTCTCTCCCCCCCGGCTCCATCTCTGCACACACAAAATGAGCACCCTGGGCAAAGCCTTTCTCTCCTGTCATCCTCCCATCCATCTAACTACCCACCCAATCCAATCCTCTCATCAGGCCTGGTTTCCAGGAACACAGGCCAGAAACAGATGACCCGGTGACTTAAAACTGCTCTCTTTCTCCCTCTGCTTCCGCCCTCCTCTCTCCTGCTGAGCCTTTTTTTAAGATGACAGTTAATACTGAGTTGCCTGTGCATCTTTCCAACCTCAGATAGCTTTAAATAAGAAACTGCCAAAACTCATTTACTCTCTATACTTTCAACAGAAGGTTCAAACACATAAAAACTACTTTGATAAGCTTGTTCCCATACCAAAAAAAAACAAACATTCAGTCTTTTTCAGGGAGCCAAGTAGCTCAGCCAAAGAGTCCAGGATCTGACTCTATTGCCATCCACTTCCTGGAAAGACCCCGCCTTCATCGCATTCCACTGCCCTGTCAAAACACAGCTCTCTCATCCAACTGGCTGATGGGAAAGCCAGCAGCTGCCTTATAGGCTGTTGTTGGGGCAGTGGGTGGGAGGAAATAAATGTGAAGAATATTCCCAGCGAGAGACTACAGTTACATAACTGCGTGCACGCACACACACACACACACACATACACACACATTAGGATGAGGACAACACCCTCAACACACAGCGGAAAACACAAAAGGGTTCAGGGAGAAACAAAAGGTGAGGAGACAGTAGAGGGAGTGCAGAGAAAAGAAAAAGAGAGGAGAGAAGTTGAGAATGGGTGAGGAAGAGAGGGAGGTGAGGCATCAGTTTTCCTTGTGAACAAAATGAAGAGGAAATGACTATTTTACACTCAGGTCAGGAGCTGTGGGAGAGTACTTCCACCGCATCTGTGTGTATGTGAGACGCAGAGAAAAAGGTTAATTGGTGTGTGGTGGAAGATAACCTGCACCGAACCCCTCAGCGGAAGTCGGTGCAGTCGACTATAAAAGAATGAAGTACACTTACATACACACGACACACATGTGACTGATACAGCCCTGAAGTTTTGTGAAAAACAAACAATTTGGAGTGATTAAATCCATATTATCTGTCTGCTCGGGTGGAAATAAAGGCAATCTGTTAACTGAGAGAAGGGCAAGGAGGGCAGGATGGTAAGAGGAGGAGGAGAAGAAGGAGTAGGAGGGGGAAGGAGAGAAGGGAGAAAATGGGGAGGGGAGGCAAGAGGACCGAAGGGCTGAATGTGTGTGGAGAGAGAAATGTGTGGAATCCTAATTGTGTTATTGCTCCAGAACAAACATTAGTCCTGCCTGTCATACAACAGACAGCAGGGAGCAAGCGTGTGTGTGTGTGTGTGTGTGTGTGTGTGTGTGTGTGTGTGTGTGTGTGTGAGTGAAAGAGACAGACGGAAAATTGAATGAGTCCAGCAAATAAGAGTCAAGCAAAGCAAGTTTGAAACATACTACCCACTTTTTTTTCCCCCTGGATACACAATCAGCTCTGTGTTGCACTGGGAGATCTGTGTTAGCCGTTAGCTTCACATTAGCATGACTAGCTCCAGCAGATGTGTGCATCAGCCAGCAAGCCTTCCCTCCTGCTGCTGCACGGCTGTGGGTTGGCTGTGTGTGTGTGTGTGTGTGTGTGTGTGTGTGTGGTTGGGCAGGGAGCCAGCAGGCAGTAAACCCACAGTAGAGGCCGTGACAGTCCAACACTTGCCACGTAGCAGAGACGTAACTCCAGAGGAGAAGAGAGGAAATATACATGTATATTCTCACTATGTCCCCTGTGTACGAGAACAAGAGTATGAGGGGGGAAAATAACAAGAGTGAAATAATGTGAGTCATTAGCTGTGTTTCCATCTAATGTCAAGCACAATTTTCAGAAAACTTTTGAAATGCTGTAAAAAAAAAAATAGAAAACGGGAATTAGGCGCATTTCCATCAACTGGTTTGGAGTGAATTAACTCGGCTACACAAAGCATAGTTTCGTCAGAAGTTGGTGGTACGGGCTACGTCAGGCATGGCTGTAAGAAAGCAGAGGTGGAACCAGAAACAGAACCAGGCGCCTTGGCCATCGATGAGAGAGGATTTTTTTTTTTTTTTTTTTTTTTTCAATTGGGTGAGTTGTAATTTTTATTTCATGTCAGCTAGTATTGGCCATGTTTCATTGTTGCTACTGCTTGTTGTTTTTGTGTGTTATGGGAATATCCGGGAAGAATTTATTTATTTATTTATTTTTTTCTCAGTTTCCATCAAGCATTTCTAACGCAATATTTCAAAATGCGCATTAAAAATAAAATCCATTGATGGAAACACGGCTATTGCGTGGGAGTCACTGTATAAGTAGAGGCAACACAGACATTCAGAACACCGATGTTTCCACCAATTACGTCAGCCATGATTTCCAGGGTCTTTCTCCAACTGAGAGCTCACAGAGATGTTCAAGGCCTGGTTTTACAAACTGGAGACCACACATACAACAAACGTTCACAGAGCAACACAAACACAAACCCACCCCACCCTAAATCATCATCATTATATCTGAATCATTGTCTTCATTACTTTCATCAGCCTCATCAACGTCTAATTGTCACGGTCATCTCTTAAGGCTGCTACTGCCAACACCTCTTCATCTTCATTATCCCCGTCAACATCTCCAATGCCATACTGCCTCAAGGAAATGCTATATTTTGTTTGGCGTTCTGTGTGTTTAATACAGAGGAAGTGGGTATTCTACCAGACACATGAACATGACTCACTCTTCATGACCGCACTTCCAGATTTTTTTTCTTCTCCTTTTGTCCTTGTTTCTCCTCCTCTGAGTCTCTCTCTCTCTCTCTCTCTCATGCCTTCTCTTGCCCCACCACAGTTCAGACTTTTCTCCATCAGATCCAGAGAGGCTGAACACTGAGCGCACTGCAGCCCAGAGACGAGCGATGAGCCTGAGGAGGGCTCACAGCAAACCCCTCCCTAACACCTTGAATCTCCAAGGCTCAGTCTGGACACACACAGGGAGGCTAGTTCCACAAGCCAGCAGACTAAAAGCTGAAATGGGCTGACTGGTGGGTAAGGTAGTATGACAGGCGGCTTGGCACAGTGAACTTGCTGATTATGTAACGCAGGGTCATGCAGTTTGAAGTCGACATACTGACAACATTAAAATAATTTGTTAAACATTCTGAAATCCTTGAATATCTTTAGCCCCGAGCCCAGTTTTTTGGGATGTATGTAGGTACAGGACCATAAATTCCAACACTGATCTTTAACCTATTGACTCCAATTGTTAAGGATGCGCATACCTTCAGGTGTGTTAGTACAGTTAAATCTATAAAAAAAATGAAGGCAGTCTAAGTGTTTTATTTAAGAAAATCAAACAAATGCAAATTATTTGTCAGGCAGACAGACGTGCACATAAGCTATTGATAAGAAAAAAAAGATAGAAATCAGAAAATATACTGTAGACAGGGAGGAAAACAGTTACTGAGCCATTGAAATTTTTTTTTATATACTGATGTGTCCATACATGTTATTTCAGAGTCATTTTTCCTCTCGTCACCATGGAGATATAAACTCGATTCAGGTTCAAACATTCTCTCTTTGTCTCTCTCTCTCTCTCTCTCTCTCTCTCACACACACACACACACACACACACACATCACCACAAAATAATGCACACTGTTGGCATTGAGCCCTACATTCATATTCATTTACATCCCCAGACATGACAATATTATGTCAGCATGACATTATGCAGTACCAGCTCTGCATTAGAGACCGTGTCCTCAGCTCATACTCATTCACCCACCATCTCCCCTCATTCCTGCTTTTATTACTGTGTAATGCATTTGGTTCCATATAATACAGCCTTTAGCATAAATATAATGCTTGGCCCGCAGAACTGGATTCTTCTGCTCAGATAAGGCTGCGTATGTGTTACGTATTGCTTGTGCGGTTGCATGGTTTCTCACAAGAATGGACTAGTGCCAGTGGACATTAGTTACACTGTGGTTTCTATGTACCAGCCCTTTCTCCTTCTACCCTTCCCCTACTCCTCTTCTGTCCTACATCCAGCTTTAACCTGTCTCCCTCCTTCTTCTTCTTCTTCTCTGCTCTCACCCCCACCACTGTTGGCCTTACTTCCCAAACAACCCCTCAGCCATCAAAAGACAGCCGCCCATTCAGAAGGTTTTGGGGTCGGTGGGGGAGGAAAGCAGTATAGGCTTGGTGAAGGGATGAAGGAGGGAGCGGTGTGGGGGGGGGTTCAGGGTTCTCATTCCCGCTAAATTGTCCCACATGGCTGAGCGTGCTTAGTTTAAACAAACACAGCCACTTCCTTCTCACTGCGCATATCGACACACAGACACAGGCGTGCACCCACATAAACACACACACCAATTGGGCACACAGGCATGCTTGAACTCCAATACACAAAAACAAGCCTGCACGAACATATATATATAAACACATATGCGCACACTACATTGTATACCCTGGCTATACTTGACTTGTCTTTCTCTCCAGCTGGTAAACTCACAGCTGACTCCACACCACAACACTGAAGATTACTCATTGTATATGAAGAACAATTTCACATGCATATTCAGCATAGTTGCTATATGATTTGGCTGCTGGTTACACTGAGTTTAAAAAAGCTAAACTTTTGTGGGGCTTTAACGATACAATTCACAATAAACATCTACAGCTAATGGTCCCTGGAGTCAAACCCTAAAACCCACATTGATACCACAGGAGACCCAGGGAGCAGACACTGGACAAAATATATGCATGTTTGCGTGTGTGTGTGTGTGTGTGTTTGCACATTGGTGTATTTGTTTAGAAAGCAGACGGAGAGAAAATGGAAATGTGGAGGATGTGGCCACTGAGGCCATTTTGATGGATTACAGCAAAATCTGTTGTTTTGAGCATTGTTATATTTAGCAGCAGCCTGACAGTGACATGAAAACATAAAATACCAAACAGATACTGCATATCCATTGCACAGTCCACAGACATTTAAGCAGTAAGTCTAAGAATGATTCTACAGCAAACGAACAACAGTCAAAAACTGTTACTAAAATCAATGACAAGTGATTTTTACTTTTATAATATGGGACAAAAAAAAACCAATGTAACAAGTAACAATGTAGGTGGGTGGGTGGGTTTTGGAGCCAAAAGGTGCATAACAGGTATAGTATGCAGGAATATGTTTGCGTATTAATTACTTACATCCCCATACATGATTACATAATTACTGAGACAGCATTTGTTCAAAGTCTACTTTTATTATTTTACCACCGCTCTAATTTTGCTGTCAAGACCAGCTTAATGGCTCTCTGGGTCCACGTCCTCTGCGTCACCGCATATTTTAACACAATGACCTGCAATCATTATAATCAGCTCTACATTACGAGCTGCTTTGGCAAAGATGAGTGAAGGAGGACAACCACAGTGTCAAGACAATAAACCCACATTCACTGCCAGTGGACCTGCTGCCGTCCAGGCCTGCACACACAGCATGTCTCTGCCACTAATGCTGAGCTCCATCAGAGCTGCATGCCTCGAGTCTTAATTAAGACAGCTATGCCAAGTCAAGAAGTTAATTCTTGACTCCCCCCCCTCCCCCTTTTTCTCACAGACACACACACAGATAGAGGCAAACACACATTCTTGGATGGACGGACACGTAGACGCAGACAAACCACCGAGAGACATCAAGATCAGTTTTATGGACCATGCAAAAAGCTTGCTCAGTGGGTGGTGGCAGGGGGAGAAAAAGAGAAAGTCACACCTACATGAGAAACCCGTCTCCTCTCTCACAGACAAGACACATGCACACATTTTATGACTAACTCATAGTTGTGTAATGTGTGTGTGTGTGTATGAATGTCAAAGAATAGACAGCAGTGTCCCATACATACATACAATCACTTGCTCCCCAACATCAAACACACACACACAGACACACACACACACACTCTCTTATAACACCCCTCCCCACAGCCTGGGGTTACAAGGTCACATTCCTCCTCCTCAATCAGCCTCAGGATTTCACACACTAGTTCAGGGATGTGGTTGTGTGTTTCCGCCTGTCTGCGTGCACGTATGTGTGTGTGTGTGTGTGTGTGTGTGTGTGTTTGGGATGTTTTAGTGATTTGTGGGGGGTCTGGCTTGAGGGCAAGGAGGGGAGAAATAAAGGAATATACTTCAGCCACAATAATCTGAAAATGCATGTTTTTGAAAATACATGTTTTATTCTTTTTTGGCTTTCTGTTCACACCTTTGTGAGACCAAAAGCAAAGTTTTTTTGAAAAAGACAGATTCTGCGCTCCCATTCCCCAATACAGCCAATCTCACTATACATGCGATGTTATTAATCTGTATGTAGCATAAAGTGGTGACTTGATTGGTTTAAGTCCAGCAGTGCAAGAATTACTATTAACTTTAGATGACAGGTGATCAAAACACTATTTTATAATAATTAACTGGAAAATATGTCAATGATACAATCGATGCTGTGTGTTCAGCTAACTTGAAACACAATAAAATGCTGAGATTCGTGTAGGTGTGTGTCTGACCCAAATTCTTCTGGAAGACGATAGTTGGCCATTTTCTCATTATTGCTGCATTTCAGTGAGGATGTATAACCTTTCCAAAGCTACCTCAACATACTGGATGGTATGAAATCCATGAGCATTTTTAAAGTTATTGGACTTTTTGGGGAAGTGGCAGAAGAAGAAGAATGACAGGTATGTGGTGATGGGTGGGGGAAGACATGGTGAGAGGAGGCAAGGGAGGGGTCGAAGTGTGTCTGTATGCCCTGGAGGGAGAAGGAGGGAGGTGGGTGATTTAACAAGGGAAAGCAATAAAACATGTGGCTTTGCATTAAAAAACACCTACTTCCTCCTGGTGCAGAACCCTCAACTCAGGCCCTGCATGCCCGCCGACATGTAACAATATGTACAACATGCACACACACACACACCGAAAATAAGCATGCTTGAAAATTTGTGCATGTATCAGAAAAACATAAAACAAAAATCAGTTACAGATTCAGTTCCTGCACTCCAACATACACACACAAAAAGCCGAGCCCACAGCAGACTCTAGACACTTGAGATACACACTCAAAACGCTCACAGTCAGGCATAAAAACAGCCATTAACGACTGGCGGAACTTTCCATGGGCCTGCCAACTAGCAACACCAACACGCCTGGCATGCTAATGCAGGCACGTAAAGTTAACTCTGTGTGTGTATGTTTCATGCATGTGTGTGAAGTCAATGCTCTGTGTGTGTACAGGTGCACATTTAATCCCTTTGGCCAGCTGACCACGCACGCACGCACGCACGCGCACACACACACACACACACACACACCGATGGGCAGGTTTCCAACAAACTATTTCTATGGTTGACACCCCAAGGAACTGTGCAAGGGCATGAGCGGGGCAGGGCAGCAGAGCGCTGCGTAACTCGTTTAGCTCACTCAACCTTTTCTGCATGCATGTGTACATAAAACTTCACAAAGTGATGAGAACTTTGATAAGGAAACATGACTTGGAGTGAAAGTTTTTTGGTGAAGTCACATGTTGCATGATGTACCAGCAATCTTGTGTATTGAAATGCAACAAAGCCCCTCAAATATTGCTGATATTTGTACAAAAAGTCTACTGTATCCCCTCGTAGAATTATACCGTCTTGTATTATGAATGATATTAGGCAGAAGATTGTTTGAGAAGCATTTTTGCTTGACCTGAATCTGAATCTTTTTTAATTGATCAAGAAACTAGTAATTTTAATCGTCCTCCATAGCAACGGTTTCTTTAATGATGACTTGCTGAGATACTTCTTACAGAATCCTAAAAAGGTTCAGGATAGCAGAGAACTTCAATGACTTTCAATGACATCGCTTACTAAGTTTTACCTTTTACACTCAGTCACAGTAGGCATCATATTTCCCCAAAACTCTGCACTTTTTTTTTAAAATCTCTTTCGGAGTGAAACACACAAACCCCGGAGACACTCCACGCTAAATACATTCATGAGGAGAGAGGAGAGAGAAGAAGAGGGGAGGAGGGAGATGAGGAGTAGAGAAGTTGAAAGGCTTCTTTTATCTCCTTCTAAATCAACTGTCAACAATGCAGGAAATTATCAAGGGAGACAAAAAAAAAGGGAGACAGGCCTGTAGAGAATGAGAGAAGCAGAGAAGGAGGGGGAGGCAAAAAAGAAAAGAGGGGAGGAGGAGGACGGTAAACATTACAGCTCTGTGCCAAGCAAACATGAGATGCTGGGATACTTCAACAAAAGGCTGTTCATATGGGAGAAAAAGAGACCAAGAGACTGAGAGAGAATGTGGGCAAGACAACCACACTACCAGCAGAAAGAGAGGGAAAAGCTGGGAAACGGAAAGTGAAAGCATCAAGCAACAGTTGTCATGAGAAAGGACGTTTGTTTGGGGGGGGAGGAGGTGATGGACTTTGTGCCTACATGCAGCTCTGTGTTTACATGTTACTGTCTTAATGCTGTGTTAGCAAGATTTCATTCTACACAAATGTCACCTCATGGGTCTATTAAAACCGGACACCGCTGTAACTCCTAATTTACTTATAATACTAAACACCTCATTCACTTATAATACACACCAAGAACTTCACTGCAAACCTGCATGCACAATCTACAACATTATCCAACTGTGACGTTGCTGTAAACATATATTTTATATTAAAATCCAGTCAGTCCTATTTACTGTAGGTAAGAGGAGCCACGCGTGGTTGGTAACTTTGAACTACAACTCGATGTCAGTGCCAACAGATAACTTACATTAATAATGAATAACGAATTTAGGTTGATGTACCCTCTAAAGCTTCTCTGCACTCCATCACATGCCACAGCAGCTGCAGCAGAGACGGTTACCACAAGGAGAACCCGTGTATGTGGTTTACTGATCATCACAGGGACCAGAGAAACTGCAGAAACTCTCCTCCTGCACTCCAAAACTTGACCCTTCGACCTCACAGAAAACCTCCACGCATCCAACCTACCAATAAGCAAAATTCCTGTCACAGGAAACAGGAAGCAGAATGTTCACATGAGCAAGCCACGCCTCAGCTACAGGAAGAACAGTAACTTCTTTTTGGGAAGCACACCTGTTGCATTTGGAGAAACAGATGGTATGACAGATAGACTTTTTTTTTTACAAGCTGCAGACATTGTGTAACATAGCGGAGGAGGCACATCGATTAATGGGAGGAAACATTTTCAAGCGGCTGATCAGGGCCAAATGTAGCATGTTAAAAGGTCATAATAAGTATGTAGGTAATCTGCATTCATGGCTGATTGTTTACATGCATGGAAACGAAAATTGCTCCTTATTTACTTCGGCTTGTGGCACCTATTTTTATTAGCTAGATCGCCACTTTCAATGATAGGAAACAAAACAATCAATGGCGTAAAAGTACAGCGGCTACAATTTGCATTGAGAAATCACAGCAGTTAAAAAAGGCTACACTATCTAACCGAACAGGAAACAAATAGTGAAGAGGTCTATCTGCTCTTGTTCTTCGCTTCTCTTTCACATGCTCACACGCAACTTTCCATTGTCTCATCGCCGTAACACTATAGCCGCTACGGCTTCTGTTCCTGACACACAAGCGCTGTTCGGTAACATTACTCCTCGGATAACATGTTCTAGGTTACCAGTCAGACACACATGTACACAATGGCTAGCATCATCCTGTCACTTCCCCCCCCCCCCCCCGACCCCGTTTCATTCTACCTGAAGGTTTTACTGGGCCAACAGCCAATCACAAGCCGGCGCAGGTGGAGAACAGAGGACCCAGATTTTGCCTAAGGTCAGACAGAGACATGCTTTTGGCATCACGAGTCTTCGTGAAACATGGGAACAACTTCCTCATTGCGCTTAGAATAACCGGTCTTAGAATATCAGAGGTAAACGAGGCATCTTACACTTGCCACTAAAACACACACACACAGAGTCAATCAAACCCGGGTTACTGTATGTCATTCATACAGTTTCTTTTCTGGAAAAGCAAAACAGGTAAAGTGTTGGCACAAAATCCAACAAATGATAAACAAACTCATAAACTAATTAAGAGGGATCAACTAGAGTAACATGTAGCCCGCGAGCAGGCAATGAGTGATTGAGTTGTACCTGTGTGACAAAGCTATGTGGTTACAGAACATAGGTTATTAAGTTATCAAGCGGTGTTCAACCTCTTTGCCTATTCATGTGAAAGGCAGAAAAAAGGCCAAAGCAACAATGGCTACACTCCTTCAAGACTCCAGTCTAAACACCGTCTTTTCGGCTCTGTTATATAATTGCAGTGTACTCGATTTTAAGGGAGAAAGAAAAAAAAAAAACACTGAAAAGGGGAATTTTACAAATAACAGACTGGGGGGGGGGGATCACTTGCTTGCAATTGCATCAGAGTGAGCGCAAATCTCTGCTTACATTACATCCTACATCCTCTAGCAACTCATTCCACACAAGCACACAGAGAAAGATTATTCTAAAAGAAATAAAACGACAACTTTGCATTCGAAACTGTCAAAAGAAAATTCGACAAGCAAGCTGTTGGGATACAACACGAGAGTGCTTACGTAGCTTTTCAAATGCTTTGTTTACATTCTTATTGTGTATAAATGTTGAAGGTGTTGTACTAAAACACATGCAAATACACACGTATCGCTTTAAAAACTTTTTTACACTGATCCGCTGATCACTTGTAAACCAAAGAAACAAAAAGAGGCCGTAGTGTGGGGCCTGCTAACTCAAACCTGATTTAGAAATATTAAGACCAATTCCAAAACATTCATGTGGAAACCTTCAAACATCAACTATTTAATAAATGAAATAAAAAGATTATTGTAAAGTGCATCTATTCAGTCACAGGGCTCCAGCTTAATTAAAGCATTACTTCCTGTTATTCACACCTTGCTTAATTAACTGTCCTTATCCTTAACTTTTTTTGATCCTGGCTTTTTGATGCGTCTGATTTGTGGAAGGAAAAATAAATAAATAAATAAATAAATAAATACATTACCCATTCATTTACCACAGGGAGAAATCATTTGCAGTCACACCTTTTCCCCTTCATCCCCCAACTACACACACACACACACACACACACACACACTGCATAGCCACATCAGCCTTTCACCAAAAGGAATGTCATCTGACGTCATGTATTTGGGATCGGATTTCTCCTTCTCTCTGCCCTGAAAAAAGTAATCTTTAAGTAAGTAAGTAAGTGTGTGTGTGTGTGGGGGTGAGAGAGAGAGAGAGAGAGAGAGAGAGAGAGAGAGAGAGAGAGAGAGAGAGAGAGAGAGAGAGAGAGAGAGAGAGAGAGAGAGAGAGAGAGAGAGAGATGTGTTATTTTTTCCCCTTGTCTATATTCTCCAATGTGCCCACTGGGTCCAAAGCCCACAGCAGGGGGATATCACAACCCAATTATCATCCCCCCTCCTCCCCTAATCAGACAGAACCATAATTAACCATCAGTTATTTATTCATTTATGTATGTATTAAACTGTCTCACAAACACCAAACTAGGGATCACAAGCCACCTTCTGCATCCTAGGATCAAATTAAAAGATCCCTCCTCATCATCTGATGGGTGAAAGTGGTTTTTATTCTTTTTATTTTAATTTATTTTAATTTTCAGTGTATTCGGTACGTGGAAAGCAAATAATCGATCGTTTCAAACAGGAGGAGACCAATGTTTGATTTCCACGTCTGCATCAGCGAGGCTGAGAGAGAGATTTGTCTTCCCTGCACAAACAGACACGTAGTCGTTTCTGAGACACACACACACACACACACACACACACACACACAGAGGGGGAGAGAGAGAGAGAGAGGGAGAGAGAGAGAGAGGAGGGGGGAGAGACTGGCTGGAAGGAATGCTAGGATATGCTGGAGTTGAGATTTTTTTTTCTGCTCCAAAGCCTTTTTTTTCCTGCATTCAAACTCTATGGAAAGTGTCTCTAACACCAACAGTGATCCAACGCATTAAAAACCCCCAACAGCGTCAACTCGTCGCTTTCGCAACTCGCTCTGTCAAATGTGACTGCCTCAGCATCTTCCACTCCAACTTATTTTCCAGCTATAAAAACCCGCTAATTTCCTGACTTTAAGCATCCGACCTACTTCCACAATACGCGATTTTGTTGCAGAAACAAGCAAAGAGAGAGAAAAGGGTTGTGTGTGTGTGTCTGTGTGTGTGTGTGTGTGTGTTTTCCTCCTGTTGCGCACTCACTCCATCTGAAGTCCTCGGAGACAAAAACACATTCTTTTCGTGAAAAGCTGAGAAATCGGGACCACAAAGATCAGTCTCCCGGAAAAAAACACAACAAAACACAACAAAACACAACAAAACAAAGAAAAAGAAAAGAAACAACCCGATAGATTCACTCGACTAACTGCGGAGAACTACGGTGACAATCGCCGTTGTTTTTTTTTGCCTTTTCCTTGTTGTTTAAAAACGACACAGGGAAATGCCCAGAAAGTTTCGATTCCCCTCCTCCGCAGCAGCAGTCAAGCAGTTTTCCTTTTTCCTTTGCTTTAGCCAAGTGGCCCGACTGCCGGCGTCAGCTCTCCAAACTCTCTCTCATACACACACACACACACTCAGACAGACACACACATAGACACGCACTTATAAAACTTTTTCAACACCGACTCCATCGTCCTCCGTTCTCGTTTCGTTACACATTGCGTATACAGTGATCCCTCGCCACTTCGCGGTTCACTTATCGCGGATTCGCTATTTCGCGGATTTTCATAATGCATTTTTTTTTTTTTTTTGGTGCATTCTGATTCGCTAAAAACTCACTCCCGCTTCTTGTATCAAAACATAACATAACGTAATCGATGGTGGCATGTCGGTGTACAAGGATCTTTTTGCAAAGAAGAAAAAAGAGCGACAACAGCTGCCTATCACTATGTTCTTCTCCCGAACAAACACACCTGCACCGCGGGCTTCAGAAGAAGAGAACACTGCAGAGCGCAGTCAGGATGCAGCGGCCCAGTCTGAAGAGCAGTGAAACGGCCTACACATGAGTCACTGTATTTGTATACATGTAATAGTTGCTAATTGTAAAAAAAAAAAAGTTTTCTATTTCGCGGATTTCACTTATCGCGGGTCATTTTCGGAACGTAACCCCCGCGATAAACGAGGGATTACTGTATATATATTTTTTTTTTCAAAGAAGGTTTAAAATGAACTCACCTCGCTGCAATAAAATAGTCTTCAAACAGACGGGGCTGCGTGTTTTTTTATTCCCAGGGTCTGGTCTTTGCCTGTCTGCTGGCGCGACGCGGCGCTTACTGGGAGACTCCGCCATGTCAATCAAAACGCGACGCACATGGAGGTCAGAGCCCGCCTCCTTTTACCGTAATACCGTGAATGCGCAATGAAAAAAAATAAAAAAGGGCAAAACAGAGGGCACGTTTATTTACCCCTCACCTTTGTGACAGAGGCTATCAACAGGCTTGTTTACAGTCATTTCATAAGAACTTTTGAAGCAGAGAGAGAGACACAGCTGGAAAAGGTGTATTTATGGTGCAGTTTATGATGTTGTTGTTGCCTCTTGAGGATTTCTAGGGTTGTGTTAGTCTGAGAAGGCGTCGCGAACTCTTCTGCAAACGAAATCAAAGCTGAAGCAGATTAGGCTTGTTGACATTTATCTTTCATGATGACAAGGAGTATCTTTAAATCTGAACCTACAAGCAAATGACCTGTCGCCCTGCTCCAATGGGTCATTTAGCAACTTAAAGGTCTTAAAGGTAGTAGGTATAAAAAAAAGGAGAAGCTAATTATGATATATAACAACTATATATATATATATATATATATATATATATATGTAGTTGTTTTTTACGTACACAGTTTATGCAAAAAGTCAAGTGGGTCAAAGCTCTGTACCTTTGCCCCCAAAACAACTTAGACAACAGGTCAAAGTCCCTCTGATGGCTGCAATGAAACTTGGCATCTCTCAGCTGACTGGTCAAAGGGTTACAGATCCCACACAAAAATGAGAACCGAGATCAAAACTAGTGGTGAATTTGGTGCAGATAAGGACCACGAGGCATCACATATGTGCTGCACAGAGCGAGATATACCGGAGACAAGAGACGAGAGACTGTATCTGAACTCCCTTTAAAACAGGATGCATTACAACACGGCTGCATGTGTATACAGAGCAGTGTTACCTGTGGAGGAGATTATTTGTGCGTGTTGATGCTTGAAATTAAAACATTAATGCTGACAAGAATACACGCCGGGATCAGAGCATTAATTTGCCACGTGTATCAGTGCCAAACACATCACATCACCCCCCCCACACACACACACACACACACACACACATACACACACACACACACACACACTATTTGATGAAAGCAGCAACTACGAAAATGAAATGGAAGTAAAATAACAGATCAGATGATTATAGGATCAAGAAAAATTCACGTTTTTTTTTTTACTTTTATATAGATTATTGTATAGAATTCATACTGGACTCGAACTATGAAGACTTGTTACAGGGAACAGCAGTTAAATTAACAACATGGTTTCTGTCAGTCATGTATGTTTATGTCTCAAGCAGTAATTGACCTCTTTTCTTTGCTGTATTTTCAAGCAAGTACTCAGCCAAATACACTCATTGCCCCGGAGCTCTAGATTTCTCTCCGCTGGCATACACACGCACACACCCTCACACAAACACACAAACACACACACACACACACACAAGCACAAGCACATTCCTGCAACTGCACTAAGAAAACAGCCACTGGTGTGATTCTAACCCAGTAAAAAACTGAACCAGGACAATGTATCTGTGAGGAATTCAAATCAATTCACCTGAATTCAATAAACACAAATCATTTTTAACTGATACAGCATGCAGAAAAATGCAGACCGACTGGTGGAGCCTCTACAACTGTAGAAAATCAAATGCATTTCGGAGTTAATGTGCTCATTCATGTTTAATTGTCTGTGATAGATTTTTTTTTTGTTCTTTGTTCATAATTTCTTCCACATAGACACACTATAGGTGGTTGTATCAGAAAGATATATATATATATATATATACTTTCATGCAGGTGATAAAATATTCTCAGTATATGTACTTCTATACAGTGATAAAATAAAGCTTTTTTATCCTGTCACCAACAATGACTCAGTAGGTATCAATAAATCACCTGCAGGTGTATCAAGTAGATGTAGCTGTGTAAATGAAATAGAAATTCACCTGTGAAACTGTTTATAACCACATATCCACTCTAGCGAATTACAGAGAGGGTACTTCATCACATTGATCCAAAAAAAATCAATTCGATCCAATCAAGTCCTGCTCATTGATGATTGATTTTCAACCTTACAAACTCTGGCTAAGAGCAACCAGAGATACTAAAGGAAGAATTACTGCAGTAGAAATTGCACAGCAACATTTTGTACTGGTTGAAAAATCTTGATCGTCTCCTGGTTTAAATCGGTCAGGTTGTTGTGCTTTAATGCACCGATCTCCATCACGTGTGACGGCTTTTTGGCATCATCTAGTTTAGCTTTTGAATTGAATATTGACGTGATCTCATTTATGATCATAAAAAACTGTTTTAAGGTTGTTAGCTGTTGTTGTTCAAATGAATACTCATCTCAAGTCTTGAGATCCATCTCCTGTTGAAAAACGGTTTCAATTATCTTTAAAGTTTGCTGAGATGAAAGATTACTAACTTGACATCACACTGTATATCATATGGTCTTATTTTAAAAATAAGAATTATCTTAACCCTTTCTTTCCCAAGTGGTGGATATTTACGTCTAGATAATGTAATGTTTTTACATTTTCTTCCAGCATTATGGTTACTACATGGATTAGATGAAATAATAAATACACCACCTCTATAGCTTGCTTGGAAAAGATTGTTTATATCTTAATTATTGTTTTAGCTATTCAATCTTAACTTGGATTGCATTTACATATGAAAACTGCAACCGAATTGTGCAACAGGGGCTATAACTTAATATGAGGAAGGTGTTCCCAGTGATTTTGTTGAGTGAAAACAGCGTTCATTTGGGAGTTGTGTACTTACAGTCTAAGAATTAAAACAAACAACTACTATTGACTTAACGAAGCCAAAGTGGTGCAACCTTGAGTGATGTATTGGATTTTTATTAAGACTGCCAGTTGCCTTAGATTAGATCAGTGGTGGAAAGTGGGTGAGGAAAGACTCGGGGGGAGCAGATCTTTGGCCCTGTATATGTCAGAGCCAGGCCTCCACAACCAACCAGATGTTTACCACCAACCCAGCTGCTTTCTCTCTCTACCCCCTTCTTTCTTCATGTCTCTCCCTCTCCAACTTTTTTTTCCCCCCTCTCTGACGATCTTTAAAGTGAGCCCTCCCTGTAATCACGCACGCTCAGTTTACCAGAGGTCTTTGAAGTGAGTGGAATGCGTCCAGCCATATGATTGTATGTACTATATTCTTATAGCAGGGAGAAAGCAAAAGGAGAGAAAGCGGGCAAAGAGGATTGTTGGATGACTTCCAGTGTGGTTTTCTAGTTGTTAATTATGCCTTTGCTCGCTCCTACATGCATGCGTGTGCCTTTATCTATACATTGATGTGTATATATATTGTGTCTACATGAGCGTATGTCTGAGACGCCAGGTGACAGATGATAACGGGCGTCTGGCAGCGGAGATGAGCTGGATGGGACATGATGTGTATGTGCGTTTGTACATGTGAGGTACTCGCTTCCATAGATGTGAGGATGGAATTTGGCTCATCATGAGTTCAAAGGAGTCAACTCAAAGCTCTGCTCACCAACAAGAGCAGACATGCCTCTCTTTCTCTCTCTCTCTCTCTCTCTCTGTCTGTTTTTGTCTCTTTGTTAACCTCTCTCTACCCCACCACCCACCTCCTGTTTCTGTCATTTTCTTGAATTCTGTAAGGCAGCTGGTTGGACCATCAAACACTTCACCTATCTCTGTAATGTGTGTGTCTGTACGTGCATGCCCTGCATTGTGCATCTCATATGGAGGGATGTGTGTGTGTGTGTGTGTGTGTGTGTGTGTGTGTGTGCATGCATGTGTACGAAAACCCCAAAGACAAAAAATAAAAAATAAAAAAACTGAAATATTCATTTCATTGTAAACCCTTAAAAAACACACAATTACAAGTGATTTCTGTGTTTCTGAATCTTTTGCATGAAATGTATCGTTATTTTGCACGTGACAGCAAATTATTGTTATGTTACTTTTATGAGAGTTGCAATTTACACCCTTGTATGAATAAAAGGGTCACATATAGATACTTTCTGTAAAATCTACTAAACAAAAAAATGGTGATAAATTTATTTGTGTACTGTTATTTTGGATGAAAAACGTGCAGATGATGAGATGAAAGGGCAAAGAGGAACATAGTGACTTTTCTGTGAACTTTTCATCGGGATTGCTTCATCTTTCTACAAGAAACAAGAACATATTTCGTTAGAATAAAAATAAAAAATGCTCATAAACATTTTACACATAGTGGCTTTAAATGCACGGTATTGGTATTTTTGTATTTCATTTGACATATTCAGTATCTGGCATCTCTAGTATGTCTGGAACAAGCAGGTAACCTGATTCAAAATCCTTCTGTGGCCATGCACATCTCTCTGTCTCTCTTTGATCTTATAAAATTACTCCCAGTTGTTTCCTCACTCTTTTCAAGACCTTTCCAGGCATCTTTAACCAAAGCTCATGCCTATGGTATCATTGGTATGTCTGGAAACAAGCACGGCACTCCGTCTGAATCAAGGGTGCCCAAACACATCTCTCTGTCTCCCCCTGTCTCTCTTTGATGAGATGAGATTGGTTCCAGTTGCTTCCTCGTTCTTTGCAAGTCATCTTTATCTGAAAGTTCTGTGTTCAGATGAGATCTGTGTTTGTTCCAGCTCTGTCAGTCATGTCATGTGTTCCTACTTAAAGAGCAACATCCGGCCGTGACATCAGATCCGGTGACGTCACGCCGGCTGGGTCAGACCACCATAGGATGGTGGGTGTTGACGATCACAGCAGTGGAATGCTGGTGACTCAAGGAGGTGGGACTGCGATCTGGTTGGATAATTACTTTGTCCTTGACATTTGTGGACAACAAGCAAAATGCCATTTCAAACAATGTCAAATCTGACCTTAAATGGGAGGAAAATTGTTCAAGCACAAATCACAACATGGTGACGCCATTCTCGGGACAATCCGTCTATTCAGAACAATAACACCCCAGTAGAAACTCCTGCCTACAGTCACCCTGGTTTCTCCATAAATTACATCCCGAAGAAACATTTTTGTGTTTTAAAGGAAAGGTTCACAATATGTAACCTTAGCAGACCCCTCTCCAAATGTGCTTACAATATAAGTGATGAGGGACAAAATCCACAGTCCTTGTTTGAGAGAAAATGCCTTTAAAAGTTTATCTGTCTTGACGGACATTAGCCATGTTTCTAATTGTCAAGTGAATTTGAAGTGATTATTTTTTTTTTTTTTTTGAATGCAGCAAAAAAAAAAATTAGGCATTGATGGGAACTAGTGTGCAGCAAATAGTATTGTCAGAAGGTGGCAGTATAGGCTACATTACATATGAGAAACAGAGGTGAAGAAGTAGTGGTTTGCCAGTCACCTTGGCCTTCAACGAGAGAAAAATGGAAAAAGGAATTTATTTCAGTTGGGCAAGGTTAAATTGTTCTTTCATGTCAGCTAGTATTTGTCATGTTTCATGCTGTCTGGAGACAAAGACAAAGAAATGCAATGATGAGATAATGTCATCAATGTTAGAAGATGCTGAAAAGCTGATCATTTGCAAGTTAAATATTCGCTACGTCATAACTTGAAACTTGAAAAATAGTGTTTCCATCTCTCACTTAATGCATGAAAATCAATCAACCTTTTCTAATGCGATACTTCGAAATGTGTATAAAAATACGGTGGAAATACAGCGAATGTTTTCCTGACCAGCTGCAATAGAAGAGAGAGAGACTGTAACAAAAAGAAGAAAAGTGTCACTAAAACACTGTAACGAAGATATCCACTTGATTTGACTAATTTGGATGGCTGATATTTCATATTAGCTTCAAATAAACTTTTAAATAAATGGGTGGCTGTGGATTTTGTCCGCAACCACTTGTGTAGTATGAAGGATCTCTTAATGGCCAGTATGAACAGAAGGCATAATTACATGTATCAAAAAACCATACGTCCCCAAAAGTGAAGCCAAAACATCTCAAACGCCCTCTAGTGGCTGGTTGGTGGTAGGTCATACGTTTTCTTCTTATCAGTTTGGTTTTTTGAATATATAAAAAGGGGGTGTGGCATCATGATTGACTGCTGTCAGGTGGGGGGGGGGGGGGGGGGGGGATTATGGATCCAAATGACATCACACAAGCAAGATGGCAGCTCCCAGATATGAGATATTTTGGATAGAAGTACGAAGTGGAAACATGTTGTCCATACTTATTTATTTAGTTTATGGTGTTAATGTTTATTTGGGGACCTGACTATTGTTTTAAGACAGACTTGAAACTTTGTCATTCTTATCCTTTAAGTGCTTCGTAAACAAATGGACATTATGTAGGACAATGAGTGAATCTGCACTGGCAGCGAGTGCAAATGAAACTAGGACATTTCATTTATCATTAAGCAATCAAAATGTCATCCTCAATCAGATCCTCAAAAGTAGAACTACAGTCTGTAAAATGCTCTAATGGTAATGAACTTTAATGGTAGGTAGTCCTGTTGGAGAAGGTATTGACAATTGACTTGTCAGCTCCTAATAAGGAAGAATAAGGAATGTATCGGTAGAAAGTAACATGGAAGAGATGGTGTGCTGCAAACTGGATGTAGAGAGATGAGAGATGAAGGAGGCGAGCAGCTCATTAGCAGACTGTTGTAGTAACCGGTATCAGTATGCCCTAACTAAGGGTCCACTTGGAAAGTTCCACAAATTAATTGCACAACATTGATCCAATAAATTAGTGTTTCTATCCGACATGGTAAAGTCCAAAGTCCTTGGATTTCTTCTATTCTTGTGGTTGGTAAAGTACTGACTGTGTTCCGTGCCAAAAGCAAAAACACAACAATGTGCCACACTCACCAGAGACTTCCTGTTTTGATCTGTGTGCCATGACGCCAGTGAAGTGATTCACTACAGAGCTGCTCACGTCATGTGTGCAAGGCACAGTTCCAGCCAAGTGGGTCTGAAAATCTTCAATGAAGTGAGTTGTCTTCAAAAACTTTCCTGCACTGAAAAAAGAAAACAAACCTCCAAAGACCTGCAGTTACATCATAGTGTCACTTTCAAAAGTGTTTTCAGAACAGATAAAATTTATACAATTTGAAAGTGTGTGTGTGTGTGTGTGTGTCAGGTAACATAATTAATATTCCGAAACATCTTTATTAGAACTTTTAAACTTCAGACAAAAGCAACAAATAACAGAGAACGAGAGAAAGAATAAACAGGAAAGGAAAAAAA
The DNA here is from genome assembly GCA_036937835.1 of Pampus argenteus. Classification (NCBI taxonomy): domain Eukaryota; kingdom Metazoa; phylum Chordata; class Actinopteri; order Scombriformes; family Stromateidae; genus Pampus; species Pampus argenteus. The sequence continues at coordinate 16,278,719 of CM072873.1, forward strand.
AAAAAGGGAAAGAAAATCATGCCAATACGATAACCATCAGGGTTTGAACACGTCAGCCTATTCTGCACAGAGAAAGTACATCAAAGTAAAAGTCTTTTCCCTCTACCTCTCACAGTAGAGGTATGATTTCAGTAAAAGTCCTGCATGGCTTCTCTCCTTGCCTGATACTGCATGCCTCAGCACCAGGACACTTTGCATAGAGCAAAAAAAAAAAAAAAAAAATGTATCAACCGGCAATGTCCCATCACCTTTCTTCTTTAAATACTGTTTGGATGAACAAGTCTTATCAAGAGTGTGTGAGAGTGTTTGTGTGACCGTATCAGTGAAACATCAGAGGTTTCTACTGCATATACGACACATCATTTTGTGATTGTCAGGTTGGCAGAGTGTCATGTCAGTCCTCCAGAGGATTCCACCCTCTTCTGCTGAAAAGCCACCGTGCATTTTACACACAAACATACACACGTCTAACATAATTTACCCCCCTATCCCGAGCCACACAGTGGCACAGCAATACAAACCATCAAAATACACTGAAAATGAGAGCTGTTATATCTATAATGGCTTATTATTACTGTTATAATAATAATAATAATATAGTTTAATACACAGTCAGGCACATTTACAATGGCTATGAATCAAAAAAGGGAAAACTCAAGGTCATTACGGCCTTATAGCATCCACTCGCTCTACTTCTCATTTTCAATAGCAAGTGGTGTGTGTGTGTGTGTGTATTGGTATAGGTGCGTGTGTCTGAGTACAGTAAGTGCCAGTACAGGATGTATATGCCAGTGAATTTGAACCAAAGAGCTGTCTCATTCCCAATTAAAGAGTTATACAAGCACAAGCAAACACACACACACACACACCGACCCCTGGGAACACCATCCCTACGGTGTCGTCTGTGATGTATAAACACCCTGAAACCGAGAGCTCCACGCTACACACTCCTAAAACACACTCCTCTATCAGTGAGCTATAAGCAAACACACAGCTCTAGCTATTACAGTAAGGGCAGTGTAAAACACATGCATCTGTCCCTGTGAGTGCAGCACAGTAAATAATGGAGTTAAAGGGTCACTTCACAAAAAAAAAGGAAAACAAATATCACCTACCTTTAGTGGTATCTAGCCATGAAAATAATTTTGGTTTTTACTTTAAAATAGCCATCTGTGAGATTTCTGCCTCCAAACCAATACATACAATGCATATTGCATTTCTAAAATTCAACAGCAACATACTTCACTGTTTTGAGAGAGACACCTTCTTTAGTAGAAAAGTAGTTATAATGAAAGTTGTTCATGATGGATGGATTACTCTGACTAACAGGTTTAAGAGAGGTTGTGGTTACATTTTATAATGTAATCATTCAGTGTAGTGAGCACCACTAATTAAAGTCTGTTCACCTCTATTGTATTGGCGAGGAGAAGACAAAGATATTGTTAAACCTGGGCAAATAAAACTAAAACTATCTTCATGGCTAAATACCACTTTTGGTGTGAGAAAATGTGTTTTTTTTCCCCCCATCATTTGTGGGTGAACTGACCCTTAGTGGTGAATTTTATACAGTATGTATTTTACAGGGAGAATGGACAGTAGAAAGTTTCATAAACAAATGATATATGACAATAAGATTTCTAAGCAGAAAAATGACAATTTTTGTCATAAACAACAGAGCAAAGTAATATTACCAACAAAGATGTGAAAAACATACAGTGGGTTGTGCTGGTAAAAAAACAAAACAAAAACAAGAGACTGATGATTTCCTTATGTGCAACTATTGCGTTATTACAAATGTTAAATCAGATCAGATGGAAATGTGTGGGCAACTCTACCAGAGAGTTTTTCATATGTTTGTTAACATGCTTACTCACTGTGACCTGATGGCGCGTTAACTCACTTGTTGAGTTGAATGGCTGGAACATTACAGTCCATGTAGACTTTTTTCTGTGGTTTAGAAATGATTGCGGAGGGACTCCAGAGGTGGAGCGCTGATAATGCCACACTAAGAATAGAGTAGCTCAGGCTGTGCAGTGAAGTGAACTCCTTTATGGAAAGGTTAGCCAGCCATTATGCTCAGTGACTCTGCTGCTTGATGACAATGATGGCAATGCAGTAGCGCAGACTGGCCACAGAGAGGTGTTGTTACTGTCATCTAAACTGTTACATGATTCCTCCCTGAAGGGGACTAAAAATTTAACAACTTCCTTTACAAGAAACACAGTGACAAGCTGCACAAGCATCATATTTCTGATGGCAGTGTCTATTTGTGTGTGTCATAATCGGGCAGCTGAGTTTTTCAATGGCAGTGCCTATAACTATTGTTAACTGTTTTTGTCTCTTCAACTAGGTGTCTATTTGTGTAACCGACTGTCTTGCTGTCTGTCTACCTTTAGCACAGCAACACTTAAATATGCAAATGATTGTCTTCTGGCAGGATTGTCAGTAGAGAGTTTTACGATGGCAGTTACATTCATTTTTATAGTGACATTTGTCTTCTTGATTCCTTTTTAGAGCTTATCGAACAATTCTCCCTCCATTGTCTTCATTCTCTCAGATGAAGTGAAGAGCTGGAGGCAGTGACATCGTTTTCTGTATGAATACAGATGCATTATTGCACCAGACACAGAACAGTACTGATTTACAGTCAACACACCCACTCACAAAAACATGAGTCCATTCCAAGGAAACTCAACTGCAAGTCACTGGAAGACCGACGCCAGAGTCCTTTTCTCTGTCTGTCTTTATATCCATTCATTTTTTTCATGTATCCACCCCAAAGCCCCCATTTGGTCTGTTTTCCAGAAAGAGAGGCCGAGGAATTTCAGGGAAACAGTTTTATGCCGACAGATCTGATATGACCAGTTTTTCCATTTTATTCCCAATCTCTCCGGGGATTTGAAGCTCATCAGATTCATAGTCATCATCAAATGACCTGAAAACAAAACAGACAACGTAGAACAGTTTAGATACAGCATAGGTGTAATGCGGTACTATTATACTATCATTGTCAGTCAAACTAATTTTTAGGTATGAAGAAAAGTGTCTTAGGTAATTTTGGATGCTTCCTAATGAACTGCAAGAAAAGTGTATTCTTGCGTGTGTGTGAAATACCCTTCATGTAGCTGTTCATTTGCCGTCTCCTCTGCCACCAGTATCTCATACTCATCTGAGGCGTATTTATCCCAGTCAGATGGCTCTGGACCTTCACTGTCAATGTCCTGGTACGCCACACACATAACACAAACATCAATATTTTACAAGTAATGACAAAAGACACAAAAGTAAAAGAAGTTCATATTTCTTCACAAATTTTAATATGGCACAAAGAGGAAAAACTATATTTTATGTTGAATAAAAAGCCAAAATTGCCAGTTTATAAATTCCAAATAAATTATTTTTTTAAGCCCAGACACTGGATTTGTTTAAAAAGTTTGAGGGCACTGATGTGATGACTACAATATTGAAAGGGTCAGTCAGGCAATTGCAAGTGAATATCTCGATCATCTACCGATTTCTACCGATACAAATTTTCAATCATGTGTTCTTAATTACAAATGTTAAATTTGTTTTTGCTCGTCAATCATCACCCTTTATTATCCCTTCAAACTGCCAGCTCCTGCGCTTTAGCTGAATATTGCATACAAGAGATGCAGATGCACACCTTTTGCACAGCAAATGGATCTCTTTGTTCATGGTCCAGGTACTTCTCCAGGTTGAAGAAGGTGTCGAAGAATATGTGGGCCATCCGGCAGCGCTTCAGATCACCCAGGGTTATCTTACCTGGAGAAAACAATTCAAGTACATCCATACATGTGTAAAATTAAGGAACTGAGGTGTGGCAGGGTGCGGCTTTGAAAACGAAGATAAATAAAAGATGACATGATTGTGAAAACTAACCTGAGCTCTCAGGTTTCACTAGGTCGAGCATCTGGCAGAGCAAATCCTGAAAGGGCAGAGGTTCGATGCCCATCCGCTCCATTCTCTCACACTGTTCTTCATAGAAATACTCCAACTCAAACATGGACAGGACGCCATCACCATCAACATCCATACAGCGGAACCAGTACTCTATACTGGAGAGAGAGAAATGAAAACAGTGTTACACACTGCATGGAGAGAAAAAACATGCACATACCAGGGTAAAAATGCATCAGCACAGTCCTTTGGGCCTGTATAGTATATTACCTGGTGGGATTTTTCTTGTCTTCCTCAGATATGAGGAACCACACAAACTCAGCGTAGCTCATCCTGCCTTCCCTCTGCACAGCGTTACCCCTGGAAACAGGAGAGACAGAGCCATCCACATTCAGTACTGTTATTATGGTGAAGTAATCAACTCGTCTGTGTTTGTTCATATGTATGTTTCCACTTACCTAGTAACGGCCCCTGAAAACAATCTCTCGATAATTCTGTTTGAGGACGCTGTCAAAGGAGAAAATGAGGAAAAATTAAGAAATGTGACTTTAGAAACACACAGACACAATCGGATAGTGTTGTAAACCTTTGTGCATACATTCACTTGCATAAGTACTCAGTCGGGGAATTAGATTTTGGCATATTTGGCCATATAACACAGTTAGCAGTGTGATGCATTACACATCAGACGGCGTGAATGTGTTGAGCCTGGGACAAACAGCTGTTGTTTTTTGGTAGGGGACAAACATGGGTGTGCCAAATCCAAAGACAATCTGCCTGTCTTTACGAGCATTCAAACCATATTTAACAAATGGGACCCGGAAAATGACCAGCTTCATGTCATGGACCATAAATTTAATGGCTATTATTTTTATTTCAAATTTATGATTCTTGTCTTCAGGTTCGATTTATTTTGTTTATCTGGTTTGGACCCTCATCATTTTAAGTTACCATGATCGTTGTATCTCGCCAGGTCTTTGGGGTCTATGTAGAGGTCATGGTCGGTGTCCAGCTCCCAGAACTTGCAGTAGATGACATAGAAGTGCTCGTAGGAGAAGTAATCTGTGATCTGGTTAATATCGTCTTCCTCCTCCAGCAGTGCCAGAGTCTGCAGGAAGTTGCTCCTGCGCAGCTCCATCATGGAGATACGGCCCGTCCACGAACGGTTCACCACATAGAATATCCGTTGGATCACCTGGGATGAAAATGGTTTTAATTAAATGGTTTTAATTAGCATGATGTAACACACAACAGAGAGCTAGACAATAATGACTGCACTAGCCTGAAGTCTGAAGGCAAGATATACATATACAGAATTGCATGGCAGGTCTCCATGGTAACACAGCAGAGAATTATGTTAAGTGGGATGGCAGAGGGCATGAAAGAGTTTTTATATCAGTTTTGACTAATTGGAGTCGAAAAAGGGAACCAGAAGACTATGTCTGAAACTCTGGATGTAGCCAGTGGACGTTGTCAGACTGGATGGACATTCAGATCATGAAAATAGCATGAAACAATACAAGCTCTGTCATCCGGACCTATTAAACATATTCCTCATCTGGTTATAAGGGACCAACAATACATCCGCAACTGATGATTTTGTGCTCATTCATAATCTTAGTGAGACAGGACAATGGAAAATGGAAGACGGTCCAGGCACCATATCCCTGAAACACAACACTTTGGCTTAGTAAAGAGCGGATTAGCACCTGTTTCCTGGTACATGGACCTCCCACAGCTACTAATGTCTCATACAGTAGCAGGTCAGCAAGGTCTAAACTGAAGGAAGTGTCTTAATATGGGCATGTGAAGGGCCGGGGCTTCTGCTGACGGCTATAGACAGCGTTAGTGTTTCTGTGATGTTATTACATGTCATTTATTTGCATCTCTGCACTTCTACACAGCAAACCCTGAATGTCTGCGGCACGTGTTGCAGCTGTCCCGATCCACATATTCACAGACACACACACACGCGCGCACAGTCTGCTAAAGTTACTAGACGTGCACAGGAGCAATTTTGCTGACAACGTAGGAGGAGCCAATCCTGAGAGGTCACTGATATTAAATAATGAATTTCTTGTCTAATTAGTACTTGTGCACATGAGTCCTACAATATATCAAGTGTGATTAACAGCATCAATAATGTGTAATACTGACTAATGTTCAATCTAGGCTACTGTTTGTTTTTTATGCTTTACTCTCATAATTTAAATACACATGAAGCAGTGGTGCCATTGCAGCATTCTCAGCAGACGAGTAATAGCCTTGGGGCTAAATGGTATTGATATTATCACAACACTAATAACAATCTACATGGCAACACACATAAGACTTTGAAGTCACATCTGCAGTTCATTGGCTATAAATTTCCTACCTAAGGGAGCTGAAGACAGCAAACACTAAAGTCTCCTAAAAAACAGCAAGCATAACTCAGACAGATTTTGCCATTTACCGTTGTGATGTAGCGGGAATGGAATTCAGGTGCATCCTTGAGAAATGTGAGCCCAGGGTGTGTATCTACTATGTCCTAAACAGGACACACACAAACAGGAAAAACAGAAAAAAACATTATTTAAACACATCTGTAGGAAAAATATACAGAGGGATGTTTGTAATCACATTTCCTCCAAGTGTATGCTTTTGATATTCAAATTAAACCGCAAATGTCTTAGAGTCACTGAGAGATTGTTTATCTGATAATATGCCATTTACCTGCAGTAGAGGAATGAAGTCCTCCTGCTCCAAATAGTTACAACCAGGTTTGGCTAGCAAGGAAATAAATCTTGATGCATCATCATGACAGCTGTGTAACAACCTGGAGGGGAGGAGAGGAGAGGAGAGGAGAGGAGAGGAGAGGAGAGGAGAGGAGAGGAGAGGAGAGGAGAGGAGAGGAGAGGAGAGGAGAGGAGAGGAGAGGAGAGGAGAGGAGAGGAGAGGAGAGAAATGGTTATTATATCATATCCTGATGAGTTATTATATGAATAAGAGCTATATGCTATATGAACAAGAAGAATCTTACTTCCTCCAGGTTGCAATGAAGGAGTGAACAGAGACGAAGCCAGTCCTCTCACCACCTGCTGCGTAGAACATTGGGGCCTTCCAGTAAAGTGGACACCCACATGCCTGAAACACGAGTAATAGTACAACCCTAAAATAACAGTCTTGTACTGTACTTTACTGTAGCCATCAACAAAAAACAACACTGTGTCAAGCAGGTCACTAGTTGTGCAATGTTTTCTGGATTCGAAAAATATTTATCCAATAAAGCAGTGTGGTAGTTTGAACTTTAGACGTTTATATTGATGTCACATATCCCTGAAAGTAAATGCTGATGCTAGCATTGTAATTTCTTTTTTAGTGCCCATCTCTTGAATTATAATACTTAAAAGGGGTCTCGATATTAATTATAAATTAACATAATAAAAACATTATGTCACTTGTTAAACTGCTGACCTTTGCAACCTTTCCCATTTCATATATGTCAGCCTTCTCCTCCTCAAATTCAGTGAAGGCCATCTCGATGGCAGCGATTGCTGCATCGTGGTTGGTGGCCAGGCCCAGGGCAGGGAGCCCACGGGGGTAGTAGAACCTGGGAATGTTGATGGCAGGAGGAGGAGGAGGGGTGACGACCACTGGAGCCGGAGGAGGGCTGGGTGAGCGCGGTGTGGGGGCAGGTGTGGCCGGGGTTGGGGTTGGGGCTGGTGGAGGTGTGCCTGGTTTCTTCTCTGGTTTGGACTGGACCTGAAAAGAATGAAGAGAGATTATGTATGGGAATCCGCAGACAGGGTCATCATATTTGCAATTTGTTTAAACCATAATTTAAAAAGAAAGATAGAGAACATCCTGCAACATCTCACATAAAAGATATACGCTGATGACTAAAACGCCAGTGTTTGTCTGATGTCAAACACGCAAACTTATTGTTACACATCAGAGATACACTATTGCAATGAATTTTAACATGACAACAAACAGCACACTTACATTGCTACATTTTGACTTAATCACAATGTAAAAGCAGTCTTATTTTCCTAACCTGATACTCTGTTTTGTGCAGGTAACTAATTACTTTTCTCCAGCAGTGCAGACAAGACTCAGATTCACATTATGAGGATAAAGGACCTGTGTACAGGATATGGTGGAAACTCCCTGTGAGTCATAGACTACATACAACAAGAGACTTGTTTTACAATGTGTTAGTAAGTCAGACAGTTACAAAGCCGTCAGCACTGAGGGCTTCTTTAAACTGATGGCAAGAAATGCCTCAGATGGCATAAGCAGTCAAGACTTGTTTTGCAGTCAAACTTCACTGATTCTGGTCCCAGGTGATTTAAATTAAATGAAGACACATGAGGAAATGGTAGTTGGTATATATATATATATATATATATATATATATATATATATATATATATATGTGTATATAAATATATACACCCATTAATAAAAGAGGAATTAAACAGAACTGGCGGCACTCTTAATTCCAAAAAAAAGGGAAATTGTGTATTGATGGAAATGCATGACGAGAAAACTGTATTAGTTATCTAAAATATCAGTATATTCAGAGTTTCACTATATTTCAAACATTTTTTTGCTTTCTTTTAGTAAACCAATGGAAACCAGGAAAGATGTAAACAAAAAATGCTTCAATGAGTTCCAGCACATCTCTTCTTTTTCCTCACATTACTATCAACCTACTCCATTATTTATGACAATGACAAAGTGAGATGACATGAAAATGAAACTGGCATTTATTAACACAGGTCAAACCAAAAACTCCTCAGTGTGGTCCAGCAGGAACTCCCTGGTGCCGGCTGTGTTTTGTGTGTGAGGCCTTCATACTGCGTGTATTGAGCTGGACAGCTGTACCGGTCCTCCCCCTCCCACTCTCCTTCACAGCGTTCATTCTATCACTCTATTCCTGCACCTCCTGCCCTATTAATACCCTGCTGGTATCTGCCTCAGAATAGTTTGTCGTTCCCGGCATGTCACTCCGTGTGTATGAGGGCAACAGGATGCATCTACTGTATGTGTCTTTCATATATGATTCATCTGTGTATGCATAAGTGTGTAAAAGAGAGAAACCAGGAAATATTACGTATTTTGACTGTGTTTTGCGTCTGTGTTAACTTGAGTTTTGCCTTTTGAGGTCACTTTCAAACCAGTCCATCCTTCTCGTTGCACCAACTGACCTGTTGCTGCTGGAAGGACTTGAGTCTCTTCTTGAAGCGTGATGGGAGGACAAAGTCACACCCCCTGGCCAGAAAGGCCAGCTCCCCCCTTAGGTCAGGGTCCCGGCGTAACGATGCCTCCTTGATCATCATGGTGGGGGCCGAGACATGTAACCCCCCACCAGACACAGCCACCGGTGCGGCTACTGACACGGCGGCTGCAGACGGACCAGCTCACCTTGCAATCACACAACCCGTTGAAAGCAAAAACGGAGTGGACTGTAATAAAGAAGTCCACTTAACTCAGATATCCAGTTACCAAAAAAAAAAACAAGTCAAACACCTCAGGAAAGTAGAGGAATATCCAGCATATGTGTGATTTCACGCAAAACGTTCTTTGGCAATCACTCACACTTAAAAAATCTGTCTCCTCCAGACTCCACTTGTATTCACAGGCTCCCAAAGCTGTGTCATTCACTGTAGTAATCCAGCAGTGTGTCTAAGCAAAGAGATGTTCTTTATGGATCCTACATTACTGTGCAGGCCATGAGGCAGAACCATGGCACCAGGCTGTTTTATGGCCAGTCGCAGCACCAAACAACAGCAGCTTCTCTCTGGGATAGAAAACGTGTGTTGTCTCCACAGGATGCATGTGTTCAGTGTAGTGTCACTTGTGCCTGCCGCTCTAAGCTGGGCTCTGACAAACTGCACTGAGAAACATGAGCCATGCTGGGGTCTGACAACACACACACACACATATGTGCACGCACGCACACACACACACAGCAAAGCGGCTGTCCTGAGCATTAGGGTGGGGTGCTGCCATGTTACATATCTGTGTGTAGTGTTTTGCAGGATCTGAGCCCTCTTTTAACTAAAGTTAGCCAGTGGGAACTTACAAAAGAAAATGACTTTGATTAAAATTATTTTACTGCAGACAGGAAGTAGGAGAGGTAAGCTGAAATATTTTTTTATTAGAGGTTTTTTTGGGATGGAGTGATGAATCAGCAGGCCCAGCACCTGCTGTTATATCTGTTGATATATGTTGTTATTCCACTAGACCACCTCATAAACTTGATTAGCTCACAGCCCTAAAAAGAAATGATGAATGTAAAGATGAATACACCCCTGTTAAATATTAGCATTAATTGGAATAGCTAATTAATAGCGACTATAAATAGATTAGCGTATAACTTGCCAAATCAACATGCTCATTTATCCATCAGGTCTGTCCTCTCTCCCAGCTATGCTAGATCAGGCCAGCACTCCTTCAGTGCCAAGCAACACCAATCTGAAGCCTGACAGAGCACCAAGAGAGCAAGAGGGGATCCCTCTCGACAGACAGGCGTGACCTATTTTAAACTTGTCCAGTTAAAATCCCTCCAAGACTAAGACTACACCATACTGCCATGTAACTGTTTACACTTTCTGTACCGTACTTGCTGCTGACTGTAAAAGAAAAGAAAACTGTCATTTTAACAGATTCTGTTATCGCAGTAAGCACCGGTTATGATTCAGAGTAGTGGACGCGGAGAGAATAGTGCCCTCTAGTGTTATACTGGGTTTAAATTAAGAAGAAATGCATCACTGGTCTTGAATGATTTCTTCTCAGAAAGTGATTTTCTAATTCCTGGAGTCATGGATCTTCTTTTCGTCTTAGTGCTTACAAAAATCGTCAGTTTGAAATACAACAGAATAAAATACAAAACTAGAATTGTGCAGTTTTCCCATCCATATACAGTATTTCGTTGATTTTGTTTTACATCTACAACAAAAATGTTTCCACCCCTACCTTTCTACCACATTTTTATCATCCCATCATTTGAATTCCTTGTTCTTGCTGTCCTAGCAACACAAGTTTCAGGATGTATTTCACCACTCTGTAGTATCTCTTCATCACTTCAGCCAATATGGTGTGTAACAGATGAGTAACAGAGTGATCTCACACTGGAAACTGAGAAGAGTTCAGAATGTATCTGGGCAAGTGACTTTTTAGACAAATAAGTGAGTCACCTTGGGTTTTTAGGGTAACTCCTCTCAGCTCCCTGTACGCCCTACTGCATTCTTTGGAACAACTGGACTCTGTACTGAAGCCAAGGTCACATACCACCCCCTTTAAACACACACACACACACACACACACTCCTCCATCTCTTCTCTCTTTCTCTCTCCCTCCCTGTTGGTTCCCACAACCACTTTTCAACTTCCTCTGCAGCACCACACATCAACTGCAACGATCCACTTGTGATATCATAAATCTCTATATAAAGAGATATATGTGTGTGTGTGTGTCCATGTGTGTGTGCATGTAAGTATGAGTGTTTGAGTGTGTAAAGGGAGCCAGAACAGATGCCATTAGGCAGCTGTGTGCTCTTTTCCTGTCTGACTGACAGTCGGTGTAACCCTGTCCTCTTGAAGTGTCTCCGCTTGGTCCTAAAACCTGTTTTCCTTATTCTAGTGTTAGAATTTTAAACATTTGTCACTTAAGCTGACACTGCACCAAAATGAATAAAACCGTTAGTTTAGCAAGCTGTGAAAACCGTGAGGAGGGTCAATGGACAGAAACAAACCGGAGCCAACTAAAGATTCTGAGGTGTTCCACTACAGTATGTGAGACTGTAGCTGCAGTCTGCTCAGGTGACATGAAAGTGGGACAAACTGTGCCATCATGAGGGACACATAAGGTCACCAGTAATATATGGCTCAATTCTGCATGATGACTTTATTTATGCTATATAAAATGCAGCAACAATAGATTTGTATTACAATAGCCTGGAATTAAAATGGTATGCAACTTTAAATTATATACACTATAAAAACTAACTGTCTATAATATAATATATAGCTGCTTTGAATTGTCAGGTGACTGACTATAGTTGCCACATTGTGTTTCATGATTAAAATCAATTCATTTATATATTATGCATGAAGATCACATTACAAAACAGCTGTACAATGCCTTCTGTAGCTCTGAAACAGCCTTGTTAAGTTTGAAACAATGACGCTGATGATGTCGAAGTGATTTCACCGGGGGTTAGTAATCTCAGTTTGGTTTTGGAGACTACAAATTTAGAGCAGAACTCTTCAGAAGAGGAAGCGAGAGGCTGGGAGGAATAGGAAAAGCAGGGCAGATGGGCTGATGGAAGTTAAAGGGGGAGGGGAGCCCGAGCAACAGGTGTGCGTATGTATGTGTTGAGTGTTATGTGCTTTCCTCCACCCACCACCACAGACCTAATCCAACCCCAATGCTGCAGAAGCAGGTGAGTCAGAAGGCTTAACGGCACTGATCAAATAAATGCATGATGGGAAGACCGGAGGGAGCAAGGCGAAGAATCAGCTGTCCAACAACAACAACTACTGGACGTGCAGACATGTTCCCCTAAAGGGTTAAATTACTGATACATGTGTCTAACTTGTCATGGCATATTTTTTGTGTGAGTGTGTGTGAAAGCCTCAATGGATTTAGTTAACAGGAACTGCTTCTTCCAGTCTTTCGGGGAAAGTTGAATAGTGTGAACATAACAACTTCCTAAACACACACACACACACACACACACACACTTTGTGAAATTGGCTGTCTGCTGTGTGTAAAATTATCTGTGTAAATATAGCAACTGATTTCATTTTTATTTTTGCTTCAGGCACTGGGCAGACTTCACGCAAACATGCATGCAAAATGTTAGTAAGATACAATTTGGTAGGTTTTGTGGATAACGTAGTAGCGTTATTACGGAGGATTTAATTTGACTGCTCAGTCACATTAATCACATCTGTTACTATAAAGCATGTTTGGATTTTTAAATTGCAATACTGAGACGAAACGGCTGATAAACTCTAAATCACAAACAAAAACAAAACTGACACCATGTAAACTGAGAGCGGCATCTCAGTGTCAAAGAACTGTATTTACTTTACTAGATTAAAAATGACTTGCTGAGCCAAAAAAAAAAAAAAAAAAAAAATATTTCTCAGAAACTTTGAACTATACAGTAAAGTTTATGTATATTTTAGCAGGCAAACAATTTCTTATATTTTGAGAATGTCAATGTCCAGTCTCTAATTAGGTTTCTCCCAATTTAATACATTTTTGTTCAGTGGCAAAGCAAACATCAAAGAAAATTAGTGCATTTGCATGAAGCTTTATAAACCACTACTCAGTTCTGCTGGTTTAGGCTGCTCCTTCATACCAGGCGGGACTCTTCTCTTCTGTGGAAACTGCAGAGCAACCGTGAAAGCTGGGGTATGTTGCAAACTCACTTTACACCCACCTTTGACTAGGTGTAAGATTTAGACTTAGCACTACGCCTAGATGGTGCAACAGTTATTAATTCTAGTCTAGTCTAGTCTTTTGACTGCATGTACATCTAACTGGTGCAACCAGCCCCAAGTGTCTTGATTTTAGTTTAAAGTTTAGAGACAGAGTTGGATGGGTAAAGAGGAATGCTGGGGTGCAACGGATTTTAGATAGCATGTTTGTGACCTCTGACCAAAAAGTGTGACAGTAGTGTTATTGATAGATTTTTGGTATGTTTACCAAAATGGCAACTGGCAGTTTTTTTTCTAATTGGAAGAGACACAGTACTGTCTTGACCGGATAAGAAGGTTTTTTGGAAGAAGATCAAAAGGCCACAAACAAGCCATTATAACTATGTTGGCTACTTCTCTCTGTTATATGGGATAAAAGAAAGAGTTAATTGTTTATATGGAACATGTGATTATGCCAGATTGGGGTGAGAGAGGGTAAAGATTTAAAATGAAGGATCTAGATGCCATCCATCTGGCAGAAATACGGCGATGCTTATAAATGATGTTTGTTGATATATTGAAGGTCTTGAACTTGAATATTGTCATGTTCAGCTATGGTTTGTTCTACCTAAAGGCATGGTTTTTTTTTCTTCTCTGGACCATTTGCAAACATACTGCAATTGATGTGAAAGAAAGTAATTAAAAAGATTTTGGGACAGTTTTGGTCCACCGTCTAGATATTAAATGAATTGGGTTTGATGTTTAAAGGGTAAAATCTCAACTACAGCATTTGGAGTTGGATAGAGACATAAAAAAAGTCTTGGATCAGTCAATAGAGTAGCATTACCATAAGTCATGATCAAATTATGGACTGACAGATGAGATGTTGAGGGAATAGTCAAGTTAGTGTATTGCTGCAGTCACAATCAAGCTTTTCTGACCTTTTAAACAAGTTAAATTATATAATTATGCAACTAGTTACTATGTTGGCAAGTGTGTGTTGTTATGCACATCAGCCTTATATTTTTATGTAATGTTATTTTTAATGCTTGCACTGAAACCAACTGCCAAACAAAGTTTAAACTTGAACCTGATATCTCATGCAATAAGCTACTCCCCCTCCTCAACTCTGTGATTATAGACACACACACTCACTTTAGATCAGGCATGCCAAATGCCATTTCCATGGTGATAACCCTTTCCCTGGATTGAGTGGCGTGTGGAATGCTCCCAGGGTTACCGTGCCAACAGCAGGAAATGCACTTCACATTGCCGCTGTATTCTTTATTCCCAGTCTCACTTCCTCCCTCTCTCTCTCTCTCACACAGACGCGCACACACACACACACACACACACACAGAGACAACGACATGCATGAACACAAAGTTGCCTTGGGAACTTCCCTCCTTTCTGAACTGTGGGGAAAGAATCACGTTCAATGCTGACTCCATGAAGTGAATCAGTGCAGGCTGCGGTCTACCTCACATCCGAAACAGAGAAGTACAACATGGTAACAGTTGAAGATACGGCTGCCGTGGTGGTCTGAATGGAAACAGAAGCTTTCCTGTAATAAAAACATCACAGGCTTAAATACCAAAGCAGCTATCAGATCAAGGTTTTTACCAACTGAACCACTTCAGTACCTCTACAGTCTTTTTTTAGTAACACTTTATGTTTACCACCCTAACACTTACCTAAGTATTTATAAAACACTATGATCTAGTTGTTTATTAATGTATTAATAACTGTGTATAAACAGTTAATGAATAACACTTTATAACATGGCTGTAATCATATTTAATGATACAATTACAGCACAGTGTTTTACAAAGCATTTACCTGTTAATGCACAGTTTTAAAAGCATTCATAGACAAGTTTAAATGTGCTAAAGGTTAAGATGTGTTAAGCTTTTTACTTATTGTGTCACTTTACTGCTGATTTCTGGGAGGGCTGCCCAGCTACATCACAAAAAAAAACTGCCCGGTGAATCACTTCCTGCGGAAACAGCAGCCTGTCAACAAGTAATGTTTAATAACAACAAACACCAAGACTTCATAGGCTAGCCTGATGTTTTATATTTATACACATTGCTATTGGGGCAAGTTTTGCATTACCTTCCCATGGCTATTTTAGGATTTAGAGTGAGCTAATCCTACATCAGCAATAGTGATGGGCCTCAGCCCAGGACTGCAGTGAGAGATCAGTCGCTAAAGAGCAATAAGAGACTCCATGCAGCCAAATGCAGAGCAGATCAGGCCCTGTGTCCTCTCAAATAGAAGAGTACTGCTCCAAACTATTTCACATATTTGCTGCATTTCATCAAACACAAGGCAAGATAAGCAACATAAGACAATAACCACTGAACAACACTTCCTTTAGTCCCAACTAGACTGCATATGCAATACTGTAGATTGCTTTTTTCTCAATAAAAGAACTGTATCTTGCACTACCCTTTCCCACCAATGGTCATTTTATCATAATGTCACAATCATGGCAGGTTGTGTCATCGTTTTAACACAGAGCAGACTTTCTTGATGTTAAAAGAAATGAAAGTGGCTCGTAAAGTGCAAATCTACTTGGATATGAAAACTAACCCTGATTTAAATCCTGAGACACTGCTGTTAGTTCACAGACCGTCCTGTAGATGGAGCTATAGATCCTCTTCATAACCTCATTCTTCCAACTTCAACAGCAGTGAAATTAGCCTGCAAGCCGACACAGTACCCCATGATACAGTAGTAGCAGACAGTCGCTAGAGGGTAGCAGCTCTCTGCTCGTTACCATGTCTGAACTATTCAATGCTTTCCTGGCAGGGGAACTTGGATCTGACAGAGGATGCTGGTTTCTGCTGCCTTTGATGTCCTATGCTTCAGTCAGCTCCGTCATCTCATCTTATTCGGGGCCAAGTATCCTGAAATCACCTTGGCTGACAGAGTGAGGGGTTTGTATGAAGAAACCATATGCTTATAGGTCACCAAAGAGGAAACCACAGCTCAACGTATCATTAACGTACCAATATCTTTAACAAAAGTAGCAATGTGCAGATTTGTCAGGAATGATACATTACAGAGACTACCGTATAAGAAAAGCAAATTGATCTAAGCCAATATAAAAAGCATCTGGACCTTCATTTGGAGTTCCTTTTGTTTTGGCATGCAAATATTTTCAAAGAAAAGATCCTGATGTGCTTTGATTCACTGGTAACACTGAGACAATTTTCTGGAGGAAATCACCCACCCAAGTTGGGTGGAGCTGGGTGAAGGGTGAGTTTGAAAGGGAGAGAAAAGGCAGGGTCAGACAGGCAGACTGGATGGAGTTGGGTGGGGGTGTGACACCTAAGCTTCGGCCGAGTCATGATGGTCTGGAAGTTAAGACAACTCTTTCACATGGAAACAAACACACACACACACACACACACATGCACGTATGAACAGCCAGCCACACCAACACACTCAGTATTGTGAAATAAACTTAACCTAAATTTCAGTTTCCATTTGATCTCCCCTGGTGTCACGATTCTCTGAGGGAGCCTCCATCAGCCAATCACTGCACAACTGGGGTATTCTGGGGAAGGGGAGTCCCACCATCTACCTACCGCTTATAAACATGTTGTGGTGGTTTCCATGGTGACACAAAGGGAGGCCCACAAACTTTTCTGATGATAAACTGACTCGCATTAAAGTCAGACTTGCATATGTGTGTGTGAGTGTGTGCATACAATCATCTGTACAAGCGTACACACACACACACACACACACACACACTCTAGCAGAGCACACTGAACTGAGAACAGCAGTTGGATGATATCCCAGCCTGCACTGGGAGTGGTTAATCATGATGTCACTTGCTCAAAAGCACTGTGTGTGTAAAAGTATGTGTGTGAATATGACCCAGCCAAGTGTGTAAAGTTCCATTGTGTGTTTGTGTTTGTGTTTGTGTGTGTGTGTGTGTGTGTGTGTGTGTGTGTGTGTGTGTGTGTGTGTTTGAAGGGGCTGGTGGGGGGGTAATATTCCATTGTTCAAACTAACCTTGGATGGTAACCACTGTATTAAAAAACTCCTATCACACATGGCAACACAGGCCCCTGTCTGCATTGTATGCGTTTCAGAGTGTGTGTGTGTGTATGCGTGTGTGCATGTGTGTTATAAATGAACGCATTCATCCGTGTGTGATGGTGCACCTAGCTTGAAACGGGCATCTTTCCCCGCTTGGCCGAGGTTCCTGCTGTGACCTTATTTCCTGTGGAAGCAGCCGAGGAATGATGTCATCTTCCACCGACCCAGAGTCAACAACAGTACGCTGCAGGCGTCGCCCCCAACTATCCCCATCCCCCTTCCCCAGCACCGCGACTCTCTTTTTCTTTCTTTATGTCACTTTCTGTTCTTTTTGTTGCGTGTTCCTCTTCTCTAAATCTCATGAATTCCTCCATTTTTTACATCAACGTTTCAAGTAACAAAAACACTTCTCCCCTGCTGTCTCTGACAGACATTCATTCATTCGGCTTCCCTGTCTTCCTGTTATTTCCTTTCTCCACGCTTTTCTTTATCCGTATATCTTTTTTCAAGGCTCCCCATGCCAAAAAGTAGCAGGTTTCTGTCTCAAAGGACAAAAGTTCACTTCCCTCAGCTGGCTAAAAAATATGGGCAGGAAAAGCCAGAAAGAGGAACACTCATTTCTCAATAACACACTGAAATGTGCAGAATTCGCCTTGATTGGCACTTAACTCCTGAATGCTTTAATGAAGCTGGTGGCTAACAAAAGAGTTCAATAGAGTAACAAAAGCTCATTATTTTCATATGTGAATATTTTGAAGTGTGTGACTATAAAACACACATACATCCACAAGCTAATTTATTATGTATTATGTATACTATGTGTGCTTTTAATAAATGTTTTCTTTTTTGTTTCTGTCACTTTATTTGTTGCATTCTTGCTTGGAGAAAATAACGTATGTTAACGTATAAATAAATGTATGTTGGCTAGCTTGTTTTCTGACAAAACAAGTCAATTTACACACACTTTAAGTTTTCTGTTTAGCCAGGTTCTTTGCCATGCACATGCCTCATTTCATTAAAAAAAAACATCTTTCATTCATCAATGGACTTGTTACCACTTAAAGCTACGCATTATTAATTTTTCACCAGTGTATGTGACAATTACAATCCAGATATAAAATACTAAAGAGTGAAGGTCTACCACCTCATCACCACTTTCCTGGGGAAATCCTCCAGCACACCCTGGAACAAAGTTGCCTGACCAGTGTCCTTCTAGCATGGCAACACATCCATAGCAATTGGCAAAACACTCAAATCATCAGTGGGTTAATTAAGCCGTCAGAACGGCCTCTCTGGATACAGCCAGGAGTTTATGTGTATGTATGTCTGTAGATCATGTCACCGTTGGTGGTATTGACACACCCCCCGAAACATGCTCTTAAATAGCTCTTCTTATGTTTCCCCAAAAAAGGAGGAAGAGAAAGAAAGTGTCACTAGAAGGCCATTGAAGTACCATAAATACTGCACTGTGTAACAGATTTCCACTCTCAGCATCACTGCGGCTATGTCTCCCTGCTGAGTTTGACTGTGGTGGCCTTGCCTCTGATTTATATCAGCTGGCTTCCTTGTCTCCATGGAGATTAATGGGTTTGCCCTGACAGGTGCAGAAAGCCCTGTATTACTCTGTCAGCGGCAGAATCAACAATAAACATGTATGCACAAACACACACAGATGATGATGCTACTGCCTGAGACTAGTATCCTCCCAGAGGGTTTAGCAGAACTTCCCATCAAAGCCAAAGCAGTGCCAAGCGAAACACGGCTACAAATCTCCAAGGTGGAGAGCGTAAGCGGTGGTGTATCAGCGTGCAGCAGTATTTTCTCACGTGTGTGTAAGGGGGCTTGCCTCGTTTACAGTTTGATTGGCAGTTTAATTTGCAACTGAGGCAGGGGGCGGGATTGGTGGTGTGGAATATTAGCATAATTCCCAGAGTGCCAGAGTCAGTATTGGGTGTCAGAGAGCTATTCCCAAACTCAGCTGTGACCCACAGTAGCACTGGGTCAACTTACACCGGGCCAACAAACGCGCGCCTCATCATGAACATATAAATTGCCAAATGGTCATATGAACACTTATGTATGCATATACACATATATAAAAGCACATGCATACAGTACATGAAAACACATGTTAGAAAAGCTGATGCACACACACAACACACATGCACACACCCTTACACTCACTCATACACAAACACTTATGGAGGTCCATTTACACTGTGGCGACAGTGAGTCTGTTAGCGGGATGCCATAGTACGGAGTGGTGGACAGATTTAGGTCTCCCTCACACCTAGCTCTGCAAGGGATGGAGGGGTTTGGAGGATAACGATACCATTAACACTCAGTGTGCTCCAATCAGTACCTCTCATTGGGTTGCTTTGCCCTCCACTCAGCAACAACTGTTATTCACCGCTCCCAAAATAACACAGCAGCCAATCACAAGGTAGGAACAGAAGTGGTGGTCAATGTAGATCAACTTTTTGACCATGGGTGAAAACAAAAGGGAGAGAAGGCACCCACATGCATGAAAATAAAAAAAGAAAAAGATGGGAGAGAAAGAATAACAGATGCAAGGATGGCAAGAGATTACAAGAGATGTGGAGGCAGAGGAGCAGAAGAAAAAAGAAAAAATAGGGATAGAAAGGCAGGCCAAAATCTAATGATGTTTTTCGGGTGCTGGCTGTTCTGTTCTGACTGTGGCAGCTACCATGGTAACCTCATAAATAGGTGCCCTACATATCAGCAGGGCATAAGGTTACACAGCTCAGTAAATAAACACACACCAACAGTGGTGGGAGAGTGGTGAGGAGAAGGCGGGATGGAGGGAAAAAAAAGGCAGTGAGGCAGAAAGAAGAGAAAAACAGACGGCACTGATTCAGTACTCTGTAGGTATTACAGAGTGTGTTTGTCCACCATACATTAATTACCTAAATCCACAATGTGCTGTTGAACACCCACATCTGAGGTTATTTGTTGCAGTGTCAGTACCTTTTGCCACACACACACACACACACACACACACACACACACACACACACACACACACACACACACACACACACACACACACACACACACACACACACACACACACACACACACACACACACACACACACACACACACACACACACACACACACACACTTCCCTTACCCTCTCCCTCCCTCTGTAGCACAACCCTAAATTACCTTTAAATATTTTCGGATGAAAGGGTAGCCAACACACACACACACACACACATACATATAAAAGACATTTGCAGTACAAAACACAAGTTATAAACCACAAAAAGTAATCAAAGTGCCACTCCTAACACAATGAGCTATTCTGTTCCATGATTCAGAGCACCAGCCTGCTTATTCAAGCCCAGATAGGGAGACTGTACCAGCGTGTTCATTGCAGTTAATGAACACTATTCATCACGGTCCATCAATTACAGCAGCATCAACCCAGTTGTGTCACAGTGATAAAATCCTCGCCTGGGCGTTTAAAATGACACGTATCAAAGGCAATCAGAGTCTTTTAAATTGTCTATTCTCAGTCTAATGCTGTCAATCAGTCTGTGCGTTAGGAAGTCACTCAAATTTTCTGTCTGTACACTGCGAATGCCTCAAAATATTACACAAAATATATTTAGATGATGCTCCATATTACAATACATTATAATGATCCCAATTCTATTCATCCGTACTATTTTGCAGTGAACGCTGAATTAAATCAAAGCTGGATGTCCTTTCTTACAAAATCTAAAAATGGAGAAAGCAGTAAACAAGTGTTTCAGCCAGAGAAAGTTGGACACCAGACACAACAAATAATTATATTCGATAAAGTCTCAGGTGTACTGACACTACATGATTTACATCCTTAAAATTTCTATTTTCCGGAGGAGCTTGTAAGCTGTAATAATGTGCAGCTGTAACACAGTGAAATTGTACTGTACAGTACAGTCTGTCCCTGGGTCTGTTACATTAGCTTGTGCATTTGTCAGCATTTAATTGTAAGGTCTGTCCGTCACTTACCCTGATCACCTCTGGAGTCTGCTGGATGAGGAGCGTTGAACCTGTGTCTCTCACAGCAGCAGGGTCACCAACAGCAGCAGGGTCACCAACAACAGCAGCAGCAGCAGCAGCATCAGCAGCAGCATCTCTTATGGCTTCTGTGGTTACGATGGCAACAGGAGTTGGAGCCTCAGGTGCAGCCACAGGAGTAGGTTCAGCTGAGTTTGTAGAGGAATGCAAGCTTGCAGGTGAAGGTGTTACAGGTGCAAGGATGGATTCTGGATCAGTCTCACCTGTAGAGGTTTCTGTAACTTCATCTGCAGCCTCAGTAATAGGCTCAGGTATGGGTATAGGCAGAGGTTTGGGGGCAGCATCAGGTGTAGGTTTAGGTACAGGTTCACATGTAGCCACGCACAAATTTTCAGTTACTGCAGTTGAAGCTGCAGGTGCACGTGCAAGAGAGTGTTTTGGTGGTATAGCTGGGACTGTGTTTATGTTGATCGATGGAGCAGTGGGAGCAGCTGGTGTGTTTGTGCTCTCAACAGGGGTGTCAGCCCTGCCCGTGGTGGCCAGTGTATCCTGCAGGAGCCTCATCACCTCTCGCTCTTTCCCACATTTCCTCTCAGCACTACCTGTGCTCCCAGCCCCAGAATCCACCAGCTCCTGGGCAAAACTCTCAATGCTCTCCAGGATTCTCAGCAGCAATGCTCCATCCTCCTCCTCTCCCACCACAGCATCACTGTTCTCTCCCTGGATTGGAATAAAACCCTGGGGATCTCTGGAGGTAGGACCGTTCATGCCTAGGTGGCCGGCGGGCTTTTGGACTTGGAACTGAGTAAGAGGTTCACTGGAGGGGATCCCCTGGCCTCCCTCTCTCTTCCTGGTCTTGGCTGGAAGTGGAGGCTCAGTGTTTCTGGGGTGGCTCATACTCTGAGACAGATTCTCCAAATCCAACAAAAGCTTGTCAATGTCATCATTCCTATGTGTGACAGCTTTGGGTGCTGAGACTGCTAGTGGGGCAGATAGAGGCCAGGAAGGGCTGCGGGTAGCGCTGGTTGGCAAACTATTTAAAGAGTTATGGAGTGTGTGTGGTTGGGATAGGTGCATTTGTTGACTTGACACAGTCCCGCTTTTGTTCTGGGAAATGTTCACCCCTCTGGATGGAGTTTTTGTCTGATGTGTTATTTGTTCTGGTGTCTTCCCCACATCTGCCTCTTCCTCTTCAATATAGAGAGCCTCCATGGGGGATGCTGGAGGAGTGTGTGTGTATGGAGGGGTTGGGGATGTATAGAGAGGGGACGGAGAGTGTGTTGGAGAAGAGCTGGATGGAGAGCAAATGACAGACGGGGGAGAGAGTGTGTGCTGTGTGATTGAAGGATGTGGATGCTGTAGTCCGTTGGTGAGGGGAGTGGCTCTGGACGGGGAGTTCAGGACTGGTTTTGTATGGATGGAATCTGATTTCAAAGAAGATGAGGAGGAAGATGAAACAGAGGAAAGAGTAGAAGATGCAGAATGAGTAACAGTCTTTGGGATGGGAGGTGAATGCACCACGTCCTCATAGCGAGGAGGTTGCTCATTGCCAAATATTGGAGAAAATGGTCCCTGCTGGAGGGAGTGAAGACTGTTTACCAGTTCAGCCAGATCGTTATGACCACTTCCAGGTGCACCCTGTCCACTGCCTCCCAGACCTCCAATCCCCTCCAGCTCCAGTGGGAGTCTCTTCAGATATGAGCTAAGTCGGGTCATCACAGCCCGGTACACACTGTCAGGACTGGCCCCTCCATCCTCAGGCCCTCCACCAGCTTTGCGTCTGATACACTGTTTGATAATGTCAGTGCATTTTTTTAGGTCTTCAGAGCATTTAAGTAGGATGTCAAGGCAGGCGCGAATGTCCTCCCCGCCCGCTCCCCCAGCACTCGCCTCTGCCCAAGTCTTCTCCAGCAGACGGGCGATCAGGTTCTCCTCTCCCAGGGTGTTGCGATACAGGGAGGCCACTGTGCTCAGACTTTGGTCCAATGAGCCACTGCCGATGCTCGATAGGCTGCTTGTTGAACCACTACCCACTTTTGTGATGGATGATAAGGTGCTTGAATTGCCCTTTAGCTTTGTTTCCTCCAACCCTGCCCCTTTCCCCAGAACAAAAGGTGGTAGATTCTCATCATTAGAAGTAGGTGTGCCATTTGTCATGCCATTAGCTGTTCCGTTAGTGGTGATGTTGGAGCTGAAGTGGCCGTAGATGATCTCCAGATCGGTGGAGCGACGGCTGAAAGAGTCAGGACGGACCTTACGACCTTTCCGGAAGGTGACATGGCTTGAGGAGGAGAGGCGGAGCTTGTCAAAAGAAAACTCTTTGAGCTTACCACTGGCCAGGTTGATGGCCTCTTCAGTGATGTCCTTCAGACTGCTAGAGGAGCTCAGGTTCCCAGTTGATACTGCACAACTGGGGGTCTTTTTACCTCGCCACATGGGGCTGTCCTCCCCTACAGACAAATTACCACTGCTGCCTGCCCTCTCAAGAGCAACACTACCATTATAACTATTATCCATGGTCACACTCATTTTACCATGGTTGGGAAGTTGCTGAATGATAATGTTCCGGGAGTGTATGGGTGAGTTGTTGGGGTCAGTGTATGCAGGGTCAGGTGAAACAAGCAGCTCGGAGCAGGTGCCATGGTGTGCAACAGTACAGTCTAGTCCCTGGGACAGCGCCCCACATGGCCCCGAGCAGTAGTGCACAGCATGAGAGTGAGTGCGCCGGTCCACTACTACACTGTTGTAGCAGCTCACACTGCTCACCACTACACGATAGGCTGCTGCCATAGTGACCAATGTTTCGAAACAGGTCCCTCAAGGCATATGAAGATCAAAATAATATCAAAATGAAACAATGTAGCTTAAAAAAAAAAGTTCTAATGTTTGTTGAAACGTCTTTAGTTGAAAGAAAAAACATTTACATCCAAATACTGAATTATCGTCCTGAAAAAAAAGTATTTCATAGCTACATAAAGAAACACAAAAATATACAGTGTTGTAATAAAAAATGGTAATCAAAACCTGAAAAGAAATGTCTATAACAATAACTTAAATGTCAATATACATTCCTGCACACAAAAAAAGCTTTTAAAAAAACTTGCTTGCAAAGAATCCCTTGTCTGAGATCTCTGGGCCTCTTAATAACAGCTGTAAGGTTCCTCCTCTCTCCACAGGCACCTTCTCTGCTTCCTTTCTAGCAGCAGCTCATTAGCCACTAATGACAGCCGTGGTGGATGGCGACAGCGGAAGATCCAGCTGGGGTATCACCCATTCCTCCACAGAAGCAGCCCCAGGGGCCTAATCCATGGCCAGCGAGGCCTTAACATTACTCCAGCTTGGGTTCATCCCCTGAGCAGCGAGACGTAGGAAGAACACCCTTATCTCGCTCAGTTTTTCAAATCCTGAAGCGGTTGAGAACCATTCGCTGACTCCAACACAGCTGCAGAATAGCAGGGAACCGTCCACAGATGGCCGGCTGCCTCGTTTTCTCTCTGTGCCTGTGTCCGGATCTCTGTCACTCCCGTATTCTCTCTCACACCTTCTGTCTCCCACTGTCATTCATGTGTGTTTCTGACAGGAGGACACCACCTGCGAGTCAACAGAAGGGGGGGGGGGGGGTTCAAGAGGGAAGAGAAAGGGGTGAGAAAGAGGGCAAGGGAAAACAGGAGGAAGGAGGAGAAAGAGAAAGTAAATCATTATCATTAACCTGGCAGTCATTAAGAAGTATGCATCCAAGACACATTCCAGTTGTCATCCAGATGACAGCTCATTTGAAATTTTATCCACTTTATCATCAAGAAAACCTGCAAAATCAAAGTTTACTTCTTGCAATGTCAATCTCAAATGCACACATATGCAGGCATACAGTCACACATACAGATCAAAAGGAGGGAAGGAAGACATGGAAGTATGGAGGATTAAAACAGCAGCACGCAGAAAGACAGAACTCCCTGTTTCGTTACAGCGCTACAAAGATTTCTCTAAACCCGCTGAGAAATCACAACTCAATAAAAGAGACACAGGTGTGTCAGAAGGAGAAAACACCTGTTGCTTTCATGTTTACGTTCCCGTTTTCTCTCCTCTGTGCCAACAACAGCCTCGACTATATTTGAAGAGGCAATAAAGATGTATCTGTGAGATCCTATTATATTATATTATATAAATACTCACTGACATACAAAGAGATGAAGACACACACACACACACACTGCAAGACAACAACACAAGTAGTGAAGTAAAGGTTACAGAAAGTTACAGACTGAAGGTTAACAGACTTTGAGACATTTCTCAGAGGGAACTTCAGAGGGAATTTCAATTTTGATCTAATTTGGATTTGGATTTGAACCTTTTTCAATACAAACATCTTTTTATATTGCAGACCAACCTCTCACAAGTGGAGGTTAGTCTGAACAAGCAACATATAAATACCAGTAACATGCAACATACCACAGATTAACAGAGCCTGACGGAGTAAACATCACGCAGTGAGCCTGCAAGCAAGACCGATTGGTAAAATGGTTTAAAGGCCCGTGTAAAGGAGTTAAAAGAATTCAACATGTGAGGAAGCAGGACTCTCACGCTCTCTCTTTTATGTTCCTCTGTCTTTCTCTATGTCTCCCACCCTCTCTAGCGATTCATTTTAGATGCCTAAAGATTCCCTCCCCCTCTAGAGGGATAACACATTCCTCAGAGCTGTGCCCTCCCACACATACATGCCCATATCCACTGTATATATACATAAACTAACCGCAGTGAGATGGATGTGTACGTAATATGTATTTAATGTATCAATTTAAATCTACAAAACTTTAAAAAAAAAAAAAAAAAAAAGAAGAAAACAGAACGGCAAGGATCAGGAGAAACCAAAGTCTTGTGTTCAAATAATTGATTTCGAGAATTTTTCAGACTTTATAAGCATTCATGGACACTACGCCAACACAGACAGACGATCATAACTCCATAGATGTGGAATTCAGAGAGACCACAGGGTGAAACACCAACATTAAAAGGTTAAGACAATGAGATTCAGACTGAGGATATATGATCTGCGGTGTGTTCTCGGGGGACTTATGGAGCCGGGGTTTCCTACTTGAGTGTGAAAAAGAGCAACTGAGGAGACGGGGGAGGAATGATTGGTGGGCTTGTGGCTGAGGAGAGCGGCTGGCAAGGTGAGGAGGGGGATTTGTGGCACCTGGAAAAACAACTATTAAGAAGTTGTATGGAAAAAACAGGCGGTCACCTCATCTTTCTGTCTTGCTTTCTTTTTTTCTCTCCACACAAACGCATGCACACACACACACACACAACAGCTGGATGCAGCTGAATCAGTCTCTTGAGCAGGAAATTACACTTCCTGGCAAGCTGCACTTGAAATCTGGACAGACAGTTATAGAAATAGACTATTATAGCATGTAATCACACACACACACACAATGCAAAACATGTACACACACTCTCCAGTCCTTCCTCCTTGCCACACACTTAATATCTGTGTGTATATCTTAGTAAACGACAGCTTCCCAAAGTGATATCGAGCGTGTAAACAAACTCCACTGGTGTTTAACACTGAACCTCCACACTGACACGTGCGCGTACCCACACATCAATGCCAGCGCATATCTTACTGACACATATTACAGAAAAAGAACACACACACACACACACACACACACACACACACTCTATGAAGTGTTTTCAAGCCTTGCCCTGATTTAGTGGCAAGTTTTTCTCTCCTGTTATATGTTTGGGGCAAGAATGCGTGGAGGTGTCGTCTTTCAGTTCAACAAGCTACAACAAGCTAACAAAATAAATAAACTTTCTTTGACACTGCTTTATAATAATTTAAAATACGTGTATATCTCTGTTTTATTTCAATGTCAACGCTACAAATGTACACCCGCTTCAAATTGATTGCATGTCTTGTACCTTTTAAAAGTTTTTAACAAAGCATTACAATGCAAGTCTCATCCATCCCCGTTATCATTTGCTTCCTCCGCTTCCTATTGCTTTTCAGAGGTTTTGCTGCTCTCCTCCGTCTGTGTGAATGAATATAAAAGCAGAACAAGACAACATTGGTGGATGTGGATTGTGTTCCATGTTTTTCTTTGTGAGAGGACAAGGGGTTATTTGTGACAACACTTCTCCCTTTTCTCCTCTCTCCTTCTCATCATTTCACTCTCCAGCTCTTTTCCTTTCCTTTCCTTCACCCCCTCCCTTCTTTCTCCCTTTAACCTGACCTTCACCAGGAAGCACTAAATCACCGGAGGCCACTTCTGTCAGAACCTCCAATCCGGCCACCAAAAGTATGTCTGTGCATGTGTGTGTGCGTGCATCTGCAAATGTGCACAGAAAGAGGTTGTGCGCTTGTGTTACTTGTGCCTAATGCATGCATGTTGTTTTGCTGTGCATGTGCGTGTGTATGTGTTAGTGGGTACACAGCAAGGAGCCGGGGGGCTCCAAGGAAATGGACCTTTTTGAGGAAGAAGGTCTGAATAGGAACCCTTAACATACCCCAGGGAGGGAGGGCAGGTCTATACTAGCCTTCTCAATGTGTACACACACACACACACACACACACACACACATATATAGGAGAGAGAGGGAGAGCTTGACGCGCAGCTTCTGTGTTACTACTAAGATCACACAGAGAGAACAGAAAGCTCTGCTATGCCATACACACACACTAAACAGAACTGAGCGAGAGACTAGTGGCTCTGTGGGTATTGACTTCGACCCTACAATGGGGGGGGACAACAGTAGCTACAAAAGAGGGATTACTGGGCTTTACACAACATTTCTCTCCTCTGAGAAACACAAACACACTCACAAGGTAACACAGTTTGACAGCGTGTACAAATGCATTTTTTTAAATATGGACGGAACAACATGCTCTGCACAATAAATGTGCAGTTTCTATAGACAAGAACTTTATAAAGCATTAAATCAATTGTTTAAAAAGGATGATTTTGTTTTCTTCTATTCCTCTTCCACTCTTCCTTCAGTTTTCTCTCACTTTTCTTCCTCCGATCTTTACAAATGTTGAACTAACTAACTGCAGTTCTGACCCACTTCTCTGCTTCTCCCTGTAATCCTCACATGAATTATTTACACTGACTTTTAAGTTCCTGTTTGCGTGCACACACACACGCGCGCGCACACACAGATATTACACATTCTCTGGAAAACAGACACAATTCTGAAGGAGTTTCTCTGTCAGCTGAGCATCAATCATCTGTCTTACTGTCAGTTATCATTTTCTGCGTCAGCTACAGCTCCAGAAATAATCAGAAAAAAAAGGAGAAGGGTTTGAATCCCACTTTCCTCCTTCCTTTCGCTGCTTCACATCCCCTCCCTCTCTTCCATCCTTTCTCCCACTTACCCCTATTGTGTAATAAAGCAAGAATACCTTTAAATGCTAAATATGAGATACTTAAAACACAGCAGGAGGTTTCTACTGACCATGCCAGACACATACAGCCATATGTCTTTCTTGAGGAGCAGAGCAGGAGTTTTGGGGGGTCTGGTTTGTAAAAGCCTTGCCAGGTCCCTAACAGAGACAAGCAGGGAGGTGCTCTGCTAACCAGACGTCTGTGTACGAGCCAAAATACAGGCAGGGGAAGAACCAGAGGGGATATCTGACACAATTACTGATTTGGGATAGGGATAAGTTGTCTGTTCTCAAATGCCCTCAAATATGAAAATATCGGTTTAGGTTTTACAAACAATAGAAAGCAGAAAATAACAATTTTTATACATCTATGGAATATCCCTAAAGTAATAGCAGAAAACCACACAGGTACGCTGGCATATATGCATGTACAAGCATGTATACACAGACACATAGCACACAACCACATAGATTCATCCTCTAGTTTTCATCAAATTGTATTTCTTTTTTTAACATATTTATCCATGGGCTATTTCGACCAAATAGCTTTTTTTTTTAAACAAATATTTTAAGAAATATGTTTCCTTACATTTACCTGCATATTAAAATCCATAGAAAAAAAATAAATGGCCCAAAAAGGACAAAGATATTTGTCTCATGTATACACACACAGATGGACACATTTTTACCATAATATACTTAGAGCTGTCATTGGAGCCAATCAGAGAGAAACAGACAAACATGTGAAGAGCATATGTTCATTATCCAAACGTAAGACCTAATATGCACAGGAGTGAGTTTGTGTGTGTGTGTGTGCGCGCGCATGTGTATGTGTGCGTGTGTGTCTGGCAGAGAGGCTTTCTTTCGTTACGTCTGCCAAACGTATTGCCTGGATGAAACCCAGGCTGCTGAGCACAAATCAGTGTACTCTAGAGACACACGGATACACGTACACACACACACACACACACACACACACATACATACAGCTGTAAATAATGAAACTAAACCACGTCTGCAGGCCTGATAGAGCACGACCCAGAATCACAGCACTGGTCTTTATAGGCCAGGAGCAGTCAGAGCTGAACAGGACTCCACGCAGGCGGGTCCAGGCCTGTAGGGACAGTTTTATAAAAACACTGTGGAGACATTTTTTATACTGTAAATAGAGGCCAGAAACATTGGACACATTGGACAAACCATTTGCATGGTTGATATTCATTTTACATTATGAAGGTGATTTATCTGTTCACTATTACTGTTCCCTGCCAGGCAACAAATGTCAAATAAAAACAGATCAAACTGTGAAGTACTTTATTTAGAATTGCAAACTACCATTTGAGCATTAAAATTTTTTCAAAATTTGATTTGTAAATCTGTCTGTCCTAAACTCATAATGTACACTGTATAAATGCAACAGGCCACTCGACTATTAAATGTCCCTTCACTTTGTTAATGGAAAATAGAAAAAACCCAGGCTCAAAAATTAAAAATGATTCCTTTTTATTTTGCAGTATGTCCCTCCCTTCTCAACTTTATACTTTCCTCCTCTTTTCTAACTGGCTACATCCTCATCCAACATGCCGATATGACACGAGGGTTCCTCCACAGATCTACACCTTCAGTGCTATACCAGCTGTTCCCCCGACGCCCCTCACTTCTCCTGGGAAAGAGACTGTGTGAATAGCTCAGCACCTCATTAGGAAGAAAACAGTAACTCCAAGGACTACAGGACATGTGGACACACACACACACACACACAATATATCCCCTTAGGGAAGGTGCTGAGTGCAGAGAAGAGGATGTTTTTGTGCTTCTAAGTTGGTAAGGGAAAACGGTGACACATCTTTTCTTATCTTTAAATGTTTCCTATTTAAACAGCTTGTCCACGTTAACACACTGTCTTGATCATACATACACACACACACACACACACACACACACACACACACACACACACAGATCCTGCTGTTCCACTGCAGAGAGAAGAAAACTGTAGGCCATGAGAGGATGATGATGAAAGCTGGCATTAGCTTCAAAACATCCAAACATGCACTGCACTACACACACACACACACACACAGTCACAGCTCCAAACATACACAGTCAAATATACCTCTCTAACACACATAGATACAAACATACACATGAATGCAAGCATATATAAGCGCACACACACAAATAAAAAAACATACACCTAAAACACCCACATATGTCCTTTCTGCCTTGCCTAAAGCTATATATGACCCAGTCTCTGCATTGCCACTAATTCAAAAAACACATTGTGGGTGATGTCATGCTTTTGCGCATGAAGATGCACAAATCACATGCCCACACTGCTGCCGAAGACAAAGGACACACAAATAAATCAAATGTAATGTGCAAAGACAGCTGACCTGGATTCAGCCAGTCAACAGTTGATTCTGCTACCACCTACAACCCAGACCCAAAGGCAACCAGCTTCCACCGACCACTTCTAAAACGCGGACACACACACACACGCACGTCCAAAATCACACACGCTAGCCTTGGAAAAAATCCTCTCATCATAAATCATAAATTTGTGAAATAAACTAGCGATGAACCAAGAATATCATTGCTATTGGAATTCATAAGACTCAGTTTAATTGTGTATCCGGCATCTGACATCTATAAATCACTGCTGCTGCTATTATAAGTAGAAAAACATTCACACAATGTTCAAGTCATGACGAATAGATAATCATACAAGAATATAACACCGGTGGCTGTGTGTATGACTTATCAGTTACCGTCGATCCCAGTCTTAATATCGAGCATACCGAGTCCAAAATGACAAAGCCAATCTGATTTAAATAGCATATGTTTAATAGCAGAATAACCGAATCAGTAAGATATAACATCACAGCCTTTAACAGAGTCCTACATACAGTTAGTGTCACGGTTTACTATACTAGATGTTTTTGTTTTTGCCAGTGTGGACCTGCTGTAACAAGAAGGATTTTGAAAGCCCGTCTTTATCCTTGACATGAAAAGGTTCCTGTATCCTACATGGTTCATGTTCCTGTGTTTGAGTAGAAAACAAGGATCTTTTGACAGCAGGAGCTCAATGGATTACATGAACAGAGCAACGTAAATGTATTGCTTTAACCAAAACTGGTGAATACAAAAAAAATGTCCTGATCAGTGTCCTTGGATGATCTTGGCTGAGGACAATCCTACCTAAGTTATAGTGGGACTGATGTGTACCAGTTACTGCCAAGATAATTTGAGATTTATTTTGGCATAAGTAGTAAATAAAAAAAAAAAGCTTAAATCAATATGACTTATATAAAGGGAGAAAAACAATTTATTATGATGCAGTGAGTGTTCAGGCATACTTCAAGCCCAAAAAGGAAAAGAAGGAGAGCAAAACTAGACAACATGGAGCCAGAACCAGACCAAATCCCAGACCCACTGCAGGTCGGAGCTGAATGACTTGTTCTGGAAAGTTATGGACATAAACATTTCCCAAAAATACCAGAGTTCTCTCACACTAACAGACATTATTCAATGAGAAGTGCCAAAAAAAAAAAAGCAAGCCACAACACACAGATACACACACACGCGCGCACGCACACTTCTGCATCTGGGATATTGTGCTCAATGAGAACAACAATAAAAACCTAAAAACCACACTGTAACCACAGTAGTCAGCAGTACACTGACAAGATGATGAATCTGCCCACAAGCAGCTGATTGTGGGAGGCATCTGTGGTGCCACGAGTTCAGTCGGTGATAGGTGTCTGGTGGGCAAGTGTCGATGACATGCGGTGAAATTACAGCATGTTTGTCCACAAACACACACCAACGAGTGGGTGAATCAGACACGGGAAAGAAGAAAAAGTGAACGAGAGGAAGATAGATAAAGCGTGACATTTCTGTTTTTATTATTGTTACATGCATATGTGTTATAAGTTTCAAATAAATTCAGTTGTTTTTTTTTTATATTGGAAAATGTTTTTCTTCAGAATGAATGGATTAAAATATCAGCATCTCTGTAGACGTATTACATGTTGATGGTGAGAGGACTTGACAGCCTTGTCCGACCTTTTGATCAGAAATCAAAAACCCACAAGCTGACTTTTGGGTGAGATAGTAAAAAACAGGTGATTTTTAAACCAAATCAGATTTAGAAGGTAATCCATTAATCGATTCTTTGATTCTGACCCTCTTCAAGACGTCTTATGGATGTTCACATTTCAAACACCTCTAATTAGTCACGTATTAAACTTCCCCACAAAAGAAAAACCCTTTTCATTCTGGCTTCCATGGAGACATCTAAAAGTAGCTTCTCAAAGACGTCTCATCTGTGACGTACACCGAGTTGACATTCGTTCATCCTGGCTCCCCCTAAAGACATCTTCTAGATGTCCAAACATAATGTCTTTTAGACATGTTTGTGCTCACTGGGCAGTTACATGTAGGCAACGGGACTATGTGTTTATAAAAGAGCAGAACTCTGCAGATTTTAACAGAAATCCATATAAGAGCATGTTTAGACTGGAGAGCTAAAGCCAGACTAACTAGTCTGAGGGCCGCCTGTGTGTGCATATGTGTGTGTATGTGTGTGTGTTGACTGCTGTCCCTGTCCATCAGAGGGTCATATGAGGAGCAGATTAGGGTTTCTAACCGCAAACCTCTGTCGCCATGGCCCATCGTCACGGAGACTGCGAGCAGGGTCATCGTGTTCCGAACCACCAGTGACTTACCCCTCCTTATCTCGCCGCTATGCGCATGGTCACACACACACACACACACAAACACAGAACCACATCTAAATCAGGACTTTGTGGTACGGCCTGGCTCATATGTTCTCCATCCCTTCTTCAGCCCCAACATCTCAGCCAATCATATCAGTTTGAGCCAGAGCAGATTAGTATCATCATCATCTAAATTAGGGTCATCTAAAAAATGAAATCAAATATCACAAAGATGAACAAAACAAAAAAAAAGCCAATAATGACTTTATTTAAATATTTTTATTTTATTATAATTTTAAATAATTACCAGTTCAAAACCTAAAGATAATTTAATTTCCAATTAGATAAAACCACAAAAAGCAGCACATCCTTACACCTGAGATGCTGGATAAGGGGGATTTTAGGCATCTTCACTTGAAAACTGTATTACCTTATCAAATACATATAATCAAAATAGTTGTCAATTAATTGTCAATAGCTTTATTGTTTCAGAT
Organism: Pampus argenteus; assembly: GCA_036937835.1. NCBI lineage: Eukaryota > Metazoa > Chordata > Actinopteri > Scombriformes > Stromateidae > Pampus > Pampus argenteus. The sequence continues at coordinate 16,312,744 of CM072873.1, forward strand.
CTAATCTAAATAATGTACTTTTTTTATTTAAAGATGAAGATCAAAACCTAAAAGGTGCAGTTCAGATTAGTCTGAGTTGAGCAGAGCGGTTAAAATGAATTTCTAACTTCCTTCAGACTACTGACTTTTACTTACTATTGGCCCCAACCAACCCTATAATCAGGATTTCCATGATGTCTGTCGGGATGGCAGATTTGGCATAAATCCTCCCCACTGTTAATGGATTCTACGTACCTGTAGGATCCTGACTCAGTGGCATTGATGCTGTCATAAACTGGCATCTGAGCCACTGTAGGTTTTAACTCGGAAAACTAAAACATATTTTGTTCTACATCTTCCAAAATCCCCAAAGTCCTCTGTTTTACTGTACAGTACAGTTTCAGCAGGGCCAGCCATGACAGTCTGAAGAACCAGCTGTCACTTTAAGCCTGTTAGGGTGGTATTTACAACCCAACATACAAACAAGACTATAAAACAGGACTCCCCTCACCTCTCCCTCAACCTTCGTCCCTCCCCTCTATTAAAACCTGTGGTTGCACACAACCTCAGTAGACAGAAAATTAGTACAGGCAGTGGGAGCAAAAGTAAAGATATTACATGCAGATTTAATAGATTGTAAATAGCTTATGGGATTCATTATAGTTGGGGATGAAAGAAAGATTTGAAAAAAGTAACTTTATAGTAAAGCTACAAATAGATATTTTAACACACACTTATATAAATACACAGAGCAAACACACAGATCAGTCTCTCTCTCTCTCTCTCTCTCTTGTCGTGTCTCACATGCTGCCACATCCTCTGTTACTAGGTTATTTTCTTCCCTTGTGTTTAGAGTCTATTCTTGGAGTTGTGTTTGTGCATGTGACCCCAGTCACTGCTCACGGTCAAATGTCCGGCTGCCTTTTCATCTCAGGGTATGCATGTGCGTGTGTGTCTCAGTGCCTCACACACACAACCTTATCCAGAGAGACAGGACGACACCTCCAAAAGTCTCTCTCTCTCTCTTGTCCTTTCCCTTCACCCATAAACACACTCCTCCACCTCCCTCATTTTTCATATTTTCATCTAATAATCAACACCTCTTTAGCTATATCCACTCTGTGAATCACACCCCCTTTTGGGACCTTGGAAGCGAAATACTTGAGTATCTTTCTATTTCTCTCCTCTCTACCTTTGTACATGTTTTGTTTCCTTTATATTTCACGTGTTTTCAAGTGTTTTCACTCACTTACCCATAAACCCTCAGTGTATGCCAACAGTATACATACTCCGGCTGGGATGTGGGTTTAGCCGAGCATGTGGCTGTGGCGTTGCCGCTAAGCCCAGGGTTTAGGTCTAGACTTTCCTAATGAGAAGCAGCCCTCTTGTACTGTACACTGGAGTCAACGTCTGGAATATCGCATAAATGGATGCACATATTTGTATCCATGAAAGCATGCAAAAAAAAAAAACATGCATACGTAGCAACAGAGACTTTTTATAAGAGCTCAGAATTGTGACGATAATTACTAAATCTGAGGTGTGTCACCGTACATTATGTGGCCAGGAGTCCGCTGCAACGGCTTTTAGTAAGTTCAAACTTAGCCTCGTTCAAGAAGAAAAACAACATATTCTCACATTTGACAAATAGTGACTTTTCATGCACAAGCAAGCAAGTACGTACGAAGAATTTTACAAACTTAGTCATGGATTCAATCCAATCCAGATGAGCAAAGGGAAGACATGAAAGATGAAGACAAAAGGAGGAAAGTTTGCTCTGGTTCAACTAGCAACAGGTGAAATAGAAAACAGAAAGAGGGCGGTGAAAGGAAAGTTTGTCTGAACAAAAGGAGACAAGAAAGAAAACATTAAAAAAACAAGTAAAATGTAAGTGAATGAACAGCAGCCTGAAAAAGCCTGAGTATAATGTAATAAAACATAATGAAAAGAGTTTGTTTGTCCAACCAAGCTAGACTACTAGGTTTGGTCTCACCAAAGATTCAAAATAAGAAGAGAGAAAGAGACCAAGAGTGTTTTTTCTGGCCTCCAAATACAGCTGCAGGCTGTATTTATGTGTACCTACAGTATGTGTGTGCACATCTGTTTGTAATATAGCAGCACAATGGCAAAGATTTACTACATGAGCTGACTCGAGTGTGGCTTATTAGACTCCAATAATGTCAAACCAGGACTTAACAGAGAGCTGTGGAAGGGGGTTACCTGTCTATGCTGTCATCACACACACACACCCACAAACACACACATAGACATATGCACAAATACACATGCTGAATTTCTTGACGTAAGCCTGCCTTGTAGGCCAAAGCTTACAAAGTAGACGGAATATGGTGATCCTATGTGAGCTCTGTCCTTGGGCAACACATATTCACGCACATGTATGTACACACACACACACACACACACACACGCAGACACACACACACACCACATGCAGACACTTTTTTCCTAATTTGTTTTTGTCACCTGGAGGCTAAGGAAAACAACAAGACCTTTTGGTTATAGGCCAGCATATGAAAAGTACAAAGACAATAGCCACTGCATGTATGACTCACCATTATACACACACACACACACACACACACACACACACACACACGCTTCCCTTGAGTTAGGCTTAGAAAAGAACATTCCCTCATTATAGCAGCATAGCAGCAGTTCAAAGGCGGAGTGGGAAAGCTGTACTGTTACTATGGCTCTAACTGACTGCAAGCCTGGATCATCACACTGGTTACTGTCATACTTGATCATGCTAACACACTGACCAATAGCCTGGCAAGTCACATGCACATACACGGTGCCAATGGTGATGTCAATTATAGACTATTAAGAAACCATGTGAAGAAAAGTGCTTCAAGCTGAGCCATAACCAAAACAAGCATGACATGACGACAAAGATGTACGAGCAAACATGGAAAAAATTCTACTTTTCTAATAAATAAATTGAGCGTTGATGTTTTTTTAAAAAGGTCCAATGAGAGTGAGTTGTAGACCTCAAAAGCGACTTTGGTTTCACATCTAAAGCGACACAGCCAACAATGATGATACATGTAAATGATGCACTGGTGACAGGGCTGTAGTAACTAAATGACATACTGTAAGAAGTAGCCACAGCATACAGAGCTCAGAAAGTGAGAAAGGGGATTTTAATTGAATTCAGAAAGTGTAAGTATTAATTCAGATTGCCAACTACTGTAAATATCCAGGATGTCATTACAACTGCTGAGTCAGATCATGTTCCCTGAAGGATGAGCCCTTTTGTACAGCAGAGGATTTAATCCTAGTACTAAATAAATACTAAAATTATCTAAATGATTGTTAAGCTGATACAGCTGCAACGATTAGTCTCTTAATTAATAATTAAAATTTTAAAAAATGTTTTAAGACTAAATGACTAATTGAATAATCAAGAACAATGGACAGATGAATCATTAATGAAAATAATCATTAGTTGCAGCGCTAGTTCATTATACTGCTACCGTTACCGCTGATAACTTGCACTATTTTAAATCCACTCAACGAGCTAAAGAGGAACTACGAGGTGAGCCTGAAAAGGCAGCGTGGACTGGATATTGTCATCACTGCTGCGAGTCAATATGAAGAATGAGTTGCTGTGAAGTGTGTGTGGCTGTGCAAGGTAGGTCAGATGAAGGCCAACAGCACTAAACCCTTGTTAGCCCTGCCTTATCTGGAGTGGTGCAACACACACACACACACACACACACTAGTAGCTCACACATGCACACACATCTCTCCAACAAGACCCAAGTTAAGCCTTCGTCTGTGCCTGATCCTTCATGCATTTGGTATGACGACATGCCATATACTGCTGGGATGCGTCATTGGCTAATATCTCAGAATGTGTGTATGGATATTCCAATAAAAGTTGAGACGGCAATAAATGCTATATGTCAAGTAGGCATCTTTTTTTTCTTACCATCAGCTGCCAGTAAATACTATAAATGTAAAGGCAGTGAGAGCTATGATCCCAGATTTTCCAGTCAGAGTTATCGAGCTCCAAGCAGACAGAGAAGGCAGACACACAGTCATCCTGTTGTTACACTGCCAAGTAGTCAATGTCTCACATCTGTTTGCTGTTACATACACACGTATGCATGCACAGACACACACACAGTATACCATGCACTGTACGATGCATTCTGTCACAAATAAAATGCACACACCAACACCTACACAAGCACAGCTTCAGTTTCAAGAAAGCCTGTATAACACCTACACCAACCACCCACACAACCGCAACAAGTTGAAGTACCAAACTGCCAGTATTAACTCAATGCTGAGAAGAGTATATTATGTTATTAAATCACATTTTAATGCTTTGAAGTCAACTTGAAGAACCTCAGATTCAAGTTTATTATTTCCTGAAGCAGACAAACAGAAATTTGGATTTCCTCCATTTAACCAGCCAATCTGTTCCTGTGACAGATGAAACTGCTTTCACATAATCAACAATGCCCAAATATGGTAAATAAAAAAAATCATTCTGTACACTCATCTCTACAATTTAAGTTCTCAGAGAATAAGAAGCCACAAGCAGTGACGTCACTGATTCAACTGCATATGGGTCATTCTGACTTAAATGGCACTTTCACATCAATAGTATAGAGGTGTAATTCCCCCACCACCAAAAAAATGCACACTCACAAACACACACTTCTGATCCTGAAGGATTTGGCTGCTGCAGACGCAGTGACAATGTGACTGTTTTGGCCTTTGAAGTTAAGAGTCAGTAAACCTCTTGAGAAACTGGCTTCTATCCTCACCCTGTCTCCACCCCTCAGTCTGCAAGTAAAGAGAGGCTTCCCGAAAAAGCCTCATTATAAAGTCAAGAGAAGAGATTCTTGTTATAATGATCTATTCAAAAAGCCTTGGGCCTCTGTGTCAAGTCCAGAGATTGTATCTTCTTTTGGGAAATACTTGCTCATTTCCAAAGCATCAGCCGTTCATGCGAGTCTTTAATAGCATCCCATCTCCTCAACTCTCTTTTCCCAGTGACACGCTGCACTGTTTGGGATTAAAGCTCCGGGTTTTACCGGATGAGATATCCTGACTTAAAAAGAGTGGAATTGGGGAAGTCTAGTATGCTTAGAAAGAGACAGAGAGAAAGACTTTGACATGACTTTGAAAACACCTTTTCATTCTAGTTACTCACATCCATACGTGTTCACATGTTCATTCAGACAGAGAGACAGAAAAAGGCAGAAGAGTGTAAACATTCGTCATCTCTTCACCTCAAATAGTTGTCTCTGTTTAAAGAATGGCTTATCTTTTTTTACCCCTTGTAATTTGCAATCCATCATCATGACTCATCATCATCATCATGACAAAAAGGCAGATTTTGAATTCCTGGAGACAGGCGAAAAAAAAAAAAAAAAAAAAGACAGGAGCAAGCTATTATAACATGACTTATGAGAAAACTGTCTGACCGTGCTTTCCTGTGTGATAAATATGCTGTAGGTGTATGTTGCAAGCACAGGAGGAAAAGGAGGGAGCATCTGGAGGGCAACACTGGCATCCTGAGGTGTATGGCGCATATATATATATATATATCCCCTGATCAGCCTAAATGACAGATACCTTAGATGCCTTCCTCCACTGCCACAGACTCTCTCGCTCTGAACTGCCTGCCTTGCTGGAGGAGCACTCAACTCCTATCATCACCTCCTTTGCCCCTTTCCACTCATGCATGCCAGAAAATGTGCTATTTAATCACCACATCCTTTCAGAGTAGAACAGAAACACTTAACTGGACTACTTCTTTGCAAGAATCAGAATAAGAAGCACATTTTCTTTTGTACATGTTTAGGTCATATCCAAAATACAAGTGACTTAAAGCAACCGGTGATGACGGGTTACAACCAAACAAGTTGGCAAACACTGGTGCATACAATCAGTTCCTAAGTTTAAAAAAAGTCAAGAACGCAGTAAGAGGAATCAAGGAAATCAGGAATCTCTATTTAAAAGTGTGTGTTTCTTGGCTTCAATCCATGTCTCTGAACTTTAACTTCAGTGTGTTTGGGTGCATTCATTACTGTACTGTATGTGTGTGTTCCTACATGCATATGTTTTCTTCTGGGACTGTGAACGTAAGCCTTAGCACAAGGCGCGTGCCTGAGTGAACCAATATTTAAAAAAAAAAAACGCTAAGCTATTTTTTGTTATCTCAATGTTAACATTATGATCATACAAGGAATTTCATCAGTCAATAGGGATATGGAATTTGCTAAGTGTGTGTACCTATGTGTGAGCACACAGCACTGTGTGTGTGTGTGTGTGTGTGTGTGTGGGCCCGGCTCTGTATGTTTTGGCCCGGGAACTGTGGGAGTGCGTTTATCAACAGCAACACAGTCCCAGGCGTCCCTGAGGACCCGAACACTAAAAGCCACTCTGGTTCCCATGAGCGCCTGGCCCACGCAGCCTGTCACTGGATTGTATTGGTGTCTATTGTGAAACTTGATACAAACAGTAAATCACTGCTTAATTACAGCGTTGCCATGATGAAATTACAGTGCGATTACACACACACACACACAGGCCACATCAACATAGTCAACATGACGTCGGTCCTGTCTCCGCGTCTCTGAGATGAACACTTCAAAACAAAGTCTTTAATCAGGATGCAATCAAAAAGTACAGACTGGGAAAGCGAGAGCGTGGGATTGGATTATTATTGTAATTGTAGCTAATTTTACTTTGTAGTATGTTGTCATTCTACACTCACTGTGACTGTGACCTCTAAACATAACTTCCACAATCTATCTTTACTGTGTTCTCATTCGTGAATGAGTTATAATTAGAGTAAACAAAGATATTTTGCTTTCAGTGTCTTCCATCTCTATATACTACAGATTGAGTTGACATAACAGTGGAATAACAGGAAAAAAACATAAATTATCTTTAGACATCAAGATGCACGCCCAATCATATTTCAGTTCTTTAGTTACTTCATAAGAAATGAAAATAAAAATGTCCAGATACAAAAAAAGAATAAATTAGATCATATACGGGTATGATTTAGCTGTTAAACTTTAATAATTTCCACTTGCAACAACTCCTAAAACGTTCACCATCTTAGTTTTAGCTTGTTAGCATGCTAACATTTGCCATTACTTGGGGCTGATGGAAAAGTTATGAGTTTTGCACATATTTGATCATAAACCAAAGTATTGGATGAAATTTGGACCCGATTGATGATGATGATGGTAGAGGACTGATTTAATGGCTTACCAAAAGTAACTATGAATGTCTGTACAAAATTGTGTGCCAATTATTTCACAGGATAAGTGTAATACTCTGCGAGGAAAAGTCAGGTGATCGCCAAACTCAGTAGGCTTCATCCTCTGTATCAAATTTCATGACATCCACAGCAATTCAATAGTCGAGATATTTCAGTCTGAACCACAAGTGGTGGACTGACCAACAGACCAACATCCCTAGAGCCATGGTGTTAGCCTGGGTAACAATAAAAATCTGTGGCTGTGCATTCCTTTAGCAATTTCCATTCAGTGATGCAAAACTCTCAATGATTTAATACAGATGTAGTAACTTTTAAGAGTAGAGTTTTAACACTTTTAAAAGAGTGTGACACTGGCTGCTGACAAATAAAAATTGTGTTATTTTTACTATGACCAGCCTGGAAGCCCACATCGTTCACCATAGAGGGAAAAAAAAAAAAAAAAAGACAGGCTAAATAAATGAAAAAAAAAAGTCCAGAAATCCAAAAAGCAAAGAAAGAAAGAAAGAAAGAAAGAAAGAAATTAAAGGCCAGTAGGTGTGCAGGTGATGTGGCCACAGCTGCAGCCGTACAACAAGCTGTCTTTGATTCACTGCAGTTCAAACACATAGCAGGAGAATCACCTCACTGATGAAAGAACGCCAACGATATCAAACTACCACATCTCAGCTCTCCAAAGAATGGGGCACTGACGAGTACACACACACACACACACACACACACACACACACACACACACACACACACGTGATCTTACAATTGTACAATAATATACAAAGGGCTCTCATAGGAGGAAAAAGGAGTAACAGTGAGAGCATAAATATATTTATACCAGCATTACATGGATGCAGAAATCCCCTACTGAATATGGACTAATTTCTTTTTATACACACACACACACAAACAAATCCAGTGATTCACTTTTGATCAAAGTCAGTGACTAATGTCTCTGCTGTTTATGCCCTGAGGGACATGTACCTGGACAGATGAGAAGTCATAGGAAGAAGATATGAGGGAAAGAGATGAACAAAAGTGTTGTCAGTGCAGATCAGAAGACAGATGAAGGAGATACAGAAGATAAAGGATGAGAGGCAATGCTGAAACAGTTTTTCCTTGTAAGACAAGTAAAAGTCAGTCCTTTGTCCTTATGCTGAGGGCTGGGAGGATGGGAGAGAGAAGCTATGTTTCCCTCCAACTGTCAAAGAAACTTTAAGTAAACTTTACAAATGTCACTAAAAAACCAAAGTGCTAAAATTCCTCATTTCCAACAGCTGGGCTTAAGTGAAGAAACAGGCTTCCTGAATGTAAAAAAAAAAAACACACATCCACAAGGGAAACAGAAAGACATAAGCTGTTATTGTCTTTTACTGTCAGCAAATGTCGCTCATATTTCATCCTTTCACCAAAAAAAGGGGAATTAAAGAAACTCATCTATGTTTAAATTGATATCCAATAAGGCAGTAACAGAAAACTTAAGTATGTACACAGTAACAGGTGGGGGGAAGACATCTGACTATTTCAGGATGCCCAAAGACATTAAGACATTTCTGGTGCAAGGTAACTAAACCATGCAACAGATCATGCCAAAACAATCTGTTTTTTGTTTTTTTTAAAAGAATCCACTCATAGTCTAAAAACTGTTTTGCATGATTGGTAATTTATTTATTTTATTTATTTATTTTATTTTTATTTTAAACTAAGTAGACCAGGGCGGGCGGAGGGGAGGACAGGATGTCTCCGATGTCTCCAACACATCAGAAGAGAAAAATAAAGAGTTCGTCTCAGGAATTCTTTGTGCTCAGTTCTCAGCACAATTTGATCTTACTACCAGTTGAAGTTAGTCTCATCTGTCAGCAGTGTCAGTAACCATAGTAACCATCAAGATGTAGCACTGACAATGAAACACACACACACACACACACACACACACACACTGATCAAAGTAAGGGGAAAGTTATATAATTAGCATTCTTGGGTGTCCGCTGGGGTTTTGCCACTTTGTTTTGTTAGAAAAAGAAACTACTTGATTCTGTAGTTGGCAAAAGAGCAACTCCACTAGAGTTACTTAAGTTCAATGTGTTGCATAAGGGCAACTTGTCGACCTGTTTACTTTATGCCTATTTACTTTTCTCTCCGAGACTTCCCTCCACTTGTCTTTCTCAAACCAGCAGTCTCCAGGTTACGAGCTCACAGCTGCAGCCACCAAACAGAAAAACTCTTCCCACGAACTCGAGGGCTACAAAAACAAACGCACTTGATGTCTCGTATGCGAATTGGCAATCGCGCCGTGTACGTATGCCGACAAGTCAAAAGGTAATATACTGTATCACAGACACGAACAGTCAAGTCCAAACTGTTACAAGCATGTGTGTGGAGAGATGGATAATTTGGCTCAAATACACTTGGTTAAGCAAGAGACAGACTGAAGGCGAAACAGCAACAGCAGCTATAGAAACTGAGGGGTTGGTCTTTCCAAACAAGCCTGGAAATACATTTATGCAAACACAGAGAAGCATACATGCCATGTTAAATATTATAATAATATACATGTAACTGTTATTAAATATATCAAATGAGTAATTATGAGAGAAAGAATACAGTGCAGATCCAGTTAGTGAGGAAGGATTTGGTTGAAAGTATCTCTGGTTTATGGCAAAGTCAGTTGTACTGATCTCCACTGTGTTGCAGAGCAGCCACACACACACACACACACACACACATAAACAGCCACTAGTGGTCAGACTGGCAGGCAGGAGGGAAGCTTGAGTGTGCTGGGATCTGACCAGTTCACCGTATACTGGCTGCCAACAATCCACCACACACACACGCACAAGTATTTAGACAGAAACACACACCACAGCTTTGTCCAACCAGTGTCCCTTTGCATACAATATATGCATACATATAAGCGCAAGTGTATCAGTTTAAGTTCGTGTCTGCAGGGCCTGCGTGTCCACATACATATGGTGTGCGCGTCTTTTGTGTGAGCGATTGTGTTACAGTGTCCTCTAAGTGTGTATGCATGGGAGTGGGGAGTTAAAGACACAGTATAAACAATGTAGGGACTCCCTTGGCTTGTGTTTACTGACCGAGATAAAGGCTGTCATTCCTCTCTCACCGCCAACCTACTTCCTCCTCTGTCCAACCAGAGAGAGGCAGAGATGCACTTAAGCCTTGGCAATGTCAGAGCGATATTATCTTTCCAATAAAGCTTCTTGAATGGATTTAGATTAAACTGAGAGAGAAAAACAGATCACTGACGAGAGGGCACACGGGTGCAAGTCAGCCCTCCTTGTCAACTTCTCCCACTGCATTTTAATGTACTCACAGCACTAGAAAAACCTTCGCCTTCATATTCTGCTCTGAGATGCTGGCTGGCATAACAAACAGGAGCAAAGCCTGAAATAGTCCCCGCCCCCACCCCGCCTCAGTTTCCCATGCTGCACTGGAGGTATTTCCGTGGTGAAGCAAATTCCCAACGTTGGATCAAATAATTTACCCACGTCTCTTTCCACTTCCCTCTCTCTGTGAGTTTTGCTATGTTCATGTCAGTCCATCTCTGATGCCTTTCCATCATGTCTCCACACTATCACTCCATATATATATTTTTTTACCTCTTCCTCCCTCAGTTTCTCTCCATCTGTGGTGGGGAGTGAGACACATGGTCTACCCACACTGACCAACAAAAGTAGCCCTTTGCCTCTGTCATTTAGGCAGCCTGTCTGTTATACAGCTCAGGATGTTGCAGGCCAGGGCATCCCACTGCTTCAAAGGAGCAGACTGTCTACATATGATGCCACACGTTTTGGATTCGTGACCTTTCTTAAAAGTTGATTGCTATCTTTCTAATCTCTCTTGCCTCTGTTTCCCAATCTTTATTTACCCGAGGGGGGTTTACTTGTACACATTTACACCTTTGAAGAACTGTAACCACAGTCTAACTCTATAAACCCAGAAAAACGCAGCGCAGGCTTCATCTGCTTCCACTGTGAGAAAACACCAGAGAGGAGAAGAAGTAATGAAAAGAACAGGAGAGTAAAAGGAGCATTAAAAGCAGCAATAAAATATTTTTAGCTTAAGACCCATTCATGTCTCGAAAGAGGGCCAAAAGAAACCACACAACCATGACTATGAATTGTACTGTTAGTTAGTTAGTTACTACTTTCTTTCCTTCCTTCTATTTCTTTCTCTTTCTTTCTTGGCAAGTGCCCCCGCGCCACTGGAAAAATGCCTGGTTCAGATGTGTGTATGTGAGAGTGTGTGTGTGTAGAGTCTGGACAAAGAGAGCCAGTGTGGACAACAGAACACAATCAACCACTCAATGGATAGCTATTAACTCATCGCACACAAACACACACACAAACACACACACACACAAATTCCAGAGTCCACAGACGAAAAGCAGTGACATTCAGACCTGACCAACCAATCAGCACATTTTACCACAGCTACAATGGAGCCAGTCAATGAGCAGTAGAGGACGATGGCAGATCTGTAAACCAAAGTGTTCGGCTCCTCATCCCTGTCTCACTAATCTTTGCCCTCTTTCCCTCCCTCCTTTCATTCTCTCCGTCCTCCTTTTTTCCCAGGGTGGATCTCTCAGTGGTTAAAGGTGGTTAGGAGAGGCCATCGGGCACAGTCCACCTCCCACACACTCATGTATGAATCACACTATTGTGGACTGGGTTTTGAAGACTACATCCAACTACCATGCAAATTGTTGTTGTTGTTGTTTTTATTATTTTCAGGTCATGTTAGAGTGGGTGCAAGATAAAAAGGAAGAGGTGAAAGAAAAGACATTTCCATATTATTGTTTATCACTCCATATTATCTCTCCAGTTCACAGTAAAGTACAGCTAATGATAAGTTAAATCTTAACTAAATCTGTGACATTATCATGAAGTCCAAACACAAGCAGTTAAAGCACATGAAGACAGTTTCCTTATGCAATCGGTGTTTTCTCTCTTGATGAACACAGGTTGGAAAATAACTGGAATCATCCTTTAAACTATGCATAAACGTTGGATGTTGTTCAAGAAAAAAAAAACCAAATTGCCACAATTGGAAGGACATGATTTGAACTTTCTGTCAGTTTAACTATGGTAGTAACCATTTTAGTCCATATTTCCCATCTTCACTTCACGTCAGTTTTAGCCTATAACAAAAATACATGGTTTCCAGGAGCTGCCATCCAGCTTGTGTGACGTCATACGCAGCCAGCGCCCGCCTGGTGGGATGATGGTCCGTGGTTGATGTTGTGTTAACACACATACTTCTCTCAATTGCAGAATGGAACTTATGATACAGTGTGGGTGAATATTAAAAGTTGGAAGAACTAATTTTACTGAACAAGTGCACTTAATGATAAAGGCTGTGACAACCAGGCAGGAATGTAACTTCAGCGGCCAATTGACATGCAACTCCCTGTGTGACCCGCCCCCCCAAACACACACACACACACAGTCACTTCTCACTATCACACTCACACTTTCCCTGTCATGTCTTCATTTTTAGCAGCCGGCTGTGTTACATGGAATACGAGACGACCACACACCCACACATACTCACACACACACATATGCTGCTGGGAAATGTGAATGACTCTGTCACTAAAAGTGCTATGAAGACACTAAATACAATAGTGCCTTATGCTGGAGTGATGAGTAACTCTTTCTGTGTGTGTGTGTGTGATTGTGCACATGCGTACGGGAGTGTGTGCTTGTTTGTGTGTCGGACAGACAAGCACAACGCGGGTGCAGAAAGCTACATAAATCACACCATGAATCAATTAGAAAGCATAAATGCGAGAAGACCTACAGCAGTCAGCAGACTGATACACAGCTTACAGACACACCACACCCGCATACAAGCACACACACATCCAGACAAATAGCCTGACACACACAAAACATATAAAATTCGAAGTGCATTTAAATTCAAACACAGTTCACACCTTTTATTTTGCTATTACATAACTCTGTTATTGAAGGCACTTATGGTAGCAGCTATTGTATACCGCCCTGAGTAGTATTCACAAATATTCATCACTATCAGTGCTTCTTTCACTATGAGGCTCGTCTTTCTATATATAGAGATGCACACATTCAAAGCTAACCAACAATTTGATTGTACAGTATCTACTACAATAAAATGTCCTTGATGCCAAGTTGAATTTGAACAGAAGACAGCACAAAACAGCACATCCTTTACAGATTCACAATCCATTAGCCACATTTTAAACGGGGCACTCAGTTTCAGTGTTGCACTTCTGCAAAGTCAGGAAACTTATAAGAGACAAACTTTTTTTGGAAAACTGAAAGCTGAGATATCCTGAATTTTAGTCCCTGTGGGTCCGACTCAGAAAATACTGAAAGATTTATTTGTATAGCACTTTTTTTTCCAAAAAGTTACAAATTGCTCCCAGTTTATGGGATGAAAATTTCCAGTCTTTAAGCCTAAACTGAGAAAATCCCAAATAACAGGTTTTAAAACTGCGTCTACAGAAGATACTAGTAATAGTCCTATAAGAGTAGAGTCATAGAGTAGTAGAAGAAAGTGCCACTTTCATTTTCATTACCTCTATGTCCTCACTCTAGTCTGCACATTACTGTGTTCAATTCTCAAAATTAGAAACCGTGAGCTTGGACTACAAAAATGATGGAGTGCACCTTTATCATGATAACAATATATATAATCTTAATTGCATTATGTGACCACATAAATTAACAGGCATATCTTATTTTGCTAAATGCTGAATTATTTTGTAATCAAACACATAACTTAACATTTACTGAACAATGCTCATCTTCCTCGGCTTTGTCACACTGATGGATCTAAATCTAAATATAATAGAGTTATTTCTTGCTTTCGCTTTGGTAACAAGAGCGTATGTATTCAATGCCAAAAAACGGATACGAATAGAACTGACATGAACAGGAATGAAACAGGACATCGTGAGTATGCAGTTTGTGAATCAGCCCCGTTGATCCAGCCTACATCTGTCTACACTAAACCACCACGACCACAGTCATTACTCCATTAAATCAGGACACTCCCAGTGGATCCCAAAGGGATATTGTTGCTAGGCACTTAATGTTCTTTCTCACACATATATGAGAAATGGATAAAAACCCAGATTAATATCACACATGAATGCATACCCATAGACACACATGCACGTCACACACAAAGCTCGGGAACGACAAGCACCTGTGAAAAGACGCACATCTGTGAGGGACTGCAAGAAACCGCAGCTCACATAAAGACGGTTTCAAAATGGACTCAGACCGTCGCCCATCCGCCCACCTATCCGCCCACAGACCGTCGATGCTGGAAACAAGAGACAAAGTAGCTGATCAGTCAACTTATCCGGAAGTTAAAACAAATGCAGCAACTTCCTCCGCAATGTGTAGAGGAAAAGAAACGGAGAAGGAGAAATAAGAGTCTGAGACCAGAGGAGTTATCAGAATATACTGTCATTGATTTAAAGTGGATGAAATTGATACCAACGATCATTTTAACATGAATAATACAAAAAAAAGACAGCATCTTCTGATATAGCATCAAATCTATGTGAAGGATGACAACTCATCTAGCTCACATTAAATGATGAGCACTGAAATCCGAGAAGAAAACCACAACTACTGCTGATCATTAGAGGAACGATGCAAACCGCATGGCCTCCCACATACACACACTATCGCTCTCCTTAAATGTGAATTTACTAATTCTCTCCCTGTGGACTGAGACTCATGGAAAGGTTTACACACAGAGTAGATGACCCCCACCCCCCCAGCTAGTTTACACCAGTAATGTATTCCTCTGGTTCAGTGCATCCATAATGAGGAATGAAACACACATGTTTTGTTTGGGGTTTTCACAGGATTAATCAGTTCATCTTTCAGACTTAGGCTAAAATAGCTCGCGAACAATAGTTCAAACCCAAATTTAAGAATTATTCTGTCAGTTAACTAATCAGTGAATCCACCGCTCGATTCAGCACCGCATTGTTTGTTTTGATTGGCTACGATGAGGGTGTTGGTGTCTACATGTAAATGAGTATGTTTGTGTGTGACAGTCTGTGGTTGGTGATGGGACACACACACACACAAACTTCCACATTCCCCACAGTTCAGGCAGAGTCTTTGTGGCCTTTCAAGAGTCAGTGTGTCCAGCCAGGCTCGAGTTACAGTAGACAAGATCCTCTCACTCCTTCTCTGACACACACACACACACACACACACGCGCACACACTTTCAGGCATCCATCATCTTTACAGAGGCATTCACTGAACAGGCCAGGGAGCAGCCAAAGACCATCGGTTTTGTTGCTCTTCTCTGACTTTCTGACTCATTCCTGTGACTCTCTATAAGAATAACAAAAGGACAGAAACAGAACAGAAAGAAGCAAACTATCCCTATACATATATATTGTGTCAAAAAGAAAAGCGCAGAATAATAAAAAAAATGGTGCTATGCAGTGACTCATGGACTGTGACACCTGAGCTGTTCAGCTATAGGGTGAATCAGCAAGCCGACAAATGGACGGAAGCAAACACAGACACACACACACAGACACACACAGACAGACTTAACTGGACTGGGTGGTACTGAAAACAAATCATGAAAGAGATGCATGTAAAGGAGACTCGTGTGTCAGCATCATGGAGGGAAACGCGTTCTAACTTGGGAGCACAGCGTCACAGTTGCTATAGTGGTTTTATTCGTGGAGCTCTGAATTCAAGGGTAATACGTGATGCGGCCTGCTGAGGTCATTATGGGTCATCATTAAAAGGTGTGTGTGTGTGTGTGTGTGTGTGTGTGTGTGTGTGTGTGTGTGTGCATCTATTCTAGGAGAATTCCAGAGGGGAGACCCTGTGACTGACCCCCACCCCACCAGGATCTGACAGGATATCAGCACCCGGGAACACACATACGGACACATATGCACATACACACAAAAAACAAACACACACGATGTGAGTGTCAAAGGACGAAAACATATATTCACAAGGAGACAAACGATGCTGACAGACTGCGAGCAGCGCATGGATGTACCGTATGAAGAGAGCAGACACACCTTATTCAATGGCAGCTAAACTGTGCTTTAAAGCCCAATATCCAACAGCAATGTCTTACACTGGTTAGTAGGATATATATATGTTATCCACCAAGATGCATTGTTAACATGCATGTTTTAATAATGCATATATGGAAATAACAGTTGTATACTTGTTGTATACAAATTGACCTCCCTCTTGGAGTTTTACGACACCAGTCTGTATCTTTGACTCTATAGGCAAATTAAAGCTAGTATTTAAAAAAAATAGCACAAGAAGTTAAACTGACTGGAAACAAACATGAGAGACCATGTTATTAAAAAAAATGATTTCACTTACATGTCTATTTTGTTGCAGGTCCCACTACAATCTCTAAACTTCATGTGACACAACAGGAGAATCCCTCTCTAAGTCGAAACACAAATACTTCAATAAACGCGCCCAAATGCTCAAAAACACCGCAGCTGACGGCGCAGCCCGTAACGCCAAAAAAAAACCACGAACAGCGCAGAGCAGACGGTAAACACACGGTAAAGTTTCCAAACACAGAGAAGAGGAAACACTGGTTCTGACACCATCTACCTACCTTATTTCTCTCCCCTCCTGTGTTCACGACTCCCGTTTTAGCCGTTTCCAAACTCTGTCACGACGAGGCTCGCCGCAGACTGAGAGATCAAACAGCCGCTTTACGGTAACCTGGGAACAGCAGCGCGAGGACGGACGTTTGCTCTCACATGCAGCGACTCCGTGTGTGAACGTGTGGGAATATGTGTGTGTGTGTGTGTGTTTGTCTGTGTGTGTGTTTGTGTGTGACAGTTCATGGAGAGAATAAACCAAGAGAGGAGAACCGGGGAACTTAGGGGGAGTTCCCGTTAACAGACCGGCGGGGCGGGGGCTGGATGAGAGTGACAGGTCGGCCAGATTTTAGGTTCACAGCTCATTACGTTTGTGTGTGTGTATATATATATTCACTACTAGAGGTACTACACAGTATTTCAATTTGTCCAACTTTATACTTTTTCAGATTTTATTTTATTTATTTTTATTTTTAAATGTAGCACATTTATCTGATGGGTAGGCTATATATCACAAAATTTTAACCTACATACAAAACATATAAACTCATAAAATATGATTTTTTTTTCTCCCACGAATTAAGGATGCAAATAAGCGTTATTTTCATGATTTATTAATCTACTTATATTCCTGATTATTTGGTTCAAATGTCAAAAAATAGCAATAAATTAATAAATAAACAAATAAATGCAAGGGTGTTGTTTCCATATTGTTTGTTTAGTCTGATTAACAGTCCAAAAGTCAAATCTCAGATAGATAATCAATTTACTACAAGACTAAGAAAGCCTGCATTGAGATGATGAAGGCATTTGTAGGCAATTTTGCCTTAAAAAAAAAAAAAAAGTATTTAAATGTATCAAAATTTTTGCACATTGTTTTTGTCTTAATTTATTCATTGATTAATTGTTTCATATCTACCATAAATCACACAACAGTAAGGCTTGGTATTGTTTCAAATATCGCAATATTGGATCCTGGAAAAAA
The DNA here is from genome assembly GCA_036937835.1 of Pampus argenteus. Classification (NCBI taxonomy): domain Eukaryota; kingdom Metazoa; phylum Chordata; class Actinopteri; order Scombriformes; family Stromateidae; genus Pampus; species Pampus argenteus. The sequence continues at coordinate 16,330,614 of CM072873.1, forward strand.
GTTGAGTGTTGACCTTTTAGCTGATGTTTACCGTATATTGTGCATTTATTGCTCATCCAAAGGTCACACTCCTACAGTAGGCTATACAACCACTGGCTGTGACCACAGGTGAATTGAACCATGGTTGAAGCTGTGGGAGTAAACATGGTTATTTGTTAGAGTTGTTGTTGCTGTTGTTTCTATGGTGCAATGGCTACAATAGCTGTACCCTACTTCTTTACTGGCTTCTATTATTATTATTATTATTATTAGGCAAGTTCAGGAACAGCTTCAGCTCAGGCACAGCCGTGTCACTTCACTACACACACTCAACCCTTGTATGTAGTTATTGTAGTCACACCCATTAAAAGGGAATGCGTCACAACCTTGGTCATTATTACAATCAATGCCACAGTCATGGTTACAGCCATAATCATAGCAACAACTGTAACAATCCCGTGGCTATAGTCATTATCCTAGTTACAGCCTGTCAGAATCACAGCCATGGTAGCAGGCAGTCATACAGTGTAACAGTTAGAGAAGTAGCCTCCATTAGTGTCTTAGCATTAACTACTATGACACAAGATGAATCAGCCACAGCTGAGGGTGTGCCCACTTGTGCTGCAGTCATAACCAGCAACTGTAAATGATGTATATGAAATATTGTCGGAGTATGCAAAAATGTATTCTGAGGTAACATGTGAGCTTATTGTGAGAGAACGCAAAAGTAGTGCAAGTAGGCATCCCTCAAGGTCATAATAATCTCGTTACCACATCAGTCTCAGTGTGTAAGATGTATACTTTTGGGCCTCTTTCAATAATCAATGAATTATAAATTTATAAAATTGCAATCTTCAATTCAGGCAGCAGATAGAGTTTAAGCGCACAACTAATTCGGTACAAGACCTCTGTGCTCAAAATCTGTGTTTCTATGGAGACCAGGTAGTCGACTCCAGCAAAGACTGCAGATCATGATACAGTTCGAGTTGATAAATGTAGACAATAGGAATTTTTTTTTTTTTTTTTTTTAGTTTGACAGGGTTGCTAACAGTATCACCCACACAATGACATCAGATGGAGTGTTATTGAAAGTGATGGAAATCTGTTCAGTAGATACATGACTGCTCCCATGTTGCACATATATGACATCTGCTATTAGATCCATATGGGACTCCTGTGTCCTCTATCAAAGTTATAAAAGTTATAGGATCGGTTGAGGACACTTAGATTGCCGACTTGGAACTGCAGTTTTAGCACATGACCCAGTAGGGGTGAAAACCAGCTAAAAGGGGATATGCTCTATGGTTGTGTTGTCTGGTGGTGTGAAGTTACCATGCTGATGAATGAGAGTAAGACCTGCTGATGGATGGAAGATGTGAGGTGGATTCAATTTAAAGCACCCCGGCACTTTGAGCACGCACACACACACACACACACACTCAAAGATACACACTCACACCTAAGATCCCTCTCAAAATCCTGCTGGAATGTGTCTCCTATAACAACATTAACAATCACAAGGCACACGTCACATGACAAGAATGACCTGTTTGTGTGTGTGTATGTGTATGTGTCTATATATCTCTGAAAGGGTGTGTGTTCGTGTGTGTGTGTGTGTGTGCACATGCTGAATAGTACCTTGGTCTGCCCAGAAGGTAAAAATAACGCTCAATTAGGGGAGGAGTCCAACATTACAGGAAAGGAGCGAAAGAAAACAAGAAGTTGCCTTAAACACTTTGGACCACTTACATAACAAGTGATGGCAGCATCCAATTTTGTTTGCCATGCATAGAAACACTGTCCAGATATCTTACCATATGTATTGCACTCAGTAGAGAACAATAATAAAGGGTCAGTTAATCAAAATTTCAAAAAAATACATATTTTTTCTCTTATCTTTAGAGGCATTCAGTTACGTAGACAGATTGCTTTCATTTATGCAGTTTTAAGATATTCATCTTTACAGGGAAGATCTGTCAATGTAAGAGAATTTAAAAAAATGCTGTTAGTGGTGCCAAAGTAGTTTAACCACATCTTTTGATGTCAAAAATTATGGCAACTGAATGTCAAGCAAAATTAAAAAATATATATACATATATATATAGTTTTTATCAGTTTTAATGCTTGACTAAAATTCAAAGAAGACCACACCAGCCTGACATGGTGGGAGTTGCGGCACAGAGCTGAAAAAAAAGACGGAGAGGGCTGGAGGGATAAAAAGAAAAAGAGATGAGGGTGCTGACACATACTGACAAAATGGAACAGGGAGTGTCACTCACCACCTTACACACCAACACGCAGAGGCTACACACACACACACACACACACACACACATGCACGCAGTACATGAGATCTGCTTGCCTTAAGGACAAGACACCTGGATCTGGGGTTCTGCTGAAAGCAACAGATGTCAGAAATACAGCATCACATATAGAGCCATGAACAACAGGGTCACACACACACACACACACACACACACAAATGATCAATTATCCAGGACAGAGTCTGGTAGACAGTGGTGACCTTATTAAGGTACTAAGTCTACATAAGTAAATAAAACCCATGACTGCACATGCATTTATATAAGGCCTGCACATGTGTTTGCTGCCTATCAGCAGATTTTTTTCAAACTGTGCATCTGTGTCTTTATGTCTTTGTGACTTTGGGTTTTGTCTCCATGGGGAAATAGTTAGTAAAAGAGTTTTATTGGAGCGTTACATGTTACCAGCTGGCTCCTTTCTCTAGACCAAGATGCTCTCTTCCTGTCTTCCAGCCTGGCTCTTCATCATCTCTCTCGTCGACAACATCTCGAGGCCCCTCCACTGCAGCTCCTTCCCTTCAGTTTCAGTCCAAATAGTCTCATCCTTGCATCAATCCTTGCAATCAACAAATTTGTTAAAAAGAAACCCTACAAGCCACTACCACACAGACTTTAAGTGCTGATAAAATGGCAACAGTTCATATATTTATTATGTGAATGTGCATTCTGGAGGTGACCCTCACCATATGTCTGGGTATCTGCCTATTTATCTATGTTTCTTCTCTGGTTGCTGCCTACTGCATCACTCACACCCTCTTACCACCGCAACAGCTGCCTCTTGTCAACGTCGCTCTGCAGCAGCTGAGGATGAGGGGAGGAGTAGAAAACCACGTTTAACGGCCCCGATTCTGGCCGAAGGCAATGCTGGGCGGGGGGTGGGGGTTTGGTTAACAGAACATCAGGATCCCATTTAGACCAGAGAGAGAGAAACGGCCTCATGGGAGTGGGATGGGGCGTCGGCTGACTATGCCGGGGAGGAAATGGAAGATCGTGTGTATGTGTGTGTGTGTGTGTCTGTTTGTGCATGTTCATCTGAATGTTTTCTAATGCATGTTTAATCATAGCTTCTATATTAATCCCCACTGCCTTATGTGCTCTGCTCTGCATTGTCTTTAATGTGGTTGTTTGTGTACCTCTCTTTCTATTGAAGGTTGTGTGTGTTTGTGTTTCTGTGGTAAAAAGGCCACATCTTCCTCAGTAGAACAGTGCAACACTGTCCCCATGTACCTCCAGGTTAAAGGTCGGAGCTGAGGCATGCAGCTGTCCACATCAGCCTCTATCTGACACTTGACCTTTAACCTCTGCCCAGGCTGGTTGCCAGGCTGCTGCTTTTTCCAAACTGTGGGATGCACAAACTGAAGGACATGATGTTCTGTCTGCTGTGTTCGCTGGAGTCAATGGACTGTACCATCCATCTTCTAAAGTCCAGAATCCCCAGGAGACCAGTGGAAAACTTGAGTCTGACAGTAACGAGATATGAGCTAGCTCTGAGTTGGTGGTGGAAAGATTTGGTGTAGAACAGACGGGAGGAGTTTGAAATTGTGAAACTGGGGATAAAGAGCATATGAAACCTTTTCCCACCTCTACAATATGATTCATTTGTTCTTATGTCTTTCTGGCAGTGAACAGATCAGTATTGAATAGAACATTTCAGCCTGTGTGGTGGTTTTATATGTCTTCTATTTATTTACAGTAAAGCAAGACTTTAATTAATTCCTGAGAATACCATTAGTCAGAGCTAGCTTTTGCTCCTGGCTATTTTGTGTGGACATTTGATACAGTAAATGAAAAATGAAATTCGGAAAAATCTCCCTAACATATTGTTGGTAGTCGACTGGTTCGCTATGACTCTGAATATTAGCAGAATTAACATTGAAATAAGGCAGCTTTTTTTCCCTTATTTATGTTCTATAAACTATATACAAAGTATGACACACAAGTAAAAACAGAAGTAAAATGTAAAGCAAGTGTAAAAAATAAGAAAAAGTTTTCCGTAACAAATATAATAACAATGTACAAATAAAATCACTAGATCCTTGCAATTCTTCTGTCAAAGAGAGTGTTATTGTCCACCGGGGTTTAGCTTATTTATAATAATCTTCTTATTAGAAAATATCACAATTCTCACTTGCTACATCCACAAACAAACACAAACACATTGCATGTTTTAATAGGTGTTAATAGCACATAGGGGGAATTCAGCCAGTGAAATGTTTAATTTCACCATCATCAGTTCTTTTGTTTCACGCCCTTATAGGAAACAAAGCCACGTCTTGTATTGCAGGACCGATTGATTTGGGACCAGTTCAATTGAAGCATTAATTGTTGGAAGATATTCTCTTTTCTCTTTTTTCCATTGCAAGCAACCACTGAGCTATCAGACTAATTAAGATCTATTCACTAGTGTTTAAAACATGTTGAAACGTAGCAACATCACACCCTAATAATGCTGCATTTAGCTGGACTAGTACAAATCCTAAAGCCAAGTGTTGTGTAAGACCAGAAAAGGAAAAAAGAGAAGAAGATTTGAAAAGATTCCACAACACTAAGAAGATGACTGCCTTTATCAACAGCACAGCATTGTCTTCAGATTAGGAACATTGTGTATTTGAACGCATCGCACCAATAACAGCAACATTGTGCCTGCTTCTGTTCCCGTTCTTCCAGACACCTTGCTTGCAGAGGGCAGAATAACAACAGGTTGCTGTTTGTCATTTCAGAAATAGAGTCTGCGTGCAGCTGAAGGATACCAACTGGCCTTCTGTCCATGACATTCCTGAATACCACATTACATTATTGTCAATGCGTGACACACGGATTCTGCCCTCTATCTTTCTATAAAAGAGCAGCAGCAAAACCGCCCTTCAACAACATCGATAACATCTTTGAATCACCTCAATCTAAATCTAAATCTAACACTGGTGGCAGGATGCCTAAATTCAGAGCTTCCCTTTGCAGAACCATTGAAGTACATTGAAGTAGTGGAGGGAAAAGCACAGGTGTTACTAATAGTGACTGTGTTCGATTCAACGGCCCCTGTGAGCCGTAATAGTGTTACAATGAGCCAGCATCCACAACTGAAGCAGCCAAATGGAATTCAGCCATCATTAATCTAATCATTCACACCTGTCCTATTCCTGCCTTTCTTGACATGTCAAAATGTGTTCTGTGAAAAAAAGGGCCTATTAGCTCCAAGTATAGCTCCAAATTCAACATGAAAAGAGGTCTAATTAGAAAATAATAACTGAAAACATATGTGGGGCTGATGGATATTTAAATCATTTTACCTGGACCCAGCTGAAGTGCGTCCAATGGAAATCATAGCTTTGCTCTATGTCTCCCTGATGTACACCAATAGAGACACGGGCCTAAGCCACCATATGTGCTGGCATGCATTCATCCCGTCAGTGTCTCTCCCCATCAAACATATTCAGAGACAAACATTCCTGATTTTACATGCACAGAGTTTTATTCTCTATTCAAATTAATAAAACATAGATAGTCAGTTCCACATCGCTCATATTTTGTTATTTTCTCAATTGTTAACGCAACAGGTTGATGCAAAACATCTTTTGTATATTTTCAGCCTTGTCCTATTTAGATCCTGTTTAAGTATTAAGTTCACGGCCTTGGAAATCAGAATACCAGATGCAGGGCAGTTAATTCAAGTCAATGAGTGACTTGATGGGTAAAAATATCTTATATCTTATATCAAACACATCATCAAACACATATAAAGACTGTGTCAAAAAAAAAAAAAAGGTTGAACAACAAGACAGGACTGCTTGAAACTGAAAACCTCCATTTCTGCCTCATGGGTTTAGTCATGTTAAATGGCCATAAGTGTAATTCCAGTCAGCAACACAAGAGAGGCCCTCTCTCTGCCCTCCATACCACAGACTGAAGGGAGACGCCAGACCGACACGCAGGAGGAAGGAGGGGGGGGCGCAGAAAGAGAGGATTTCAATGCACACGCACACACACAGACGCAAGCACATATATCACATTAACGTTTACAATTCAAGCGTTCTGCTGACGCTCTCATTTGGAGGGATTTTTAGAAAGTGAGCAAGGTGAACAAGTATGGCATCTGACTGGCGTATGGCTTAAAGTGATCTTTTCAGTGTGACACACTTACCCCCCTGTCGGATTTAGGATTTCAAGATGACTGTAAAAGGGTCGCGGTTATATATGTGTCATGAGGAACAGCAGCTGTGGTCCCAACTGAAAGTGTGTCGGTTGCAATGGTGACAGGTAAACAGGTGACGTTTCACTAAAATATGGCTAAATACAAAAACCAATCCAACCTGAGACAATAAGTTGGTTTGACCCAGTGGTGGTTTTTACATTAACTGTTGTAAAACTTGCAAATTTGATGAAGGTAAAAGGTTGTATTACAGGAAATATTTCATGTTGTATATTATATGGAATATACATGAACAAATATATATTAATTTTGTTTGCCAAGCAGTCATTCACAGACAAAGAAAGTAGCTTATCCTAAATAGTTATATTACTTATGTTTTGGGGTCAATAAGACCTCAGATTGTTATATATATATTATTTGTGATTTGTAAGGTGCAGGGCCGCACAAATATACAAATTATAAAGAACATAAAGTATCAAGTTGATGAAAATATGTTTTAAAGCTGTTAAAGAGGATTAGCATCCAAACATCAGGGTTAAACTCTGTTGAGGATTATGAGACAAGAATGTAGAAGTAAAAAAAAGCCAGAAAGAGATCAAACGCAGCAGACACATCTGGTTGTGATACCAGCATCAACCACAAAACAACACTTACTTTATTCATCATCAATCTTTATTTCTTGGCACCTTTTTTAAAAATCTAATATTATGTACTTTGTTTCATTTTGAAAAGACATCGCTAAGACCTTCTGCATCCACCTTGCCATGTCTTCTCCCGGCTACAGAGCTAATCTGACATGGTCTGGTGGGTTAGCCGCTGTGTTTTGGAAAACCAGCCCAGTGCAGGGGTCACATCCTCATCAGCTCTGATGTTTGTTTACATTCTTACACGGGGCCACCAGGGACAGACAGTGTCCATTTAAAAATTAAACCGTGGGAACCCTGAGACTCTCCGCACTGTCGGTTATGGTACTGTTGGCACGGTTCGTTCAATATGATCCGGCTCATTAAAACAGATCAGATATTGAACACCGCCATATTTCAGGATACTTTGACCTTATCTTATCTAAAAACAGATGGCAAGACAAAAAAAAAGTAAAAGGGATCAATAATCTGTGAACAGTGATGAGTCTGATCTCCTGCCAGGAACTTGCACCGCTAATCCAATGAGACTTTAGTTCAGTGTTGATGTCTGCAGATGAAAAGGCATCAATAGTGACTGGGAAAAACACTTCTGGCTTTACCAGATATACAGGCTTAAACAGGCCACGATCGATTCCTTTTTCCTACTTGGTTTTATTGCATTGTTGTAATTGTCCTTTACAGCATTATTGGGTTTATGAATTTTTACCATTCAGTTTTAACAACTGAACCAACAATTTATTCATAGTTAAAGGTTATTAAACTAATATACTAATACTTTTCAGGCCAAAAGGACAGCGTTTACCTTTTTTTAACAAATATGTTGTGTTTCTAAATACTGAATCAAATTGATTTCATACCATTTTTTTATAGTTCTGGTATGATTATTACCCTATTAGGAGCATATTGTCATTTTGTCCTACTTATCACTTCCTTACCTTCGCATTATACGTTTCTTGATTTCCAATATACCACTGACATATTTTCACTCTGCTGTGCACTTCAGGAAGTTAAACATTTAGAGACTTCAATATCCTTCACCAGACTGTTATGGGAAGACATACAGTAAGCTCCAGGTGGAGCTGTAATCTTAGTCTAATTAAATTTGATTTTAATGAGCTCTAAATGGGCCTTTTTCACAGCAGACAAAACCAGGATCCTGTAACCGAAGCAGCTGTTGAGACCATCATTTTTTTTTTTATTATTTAGACCGATGCTTTTCCTTTCCTTCACGCTAACATTGCATCATGTAAGATAAATAGATGAATATGTTTTCTTGAAAGACAAAATAATGTGATTAAATTGTCATCATAAATCAGTATGTGTATTAAATAGTACGTTTATGAAGCATAGATCCATGTGTGCAGTTCTGCAGCTATATTGTGCCTCTCAGTGGCCGCATACATGTAATACAACTTTGCACCTACATGCAGCACAGCTGTCACTAAAAACGAAGTTGTTTTTTTGTCTTTCTGCATCCTACTACGACATTTTACCTTGAAAATACGTTAAGCAAAGAAGTAAAGAAAGAAACATTAAATGTCATTAGAGTGCAACCAGCCCAAAAATACACTTAAACTTAAAGGTAAAAATCTAGGTTTTTATTTAAAATCTTAATAATGAACACCAATAGTGATATGACCAGCAGCAATTATAAAATGATTATAAAACAGTGCTTTCAATAAGCCATAGATATTTAATATTTCATAACAAATTTTAAAAGTGATAGTGGTGACTACTTTTTTGACTGCAAATAATGAAGACAATATAATAATAATAATAATAATAATAATAATAACAATACATTATAAAGTCATAGTAGTATAGTTCAGATTTAGTTTATGTTATTAAACAATAAAAATTTGTATTTTTCTCTAGAAATAAATCTGATTTAATTTGGTCCAAACTGGCCAAAACTATTTACCTTTCCTAATCGAATGATAAATGTTTTATTTTGAAAAAATTCCAACGGAAGTTCTTAACGCCACGCTTTATCTGTCTACTTAATCATTTTCTGGTGTGATAACTGGATCCCGGTTGTCCCTCCCAGTCACACACGGTGAGTCTCAGCTGCAGCGGATCCTCTTCTGTCACAAACACTGCAGCTGTCATATAGAGACAGATATGAGGCTGTTGCCGGTTGTTGTTACGGTGTCACTGACGGTGGCGGTTGCTTATTACATTTACATCCCACTGCCTGATAACATCCAGGAGCCGTGGAAGTTGATGCTGCTGGATGCTGGATTCCGGACAGTGATGCACCTGGTAAGAGACAGTTTTCACAGACAGATGTGCCTGCAGCTGTGTTGATCCCTGCTGCATAAAATCTTAGTTCTCTGTGTTCATTATTTCTTCCTTTAAATAACGTCAAATACTATAATTAGCAGTTATGCTTTCTCAACTGAAGCACATCTTGTCCTGAAATGCCTCAGCATCATGCACAGTTACGGATTTAAGCAATGTATAGTTCACAGTACTTCTCTTTTCTTGATAACAGGGTTTCTTTTCATACTTGTATTGCGCTCATTAGTGATGGCAGGGTGAAATGTACCAATGTTGTGAAAGATCTTTCAGTTAGATTTTTTTTTTTTAACTGTCCTGATGTGTGTATTTAGTGCTAATTTGGGAGATTTATTTTAATTTTTTTTATTCTGGGCCTTTATGAGGACAGTGAACTCTTTACCTTCACCCTTGTTCCACATTTTGAAAGAGGTGCTGTGGAGCAAACAGCACTGGAATCAATTACTTATTACCACACTGGCTGAGGGAGGTTTCTGATTTATGTGCTACTTATGTAGGTGAAGATAACACTGCGTCATTTAATCTTTGACTGTATCCTCAGTCCGTCTTTATATGTTTGACTTGTTCACAGCGTCGAGTTTTAGAGGAAGATGCTCAAATGTTTCTGAACTGCACAGAGATGAATTGCCTTTTCTTCACAGCTGACAATTGTGTGCAAGAATATGTTCACGTATGATGAAATAGTTTTTGAAAGTATATTTTTGATAATGGAGTCCAACTTTATTCAGATACCCTAAATTGAGGTATGGGAGTCAGTATCAGGAGAGAAAAAGTGGGATTTTTTTTTTTTTTAATCTTTTAAAGGAAATCAAAGCACGTCTTGCAGCAGTGGTACAATCAACTTATAGAAATGATAATAAAACCTTTATATAAATCATTTTTAAACACCATCGTGTCTGAGTTTAATAGATGGCTTGTTTTTCGGCGCTGCTGTGCCAAGCAGCTGCGTCATCTGGCCTTGGTTGAACCTGAGTTGTGACAGTCTGAGATGTTTCTGGGTAGACACACTCAGACACATCAGTAAGATACAGTGCAGGAGGACAAAGGTGACCGGGTGAGACAGTTAGTATTTCAGTGTCTTAAGTCCCTGCCAAGACATAAAAGCATGTTATCATTCTTTTACCATTATATTTTCTCTGAGTTATGTCTTATTCGTATCTGTCCTCAGGCATCGCTGAAGGATTGGCTGGGATTTGACCATTACATCAGAACAATCAGGCAATGCACAGAGGGCATCGATTTTGCCACAAAGGGGTTCCTCGGCTATGAGTCTGGTGGAGGGGTTATGCCCGGAGTGAAAGTCAGCGACATCACTTTCGCTGGCGTCCCAGTGCGTGTTTACGAACCCCCAGCTGGAGGAGAGGGCCATCTGAGGAGAGGGTTGATGTATTTCCACGGAGGAGGCTGGGCCCTCGGCACTGCCAGTGAGTACGGGTGTTACTGGATTTTAAGAAAATACACTGGAACTCAGGAAAAAATGTAAACGATTAACAAGACCATAAGCATATTTTTTTTTCCCACATACAGTTATAGTATCACAATACGGAAAAAGGCTTGTTTGATGAGCTTTAAGATATTAAGTCTTTGAGATATTAAAATCTGTAGATGTTTTGTCCTCTCTTCCTCAGAGAAGGGATCATATGACATCATTAACCGGATGGTGTCTGACGAGCTCAACACTGTTGTGGTCTCCGTTGAGTAAGTGTGTCTAATCTTGCAACACTCCATTCTCCGTTTCAACAAGCGCACAAGACATTAGGACGCAGCGTGCTTACAGTCGCACACTCCAAAGCCTTCAGTTGCAACCTGTCTATGTAGGTATCGTCTGTATCCAGAGGTGAACTTCCCGGTGCCGTATTTAGACTGCCTCGCTGCTGCCAAGCACTTCTTGTCTCCGGAGGTTCTGGCCGGGTATGCGATCGACCCCGAGCGTGTGGCCGTGTCAGGAGACAGTGCAGGGGGAAACCTGGCTGCAGCAGTATCTCAGGAGGTATACACATAAGCCAGGGATGTGTGTAACAATGTAAATACAGTAAATATACTGCAAAGGAAAGATATAAAGACACAAAGCTTCACGTGTGTTCTTTATTTTCTCAGATTTCCAGCGATGACAGTATGAGCACGAAATTCAGCGTTCAGGCTTTAATCTATCCGGTGCTCCAGGCTCTGGACTTCAACACACCGTCCTATTTGCAGAACCAAAACATACCCATCCTCTACCGGTCCCTCATGGTCCAGTTCTGGCTGCAGTACCTCGGTGTTGACCTCTCCCTACAGTCCCAGTTTATGGTGAACAACCACAGCTCTTTACACCAGTCGACCATCACCCCAGAGCTGAGGGCACGGGTAGATTGGTCTGTCCTCCTGGCCCCGAAATACAAGAAGAACTACAAACCTCTCATTGTGGAAAAGGGGTCACGGGGGTTTGTGAAGGAGACGCCTGGGCTGCTGGATGTGCAGGCGGCACCGCTGCTGGCAGGGCCAGAGGTTTTGGCTAAAAGCCCACGGACGTACATTGTGACATGTGAGCATGACGTGTTGAGGGATGATGGCCTGATGTACGCACGGCGCTTACAGGACGCAGGAGTCACGGTTACCCACGACCACTACGAGGATGGCTTCCACGGGTGTTTCAGCTTTCCTTTGGAATTCGATGTAGGGAAGAGGGCGCTCAGGGGTTACATCAACTGGCTGCAGAACAACTTGTAGGGGTGTATATGTGTTTGTGTAAGTCTCTTAATGGGTGCATGCATGTGTGTTTGATTTGTGTACCAGTGCATCTCTTGCTTTGTGAATCATAGACTTGCTAAGGGCTTTTACATCTGCTCTTTGTATAATCATATAAGATCTAAGCTCAGGGCCCTCATGTTACTATAGATACACAAGGTCCACATGAGTACATGTGAAGTTTACATGATAATTAGGAGAAGCTTTATGTTTAAGTTATCTTTCTGCTTACAGTGGAGAAGGGCAAACACTGTACGTTAACATCAACATAGCTACCACTGTGATCTGCTAACAGAAATACATGATGCAGGTTTAACACAAGCTACTTCCTTTAGGAGGCATCACTTACACTGAGTCCTCTCCACACCACTCTATGTCACAAGTATTAGACATTATAAACTTATAACCTCATTTAACAGCTTGCAGTCATTTAGTCATGCTGGCTCCACAAACAAACAATGCCTTACCAGTGATTTACCTAAACTTAAAACTTAAATTAAGTTAACTTAAATATGTTTTGATGCAATCTGGGCCATTTCAGCAGCTTTGAGACTTTAAGAGTATTTCAGTGTTCTTGGAAAGTAAAAAGAGTGTTGAGGATTTTCTTTTGTATACTGTACTGTAAAGCTCAATTTCTGTGTAAAAAAAACAATGGAGGAAGTACTACTTGAATCTGATGCGTCTGATGGACGTGTAATATTGACATAATAAATATGAGAATTATTAAAACCATAAAAAGATTAAATTCCCAAAAGAAATTATTAATTTCTTTGTTAAGGTATAAACTAATTTAATCCATTTTTATGTAGATAGTATTCAACATTTTTGCGTTTCTGCAGTGAAGACTCATCTAGTGCTCCCTCCCTGTATTTATAAAAAAATATATATATATATATATATACATATATATATGAAACATGTCTTCCTGCACACACAATGCTGGCAGCTGACAATCAGTAACAAGATGCACTATTCCCTTAAATTTAATTTTAATCCTCTGCAGAGGTTCAAATAATCTCACTTTCACTTCATTTGAACATTTCACACGGGACACAAATTCTGCCCACTGTTGTGATTTATGAAGGAACAAATGAAGGGTGTCAATAAACAAAAACATGATGTCAAACTCATAAAGTGCAATTTGTTTTTATTAGTTACTTAGAAAATTAGTCAAGGTCCACCCGAAGCTATTTTTTGTGTTACACATCATCAGTCTATATAATCTTTGACTCGTCATATTTCATATCTGCACTAGCTCTCAGTCATTTTCAGGATCAGACATGCTTATGTTTGGCACCAGAGTCAAAATGTATTTCTGGGCCTAAGAAACTCCTGTAGCACCAGTTTTCAATGCAACACTTCCCTCTAGTGGTTTAAGACAAGTACAAAACTTCCTCCCTGGGACCTTTGAATCTGCCTAATTCTGTTTTAATACCAGGCAACAAAACTTCTATGGTCTTAACACACACTTAAAATCATATAATGCATTATTTGTAAAGACCTTATGTTCTCTCTAAATACATAAACCTGACCTGTAAACAGAAGTTTAACCCCCATAACAGCATGCCTAAACTGTAGTCTAACCCTCATGCTCACTTTAAAGTAAAAAAACAACATAAAGGCCAAAATGATAGATGATAGAAATGAGGGATTGCCTGATAAATGCTAACCTGTGTGTATTACATCATGCTGTTTGAGTGCTCCACATTCAGATACAGGAGTTTCCTATCAGGGAAACACCCTTCCACTGACACTCCAGCTTAAGTTATTGGCAACTGTCTGCATGAATTGTGCTGCTGAAGCACTTTTCAGCACCAGCGTTTGTTTCATAAGTGAGACAATGAGCAGCTGTAGTGCTCAGTGGGGAATTTAGGGAGATTCCATGACTTTACCAGGAGGAACGTTTGGAGGAGAAGCCTCAGGGGAGGGAGAATGGGGGAGTGGAGAAGAGAGGGTGCATGGAGCATGACCCATCCTTTAAATCCATTATGTGTCTTCTGGGTATCGTTCAAGCTCTTTGCTTCAAGGGAAAATGGCTTTTATTTCCAGAGAAGCCGCAGCTCTCTTTATGTTTACATTCCTCTATCCAATTGTTCTTTTAACTAATTTCACATTTAAGGTGTGGAAAAATACTTTGTTCTGAGTCACTGTGTCAAACGGTTTCACTGTACTGTGTGTTCCCTGCAGAGAGAGAGAGAGACATGTGTTTTCATTGATTTTTGGTGTTAACCAAAGGCTTTAAAGGGATGTTGTGACATTTCAGGAAATATGCTTGTTGGATTTCTTGCTGGATCCATTTACCAGCACGTCTGAAGCTAACTAATGAAATGATGCAGGGTTATTTGTGGGACTTGTAGAGAACTCTTGGGGGCATTTTGTCAGGCAACCAGCAGAGACTTCAGGAAATCACTACTCCCATCCAACAAATAGTCCAATACGTAACCCACCATAAAAACCCTAACTTTAGTAGTTTTTAACTCTTCGCCAGGTTAGAGGTTTCTCCCTGTTCCCAGTCTTTATGCTACTCCAACCAGCTGCAGGCGGCACCGCCTTCGTATATGTTATCAATCTCATGTTTTTCAAGGTTTTTGTTTTGACTTTTTTCTTGAATTGAGGGACATGAGACTCTTTATTGTTATTGTCTGCAATACAATGACATTTTGTGTGGCAACCCTCAGAAAACAGCAGAAGGATAGAGGATATTGTATTACTGTAAGGATTGTAAAGCCGCCCCCAAGATGGAAATGTGTGATTTGGGCTATAGAAATAAAAAATGTACTTGACTTTAAGCAACATAGCTTAGAAGTGTATTTCTTAACGTTTTTTATTTATTTAAGCTTTAAACCAGCAGAGGGCTAAAGCAAGTCTGCTGCATGTGGACATGTCTAGCACAGGTCAAAGGTCATCGGCATGAGTGGAAAGAGGTAGAAGAAAATGCTCAAACATTCCTTTAGATTAGTTGTCACTGCATTTCCGCAAACACGCAGTTCCACGAACACTCTCTTTCTGTTTGCCATGGGACTGTAGACAGGTATGTCTCTCAGGGTGTCATCTTCCATGCCTGAGGCCAGACATTACTCGCCTTTTTACCATCCTCCTCTCTGACAAGCCTGGGAATTGACTTGCTTAAGGGAACACAGGAAGCACTTATCACTTTTTTGTGTTGCTTGTTTGGAGTTTAATCAGTGAAGGAAACTAATTAAATACTTATTTCTCCCTTAACTATTGTGCACATTTCCAACTACATTTTCAGATTTATCTGGCTACTCTACTTCCTGTAAAATGTACGGTGCGTGTGCATATCTGCGTGAATATTATCGCTTACATGTGTGCCGGTGTGAATGTGTTATACATGCAGGTCCTGATTGTTGGGAGAGCCATGCACCCTTCAGGTCCACTCTCTCTCTTCCTCACGCTGACAATGGAGCAGCGGTTAGAAATGTAGTAATGAAAGTGCAGGAACCCCTCAAGGTTAAATTCTGCAGATTGAATGACTCCCTTGTGACATTACTACTCAGGGCTACACCAAAGCCCTAACAATGGCGGGTCATTTGGCACTAATCGTCTAGCATTCTCTCAGATCACCTGCACAATAGCAGGAAAGTGAAGAAAAACGCCTTTTTTAAATCTTACTTTCAAATGCTGATAATCTGCTGTCATCACTGCACTGACACCCAAACCTTCATGCAGTGATGCTGCTTTCAGGTGCTTCATTTTGACAACTCATCACACTTACAAGTTCTTTTGGTCTCATATGACAACACTGGTCTAGTAAAGAAATAAAAGGACGAATATATAGTATGTATATATTTATATTGATTATTAATTATTCATTTTCAATCAGTTAATTCATTAACAAATGCTCTGATCCGCAATCCAAGAATTAAGAGGAGAAATTGCACCTGGGTCAGTATAAGTTGTACATTAATGAACTTAATTTGCTCCTGATGACCAATAAACACTAAAATAACATTGTTCAACAAGTTTGTACAATAATTTGTAAAACTAACATTTTGAATGCAGTGTGAAAATAGAATGAAGTTAATGAACAACATCTTCCTACATCAACTAACTGTTTCCAGCCAGGACCTCCATGTTCTCTGTATACGCTTCATTTAGCAAGTGGAAGTTGTAAAAACAATTTGTAATGCATTGAAATGTTTTTGGCTGGAGATGAAAAAACAACAACAACAAAAAAAACCTAAGTGGACCCAGTAACAAATTATTGCTGGTGTTTGAACACTGATGATTCAAGTGCTACGACCCTATGGTGAGCTGCAGGGAGTGAACAATTTCAAATAAAAATACTTCTGCCTCTACATCTGCTGTGCACAACTACACCATTGTATTTAATGAGAAGCTATATAAGAAAATGTTCAGTTCTGTCCTACAGCAAAGAATAAAACACTAATAATTGTTTCAGTGTTTTTTTAATTTCTGTATAATTTTATGGCATTAATTGGATCCCAAAATACATACAACTGAATTCTATATATGCCTTCTATTCTACAGGAAACAGTATATTTAAATTCCAATATTTCCAATTAAAATCTGCCATATCCATATTTGTCATCTAATGTCATTCCCCTGCAACCCAACTGGTCAACACAACTCCTCTATTAATATTAGTCACTTGGTTTTGGTCAACTCAACTTGCAGTTTCCACATTTCCTGACAGCATTTGAAGGCGGCCTGAAGTTGCATGTGCAGCATTAAACTCCCCTCACATTTCTGTCTAATAACAGTGACATCTTGAGGCTGTTATAAACCTCCATACTTGTGCTCCACCTACCTGCTCTCTCTCTCTCTTTCTCCTCAGCTGAAATGCAGCAGGGCTTGATCTGACTTGTCCTTCTTGCTGGAAGTGCCTTCTTGCTCTTCGTGACTTGTCTGAGTGTTTTTCACACACACACACACACACACACGCTGCGATATGGCCATTTCCATTTCTCTCCAGGGTCTGGGACTCATCATACTCGCAGCAATCCTCCTCCAGACCATCGCGGTTGCCGTCAGTTTTATGTACTTCAACAAAGTCCTGAACACGGTAAGAAAAGGCGTTTGTTTTCAACCTTAATCCTTAAACAGACAGATAGTGAGCAAATTAACTTGGCTCATGTTGTCATGTTAACTTTACTTACAGCACAGAGCTTTCTAATGATCCACCATTCATTTTAAAGGGATACCATACCAGTTACATAAATTAAAAAGATATATTAGTCTCCTAATATAGGCATGGGACATTACCTGCAATATACTTCCATGTTTCTACAGAAATTAATTTCTGGAAGGAATTTTTTTTTTTGAAAGAGTGAATATTTAATGAGCTGTGGTGGTAAAAGTCTCACTTCACCATGCAGGAATTTTCTGCCCCTCACTTGGACAATGAGAGAGGAGAAAGTTGGGAAAGTAGATAACAGAAAAACAATCAGAGGAAATGGGACTACAGTTAGGAGTTGGAGGGTTGTGACACCCAAAAAGCAACATGTTTCAGAGTTGAGACAGATGTTAAGACAAGGAGGAAAAAAAAGTTGCTAAAACCTTCATAATGCTGATGGAGCTGATCCTGACCTCTGATAGTCACCTCAATTAAAAGTGATCACGAACCTGTGACATCCACCTCTACTACTGTATTTTGCTTCCTGTAATAACCAAAGAGTATAACCATTTTAGTTTTGCTTTCATTATGATGATGATGATGATGATGATGATGATACATATATGATACTATATATTGCAGTGAGTATTGGCATAAAAGGTTTTGCCCAACTATGGTACTAAAATCATAAAAAGCATGACCTAACATTCCCTATTGATACACAGACTTGTCAATTATTCTCTTTGATATTATTTTTAAAGGCAAATACTTATATTTAATAAATATTTGTCTCAAATGTAAAAAACTTGCATCTTTCGTCAGGTGAAAGAAAATATTTGTCTTTTTTTTGTTATTATTGTCTCACAAAAATAATTGATTGATCAAGGGAATCGATCAATAATGAAAATAACCATTAGTAGTATTTGTGGCTATTTTTGATGTCTTTTTAATGTTGACAGGTGCAGGAGAGCTTCTCTCAGAGCAGCGTGTCCTGTCTGATAAACACAAATATGGGCTCCGGGTACGAAGATACAGCAGCCGAGGACAAGAAGAGTGACCCCTGCTGGCAAGTCACGCAGCAGTTCCACCGCCACATTGAGAAGGTTTATGATTTTATTTTAATTTTTTTTTAAATCAAAATTTTTTCAGCTTTTATTTCCCAATAGGCTTTTTTCACAGTAGACATTAAACCTCGTCATTGTAGGAAAACCCCCAGATATAATAAACCACGACATCATTCACGATACCAGGACCCTGAAACCGAATCGGCTAATTCGGTCATCATTAATTGTATTATTCATACCTGTGACATGTCAAAGTATCTTCCGTATGAAAAGGCCTATTGCAAAATTTGATATAAGAGACGTCTGATATTTGTGGAGGGCAGGGTTTGTTCTGATCATATTTCAGAAACCACTCCAGCCTTTTTTTTTCCTACAGTGTAGCAGCATTTTTAAATAAAATGCATTTATTATATACTTTTCTTATTACTTTGTACATTACATACAGTTACAGGAGCCACTGGGGAACCATTATGCATCTCACCATTACTCCCCAGCAGCTCTAAATAACACTGACTCATGCGAAGGGGAATATTGCAGTTCCAGGTCAATAGGTGACATATTTATGCGTCCCTGAGTGAGGATGATTCCCTGCTGAACTATAAATGTTGTTAATTTAGAATTAAAGATCTTAGAAATTCCCTAAAGACAGAAAAAGCGAAGAACACGAGAAGATATGCGAACTCTTTCCCTCATCTCCGTCTCTCTCTCTGGGTGTTTTTCTTTCAGACGATGGCAGAAAGATTCCAGAAGGAGATATCCACTGCTATGAGAAGTAAGAACAAAGCCCACATTGACTGTCAATTACTTCTAATGGGCATAAAGTATGACTTTTTTTTCCACAAAAAAATGTTTTTGTTTGTGTTTCTCATCCATCTCCCTGTGTTGCCGTAGATAAGCTGACAGGAGCGCTGCCTGTCCTGAACCCTGCGGTCCAAGGGGTCCCTCTTCCCAAAGTTGCAGCCCATGTGATCGGTGTTGTCTCCTCCACAGAGCCTCCAACAGCAGAGGGTGAGGATATTTTAATGTAGTGTACCTCGACCTGTAAACAGCCAGGGCCAGAGGTGAGGAATGTGCTCCAAGGCTTCCCAGGCTGCTCTCAGATCCGGTCACCTGTCTGCAGATACGCAGCTGCTTTATTCTTATCACAGTTATCTTTTTCCTATGTGCTATTTTTCTCGCTATCCCTGTGTTGGATTTGAGGAATAGTGGGGGTCACGGTGTCCTTGTGATACTAACACTAAGGGTGCCAAAGTCAACAAATTTCACACTCTACACATAGGATTGTGTTGTCCACAAGGAATGCATTTTTAAATATTATAAATTGTGTGTGTGTGTGTGTGTGTGTGTGTGTGTGTGTGTGCTGTTGCAGGCCTGCGGGACAGCAGGGGGTACCTGGGGGAGCGCATCAGAGCGTGGGAAGGCCAGAGAGGTCTGTCCTTCTTACAAAATATGGAGCTGAAGGGAGGAGAGCTGCTGGTGCCCAGTGCAGGCCTCTACTATATCTATGCACAGACCTACTTCAGACTTTCTTCTACATGGGAGACAGAGGGGGAGGAAAAGGGGGAGGCGGGGGACACAAAGGAAGAAGAAGAAGCAGCACAGCTCGTCCAATATATTTACAAAAAGGTTAGTCTGTGTGCATCGTATTAAAGGACAATACTTGGGAATTATTAAGCATTGATCTTGATATTTCTGTGATGTTGTCCACAGATGAGTTCCTACACAGTGCCCATCCTGCTGATGAAATCCTCCCGGAGCACCTGCTGGCCTCGGGGTCAGGAGCCCGGCCTCTTCTCTCTGCATCAGGCTGGTACTGCGTTTCTACAGCCTGCCGACCGCCTCTTCATCACTGTTAGCAATGCCAGCACCATGGAGATGGATGGGAGAGCTAGCTACTTTGGGGCCTTCCTGGTGGGCTAAAGGGAGAGAACCTTACCTAGAGACTGGTCTGATTTGGGGAAAAAAAAAAAGACATCGACAGAGGTGGACCCAAATGTCAGGGGTTTGCTTGATAAGCGTTTGTCTGATGGTACGGGACAGCAGAAGAATGGACTGTGAGGAGCATAAAGGGATTTCTTCAGGGCCATACAGCTGCAGGGTTATGATCAAACTGAGCCGCATCGGCAGACTCTGTTGTACCAAAATGGTAAGAGAGCAGGAGCCATTTGGTGTGTATTTACTGTGACCAAATAATCTGCCGGTTAAACCTGACCCAGGATATTAATTCTGTTTTTTTAAGGCTGTCAAGAGTTAAACAGAGCAAACGTGGACTAAGTGCTGCATTCAGAGTACAGTACAACGGATTAAATGTTGTGCTCTCGTGGCTGAATGACTTCTAGTGAGCTGTTTTGCCTGCTGGTCAAACAGTCAACAGTTGAGTTGTGCCATTCGCAGGAAATGACAGTGGTCTTGGACACATCACATGACACTCGACAAGATTGAAGATGTTATTATGAATGAGGCCCCTTTTTTTGTGTTTACAGTACATGTGGTTGAATGTGTGGCATGATACAGATCTTTGATGTCCTGTGGCCTTAAAGAGAAGCATTGATCGGGTGTGAATGTGTATTAAAAGTGTTTTGACACATTTACAGTTCTGATACTGAATTAGTTCAGTATACTGAACTTCAGTACGATGCACATTTATACAGTCACATGTTTCAGTGCTAAACAGTATTTGTACCTTGAGTTTCAAAGGTTTGTTCTTGTTGATCTGCAAAACAGCAGTTCGTATTCTTGCCGCAAGTACTTTTCAATAGCAGTTCTGCAGCTTTTGATCATATCGTGCTCCCGGTTGCTCAGTGGTGACATTGTTTTTGTCGAGTGCTGTTTCCAAGGTCAAGAATTAACTTTCAAACTCAACTTTTAAGCCAACCTGGATTGAAAAGTAGCATAAATATATTTCTGTGCCAACTCATTTGCTCAGGCTCCAGAAGATATATTTGTACCGTCTTCATGAACATCGTTTCCCAGATTCTTCCTAGACTGAAAAGTCTGTAAATTACTTAATTAAATAACTAAACAAATCTCCATCCTTTGCTTTGTGAAGTATCCGTGAGCACAATTATGATAGATATGGACATTTTAAAGCAAACTTGAGATTGGTTCCCCCTCTACACAAAAAAGGCACAAAACTGAAAAAGTAAAAAACTATCATTTAATTCATGTTGTATTACATGTTTTCATATTATGGCAGTGAATGTTTCAGCAATAATAAGTCACTCCTCAAAAGAGTTTTTTTACATAAAAAAAAAACGATACCAAAAACTAAACAGGGTTCAAGTAATGCCCAAAAGAAATACATTTTGAAACATACGCAGGAAGATAGATCATCATCATCATCGCTGATCATACTGTAATCCACCTGCTACTTCCTGGCTTATGAGTGGAGAACCAAGATGTTTGTTTGGTCAGCCTGAGTCCTTTCGCTTTCTCTTCTTCAGTCTTTTTTTTTTTTTGGTCACCATGACTGGACTGACAAACATGTTGTAGTTACAGCTGAGACAGTAAACACAAACATACAGATGATACACAGCCTCTTGAGTTATAGGAGGGCTTCAAGGTGCTTTAACCAAAAAACAAATGTAAAAAAAACAAACAAAATAAAACAGTGGTACCAAATCTGAAAACTTGGTATCAAAAATAGTCTCTGAGTTGGTCTCTAATCAGTCAGGACACTACAACCTGTGGGGAGGGAAAAATGCACACTGACAACCTATGGCTTCAGTTTACACACACACACACACACACACACACACACACACACACACACACACACACACACAAAACGATGTAATTTTAGAAGACAGTCAGTTATAGTCCATAAATGGCAATACTGTAAACTGCGTGTGCGCACGAGAGCTGTGAGGCTCTTTGTTGGTGCTCCTATTGCTATGGTTTCAGTTGTAATTTGGCCAATCAATCAAACTAAGTGCTTACAACCCACCATCTGCCCCCCCACTCACATTACAACAAATCTCAGCAGGCGCACATACACTCTCTCTCTCACACTCACACACTCATACACACACAGAAACCGTGGATCCAGCCAAGTGCTTTGACATTATCTTGCTGCCTGTACAACGCCTGCATCAGTCAAGTTCATTAAGACAAATTCATTAACAGCCAACAGTACTTTGATTGAGTGAGTCGAGATAAAAAAAGGCATACAGTCTTGTGTGAGACAGAACTTCTCCACAGTTAGGTTTCATTCACAATTTAGGGTGTGAGCACATAGAGGGTTAAGGATTAGTAAAGGGCCGTCCTGATACCAACTATGCATTTCTAAAAACAATACATGGAGTAATACTACATGGAAAATGCTGCGACGGGTGACTATGATATGATGATGTTGTCATTATGCACCAAATATAGTCCAGAAATCACACATACATACATACATACACACACATACACTCAAATCTATAATTGTGCCACACGCACTAACCTGGTATGAGTTCCTATTGCCTCTTACAGTATGACTGTGGTCTACGAACAAAAAGCACCTCTGAAGTACAAAAACAGCCTTGGAACCGAGTATAGGTGTTTAACTACAGACAGGCAACAACACACACTGGCACACAGGCACAATACAGGAGGCTTTGGCACACCCATGCTAGTCTTACTACTCAGCATTTTCCAACACAGAAGAAGAGCAGATTACAGGACAGGACAGACCCATAGCTGCCGTTAGAATGCCTCCCGTCTGGAGGAAAGGTACAAGTTCGTCTGACAGACACAACGATCAGCCGTCACATTCAATCAGCACCGAGCTGTCTGCTTTTTGGAGTCCCAGCCTCTCATCCAATCAGCAGCTCCAGGCTCTCCTCATAGTTAGGATCTTGCGGAGGGCTGGGCGACAGGAAGGCTGTAGTTACAGGGGTTCCTGTCGCTGTGGCGACGTTGAGGAGAGTATTCCCGCGGATGCTGGTGGTTGCCGGGCTGCGGAGCGCCGCGGCTGCCGTGATGCTGGTGAGGTTGATGCCGAGTGTGAGCCGCGTCTGTTCCAAGGCTTTCTCTGGCACGGCAAAGGCCTCTAGCTTCTTCTCACCGTTGGCCATGTAGGAGTTCTGGCAACCTCGGCAGATACAATCCAAGCATGCCTGAAAAGGAGGACACAGAAGGGACAAGGAACATAAGTCTATTTGCAGCTCATCACATGTGCCTCATCACAGTGCCACGAATTAAACGTGGGAGTTTTTGTTCACAGATTCAGGGGGTCTGGCACTGCATCTTTAAGATTTACTAAATTAATAAAAAACCTAATTCCAAAAATATCATTTATGCAATCGTCGTAGTCTCACCTTGCGGTTTGAGTAACAGGGACACCGTTGCCCCCTGCAGGTCAGCACTGAGGGATTCTGGGTGGCCCTGCCACACTTGCAGCCCTTCTTCTCCACTGGCTTCTTATATGGAGGCCTGACAGGCGCTTGGGGCACCAGGCAGCCTGAGAGCAACCGCTGGTCTTTGCTTCGGTCCTTGTTCTTGGATCCTCCACTGCTGCGGGCCTTGGCATGGGGCTTCTTAGGGCCTGGATCGACATGCTTCCTGGCACCTTTGCTGTGGTTTGGTGCAGGGCGGTTTGGCTTCGGAGGAGCCCCATTCGGAAGGGATGAGTATGAGTGTGTTGGTACAGTTAAAGAGGGTGCGGGCGGTTGAGTGTGCAGTGTATGAGAGGGATTTGGAGTGTGTAAATGGGAGGAGGAGCCCTGAAGGATGGAAGTGATAGGAAGGGGTTTCACCTTTTCCCTGTCACTTTCTGAATGAGATCGCTTGCGGTTAAGGCGGACTGGCGGGGACTTGGAAGTTGGAGGAGTATCGAATGAAGATGTGTGTATGTGAGCACCAAGGCTTGCCACTGTGTTAGTCCTGTCTGTTTGAATCTGTGTGTAGTTGTGAGCCGTGTCCAGCTGTATGTACATTTGAGCGTGTCCTCTGTCTGTGGCTATGTGTGTGTGAGTGTGCGTCCTTTCTGAGTGTGTAAGAGGAGAATCTCTACCAGGCTGAAGGGGATCCAAAGTCTGCAACGCCTCCTCCACACTGAGGAGCAACACCTCCCCCTCCTCCAGCTCCCTGCTGCTAGATTCCCCATCCCTGAGTGAGCACACAGTGCCTGGAGTTGGGGCTAAAGGTCCAGTGGTCAGACTCAGCTCCAGACCACCACAACCAGTATCAGACACAGAGAGGCCTGTCTGTGGCTGCTCCTCTACCAGCTCACATACTTCCAGCTCTGGAGAAGACGGATCCAGATCCTCCAGCACGTCTCCGTTGCATTCCTGTGGTCCGTTGGAACAGGGAGGATTAGAGGAGGAGCTCTGGGGTACAGCTGAGAGCTCCGCAGGAACAGGTGGTGCCTCTGTGGGAGTTAGGGACTCTGGGGCAGAGGGATTCAGACCTTCCTGTACTAGGCTTAGGTCCTCTGTCTCCATCTCCTCTTCATGTGACATAAGCACCTCCTCTAGCAAGGCCATCACCTCTGGAGACCCTCCTACATGGCTGCTGATTGACTGCAGCAAAGGCGAATGAGTGACATATAGGCAGAGCTTCTTGTAGCACTGCACCAGCAAGGAAAGCTGTTTGTTCTCCTGGAAGCAAGAATAGTCTTTACATCTGCCGCACGATGTCCTTATCGGCATCTTCTGGCCTTTACAGCCCAAGCAGACATAATGCTGACACTCTGGATGTGTTGGGGAAATGGGATTCTGGAGCAGTTTACCTGAGACACAAACAAGAGGCAGCTTTTAATCCCCTTTGCATTTATGCACAGCAACTAAACAATCAACTGGCAGGACTCATTAACATCTGCCAGCCTGTGTCCAGCTGTAATTACCATTACTGCTGCCACCAACAATCATTTTCATTATGGATTAGTCTGCGGATTATTTTCTTGATTTACTGTAAAACTAAAAAATAAAAAATGCCAATCTGACTTTTTTTCTTTTTATTAAACTAAACAAATAGTACTCCAACTGGCTGAACCATCATGTTCACACAAGTGATTTTTCCTGCTTTACCAGATCCACAGCTCTTATTAATTACAGAATAAAAGCACAAATACTCATGCAAAAAAACATAAGTGTATAGCAGGTAAAAGTCAGATCTAGTGTCATATATCATTCTGTCAATGCGGCTCAGCTCTAAATGCAAGCTGTGCTAGTGTTGATATTCCACTGGCCAAGATGAGTGAGTAAATAAACCATGAATAGGAAACACATGGCTCTGCAGCAGGCAAAACAACAGAGGAGTCATCTGTCTTGACAAGTGGACAGATGACTGGAGCTCAGCCTCGGTTGCTAAGGAGACCACGGTGCTGAGCACGACAAAGCGTGTCAATTGCTGCGAGCACACGCACGCCCACGAACACTCCAGTCAATGTGAATAGTAAGGTTATGAAACACTCAGTAAAGTTAAAAGCCGAATGGCTTTTCGGGAAATCTATAACAACCACGCAATAAGGTGGCACAAAGCAACATGACAACGGGAAAGATGTGTTGTACAAGTGTGTGTTTTCATTTTGCTCACCACAGACGAGGCATGCGAGGGACTGTCGAAAGAAGGGTAGTAGTGTGTACATATCCGAGAAGGTGTGAGGCTGCCGCGGGTCACACTGCAGCACAGCCCGGCTGGCGGACACGTACAAGGTGGTTGCATTAACAGGGTTCATAGCGGTGTGCTCTGCAGCCTCAGGGAAGCACGGCCCGGGAAAAAAAAATCCAGATTCCCGCTGTGACGGAGCTACAGCTAGCCAAGTCTCAGGGTGGATGGAGGAAATACAAACTGTCCCGGTGGAGCAACAATCAGTCACCAGAGTGTGTCAGTGCAGACATACGAATTAATAACAGACACAATAATAGACAACGACCATGGTGAAGCGGTTATCACTAAACGCGCAAATGCTAGCTCGACAGGTGGCTAGCTAATATTAGCATCACCGGTTCGTATTCGTTGCTATTCATCAACGAGAGCTTTCGGATCACAATTATAGTTTCTGTTAATACGGACCAATTAGACCATTAGTTATATACACTCACATTATCCCTAACGCTGTCCAACAGCTAACAGTGCAGTCAAATGATCAAGCGACCCATGATCAAAAGGTTAGCATTATGTAGCTAGTGTTAGCTCATGACATCACCCAAACGTTTTACACGAGAAATGGTCGGTGTTGGCCATAGGACCCATTCAGTCTCCAACACCGTCTCCTCGTCGATGCCCAACTGAATGATGAGCTGCTAGTAGGATCACAAATCGGTCTGGATAGCAATTAGCTACCAGATCCCAGGCGCGAACTTGATGTAAACAAAGCTAACCAGCTAGCTTTAGCATAGCTAGCCACATTAGCTATCGAACATTCAACCGTATCCTCCTTATACCACACGCGAAGGAGGGAAATGCAAACTGTAAATTGAAATCCTGCGATTTTGATTCACTGTAATACTTGGCGAGCGACGATCGAAACATAGCTAACTAGCCGCTTTACAAATACATCAATCATACGATTTTTCACTTTTCCTCGCATCAACCCCTCTTCACCAGGCATGATAATCACGCGAGATTTCCCCTAGTTACCCTGGTTACCGTAGTGTACTAAAGGTTCATATTCAAATCCGTTCACGGCGCCTTCATTGTGTCCTCAGATCCTTTGCTTAAGTAAAAGTTCCAGTACATCAGTGTAAAATACTCCATTACAAGGAGAGCAAAGAAGAAAAAGTTCTGATACACAAATCTGTTTTCGATTTATGGACATTTTCTCTAAAGTTTAGAGGGAAAAAAACACTGTTAACGATTTACAGACATCTGAAATGTGACCCTCACTACACAATAAGTAACAATCCAAAAAGGTTGGAAAACCTTGTTTTATTATTGTTGTATTAAACGCTTGTTAGATATCCACTGTGTATTATTATTTCCCTCTGAAATGTAGTGGACTAGAAGTATAAAGCAGCATAAAATGGAAATACTCAAGTAACGTACAAGTACCTCAAAATTGTACTTAAGTACAGTAAAGTACTTGAATAAATGTACTTACTTTGCACCACTACCTCGTTCACTTTACTTGTATTTTAACAACTAATAATTAAATATTACAAATTAAAATAGTGATTGGAATAGTATCAGGCTTGGCTAAAAGAAAAAAAGATGGACTCAAAGAGCAGGAAATACATAATTTGATAATGTTTACCATTAAGTATTGTGCCCTGGGTCCACCTGTGAGGCAGCCTTGATCCAAACTGACAGGGAAATCTACCTGACAGGCAAAACTCGGGGCAAAAATATCTCATGGCAGCATGACATTCAGATTACAACACAATGAACTACAGGAAAACCTGACCCTCTCTAGGTCACGCCCTTTCTACGAATCTCTTCATCCTGATTGGCTGTGAGATATCGCCCCCTATTCGCTATTGGTTCAAATCTCTGCCTTTCACTCCCCACCCACCGCTGTCACACGAGCACTCTCACAGCCATGATGGCGGCCTTCAGTATGGCTCGCAACAGCTGCGGACTGATAAATGGTTTGAGGATATCGTTTAGGAGTTTGGCGCAAGTGAAACATGGCGCAGTCATGCCGCAGACGAACCTCCGACGGGACTGCCGCTGGTACTCGGTTGGCGACATGTCCGTTAGGGAGAGGATTGAGCAGAAACGGAAGGCGGCGCTAGTCGGGGGAGGTCAGAAGAGAATAGATGCACAACATAAAAGGGTAAAGTTAGCTAATATTGACTTTCCTTCATTTTATGTTAACATGCATTTTACCTGAGCCTGTGTGCACCTTTTCAGTCTTACCTGCTTCATTGAAAGTGACAGCTGGAGTGGTTGAGGAGTGAAATGCCTGGTTCAAGTGCTCTAAGTCAATAGTTAAAACTGGATAGTGTTTATACATATACATGAGCAGAGCGAGTTTAAACACTTGATTAACCTCCATATTGCTGACTCTCAGTGAGGCACTAACTATACAGCAGCAGTTCTCCTCAGTTACACCTGCTTATGTTTGAAACAGTACGCACAGTACTGTATATATTATGTGATATATGTAGACGTCCATAGATGGTTATCATCATATTTCTCTTGTAACACCCTGTCCTGATCTGTTAGTGGCCATAAGTATTAATAGTAATATTGGCCAATGTTGTCTTTTTTTTCCCAGATATATCTGTATGGATGCATGTGAATGCATCATTTCTGTACAGAAAGATATTTGTCACTCTTGCCTAGTTCTACTACCAGCACTGACAAGTTAGTCAACTGTAAAGTGTCTCGCTTGCTTGATACATCTCATCGTCACAATCCTTAAAAATACAAACAGAAATGTTTATGTTTTGTTATTGATATCTGTAACAGTCTAAAAAATCCAGTATTGGTAGGTCTACAGGGATAAATTAATCTTATTGTATGTTTCAGCTAACTGTGCAGTAACCTTTTGCTGTTATGTGTTGCAGGGTAAGCTGACAGCCAGGGAGCGAGTGGAGCTTCTGCTGGACTCCGAGTCCTTTGTGGAGACGGACATGTTTGTGGAGCATCGCTGCTCTGACTTCGGCATGGAGCAGGATCAAAACAAGGTAACTTGTCACAGCTTTTCTTTTCTCTCTCCTCTTGTTTTTTGTTTTGTTTTTTTTCTTGTCCTCAGATCTTTTCCTCTCTCTGTCTTAGTTCCCAGGTGACAGCGTGGTGACGGGCCGCGGCAGGATTAACGGCCGTCTGGTTTATGTGTTCAGTCAGGTATAATGCGTAGTTATATTGAAGCGAACCCTTTATTCTGATAATGCAGTTATTATAATCTCTGTATTTTTGTTTTTGTTGTTCTCTGCTGTTTTATCTCAGGATTTCACAGTGTTTGGTGGCAGTTTGTCTGGAGCTCATGCGCAGAAGATCTGTAAGGTAAACAATACTGTGATACTGAGGTGCACATGTACTATATGTGTCCATGAAGTATGCACTTTGGTGGGAAAATGTATAAAAATGTCCTGTTTTAAATACACTTTCGGATGTGTGACCTTTTTTATTTTTTAAATGTTTCTGTGCTCAGATCATGGATCAGGCTATGATGGTTGGAGCCCCGGTCATCGGGTTGAACGACTCAGGAGGAGCTCGGATCCAGGAAGGAGTGGAGTCTCTGGCTGGATATGCAGATATATTCCTGGTGTGTTTTGTAGAGTCTAGACACGTGACTGCTCACTGACCGACATGATAAAACCCCAAATCATATGTTGTTACCTTCTGACTGAATGTTTTAATTTAACTTTGCTTGAGTAAACATTTTGAAATGCACAGCACAGGTATCACTATGTGTTTTTTTTTCTTTTCCAGAGGAATGTAATGGCTTCGGGAGTCGTCCCTCAGATCTCTCTCATCATGGGTCCCTGTGCGGGCGGAGCCGTTTACTCTCCCGCCCTGACAGATTTCACCTTCATGGTTAAAGTATGGAACTGCACACATACAAATCTACACTCTACATTATAATCAGCAGTAGAGAATGAGTCAAGAATAAATACAATATATATGTGTGTGTGTGTGTGTGTAGGACACGTCATACCTGTTCATCACAGGACCTGATGTTGTAAAGTCTGTCACCAATGAAGATGTGACTCAAGAGGAGCTGGGCGGAGCCAAGACACACACCACTGTGTCCGGTCAGTTTTTTTTCCTCCCTTAAAAAAACAAACAAATGCAGGATTACTGGTTATATTGATATGTCACCTTTTGCAGTAACTCATCTGAGATGGGTTGTCCAATCCAGTTCTATCACTTAAGATGAAAAAAAAAAAGTCTAAAAACTCTTTATCTGTCTTCGTCTCAGGTGTGGCTCACCGTGCGTTTGAGAACGACGTTGAAGCCTTGCTCAACCTGCGAGAGTTCTTCAACTTCCTTCCACTCAGCAATAAGGACCAACCTCCTGTCACAGAGTGCCACGACCCCAGGTAACCAATCACATTGCCTTTCACTTTTCATATCTGTTTTTTATTTTTTATTTCATCTCATGTCTAATAAGGTGTCCCCCCTCTCCCACCCTTCTTTTTTTTTTTTTTTTTTTAAAGCGACCGTCTTGTACTTTCATTGGACACTATCGTCCCGTTCGAGTCGACTAAAGCCTATGACATGTTGGACATCATTCATGCAGTATGTCACACACACACACACACACCTTCATACCTGCAGCCACATTTCATTTAATTTCTGCCACATTTAATCATTTCCTCTCTTTATACATCTGTCCAGATTGTGGATGAGAAGGACTTTTTTGAGATCATGCCCAACTACGCCAAAAACATTGTGGTGGGATTCGCCCGCATGAATGGTCGCACTGTTGGCATCGTGGGTAACCAGCCCAAAGTGGCTTCTGGTGAGGAAAGAAACTGACAGAAGGAAGAAGTTATAACTTTAAAAAAATGTTGTTTACTGATTTATTACTCTGCTGTGCTCTGTTGTTTATTCCGTCATCTCTCTGCCTCGATCTTCAGGTTGTTTGGACATCAACTCTTCTGTGAAGGGAGCCCGTTTTGTACGCTTCTGTGATGCTTTCAATATTCCCATCATCACCTTTGTGGATGTGCCAGGCTTCCTGCCAGGTATTCCAAGAAAAAATATCTCTTCTGGAGTTAAAAGCACAGAGTAATCCAGCTGTTGACAAAACTCCAATTTTGTCAGTAACCAGTTTCAGTATGGGATTAAGCAAGGCATCTTAACTGGGATTCTCATAAATGTTGGCTAAACGGGGCATATTATGACCGAGACACACTGGCTAAAATTTTCTTTGGATGAAAACTCGACTTCAGCGCACATTTTAAGCTAATTGTAATTGTTGTGGTGGCTCTCAACAGGTACTGCTCAGGAGTATGGAGGCATCATCAGACACGGAGCCAAGCTGCTGTATGCTTTTGCAGAGGCCACCGTCCCGAAAATAACCATCATCACCAGAAAGGTGTGTGAAAAGTTTGTAGGATTCAGCTTAGACTTGGAATGACACTTACTTAAAACCTGATGTTAGAAGCTAGAAGCTAAACACGCTATATACATTGTGTATCTGTGTGTATCCCAGGCTTATGGAGGAGCCTATGACGTGATGAGCTCCAAACACCTGAGGGGAGATGTGAACTACGCCTGGCCCACGGCTGAGGTTGCTGTCATGGGTGCTAAGGTAAACAAACACCCTTATATAAACAATAAGTTTTGAGTTGACAGAGTATATGAACTGTTTCTTTTCCTCTCAGGGTGCTGTTCAGATTATCTTCAGAGGGAAGGAGAACCAGGCGGAGGCAGAGGCTGAATACGTGGACAAGTTTGCCAACCCCTTCCCAGCTGCTGTCAGAGGTAAACCACTAAAGACTGTTTCCCAAACTCTCGTCTTTGTGCATACATACAGTACATTCAATACACCTCTCTCTGACCGGCCATATGTTTGTTTAAGGTTTTGTGGACGACATCATCGAGCCGTCGACTACTCGCAAGAAAATCTGCAGAGATCTGGAGGTGCTGGCCAGCAAGAAGCAGGTCAACCCCTGGAAGAAACACGCAAACATTCCTCTGTGAAACCAACAGTCTGTACATCAACACTAAAAGCACTTGATGTGGGATTTTCCTTATACTAACCTGTGATGACAACTTTGACAGCAGTTTGTGGTAATAGTTATTTCACATTTCTCACTTGCTGTTGGTTTAAAGTTGTCATTTACCACTCCGCTGAAAGCTGCACATAAAGATACAGTTCTTGATTTTTAGCCGCAAATCTTTTATTTCCACTCAGCTCGCTGCTTATGTTTTTAAACTGTCAGCCATGCTAAAGCAGGCTGAGCTGTGTGGAAATCTGGGAGAAATATTGTTGGCCTGTACTCAAAAATCTGGAGGTCTATCTTTATGTGTTTTAGTTGATATGCAAGATGTTATTGGGAAAATCCTGACACGTTGTACCTGGATGAAATAATACACAAATGTCACATCAGTAGCCATATTGGCCATATTGGTCATTATTGTTGCAGTCCTACAAGGTTGTATCTGAAAGGACAAGTCGCATTTCACCAATAATAAAAACACAGGTGACTTTCGACAGGATAGTTTTAGTGGAAAACGCAAACTTACTGTAGTTTGTCTTGTTTCCGACGTAGTTTATGTACTGTATGTAGTTTTATGAGGTGTCCTGTGTGTACAGTAGTTTGCGCCTTGTGTTTGACATTCTCCATTTAGGTCAAGAAAAACCAGGAACTGTGCCTTTTTCTCTCCAGTGGGCTGATCTACTGTTTGTAAAATAAATCATGGACTCAATATCACAATGTGTTTTTATTTACTAATGTATCAGTTGCCATCAAATTTACAGTTTCGTAAATTAAATAGACAAATATTTAATGATGTAACCTGTAAAGAACTAGTTTTAAGAATGTTTTATTGTGTGTGTATAGATACAAAAGTACCACCAAATTTAGAGTTTAAATATTCTAAATAATTAATTGAACTATTCAACCACAAACTCAAAGTCCACATACTCGCTTGTTTCAGGACTTTCAACCACATCACATGATTCAATTTTGAACACAGAGCGAATGTCATTCGTTTGAAAGCTCCAAAACAATCGAGTAAGTTGGATTTGAGTTGAGATTGTTCATTTTTGACCTTGGGGACAAAACAGTTAAGTTTTACACGGTTACTGAAAACAGTATAAAAGTTGCAAGAACAAAGGCGCACACACAAACACGGGTCCATAAATCGATTACAGATTTTATTTTATTAGAAAGAATTTAGGTTCACAGAAAAAAAAACAGTATTTAGAGCATTTTAGGGCAACTGATGTCAACTGCACTGCAGAAAAGATCCAATTGTCTCTGATATTTACACGAGGACTACTGAGCCAAAACTCGTAAATGATTGATTAACCAACAGTGGGAGAGAATAAAAGATATGGCTGGACACATTCAAACTAAATCAGTCAGACATAAAGATCCATCACTGCACTGGATATGAACGATGAGAACAACAAATATTAAACTTCTTGGATCAGTTAATACTGTTTGCAGGTGTAAAAAAAAAAAAAAACTTGATTTGAGCAGTAAAATGAACAGAGAATCTGCTGTTAATACCGAACCATGAAAACGATTACAATCAGACCATACAGCGCTTAAAAGCTGGTATCCCACAGCAACAATCTGAGTTTAGTAACCATTAGATATGAGATACGGGTTGAAGGGAGGGGGGGGTGTCTGGAATATAAGTATGTAGGCCACAATTTGGCAACGAACAAGATACATATTCAAGAAAAACCTGTACAAACATCAGACAAAAACAAAAACACACTTGATTTAAAACTTTAGTACTAAAGCTACAGAATTCAAAATATGTTTATTGTCTTTTTTTTTTAAACTTTTTTTTTTTTTACTTCAAAAAGCTGTTATTTGTGTATGTGTATGTGTGTGTGTGTGTGTTTGTGTGTGTGTGTGTGTGTGCAGAACGTTTCCGAGATCTGAGAGGGACGGGGCCTTTTTGTCTGAGGTCAGGGGTGCGGCTTTACCATCAAATAACAACACTCATCTGATTTTGACATCTCACACACACACACACACACACACTCACACTCACTCACTTCCTCCAAGTGGGTTTACAATTTTTGACTGCTTGTGTGAAACACTTTACACACACACAAACACGCACGCACACACACCACACACACACGTCATACACCAGCAGCACCACCACATAGAAGGACCCAGATGGTAAACAGAGAGGAGAGATGGGGTTGGTGGGTGGTAATAAGAGCAAAGATATAGAACATTTAGTGTTGAGATCCTCTCTATGTTGGATTTAACCAGACGGATCGAAGTGCGACACCAAAAGAAGGAGAAGGGGGCGGGGCTGTACAGAGTGTTACGCTGCTCTGTGCTGCTGATAAGGAGCAGAACCAAACAACTGTACATCTGTGTAACAGGGAACCGTAAAAACTGCAGGTACTCGTCGGCCCAGCTGCAGGATTACTTAGCCAAAGCACCATCAGAGTTAGACCAACAGGCTGAAGAGGAGGAGCAGGATGAAGCTCTTGAATAATCTGGACTAGATTCTGGATCCTCCGGCCCACCTGAAAGAACAGAGCGGATCCTCACTCGACGTTTCCAGCCGATGCGGGATCCATCAGCAGATCCGCTTTGACAAACATCCTTCCATCATGTCTTATAGAAAGAGAAAAGTACTTTGACTGTTTTTTTTCCTTCTTCTTAAGAGTGTGATTGGCAGGTGATCTGGGTTAGACGGCCCAAAAACTCTTTTCTGTTTTACTCCTGATTTTAGGATTGTTTTCCTCTTCCCCAGATCAGAACATGGGCATGCTGAATCCCTAGAACAGCAAAGAGAAGAAGAGGCTGTTAAGAAAATCTCACAAAAACGACCTCTGGCTGCGGCTGCAGTCTGCATTGCTGTCTGCCACGGTGTCTTCTCTCATACAACCACTAGGGGGCCCCAAAGTCAAGTTGTTTAAATTCTACTCATAGTGGCTTTAGATGTTCACCGAGATATTGAGCAGTAAAATTAACATATATAATTTGAGATGAATAATTTACATGCAGGGCTGTAACTAATGTTTAAATATAAATTTTCAATATTTATTTCCTGTTTATTTATATTTTAAACATAAAACAAAATAAATAAATAGAAGAACTCAATTCTTTGCAAACAATTTTAAAGCCAACACTAAAAAGAAGCAAAATACAAACATCACAAAATAGAAATGAAATATGAGAAAATGCATTTGTTTTTCTGTTTTGTTTGTTTTTCTTTTACAATTTTATTTTCAGTGTCTGCAGATTATTTTTGCAATAAATCACAATCTTCAACAAAATGTCAGAACAGAAAATAGTTGCAAACAATTTTTCTGTTGATAAATTTATGTTTCAGCTCTACTTACTGTACATATTACATCAACTAAATGACTCAAAAGTTTGACTTACCGACTCGTCTTCAATCATTGCTGCAGAGTCAAAGAAGTCTGGTCTTAATTCTGCTCTTTCACGTCTGTTCCTTGATGGTGGCTAGTATGGCAAAAATCCAAAAGTAAGACATTTAATAAAGAAGAAGAAGAAGAAGAAGAAAAGACGAAATTCAGCAACAGAAAGCTATGTTACTGACCAGGTCGATCACCATAGTGTCTTCAAATTCCTCGTTCATGTCCTCCAGCTGGCCCCGCGATGACATCATCACGTCCTCGAAGATCGGCTCAGCGTCATCCTCCATCAGCCCGCGCCTGAGGGAAAGACAAACTTTATGTAACTGCCTCTTAAAGACTGACATCAAGTACGGTCATCTGATGTCAGGTGATTTGCCAGAACCAAAGCTCAAAACACACACTTACACAGTTTGCCGGACGCCCTGATTGCTGCGGGACTTGATGTAGTTCATGGCCGTCCGGTCCTTCCTGCTCACCTCATCCATCTTCTGCTGGCCGAGCCACGACATCTGCATCTGAGGACTGGAGACAAACGGTGGAGTCAACACGGTCCTCTTTTAAAATCAATTCTAGTCTACTTCATCTTACATAATAGTTCAGTTCAACATGTGAAAGTGTGGATACTGTATGTGCGTGCACTGACTTGTGTACGAAATCGTTCTCTGATCCGGGTTCTGAGTCGGGGTCTGGCAAGTGTTCAGCTGGTCTGTTCTCTCTGAGGACCGTTGAGGTGAGCTGAGGAGTCTGCAGCGCCCCCGGTGTCTGTAAGGTGTCGTTACGCATCAGCCACGAGCCCTCCACACTACTCTCCTCTGCAAAAGAACACACAAAGAAAGTTCACAGCGTTTCCCCAACAACAGAATTAGTGCAGCCAAGTCAACCCAAACAAACATCTGCTGCTAACCCTCTATGCGTTTCTTGTGTATTGGCGGTCGTCCCTTTTTGCTGCGGACTGAGCCGGTCTTGCTGCTGGAGCCCGACGTGACAGACATGTGGTCCTCGTCTCCTCCCGTCAGCAGGCTGTTCCTGTAGGAGATGAGCGGCAGCCACACGTCCTCCCGACGCTCCGACATAGACTCCGACATGAACTTCTCCAGGTATGAATGGCTGTGGAGACAACGTAGCATTTTAACGTTTATTTAGAATTCATTTAGCTTGAAATTACAAGGTTGCCAAAGGATAAAAAGGTAGAAGGGGAGTACTTACACTGTCTTTTTGTCTTGGCGGATTAGTTTGGAGGAGAATTCACTCAAGACTTCCAGGAAAGCCAGGTTGATCGGAGGAAACTCTGGACCTCGAGTATTCTGGTACTTAAATGCAAACTCTATTCCATCCCTGACGAGAGAGAAAGAAAGAAAGAAGAAAAATCAAATACAGATAGAGAGAAAAACAAGGGAAGAGTGTGAACAGATTTTTCATTATCAAAGAAGTGTTTTCTTGAATAGCAATCAGTTTTTTTGGTCACTTGGTGTTTATCTACCCCTTTCAGTACCAGAGTGCAAATTGAAATTCAAGATAACTTTCTTTTTTTTTTTTTTACATTTATCTGATACATTTTTAACCCCTCTTGAATTTAAACACCAGCTACGGTTTTGTTACACTAGTGATCGTACTTGTGCAACGTGGCAACAGCCTCTCTGGTTTTGATCTGATCCAGGCCGAAGGTGAGGGCGAAGCGCCGGGCCAGCTCCTTGATGCCGCTCACATGAGATGATGTTCGATCCAGGTTGGGACCCTGATCCTGCAAGAGCTCGTTGAACAGCTGCAAGACACACACACACACACACAAGCAAAAAAAAAACCCATTGACAAAGAGTTTGTGGATGTGGACACAGGAGCACTAAGGCCGTGTATGCATCTTGTCTGCAGTCTTTGTCTCTGGCTCACCTGCTGCAGACTGAGGATGAGTGTCTTGGCGCAGAGAATCTTGTCCGTCTGTCTGGTTTTGCTCAGAGTCTCCTTGATGATGTCACCATAATCATTATAGTACTAAACAAACAAACAAACAAACAAAACAGTCAGCTGTATTTATGCAGTCCCTGAGATTTTCACATTAAACTTGAACACTGAAACTGCTATACATTATTTTATGTTTATTATGTCGAGGTTTATGTCATAATACAGATGAGCAGCCACCTTCATGTAGTGTTTAAAGATGTCGGCAGCAGCAGGCATGTCTACGATGTCGTAGATGATGAGCTTGCAGAAAGCGGCGAGCAGATTTCTCCTCCTGTGCAGAGCCTCGATCTTGTTGGCTTCGTCCTCCTCGTCTCCCTCTTCAAGCAGACAGACAGAGAAATGGAAAAGCAGAGGAAAATATTCAATGAAAGGCGGAAGAACATTATTTTTCTTATGACTAACATTCTTATTACAGTGCTCGGGGCTTGTAAAAAAAAAAACCAAACTAACAAAAACACCCCATCTCTATTACCCATGCTCTGGCTCTCATCGTCCTGGTCGATGAAGACGTGGTCCAGGACGAAGTTGAGCAGCTCGTTCTGCAGAGTGCTGTCTGGGTTGAAGACGAGCGGCTGGAGGCCCTCTCTGCCGCCAGAGATGAGCTGGTGACTGAAGATCATCAACAGGTCGCAGAGAAGCATGAACGCCTGAGCAAAGTGCACAAATGAAGAGTTGTGGTCAGACATTGTGACGGTGATGCTTGTAGACACCGTTACCAGTTTGAAATAAGGTTTTTGTTTACCATCGACAAATGTTTCTGATAATAACGTGCACAGTCAGCAGAAGTCAGTTATATTTTCTTACCTGTTCTTTGACCGGTGTGTTAACGTTAGACAGACACTGCTGACACACAGCCAGGAAAGACTTCACTACTCTCCTGAGAGCCACCAGGTCATCCTGGGCACACACACACACACACACATACACACACCATTAGCCATGCCAATGACACCTAGTTATATACAGAAGTAGTTACTTCTATTAGAGTTTGCTAGAGGTATCAACTGTATTTTAAAACTAATTTTGGCTGCTTTTTTTCAAATGCATGACTGTCACTCACTCTGTAGAACTATGAGTTAGTTTATAATACAGCACAGTGGGAAAAGGACCAAACATTACCCAGCAATCGATAAGAGGTCTCGGACTTTCAGGCTTTCAGTCCACCACAAAAATCAGCCTTGAGACCTGATGCCTGTGTGGTGTTTAAGTGTTAAATGAAATAGATTGAGGGTAAGCCTCTGGATCAGTGATCAGCATCCAGTCCAGTAGTGAGATGGATTTTTACACCTAAGCTGCTCAAGCCTGCAGAAATACAGATAAGCTCTTGTCCCTCTGAGCCACAGAGGCTTAGACTTAACTCTGGGATCCTGACTGAGTATCAACCTGCTTTCTGAGTGTGAGGTATTAAAACTCTGTCAGTGAGATGTGTCCAGCACCTTGCTGGGAGCCCCTTCTGTGATTTTGACCAGCTGCCAGAGGATGGAGTAGTGGGAGCACTGCAGGGCCTGGACGGCTATCTGCTCCGGCATGGAGCCCTGCTCGATGCCTGCCTTCAGCAGCCGGTAGCAGTTCCCGAACAAGTCCCACCGCGTCAAGTCATGAGCGCTGAGGCAGGGAACGAGGGGAAAACACATTAGTTTTCACAGATGTACTTTTATAAAAATGTACAGTACTTCATAAGACGGCACTGCAGAGTTTGTATTTGTTTGATAAAAACAGCATCCTCTTATTATATTCTAGGAATCGATGAAAGTATCTCACTTGTGGAAGGCTGTGAGTCTCTTCAGAGTAGACAAAACGTTGTAGATATCGTCATCGTCAGCCTCCTCGGCCTGCAATACAACAAACACCTGTTAGCACAAAAGGACTAAATATTATTTACTTTATTTATGCTGACTTGGACCAAACACTGACATGCACCTGACTATTGTTTTAAGACAACTGAAAAACTGTGAAGCCTTCCTTTAAACTCAAAGATGAAGCAAAATGTCCTAAACAGTCAAAGAAAGGGGCGAGACACACGCCTTCAACCAGTGTCTCCACAACAGCAGTCACAGTGTTAAACTTAGTTGTTTATATTACAAGTGACAGACATAGCTGTGTGTGGAAGGAATAAAAGAGCCAAAGCAGAAATTCA
Source organism: Pampus argenteus (assembly GCA_036937835.1). Lineage (NCBI taxonomy): Eukaryota > Metazoa > Chordata > Actinopteri > Scombriformes > Stromateidae > Pampus > Pampus argenteus. The sequence goes on from CM072873.1 coordinate 16,369,903, forward strand.
ACCCTTGCCTTTGTTTACTCGTCTGCAAATATTTAACCTTCCCCTGCAGCTTGAGACTGACTTTCAAAGCTTCCTTTGAAGACACCATAAATCACATATAGACTGTTTTCTACTAATCCCTTCTGAACCTGCACGTCATACCTCCTGCAGCAGCTCTTCAACAGAGTGCGCGAAACGATCGGTCATCTCGTCGATGAGCTGCGAGCGAGCGATGTCCACGCGGTTCATGATGGTGTATTCTTCAGAGCAGAGGATGCTGTACGTCTTACTGCACGCCTCGAGCACGTCTATCTCGATGTGTTTCTCCACCACCAGCCGGATCTGCTTCAGCAAGGCGTCCAGGTGTTTCTCCATGCGCCCGGCACTGTACACGTCCAGGTCAAAGAACTGGGGGATCTGTAGCAGGTTGGCTACCTTCTCTGAGTCTGCCTGGTACTGTAGAAGCAGACAGGAATTAGATAAAGAAGTCAGGAAATGTAGCACACAGAAAAAAGGCCGCAAGCCAGAAATAAAAGAACAGAGTGAGAAAACAACCCAACAAACCAGCCCATCAATCAGCACCTACAACTTTGCTTCTGCTCCTTAAATGGTCAATTACATTTTAAGTATTTAGCCAGAACAGTTCTCCAGAGTGACATACATTCAATAACACTTCTCATGACTACATAAATAACACTTTGATCAATTAATTCTGCAAACAGATCAATCACCCAGCCCACTCGTTAATCAGTGGCATTAGTGGCTCTGTTGCTGGCCTGCAGGCTGCAGGTCAGAAGACTCTTACCTTGGACAGCAGCATAGGCAGAGCCATGATGAAGTGCTCTGTCAGTTTGTTCTTATCGTCTATCTGGGTCTTTCTCTCCTTTGCTGTCAGCACCTGAACGCACAGGAACAAAACTTGATGGCAAGTGTATTCGGTGTATAAAAATAGGCAGGAAATGTGTTAGAAATGAAACATGGAGGCTTCTGTCCTCTTAACATGTCGAGAAAGGGTTTAATGATGATATGAAGCGTTATTCATGTGTAGGAAAAGTCTACTTTTCCAATCTATGTTCCCTCACTTGAAACAGACATTGATACAAGAGATGGTTGATGTGTATGGCATGTGTGTATTTGACTTACCCGTTTTCCGGTGCCTCTGCCAACAGGTGGGTGTGCCTCTGCTGCCTGCCGGATGGTGCACACCATCAGCTCTATTAGCGCGCTCTCCTGTCTGTCTGACAACACTGCAGAGACATGCGGACGAGGAGGCGCAAAGGAGAGGGAGAGTCAGAGAAGGTCAAAAAGAGAGTGAGAGACTAAAAGAGACCATTTCAAAAGCTTAAAAGAGAGACTGTGTGTATGTCTTACACTCCTCTCCCTGTACAGGCTCCTCCAGCAGAAGTTCAGCCATACACTCCCAGTCTTTCAGCAGCTCCTGAGAACTTTCCCACAACGAGTCCACCAGATAGGCTGCATGCTCATGGAGCTACACGCAAAAAAGAACTTGTGGAGTCATTTGGGGGCAAAAATCACTTTTGTTACATCAACATCCTCAAACTACAGCAAAGATGTCTCATCTCATCAAGACATTTCACATCTAGGAGAGCGAAAGCTCACTGACCAATCAAGTAGCTCAAATGTTAGATATTATTCACTTTATTGTGCCAGTATTATGGGATACTATTTCCTTCACTGGCACCAGGAGTGCCAGTGAGTGCCAGAGGTTGATCAGGTTGATGATTTTCCTTTTCTTTTTTTGAGAGTCTCTCCAATGATGTAAATGTGCAAATTTCAGGGTTTTATCACACTCCACCACACCGAAAGGATATTTACAATATATGTTGATTACGTGTAGTAACAGTGACGGTGTGTATATAAAACTGTATGCGAGTTACCTCACTCTCCAGAAAGAAGAGCACCAGCATACGGATGAGATTTCCATTGGGACTGCTTCTCCCTCTGCGCTTAGCCAGCGCTTCTTCTGCCTGGGGGTCGTGACGACTGAACAACCTGACAGACAGAGAAGGAGAAAGAGAAATCAGAATAATGTAGAAAAAAGAGGAACAGACAGAAGGAGAGAGTGAAACGTGTATACACCATTAAAACAGCATATAAGGTACAACTAAAACATTACTTCAGACTTTAGGATGGACTCACTTCCTGTGGAGGAATTCTCCAGCAGCGACAGCCACTGGCCGGTGGGCAGAGTAAACCAGGTGGTACACATTCTCACAGTCTTCATTGGACAAAGCGTCTTCACTGCCCCTGAAACAAACAGTCAACATTGTTTACACTCAACACATAGGTTTCAAAGTCACAATGAATAAACATAACAGTGTAGATTGTGTTGACTAAGAATAGAAATTGTTGCTTTTTAATGTGTTAAGCTAAAAAAAAAAAGCTTAAACTGGTACTAAATGTATTAAGCATGAAGAGATTTCCCTAAAAACTTGATTTGAGTGATGACCACTTGTGCTCAGTTTCACAGAGAACTAACTATGCAGGATATTTGTGGGTCTAGTACTGTTGAAAGCTTATTACTATAAACTGACTGAAACAAGATCAAAATGCCATGAGTAAGAAAGCAAAAAAAAAAGCATCACAGCTACTCACTGCAGGATGAGCGTGACCAGTCTGATGGCCTCTACAGCCACATCATACTCCTTATCCAGTGTCATTGATACTATACGGTCCTGTCAAAACCGATAGATTAGCACATGGAAAGAACTGGGATGAATAAACACATCCTCTTTATTACATCAGATTATTTTAAGCGAGTCATGATTCTCTGTTTTCTTTCGTGCTGGCGTTACCTTGAAGCGGTTGGTGAAAAGCTCGAGCTTGGGGAACAATTCCCGGTTTGTGTACAGATTCTGCAGAGCCTTCAGACACTTCAGACGCACCTCTCCTTGCTGAGAATAAGGGAGAGACGGTTCAAGCTGAGCAAACATCGCAAAGACAAGCAGATCCTGGTGGGCTAAACATTATGCCTTTGTGTAAATATCATTTAGTAGTGGCGCATCAACATTATCAATAAAACTTTAATCTAGTCGCATGGCAATATGAGGAAAAATATGAGGATTTTCACCTAAAGCAAGTGTGTGTGTGTGTGACTCACCCGATCATGTAGTGTCCAACCAACATATTTCAGGTAACTATCATTGAGGAAAGCATCACTGTACATCTTCATCCACACTCCAATCTCCTCTATACAGATGGCTCTGATCTCAGCAATTGCATCCCTGGGAATCAAAAAGACAATCAATACTTTCATTTTTAGGACCAAAGTGACTCTGAGCTGCTAAGACGCTGTTAGGCATCACTACAACCACCTGCAGAAACATTATCCAAGCAGGAATTGTACCTGTAACGATGCACGAAGATGCCTTTGAAGATGGAGTTCATCATATTCTCGATCTCATCTTGGTTTTCTTGAAGCTGCGCAGACAAAAACACACACAGAGATGAAGACAAATGCCGTATAGCTACAAGCTTAACAGTGATCACAGGTGTTGTTCCTAATTATTAACATTCTGCATGAGGTTCTGCGTTGTGCTTACAAATACTATGCATTAAACAATTACAGTTGAAAAGTCACATGAACACTAGCGAACCTCCTTCCTTTTCTGTAGCAGCAATTCCAGCTTCTCATTGGCTCGTTTGCCGGCTATCTTGTTCCTCTCGGCCTCGTACTGTCTCTGAGTGTTGTCCTGGTGAATGCTAAGGTTCAGCGCCACATTCACCAGCGCTGTCATGAGCTTCATCGCTACGCAAAAGGCAAACACAAACATATATATATATATATATAAATATATATATGAAAGGCTCAGTGATACATAAACAAAAGCCTCAAACAGACGGTTTGGAACTGACATTTGGTAACTCGTAGTGACAAAATGGACAAATTGGTGTCGTTACCTGCTAATGTAGAAGTGTGTCTGAAGGCTCGGACTTGAGAGTCGGACAAGCCGGTGAGGAGGGAGATCACTGTGTCCATCATGTACTCATCGTAGATGATGCTGTACTGACACTGGCGGATCAAAACGCTGATGAACTCGCAGAAGTTGTAGCGGAACTTTTTCCACATCGGCCCTGGCATGGTGAGAGGATAATCGCCGCTGTCCTGTTGACAAAAACACAGACGTGGTGATCGGAGAGATGGGAGCAAACATCCTGCGGAAGTGTTTGGGTTTTTTTTTTTTGTTTCATTTGATTCCTTCAATTGCAGATAGTAAATGTAATAGACTATCCCATTGTTCACACACTCTGACTATATATATTTACATATCTAATAATTAAGTTCTCTCTGTGATTGCAGCAGACAGTTACCTCATCAAACTCCTCAGTCATCTTGCGGATGATCTCTGCATTCTGCATGTTCCTGAACATCTCAATCCTCACAGTGCCTGGTGAGCATTTAAATTAACAGTTAAGACTCGTTATTCCACTCGTCTGACACAAACACACAATAAAGGAGTTGTAGTAGTCTTACCTTTGCACCCTGAGCACTGGATGAAAAAATTGATGAGGTCCAACAGAGCCAAGTCTCTGTCCTGTTTATACGACTCGATCCACTCATCCACCACAGACTGCGCGCACACACACACACACACACACACACACACACAGAGTGACGTTAAAATACGTCACACACATGTATATTATAACTGGCTGCACAAGAAGGAAAACAGTATGGGGGTATCTGATATGAAGCCAGATATTTGATTAAATCAGACTGCTACACAGATTAATTTTTTTCTAGTAATTTAGGTTTCAAGTTTATATTCCGAGTATGAACGCACTATTTTGTGCCTACGTGCACAAACCTGCATGGCGCTCTTTCCAAGTTTGACCACTTCGAACAGGGTGACGGGGTCTCCGCCGTCTCCATTATGTTGAGCCACACCGTTGGCTTTCCCTCGCCCTCTGGCTACGCCAACAGTCTTGTCCATCGGCGACTTCCGAGGCTTCTTATTAGCTGCCTGTAGGGAGGGAGATGTTGATTATATAGAAAATAACCCAAACACTCATGTTAAAAAAGCATTGAACTGAGACTCATACCTGGGTTTGTTTTCCAGGCCTCCCTCTCTTCTTCTTGCCTTTCGCCTCAGGATCTTCTATTTCACCAATGCTCATACTTAAGCCCACTGCATCTGTTGCCCCAGACTCATTGGATGAGTCCCTGAGAAAGCAAAACACAAGTTGAGACACGTCCACATTAAATACTGTATTTCAGCAACAGAACTGATGAAATTTCAAATTTAAAAAATGTATGAAGTTACTGTCTTCTTGTATTTATAAAGCCTGTACAAGGATCATGTTTTACTCACTGTAGAACAGGGAGCTCCGAAGTGATCATCCTGGCAAGTTGGAGGTGCTGGTGAGATGTTTAAATCTGTATATGTGTCCCCTTTAGGACTGAGTGAGTTTTAGGTCCAAAGGCAAAAGTACAAGACAAGCAGCTCAGATGGGGGAAAGGTCTGGAGGGGCAGGGAAGAAAGGCTCCAGGACTGACTGCACTCTGGCACTTAACTCTCTTCAGCTCCTAGAAAAAAAAACCACAGAGAAAACAACCATGTAACAATCATATTAATGATACAGGTGCAGCTATAACGAACTCAAGTATGTGTAATAGATACAGAACTGTTACTGATGATTTAATCAAACTGTGATGCTCTAAATGGTTTCAACACTGACATCCATCTGACAGTTTACATCTGAAGGTTCAGTCTCTGGAGTGACAGTCCAATCTTTCACTCTGGTGGAACAAGACAAGGTGTGGAGGCGGAAAAGGGGAGAGGAGGACACCAACTGGCCGCTTTGAGAACTACGCCGGCAAAATATTGTGGGGCATCAGGGGAGGATTTGCTCAAAGGAGATTTGTTGTTAAACAATTTCATTGACACCCCTGAGAATTATTTTTTTTTTTTAAATCATCATAGTTCATAAATTTAGGAAACAATTATTGGAGGAAGAAGCTCAAAACTTTAAATTGTGACATAATTTTAAATGTTGTGGATGTAAAATGCTATTTAAAAAAAAACTCAGAAAAAGAAAAAAAGAGAAAAGTGAAACAGTCAAGAGTCTTTGTTGGCTGGAGATAAATATGGTACACAACAAAATATGGTCTGAATTGTGAAAATTCACAGGTGCCACAAACGTCATGAAAAAATGCCACAATACCTTGCAGCCAGAGCTGACAGTGAGTGTAAATGCTCACCTAGAAAACTTACAGCTAAGTTAATTACAACATATGTTGTCTACCTGTTTATATGCTAATGAGAGCAAAGAGCAAGAGGTGGTGCAATACCACACCAAACCACCAGAGGCAGTATGATCCACAAAGTCCTCTGTCTCAAAGTCGATCTCCAAACTGCATAATTGGGTTTTAACAGGGGAAAGTGGGCTTAGAAAAATCACCAAACACTTATTAAACTCACAGCTCAGTTCCAGTTTAGTTCTGCTCATTTTTAAAGTGTTTTAAGAGTGTATTTTCCCCAGAGTGTGTGTGAGTGTATGCGTGTGTGTTTGAAAGTAGGTCTGGGCAACAGTAGGGGGCAGGCTAAGAGAGTGTGTATTTAAATACTGTCTTCCACACAGTGTTTGTACTGAGGAAGAGCACAGGCAGGAGAGCCCTCTGTTTCAACACATTGAACTACACACACACACACACACACACACACACACACACACACACACACACACAGTCAGCTCAGTCTTTTTTTCCCCCCCACAGTACATAACCATCCGGTGTTTTTTGTAAGAAAATCAGAAGTTGGTCTTTTCCAAACTTTAAAAAGCAGAGCCCACAGGGTCCAAAAAGGTTTGAGTCGCTGGGATTTGACCTACTTGCAACCACGTGAGCTTCCTATCGATTTTGACATTTGATATTCCTGCTGCATAGATGTAAGAAGAGTCTGCTGACATGGCTGCACATATGAATGTTGAGGGAGATTATCCCGCCTGATGTGGGATAGAATACAAAAACAAGCAGGCCAACATCCGTCAAAACTGATGCAAGTCCCTTTATTGTTTATGGCTACGTAATGTAAACCTCTCACTGTCAGCAAAACTCATTTAGATACCAGGTAGAATAACAATAAATTAAATTATTATTAACTATAACAATTAACACAGATCTAAACAGATTTATGACAACATTGAACAACATGACCAAATTTACCAAATTTATAAAAGCAAAGCAACAATAAATGTTCCATAAAATACTATAAACGCACAACTGATATATATATATATTCAAAGTACACATACAGTATATTCTCCTTGTACTCATGCACATTTCCTCATCCTAGTTTTGTTGTATGGTACGAAATCTAACCAATAAACTCAGTTGAATTGGGACAGTAAACACCAACGGGGACACACGGGGATTGTCTGATGCTTAGAAAGCAAACACTGTCAAAAAAACAGCTACGGGGGGAAAATAAACCTGTGGGAAGTACGTGACAGAGCAATAATATGCTGGTGTTCATCTGTCATCACCTCATTTAGTCTCGTCCACCCATCTTGACTTTTTTTTTAAATTAGATTAATCTCACTAAAGCGCTTCATATCCTTCAGAGTGTCTGCTGTAGTTGAAAGCAATTAAGATGATGATGCAAGGCAGCTTGTGAGATGATATTGAGACAGGTAATCAGCGCTCATTTAGGATTTGGCAAAGTAACTGGGGATTAAAGTTGAGCACCTTTAAATGACAGAAGAGACGGGATGGCACTTATTATGGCAACTCACCCGTCGCACCCACTAACTCACCTCCCCCACGTCTACTGTACTTCACACACTGTTAAATCTCAGCTGAACACGCTTATTTTTACCCCAACATGCTTCTCCGCCTCTTTCGTCATCAGATTATCTTTCGCTCCGAAGGGACAGAAGCAAACTTTATTAGAATCAATTCTTGTGTCACGTTGCCTCTTAGTCCTGAGCTTCACAGAGAGGAACAGGAAAAGGGTGTGTATGCATCCGTGGGTGTGTATGCATCCGTGGGTGTGTGTGTGTGTATGCGTTCGTGTGTCTGAGAGAGAGAGAAAGCTTGTTATCGACCAACATCTAACTAATACACATCAGCGTTCCTCATTTACTCACACTTTCAATGCACTCTCGCTTTTTATCTCTCTCTCACACACACACACACACACACACACACAGACACAGACACAGACACACACACACACACAGACAGTAGCAACTGCAGCAGGAGGCTATGAATAATTTGCAGGGAGTCTCTTCAACTATTCGTCAATTTTAGAGGATTAGATAGAAGCTGCCAACTGCATTTACTTTATACCTCTCTTTCTCCGTTCAATTCAATTTACTTTAGTGGCACAAATGTCGACAAACTCTCCTAATAAATCCTTGTTTTTAAAACAAACCGTCTTTTCTTACACTGTGGAGGGTGACAATACTGACGTGTCCCATGATCTTATGTCCCTGACCTAAAGCGGGACTAAACTGTGAGCGTCTCCGTCATGAACTGAGGTGTCGTCACTGTATCTGATCAACGTACGAGGTCACGCAGGCCGCGAGAGAAAGCGCTGGTTTGTTTTGCTCGTCTTTAGTACTTTTGCATCTCATGTGGCGTGAGGTGGCATCATATATCACATGTTTTCTGATCTATTACAGTATGTACATTTTCAAGCAGTTTTTTTTCTTGCCAGTGCCATCAATCAACGTTGCCCCAATTTGCCCCAGTGGCCAACTGCAGTACTGCAACATAAACACCCCTGTGTCCCCAAAAAGCATTTCCCCATAGACCCATTATAAAAGGGATACCTGTAAAACCGTTGTCAGAAAACAAGGTACAATATAACGCTTTGTATTATGAATTTTTAAAGCATGAAAGTATTTTTAAAGTGAAACTAAAATTGGGACATTAATAAAGAAGATTTGTCACTTTGGGAGAAATCCAGGAAGAAAACGGAGGCCGCTCAGGACACAGTGATAAAAGATGACTAAAGAAAATGCTTCCACGAATGAGAGAGGTGCTTGAAGGGGGAGTAGGAAGTGAATACTGAAACATTTATAATGACAGTGGGTGTATTTTACCAGTTCTGTGAATTTTTGGATGCCCTCTTCATACATGTTTTAGATGCAGGTAAAAAAGTGTGTTTTGCAGTTTGTGTGAATGATGAAAATCTTTTAACACGCTCACACAACAGTGGCTTTTACAGAGGCGTCCCGTCACATGGAAAACAACCACACGTTGCCTGGACAAAGTTGTGATCACAGCGGCTCAATTTAGAGCGGCAGAGTAAAAAGAGTAAAAAAATAATATTATATTAAACAGTTAACTAAAGATGGGGTTAATGTCTTGTACTGAACAAAATGTTCTCTCTCGGTATTATTCACAGTCACTTATAAAAACAATTACACACCCAGCCTGTGGAGGAGCTGGTAGCTGGTCGGAGGGCAGCGTCTCTACTTCAAGTATTTCAAAACATTTTTCCTGACATTCCAGGTGGTGTGTGTGTGTGTGTGTGTGTGTGTGTGTGTTTCTTCTCTGAGGGTGTCAAACAGGAACAGGAGATCTTGTGCTATAATAAAAAAACTTTTCCAGAGCTTAGACCTTATATGAATACGTAATTACAAGACTTGAAGTAAGCACAAAACCAGAAATGTTTTTCAGTTTATGGGGAACATTGGCAACTAACAGCCCAAATACATTCAGTGTGGACTTGTTTGGATCAAACTATGTTGTGCTGGTTGCTTTTTTCTTCTTCTCTAAAACATGTTATAATACACATTTCTTATTGGAAACTTGTAGATTTAAGATTGACTGCTTTGACCAGCGGCTGTACAGAAAACGCAAAGCTTTTAGTGTCACACAATGACAGTAAAAACCCTTCTGCTCACGTGATATCTACACGTATACACGCAGTCAAGACGTAGTTTTATTATGATTATAGTCACAAAAACTTTTTTTAGCAACTTAATTTAGCATAAAGATATTGAGCACATAACTGTTCCCACTCATTCTTAAAACTGACAAATACACCAGAGTTTAGCCGGTGCAGTTATGAGTGCTGCTTCCAAGGCATTAAAATAACCCTCATGTTAACTATCTGTGGTCTGCCAAGTGACTTCATCCACTGTGTGTGTGTGTGTGTGTGTGTGTACTTAAGAGCGAGCGCAAGACAGAGAGACAACGAGTGAGCATCTGAGAACCACTTAACATGCATGACATGTTCTCTAGGAGGCAGGCCGACGTTGCTATAGCAACCGACGTGGGTCATAAGCCCAGCGGTGAAGGCATATTTGATTGGCTGAGTGTAGACAGGAGTAAGGGGGGGGACGGCGGTGGGGGATCCAGATCCAATCAGTGCTTCGTAAAATCTGACTTACAGACTCTTAACGGACTCTTTCACTGTTGCTGAAAGTTATTTTGAGATCGGCTTCACTCTCTCCGTAAGACGTTTCTTTTGATGTTCAAACACATTCATCACAGAAGTAGTTTAAATGAGTCTATTCATCATTTAGTCCCATCTGTGATAAACTTTACAACAAATCCTAACCTGAAAAATATACAGATATAAAGCAGATTTATGGGTAAAAGTGTAAAATAAGTTGAATAAAATCATCACCACGTTACAGTGTTTTGGTTTCTGATTATCCTTCAAACTTCTGTTACTCAAACTAGTATTTAACTGTCAGATGAGTGCCTGAATCAACATACACATATCAATGGAAACCCCTGGATTAGTTGATTGATAGTAAATGTATCAGCTATTAATAGTAACTAAGTCATTTTAAGCAAAAAGTTTGCTAGTTTCAGCTTATCTTCATGTGACTTTTCTTTCTCATACATGACAGTAAACTGAATATCTTTGGGTTTGGGACTGTTGGTTGGACAAAACAAGACATCTGAAAATATCACCTTTGACTCCTTTGAGAACATTTTCTCACATTTAATAGACAAAACAATTAACTGAGAACATAATCCTCAGATTAATGGATAATCAAGTCTGAAGCCTGAGGCTGCATTGAGTCTTCAAACACATCAATCCATTACTCAAACCAGCCTCTGTGTCTGAAACAACACGCTCCCTCCTAAATAGCTTTTAATGTTTTTTAATGCAATGTCGTCTTTGGTCTGAAAGCCGAGCAGATGCTCTGCTGAAGGAAGGAAGATGAAAAATAAAAAATATATATATTATTCTGTTATCACTCTACAATAACAAGCTAATGCCAGAACAAGTATAATAAATGCATGACACAACATCATGCATTTATTAGCGGTGACAATAAGCAAATGTAATCCTATTCAGAAGTAATAAATCAGTTCCACTGCCAGAGGCCTCTGTGTTGAGGGAAAAGCATACATTTAAAAAAAACAAAAAAACACCTTTCACTAAAGCCACTGTCTTTCACGGTCACTTGAAGCACTTCAGCTGTGAATAAGAGGGGTTTTTTGGGTGAAAATAGTCAGTTTAGAATAATATAAAAGAATAAAAAACTTCTGTTCATCACAACAGCTGTAGTGACAGAAAGTACGTGTACGTCATAAAGACGATATAATCACAAAATACTGGACAGCATATTTCATATAGGGTCAGTCACACTACGGTGCCAATGCAGCCGTTAATGATTCAGCAACACTCGTCACAGTGACACTTCAGCAAAGTGGATGCCAGCAGCCATGAGAGCTCAACACTTTTACTGCCTTCATATTTATGTTTCACCATTGCAAATATATATATATATATATATATATATATATATATATATATATATATAAATATACTGAAGTACGTCTCTAACATTAAGTTGCATTTTACATTTAATTGTTTTAATGGACCTTAAAAGAGGATTTAATAGGCGATAACAGTGAGCTGGTGTTACACACTCACACACCTTCCTGCTACAGTGGTCCCTGCTGGCTGATTCTTCTGACAACTATAACCTCTGATGCCTCTGCTATAATTGGCCGTTATCGCTACAAACAGAGTGTGCTGAGTCCATGTTTCCAACACTGTGGGGTACAACACAGAAAATCACAAGAATGGATTTTTACCACTAATAACACCTGGAGGGTTAAAGGATAGTTGCTCAGTTACTATATATATATATATATATATAAATATATATCTCCAATGTGCTGTGGTCAATAAAGCTTGCTTGCCATTTGCGTCTCTACAGTCAATATTTCAGGATATGAGTGTGTTGAGTACAGCTGAATATTAACTTTCCACTAAGGCCAATATTTGTATAATGTGTAGCTAATATAATTGGAAACGACTTGTAAGCCTGAAAAAAGAAAAAAAAAAGTCACGACAACCAGATGAAGATTAATGTAGTCTAACAGTGTAAAGTCATCTGAACCATATTAATATTTATTGATGTTTCACTGCATGTGTGTCTAAAGGCCAAATAGAAAAGCTGTTTTATCAAACAGTTACCAGCTGTTTGCAAGTCAAATGGATTTATTGTCATGTTAATTAAGCTACAATACACAATTATCCTGGTTTTTACAGTGTTTGTCGCCTCACACGGAGTAGCGTCCCACAGAGCGTTAAGGAAACACCAAACAAACTCCAGAAGAGGACCCCGTCAGGACCTCCCATCAATATCAATACAAATGCAGGAAAACACATGACTTGCAAAACAACTGCAGGCCTAAACATTTATTCCCATAGCAAAGACATTTTAGTAGAAAGCACTCCTTAAGTCTAAATTCTGCTCAGGATTCAGAGAAAAGTCGATTATTTTCACATATTTTTTTCCCCCTGCCCGGCTGACGGTATGCACAGTGTGCTACTTGGGAAATAAATGTCGACACAAAGCCTTTGCTCACATTAGAGTATGCTGCAACTAATGATTATTTTGATTTTCTATTAATCAAGCGTAAAAAATGCCCATCTCAGTTTCCCAGAGCCCAAGCGAGCGTCTCCACATCTACAATAATAGAAAACCAAGGAAACCGGCAAATATTCACACTGAAGAAGGCAGAATCAGTGGATTTTTTTTTTGGCACAATAGCTTGAAGGATGACTTAATGATTCATCACTTATCAATTATTACATTGGCAGAAAAAAATTGGTTTTCTTTGATTATGACATCTCAGCTACCAGCACTGTCAGGGTAAAATGTGAATGCTCTCATATGTGATGAACATGTATTTCTGCAGGAATGGACTTGATAGTTTTAAGAGCCAACAAGACACCTAATAATTATGGGGAAATGATCATGTGTGGTTTCCACTTGTTCCTCCAAGAGCTCCAGAGGAGAGCTGGGAGAGTACGAACACAGCAGAGCCCGAGTACCTTTTCCACATGACAGGAGTGTTATTACCTGTTTTAGTGAGCCGTCACAGAGATGCACCACATTCAGTCGAACACAAAGTGCTCTCTCTACTTTATGCATTCAACCACAGCAGTCTACCACAATACTGTGCATCATCATTACCTGCAATGCTCAATATATCTGTACAAAAAAAACTTTTACTTTAAAAAAAAAAAAAAAAAAAAATGTACAGCTCCGCTCTGTGTGTGTCGATAATCAAAAGTGATCTGCACACAAATCTGACAGGCTTAATCATTAAAAACTGATCGAACGCAACCCCTGCACAGCGCTTGTTTTTACAAGGTTGGTCTCTGTGGCAACCTCTGACGCTGAAATATGAAGTCAACGCTGTGCCAAAAAACCAGCCACCGCCCTTCATAAACATATTTACAACCAAGTACAAAAAACTGTTTTGGGTCTCTATAGCTAATTTCCCTGTTAATGCCGACCGTACGGCTGGTGAATTTTTTCTATATAACTCACCCATTTGAACATTGTTAAAGTTATGAATAATTAAGGGTGTGACCTTTGTGATTGACGAGTCACTACCACGGCAACAGTGCTGGTTACGTACTTTACGTATTTACACTATCACAGTTTTCAATTCATTAAAAATAAAAAGTCTTCGTTATCGTTCAGTTGTACTAAAAGTCGTCGGCTGTTCGGTTTTTCTGTCAAGTACAGATTTTAAGCCTGTTTAGCCAAAGTTAGCATTAGCATTAGTGTTATCATACTTAACCATAGACATGCAGCGCTAACCAACCGAGCTAGTAGCTAGCGTTAGGTTCAGCTCTTCCAAATATGGTCACGTCTGGCTCCAAAAAATGGACGGCCAAAATGCAAACTTGAGGCTTCAAAACAGGAGCTAATGGGTGACATAACAGTGACTATGTCCATTGTTTTATAGTCTATGGCAGCAACCCAGTACAGACCTCAAACTAAGTCATTTTTTCCTCAATGGATTTTAACCACTTTCATAATATCTCCTCAAAAAAACCCAAAAAACAATGCTTCCGGCTTGTGGGAAAACTTGACCCAAATCAGTCTCAGCCATTATTTGTAACTGTAAACCCTGCTGCATATCTCCCCTCTTCCCTGGCAGACTGTAGTCTCCACAGTGTACATTTACCACCACAATTTATGACCGCGTTAAGATGTTGTGAGGAGGGAGAGGCAGAGTAAGGAGCCCGATTTGTCACTGAAGAATACTGAGGCCGTGTCAGAGGTGAACGCTGGGCGGATTTAAATGGATCCAGTTAACTTGAATCTTGGTTGACCCAGTGACCTGAAGGTATCGTCCCATGACCGGAAAACGAGAGGGCCAAACCTCCAAACAGCAGGTCACAGCGACGCAGTGTCCTCAGCAAATATCCCCTACTGTGGTTTGATTCCTCTACATGTATGCAGTTTTGAAAGTATTAAATTATAAAGATTTATAAAGCGCAGCAGGAAAAAAGTGCATAAAAGCAGATTGATGTCACCTTTTTGCCGTTTCGTACAAAATGCCAGAAGGGCGAGCCCTCATAATATACAACAATGTGTGTAATTGTCTAAAGCACCTGGTTAGTTGCTTTACAGCCCTCCAGACATCTACAGTATGTGTTGCAAAGTACATCACAGCAGCTCAAAGTGAGATAAATTGCCTGCAATCAAGTCAAGAGTGTTTCTGAGCCACAATCGCTGCTTATTCTGTTGGTTACGTCGCTGTAACTATTTGCTGATTAATCGATTAGTGGATTACTTAATTATAATTTAAATCATTAATCAAGCTCATTTATGTATTAAACAAAACAGCAAAATGGATATCTTCGGGTTCATCTTACACATACAGCTATACAGTTAGCATGGCTTTAACCTTTAACCTTTAGTCATCATGTGAAAGTCCATTAATTACATCAAGCAGCCAAACAAAGACGCGTCTGTGCCTGTGAAATCAATCAGGTTCGTGTGCACAAAAATGCAGGAATATATCTTAAAAAGAAGACATGTTCTTCTGACAGCTAATACTCGAATCCTTTATTTAACGCTTCATTAAATAAACTTTCCAATGTTATATTTAGTATTGCTGTCAAACTCGGTTGAGAAGCTGTAAGTTGATATACAAATATGATTAAGGGAGAGGCACTCGCAGGAATGGCTCAGCAGCAAACTGACATATGATGCACATCTATAATTAAATATAATAGTATAGTGCCTGCACTGAAGGGGAAACTGGTAAAACAGACAACAGTTCAACTCTAAATGAGCTCATACCTGGGTTTAACATTCACAGGCTGCAGGGCTGCCGAGACACTTCTACACATCGTACACAGCACCTATGTTTTTTATTTAAAGTTCAATCACAGGTATCAGATCTGCAAAATACATCAGAGGGAAGAATATATCATAAAGAGGGATATAAACAGAAGTTGTGTGCAGCGTTACATTTTCACAAGCCACTTTTTTATTAAAAGGTCAGTACGCAGTTTGGAGACACTGCTATTCACTCATTCAGAAAGTCTTGCAGTATGTTTACACAAAGCCAGCTACCGTGAATAACTACATTAACACTGTGATTAAAGCCTATACGGGACATGGACTTCCCCGACAGCCTGACACGACAGGATTGATCTGTTTATGTGCAGAAAGGTGCAGCAGAAAACAGGAAATGTCTTGTTTATAGTGCAAATTGTGAGCAGCAAAAATAGGGAAGTGAGTTGTGTTTGTTTCATGGTGATGAATATACACGCCACCTTAACACGAGTCCTATTAGATGACCTTTCTGGTGAACAAATTCAAACCCCAGAATGAAATGAGACCAATTAAATGACTGGATAAAAAGCCTAGCTGTAATAATAAGGGTTATGCTTACACCAACAAGGAGCTTCTTCATTTGCAGATCAGACTGGTTCAAGTCAAGTATTGATTAATGACATTTCAACAATCTCACCAGTACTAAACTCAAAAATGTGTTGTTGGTTTTTTCTTTGCTCGTACAGTTCGATGTTTAAGCTTCATTGTGCTGAATGATGTGTGTGAATATGTTACAGTCTGTAAGTTTCACATCTGATGTTACTGTGAGCGTGATTTGTGACATCCCAACTTGCATTGTATACGGGTTAGTTGGGTTAAACAGGCTTTTTTTTACAGTATGTTTGTGCAGGACAAAGCCTTCAGACAGGGAAAGTACACAGACACACACACACAGTGTTTTACCACTAATATAGTTCATATAAACCAATATATCAATATCAAAGGCAGACATAATAGACCTGACAGACCAAATAGTAACAGAAACAGAAAACCAATGACCAACTACAAAGTTTTGATGTCCTTATGACTCGGTAGTCTACAAGCATGAGTCACATATGCCTTTAGTTGATTTGCACTTCTGAACCTGCAGTGCATGACATCTCCCATCCTCTCTAACAGAAAGAAATTCAGTCTTATCAGGCACAGAATAGATGTCAAACTTACATTCAATCTAGCTGCAAGCTCAAATAAAAAAAAAAGAAAAGAAAATAAAGTGATATACGCAGCAACGCAACCAAGGATGAAAAATAATCAAAACGAACGTCCTTCACTTTCTGTCCAATTCAGACATGCTGAGTTAAAACTGATACAAGGCAGAAATGGTGAAGGGTAAATAATTATTGTCATTATTGCTTAATCTCCCATGCAGCTAGAGAAGAGTGCTTCAATAGCGCTTCAGGAAAATTGGAGCCTCCACGTTTAAATGACTATAAATTAATTTTCTCTCCCCCATCACTGTCAAATACATAACACTGAATTTGTTTATGGCTAGAAGGAAGTGGAGGATGTGTCATTACTGATCATGAGGTGTTTAAGCAAGCGAGAAGAGAACAATAATGATGTAACTTGTGAGGATATTTTTGCACCTACAGAGAAAAAAGACTTTATTCAGAAGTGTTTCCTTAACAGTAGTATTTGTTTACAATTAATAGAAAATTATGTGGCAATTATTTAGATAAATGAATCATCATTTAACCCATTTTTGAAGCAGCAAAATCACCGGTTCCAACATCTTAAACGTGAATATTTGCATATTTTCGTTTTGCTATGATAGTAAACTATCGCTCATTAAAGCATCAAATTAGTTTATATTAATTACAGCTCTGGTGATTGTCTTGATGTTCGTTTGAACTCATGCGGCAAATTCACAAGTATGAGAAAACGTTTCAGACAATTTACATTTATTTATTTGTCCAGACCAACGTACAAGATTAAAGATCGTCGGCACTGTGTTGCACTCGACACGAGTGCCACAAGATTTCCAGGTGGCGTGAAGTAATTAATAGTGCCTAGCAGATTTTTTTTTTTGTTTTAGTGGGAGGAAAAAAAAGAGCTAAAGAAGGACAGAGAAATAAATCTTCTAATCTTCTAATCTAATTCACAGCAAATAGCAGCAATGTCAAAAAAAAAACTCTAGAGAGAAAGAGTCCAGCAAGCTCTCAAGTCTCCAGACTGAAAGCCAACCAGAGACGAGTGTGTGTGAACCACAGTCGGTCCCTCCGAGCTACCAAAACAATAATTGCACTTTATCGTGCTGCCAGCCTTTGTACATATTAAGACTACAGAGCTATGGGTCTTATAATGTGGGACAACCTTAAGGCCAACACTGTGCTGCCTGGTTTAACCCGATTATGATTATGCCACACAGGAGATTAACCCGTCCAACACAGAAAGTCACGGACACACAGTCATGTTCCTGCATGCACAGACGCACACACGCTCACACATAAACACACACACGCATGCACAGCCATCTGTTACTGCCACAAACTACTGTACACTCGTTCTCTGCAGCACACAAAGCTTGATCTTAGCTAAGAGAGTAGGGGAGGGGAAGGATGCTGTGTGACTGAAAAGATCTCTGAAAAATATACCCCCCCCCCGCCCAACAATCTCTCGAGAGCCGCCTCTGTGAATAAAGGATAAATAGATCATAAGAAGAAAAAAAAGGGCAAGGCCGTGGAACGGCACAAAAAAAAGACAAGTCAATGTTTCTCCCCCCTCTGTGTGTGCAATGGCTGCCTACTTGGCTGCAGCTGACGCAAAATGGAGCCGCGAGTACGAGGAGAGGTGAGGGGGGTGATTTAAGGGGGAGCAAAGGGGGCAAATTTGTGGGGGTGGGTGGGTGCTGACAGCAGCACATGAGGGTGGGGGGTGTGAGGGGGGGTGGAGGTGGAATAGAAAAAGAAGAGACTCATTTGTTCTTCTCTCATCTGTCTATGCTCCGTCTCTCACCTTGGCCCAGATTTTCTGTCTGCCTCAGATTCACTTCTAATAAAAGAGCGAGTAAAGACGGGGCAGGACACACACACACAAACACACACACACACACACACACACACACACAAACACAAACACACATACACTGACACACTCCCTTGCGGAGGCCATTAGTCCTCACGCCCATTATTACCTCCTCCTAGTGATCTAGTGGCATGTCGAAGGTTTCACAGGAACAGAAGAAACCTGCTAATCTGAGCTGGCAGATGTCAAAAAAAAAGAAAGAGAAAAAGAAAGACAAAATACGGTTATGTAGAAATAATCTACAGTCTTAACTATAAACTGAGGGTGAGGGAATCAGAAGAAGAAGCTGGTGAGCTTTGACTGAAGCAGATGGCCTATTTAAAAGTGTGCTTTGAGGAGGTAGTGCATGCAAATCCCAGCCAGCTGACTGACACAAATGGAAAGACGATCAGAAAATATAATCGTGCAATTAGTCAAATTCAACATGCCAATCTTGATTGAACCTCAAACTCTCAAATTAACAAATCAGAGCTGCAATAATTGGTTGACAGACAAAATATTAAATAAAGGTGAAAATGACAAAGGTGTGTGAAGTCTGACTGTTCAACAGGGCTGTGAATCACAGCTATTGTAAGTTATCAAATGGTACAATAATAATACATTGATGCCACAATAATGACTCAACAATATGTATTGTATAGTGTTTGAATGACAATTAGTTACACTGCATTAACCGAACTGGTGACCTTATTAAGCATATTGGGTATTGGCAATGTTGTGACCAATCCATATTATGTACTTTATCAATGATGTAATAAAACAGAAATGCTAACACATCTAACACACGTCTTTGTGTGAATGGAGCGATTTAGTGTCTTTCAGCTCATTCTTCTGGTTTTTCTGCCTGCAGCTTCATCAGTGTCTTTTACTACCACATCCCTGCATAGTCATATTTTATTACTGCACTCCATCCTGCACAAAACAGGCTACACATACCATCAATAAAATACCCATAAACTGGCAAAAGGCTTTTCCATTTTCCTTTCATTAAATCAAATCCTTTTGGTTCAAAGTGATTTGATATGACTCGTGACTGTCTGGGTGCTGCTGGGATCAGTGTTCAAACGATAGTTTTCAACCTTTCAACAATTATCAACAGTTTGAGGAAGCCTTTTGATGTGGGTTTTGTCTGACGCTGTGTTTGACTGTTTGGTTTTTACATGCGGATAACGCTGTGAAGATAATATGCAGTCAAGCAGAGGATAAGAAAGGAGGTTTACAGGCAAATAATCTGCTGTCAAGAGTCAGACACTGCAGCCAGGGAAACCCCTTAATCCCCAACACATATGACGAAAGAGCAGATGGGGTCTGAGCGATACAAACACAAACTACCGTTAGTGAACAAAACCAAAGCAATACTGCACTGCTGAGTAGGAATGCTAGTCTGTCACATCTCCACTTGTGGGAGGTCAAAAATCAATGGAAATGTTACAAAGGGATAAAACTATTTATGTAAACTATCCCATCATCAACCATGAATCACTTAATATGTTCTGAAATACAATCCGAGACCTCAACGTCTATTATTAATCTTGCAGAGACCGTTTTAATTGCCAAAAGAAATTAGATAGATGTAAAAACATCTAATAGATTGCTTTGCAGTCTCTGTCCTGTCGTGACCTCTTCATCTTCACTCTGTACAGCCGGAGAATTGACTTGGAACAGGCCGGTGAATCAATATTAAGTAATAGCATGCACAAATAAAACTGACTGCTGAGACACACACACACACACAGCCAAAGTCAATGCCAAAGAGGGGGTATTTCCTGTTGCTTGAAGCTGGTTGTTAACCTTGCCCATAGAAATAAAACCCTGAGGTCTGGTCTGGTCTGGTGCCAAATTAAGATTATGAGTCTGAACCCTCCCAAACTAGGGCGAGAATTTACTTATTTTCCAAACACCAAACCTTGAGGACTCTGTGGGCAGGGTATCAGTCTTTGCTTGTAAGTGGAGGCGAACTTTACTGCCCCATAAAGTGATCAATAATGGATCATAAGCTCTTATTCCCAATCATAAACTATGGACTGCACTCCTGGAGGGGAAAAGAGATACGATTCACATCTCTCAATCACCATTTATGTGAATCCGGACCGTCGGCCGATTCTCCAAAAGAAATTCTTTGCGCAAAAGGGACGAGAAAACTGACAATTTGTACAATATGCAACTTGGGATACAAAAGCAGTACCACAAGTTGTCTTTAATACCTGTGGCCCTTGGGGAAAAATATTTCTTGTGTGTTGTCAGCTAACTATCTACCTTATAAAACTGTGAATGTAGAAAAACCTGCATCTGCTACAGCACACAAAGGCTCAGTGTTCATACAACCTTAAACTCTCCTCTGCATTCAATGTGAGTGAACTGCTGGTGGCAGTTTTTTTTTTTTTTTTTTCTTTTGAGCCCTCTGTGTGAGGCTTTAATAAGGCGTTCCAGGCTACAAAGCTCCACTTTACAGCGCTGATGTAAAAAATGAACAGCTGTCAGTATCAACAGAGCAGGAAAACCAAAACACAGGTGGGAGCAACACTTCCTAATTGATGCTCATTTTAGAAATCGCCGTCATCTAATATGAGTAGTTCAGTCGTCTGTTTCCGTGTTGAAAACTCACATTACATTCCTGATGGAAATAACATTACAGTCAGTTTTCACCTATTATGCTGCTGGTGAGTGGTCAATATATGGTTACAGCCAGCGTGAGCAAGGTGAAGAGACACCCGATTAACACTTAAATGACGTTAACACAATTCAAGACGACAGTGATTGACTTATCTTGTGAGTTTCCGCGGATTTACGGCTCGTTGTTGGAGCTCGGATGAATTCATAACGTGCACTGAGATTAAACGTATATATGACATATTAAGAAAAACCCAATGCTGACGCAAACCTCTGTCTGGATGAGATTTAAGACTCACTATGGCGCAGTGTGTCTTTCAGAATTTTACATATGAAAACTACAGCCATCAAACAAATGAAATAAAAACTCTAAACTGTCCTTCTGAAATGTTCAAGTGTAAATACTGAAGTGCAAGACTTTAAAGCAAGAAGAATTAGATCTTTTGAAAGCTTTGTTTAAATATACACTGGAGGCCTGTGTTAAGTTTGCAAAAAAACTGTCTTGACTTTGGGAAATAAAGCCTCGACTCTTTAGAAAACTAGTTATAGCCACTGCAAGCAGCGAACACAGTTGTGCGTGAGCTGCAGGTAAAGGCAGCTTGTTCAGCCGAGCAACCGCTGAGCCATGAAGAAATACCGGAGAGACATCACAAACCTGCAAAACACACACACACACACACTCATGTGATATGACACCTAGTCTCATTAATGTTCAACCTCACACCTGAGTAGTATTACATTAACGTATTACCTCGGGAGACTGAGTTTGCCTCCTTTATGACAGTGGAAATCGAGCCAGCTGTCATGATGCTATCTGAGCTGTCGCTATATCAACACTGTATTATTTTTATCTTATCTGACAATATGCATTTCCTTTTTTTTTTCTTTCCAAGCTTCTCAGCTCAGTCATATTTTTTCTGTGCATGTGCCCTGTCCACGCTGATAATCACTGCAAAGCAAAACTATGTATTATCATTCGGAGTGTAAATACTTGTGGTGTAGCCACAGATCGCTGTTACTGATATGTTTATAGAGGTCTACGAGGAGAAGCCAGTACACAAGCTGCAGCCACCAGCTGCTTCTGTAACCTTGTTTTTTTTATTCTCTCTTTGGTTTGAAAAATCTGTTTAGCAAATATAAAGGTTGTTTTTTTTCATATGTTTCCACCCTAAACTTGAGCACAAAAGACTGTCTAAAAACTTGTGTATGTTGTCTCATTTGTCTGAAATTATTTTAAAACTGTGACAATGGTGTTTTACATTATGCCCCCAAATGCACCCTCATTAAATTTACTCCTGTGACATCTCACCACAGTTGATTGCAATAAGCTACACGGGACATTTCCAAACAATCAATAATTAGTTTGATGGTGCTTGTGTTTCCTGTGTCATGACACTAAATAGGTCAGAAACGATAAGTTACGTCACTCTTAACGTCTGTGTAAAGAGGCGGCAGCCAAGGAATGTGCATGTGTGGCCAATTTATTGACATATGATGCTGAGAAAATAACTTTTAAATGTTTAGTCACTCATGATAAGACTGATCCACAGGCTTAAAATGAATTTAAAAAAAGGAGATAATGTTCGATTTCAACGTGAATCTATAATTAGTTTCTCTTTCCTGGCTTGACCTGACCTGAACTGCCCAGAAAGTGACAGTCAATTACTCAACAGGAAGCCACATCACAAGGAAATCCTTGCAACCAGGGGTGATGAAAGTATTTTAGCAATCATAACATAACACAAGTCTGTTTGCATAATGCAAATTCAAGGCTATCTATAAAAAAAAAAACACTACATCATCCTACTAAACCGCACATACGAAGTAAAGTGTTGAGCGTGTATTCCTGTGTAATCGTGGCATATGTAATGCAGTAGATGTTAACTACAAAACTACTAGTATGGCTGCCTTATTCTATTATTTTATTGAATGTAATTATGGAGAAAACTGGCATTTAAGTATTAAGAGCTAATTTCTTACGATTGGTCTCTACAGTCAGTTTCACTGCTAAAAGATGTGTTATATGATTAATATATTATTAGATTAGATACGACTAATGAGGGCAGATAGCAATAATATTTGGTTTCTCTCTGCTGGTCTTTCCTCTGTGCTGAAAACCACCAAGGGCGAGACAAATATGCACAGCAGATATTGTTCTCCCTATAGCCAACCTCCTTCCATCAAGGTCACCGTGTAATACGCTTTGACAAATGTCAAACCCATTACATAATCTCCAGAGCTGTGTCATCATAAGCATATGGCTGTAACAAAAAGCACACTGCCGTTGAGCTGCCTCTGGCTCAGCGACTATCAAATTGCACAATTTAAAAAAAAAATAAAAAATCTGCTCAATCCAATACGATACTACGTCTAAAACAACACTGTTTATTACCTTTAGGTTTGAAAAGGCCCGTTTATTAAGTAAAAGGAAACAAAAGATCATCTGCATTTCAAAACATTGTGAAACCAATTCTTCTTTAAACTGATATTGCCTACACATATTTACAACACGCATTATATTACATTATGCATGTATATTACTAATAACCAGTAATATGCGATTCTCAATATTTTATTACATACTCAGCTATTATTGGAAGAGAAAGGGCAAAGCGATTCAAAAGACTGAGGAAAGAGGGATCATTCACCGTTTGTGTAAATCCTTAATGTTATCTAAAAGTTTTAAACAATGTTGTTGTCACTGCACAAAAATGTGCAAAAAAAAATGCCACTACCGTTTTATTCCCAAGCCCAAGGCAAGTACAGACCAGTGCATAGCTGAATATTCATCACAGTACCCCTCAGATAACGGAAATTAAAGAAAACTGTGTGGAAAGACCCAGTTAGACAGCATCATCTAACATTTATTCTGTGCATAGAGGGTTTCTTTAATACACCCCAAAACGCAGCTGTTTCTCAAGCATTTCTGTGCTATTCAGCATTACAGCTACTTCATACTTTCCTATTGATATGGATGCATCTGGACCAATTAATTGAATTATGTTTTTCAGTTAACTATTGTTTTCTACAGGTTAAGAAACAAGTGCAAATGTATGATCTACTGTATGATTAGGGACATCTTTTTTTCTATTATGTTATCAATACACTACTTCAGAAGGCTTTTCAATAAATCTGCACTTTAAACTGCATTTCCACACTGAATTTTAATAGGACTATTATAATAAATATAAATGATATGAAAACAACTTTAAGTGTTGATATCGACCAGCTTTAGTTTGGCATTTGATTAGCGATGAGTGTTATATATACATATACATTATATATACAGTTTATAGTTGTACTGACTGACGCTGGTTAGCTCTAATCAGATGATCAGATAAGAAATACTTTATTAATGCAGAGTTGAATGAGTCGGTTTGTGTGTAATAAGAGCATATAAATAAACTGGTTAAGAGGATTAAATGTTATATGGACATTGTATGTGTTTTAGTTCAAAATATATATATTTTTTAAAAATCAACAAAATACTTCTATCTACTACTTTCTACATATGGTTGTCAACATCAAACACAATGTAAGTGTAACTTCTTAACTTGTTCTGCAGGATAAATAAAATGTGATTTGTGCAGAACGGGGTGGAAAACACTGAGTGATAAGACAAGTTGGCAGGCAAGCGGGCTGCAGATAGCAATCCAAGACAAGCCTGGATGAGAAAGAAATATCACATGGCTGACTGTAAACAAAGCAGTTATGCAACAATCTGAGATTCATGCACACTGCCTGGAGGCACTATGACCCACAATCAACAGTCCCAAACTCCACTGCTCAGGGTGAGCTGCACAAAGGTCAGTGAAGGAGGGGAGGGACGGCAAACCTGTAGGGCTGGCTGGTGGAGCCCATCCCCCCTAATGTGACTCATGTTTCCCCGCTTAGTGTTGCCTGCTTCCCGCACAGAAGGGGGCGGGAAGGGGACGCCATAATAATACTGTTAAACATGCACGAGTCCAAAAAGCAAATATTATATATATATAAGCATTCACGTGTTGTCATTCATGAAACAAGCAACACGTTTATTATCAATGTAAAAAAGTCACTCTGAAAACTTGAAGGCGTTTAGAGAGAGACAGAGAGAGAGAGAGAGAGAGAGAGACAGAGAGAGAGAGAGAGAGGTGGGATGCTGATGTTGACAGGAAAAAGTAGCAACTATGAACACGTTTACATCACATATTGTACATCTGAGTGTGCAGAAAGCAAAGCTGTCGTGGGTTCATGGCAGGGAAAAAAAAAATCAACAACAACAACAACGTGTTATATTTGCATGGATGACAAACCTAAAACACAGAAAGCACCGTGCGACAGGAGGGCGATATACTGTACAACCATAACAAGGCTGTGCAAATGAGAGAAGGTGATGCTGTTGATTCCTGCCTTGTAAAGAGCAAGAAAACACGTCACACCGCATGGCTCTTTATTTGTTGACAAGCCAAACTCCAGCGCTGGATAGACATTGGTGGCAAACAGGGCCAGCGTTGCGGCAACCACTTGCTCTTCTTGCAAGTTGTCTTGCCGAAAATTTTTTGGGGGGCTAGCTCGTAAGCTAATGGCTCTGCTAGGCTATAATGTAACTGAGGAAGAGAGAGAAAGCACATTCACCTCCGTTAGCCGCTAGCGCCCATCCCCCAACCAACCAGTCTTCCCTGTCTGTGTCCACCATCTTTAATCTGTGCTCCGTCTCCCTTCCCACCGCACAAAACACGACAAAAACACAAGACACTCACCTTTAACGACCATCCCCGAATCGATCATCACCTTCCGAAATAATAAATCGATTTTCGTTATATTATCGTGGGTATTTTAATATTGAAAATTGGCCGTGCGAGCGGAACCGCGCCTTGAGAGAAGAGCAGCAATCCTAAACCGCCATCTGGTGGTATTTTCCTCTCTGTGATGCAGCGGGAGCGGCGCAGCCTCAGACCGAGACACAGCTGCCCCCTGGCGGACACACCGGGCCGCGGCGGGCGCGCGCCTCAAGTGGGGGTGCGAGCATGGTGAGGGAGGGACACTGGCGGGGACGCGCACACGAGCAGAGAGAGAGAGAGAGAGACCCCCATTTTTCTTTTAGGTCAATTCATATTTTCTGTTAAACAAATATTTTTATCCAAAGCATAAAACAATAATAAATAATAAATAAATACTTAACACTACTGCAATACATTTAAGTTAATTTACATTTCATTTTAATGCAAAATATAATGCAACTACTATGATTTAAAATAACAAAATCTACCTAAAATAATGTAATATTGGTATAAAAGATGTATATATCATATATATAGCCTATACAAGGCTGCAAATGATTATTTTCTTTATCATCATCATTTAGTCCATAAAAATGCAGAATAATGCATGTCACGTTTTCCCAGAGCACTAAGCAATGTCTCTAAATGTTATCTTCATGTTAGCTTCAACCAACACTCCAACACCCAAAGAGATTTAATTTACTATCATATATGACAAAGAAAAACTGATTGAAAAATAACTGAAACAATGAATCAATTATAAAAACACAAATGTTGCAGATGAATGTTCTTTGGATCAACTGGTTGATTGATCGACTTATTATCGCAGCTCTCATAGACTCACTGAATACTCATATTTCTGCATTCAGGATTTGAGTAAAGTATATAAAAAAATAACGGTTACACTGCTCACAAAATATCCTATGAGTGCATTAACGACCTTTGACCTGGGGTTGTGTTTGAGCATTTTTCTGCCGCTCTCTCTCCTCTCTACCTGAGATGCAGAGAGAAAAAGAAAAAGCAGGCGTGTGAACCTGGACAAACTCCTATGCCATTTGTCTCCATAAGGTTCCAGGAATTGGACGTATATAAACCCAATTACACAGCCAGGATGGATGTACTCGCTTTACTCACTCCTGCTCACTATGACCTGATAACACCAGAAAGAGAGAGATGGAGGCAGACGGGAAAAGCTGTGGCTTCAATTAATTATCTTAATCCAATTTAAGGGTATTTAAGTGGATATCAAACACTTGCAGTAGGTCGTGTGTGTCTTTGAGTGCATTAAAATGCACTTCTGCTACATTTTTGCAATAGACAACACATGTGTGCACTCACATACACACACACATACACCCATGTAGTGGGTGCTGCTTCATCTGATGGACACACTGTTGTTTGCCATAGCAACAGCACGTCTTACCCATAAAAGCTACAGCTAGATTCACTGCCCTCGGGGTTATTTTCATATACAGATGTACTCACACACAAATATTTAGTCATTATCCTCCTCTAGTGTTTAGTGTAATGAGGTATTCCACAGGTGTGGATATTACATTAGCTACTTGATCAGTCTGTCAAAAGTTATCGTGGGAAAAAAGGGACGTTTGATGAACAAAATGAAACAAGTAACAATCTGTTATATTTTGTGAGTGAGTATGAGTGTATGAATAAATTAATATCTTTGTATAATCATCATCATCATCATCATTTTTGTGTAATTCTGCACAGTTTGTGTTGATTGTTGTTTGTCTAAACACACACTTTTTAAAAATTTAAATATAAATAATAATCTTCTGAAGTCATATGACCGAGCACCTTGCTAAAAGTGACCTCAGGGAAAGTCTCAGTAATTTACAGCTACCATCCAGATCTCCTCAGTTGCTCTGGAGATCCAAACCAAGACAAAACATCTTTTCTCTTCTATGTCGCAGAGAGGTCAGAGGTCAGCCGCAGAACAGCAACAGAGCTAAGCAAGGATTTGGTGTTTTTCTTCCAAGTTAATTTAGGTCAGAAGCTGCTTCCACTGATCATGTTATGATCAAGGTAGATGACCCTGTTTAGATAATATCCGTTGCCAGAGCAAATTGCATGCAATAGCAAAAGTATTTCATGCTCTTCTTTGATTACCAGCATCAGACAAAAATATAAGAACTAGATCAGATAACTGAGGTTACCAATATACCCAAGACATACATATACATCTGTATTGCTTAAAAAAAAAAGATGATTGTGCAAAAAGTATGATGCAGCAGAGATTCACTGATGAGACAGCAAAATATTTCTTTTAATTGCCTTTGTTTCATCTGTACTCTGCAGCAATCTTTTATTATTGTTTTATTCACAACACTTTTTTTTTATTACAACATTATTGTGTCCTCTCGCTGCTGACATATATGATGATATAACTTTATATTTAAAAAAAATATATATATATATCAGTTCAAATTTGAACCTACTGTATGCTCTAAATGTATGATTTCAGGACTATCAGTACTCTCATTTAGACATGTTAATTAACATCACTGATTAAGTATGAATGAACATATCTGAATGAACTGCTGAATTAAACAAAGCTCCAAATCTAAATTCATAACTTGAGCTATTACAGACAGACAGACAGACAGACACACACACACACACACACATTAAAATAAACAGTCTGGCTGATTATCCTCTTATCTTACAGACTCAGACAGTATTGCAGTATATTGCAGTGTTTCGCTGTGGGTTTCAAGCGTTTTATCCTCCCTTTGGGCCAAAAAATCCAAACTATAAAGAGTCTCATCTTCTCATATTGCAGACACTTTTTTTTTTTTTAGGTTAATATCTCTAAAAATCTACCTGGTTGTATTGAGTTACATAAGTCGTAGACCTCTATGGCATGTGAATCAAAACTTAACTTAAATGTGTACATTGCATTCAACATGCAAAATACGACTATACTTGGATGCACACACATTTCATGCTCAATCACATCATCCAGCATGATGTAAAAACTTTTCCCGGGGCTGTAACCATGACAACTGGAGGCTGTCAGCGGAGAAAACCCTGTTATACTGTGAAGGTAATCACATGTTATCACTCCAACAGTCAATAGTACAGACACATATCTCAATCTGTGGCAAAACACACTGCAGGGGCCTCGAGGGTTCTCTGATGATGGCTAATTTCAAACCTCCCTTTTATTTCATTTGACGTATTGAGAGTTATGTAATGAAGGTCTGTTTTATTCTTTGAGATGTCTCATTTCCGGGGCTGTTGACTAACTGAGAGGCTGTTCTACGCCTGTGTGCCTATTTTTAATTTCCTCTGACCTTGCCTGCAGTATTTTCACTCCAGAGGCCTTTTCTGTTCTTTTTAACTCTCTACCTCTCTGGCACCCCTTTTTCTGACTCTCTCCATATCTCTCCTGCTTCCCCCTGTCTCCTCCTGTTTGCGCCTCCCCACCTCTCCTCTCTTTTCTTCCCTTTCACCACTGTGGTAATGCAAAATGTATGAGAGGTAGAGTGCCATATTAGCTGAAAAAAAGAAAACCCATTACAGACTACCACAGCCTCACTCATGAACCAGGCAGTCATTGTCCATCACATCCATCTCCCTCATTCTCTCACTGGAACACACACACACACACACAGATGGTTGTCGACAGAGCCAAGGTTTTGTTCTGCAGTGTGTGTGTGTGTCATACTGTACACCACCAGCCTAGGCCCCTCATGTCCATCAAAGATGATCATTTTATCCACATTTAAATCTTACAGGGGGGTGTTTTTTCCCCCCACTCTCTTGCTTCTCCCCTCAACCACAGAGGCCTGGTGATGAATGTGTCCAGTCTGTGGTTGCGGTTCACTTATTTCTGCTCTCATCAGCTCCTCCTGTAATGGGAACAAGCACTCCGACATCCAAGGACCCCATCTTTGAATAATGACATCATGTTTATAGCTTATTAACACTCCAATGCCCCAATACACACCCATGTAATCCCTGTGAGATGGAGGAATATTTATTGATGCTAAATATGAATATATATGAGTGAATATCTACTATTTATTTAATATAGAAAAAACTGCTGATTAAACAACTGTTAAATAAATAATAATATCTGAGAGCGAGATTGAGAAAGAAAGATTCACACAGGGAAAAACCGATGAGGTTGCAGCAGATACTAAAAGACATTCAAGAAAAAAAACAAAAAACATTTTGCACACTCAAAGTCAACTTCTATCTTCCAGCTGCCATCCTGTCCTCGGCCCTACTCCATAATTCATTTAAACCTGACCAGAGATGGAGCAAGAGAGGCAGACAGTAAAGAAAACATCTTGATTCTGGCTCTCTTGCCTCTCCCATACTCTCCGTTCTATCCATCTCCACTCCAATCCACTCCTCCTCCACCCTCCTTTAGTTGCCTCTTTCCCTCTCCACTTCCTCCCTGCTGTCAGCTCATTTCTGCTTCCCTTTGCATATTCTTATCATAGCAAGTCACCAGCTCCTCCCTGGAGGCTGCTTCTTTGAGTCTGAATATGAACCTATTCACCCAAAACCTGGCGACAGAGTAGTCGATGGGATTTCAACAGCGCCCTAAATAGCTGGGGCCAATGTACTCTTATCCGCCGTAACCATGGAAACACTAGATATTCCTCCTCATCCTCAGAGAAATAGCCTAAAGCAAATACATAGATGTACGAAAGAAATAAGGATCTTGAGCCATTTAATTTGTTGACCACCGTGCGTCTCTCTAAAGGGGCCTGGTTGTTGTAAAAAATAGCCCAAGAGACAGATTCAATGTACAAAACAGTACATGAGTAAATTAACTTTTCCCCTCAGTGCATCATTTGTCCATGTCAAACTCATTTTTAAACTCAGTTTGGGAAGCATTTCCAGGGCAATTATGTGAAAAAAAACCACCAACATTTTTAATAAATAAACAGTAAAAGTTCAGAGTCTGACATCCCTGTTTTACACAGCGTTGTTTGTGATTTCGAAGAGGAACAGGACTTCTGTGACTTATTACCAGTCACAGCAGACACGAGTTTCTATTTTCTTTGCATGCTACCTGCACACCCCCAAATGACAGACAAAAAAGGTTAACAATTATCTTTTTCAGAAGCTGGTGGAGACCAAAACAGAGGTAAAACAAAGGTGAATACTGGACTCATATTTCTTGGGAATCATTTTGCTGGATCCTTAAATACCCTGAAGGCCACAAGGTGCCTGAATGTGAATGTAATCTGACATTTTTGTGTGCAGATTATCCGATCGGAGATCCAAATGGCACTGTTAAAGTTGATATGTAGTGTGGCGCACTATCGTCACAGAGTCAAGAGGTATTTAGTGAAATTAGCAGGTTTAATAATTGGTTGGCAAGGAAACCTACACACTCTTCAAGGCACTCAATACTTGATTTACTGATGTGAAAAAAAGCAAACCCACTAATACAGAGACTGGTTCATTTTTTAATAGATTGTTGTTGATATTTATGGGCTGCTTTCTTCCCACACAACTAATTTCTGGAGGAATTAGTGAACACTCTGACTCTCATCATATGCTCATACTTTATTTGATCTCGCTGTTGGCCACTGTGCATCTCCCACAGTCCCAGAGGAGAAGTCAGTCTCCTATGCTAACAACAGCAGCAGCAGCAGCATCAGCAGTAGCCGGAGGCTTCTTATCAAACAGTAGGATGGTTAAACCTAACAACAGTGAACCCAGCTGCATCTGGCAAAGGTTAATGCAGCTCGAAAACGGAGCAGAAAGCACAAGTGTTATAGCTGCAAAATGTCAAAGCAATTACTGTCAGGTTGCAGAGAGATGAAAGTCTGTGAGAGATTGTGCGGTGTTTGTGAGAGGGAAACATACCGAGATGCTTCATTATTATCTCTCCTCACCATTCTTACGATCATCATTATATTCAATTCTTATACTTCAGAGTATGTGAACAGTGGCCAGTGTGTAAATACTGGTTTAACAGCTGGACACAAGATGTCTCCTACTTCAATGTAAAGTCCATTCTCCAAGTTTCATACTGCACCGCGACTGGCTTTGAAACATGTTGTGGTATCACAAATCATACTCGTAATTTTCAGCAGATGTAATGTGAAAATATCCTTCCAGTGACAAATACAGAACATCACAATGCACAGTGAAGGCCAGACATCCAACTAAAGGAACAAGAAGAAAATCAGACTTCAAACATTGTAAATCTCATTGAGAGAGAGAGAGAGAGAGAGAGAGAGAGAGAGAGAGAGGGAGAGAGAGAGAGAGAGAGAGAGAGAGAGAGAAATCTGGTTACAAGAGATGCAATAGAAAAGCTATATTGGGAGAAAGACATAGAACACACACATGAAAATATAAAGGGGGACAGTGCTGGTGTTTTAGGTGGATGTCACGCATGCTCAGACGTCATTATTAGTTCCCCCTCCTCCTCTTGTCTCTCTGGTGAGGCTGAGAAGGAGCATCTGTATCAGTGCTCAGAGAGTGATGGACGAGCAGCAGGTCGCCGTAAAACACATTTTCCTTCCGCAGAGCTGAGTGAGGTGACCGCAGGTCTGGTCTGGTCTGGCCGGGCCGAGGCGCGCCGCGGTGCCCTTGAAGAGACTGGTGCAGAAAAAAAAGAGGAGTAGAGCAGGTAGAAGAAGAAGAAGCAGAAGCAGCAGCAGGAGAACAAATGAAGAAGAAGAGGTGATGGAGCGTCGGGGATGCGCTCTAAATGACTGAGGCTGACCGAGATTGAAGTTCAACCCGGTGGGTTCCCTGGTTTACGGGAAAGCAGGTGAGCAGAGGGCGGAGGAGGTTTTTATTTTTATTTTTATTTATTTATTTTTTTTGACGACGACTCCACTATAAATAACGCACTTTGTGGTTTATTGATTAGAACACATTATGCAATAACATGAAATTACACAAGGTCACTAATTGGGGAACAGTCCGAGGGCTCACGTTCGTTGATTGAGCTGCTTTGTGCCAATCCGCGGGCGCATGCAGCGTGTGAGCGAGCTCGGCGCTTGTCTCCATTCAAGAATTCGTCATGGGTCACGGGTCGGACTGTCAGTATAAGATACAACACTATATGATGTGTTATACACATCACGCATGCGGTTAGGGGCATGTCAAACAAATCTTCACAGTGTGTCAGGAGCGGGAATCGAACCGACATCTGTGCGTCTTGTGTGTGTTTGTGCCAACCGTCTGGCGTCACAGGGGTGCATCGCAGACGGACCTAGATAACCTTGAGAATAACATATTCATCATCATATAGGCTACAGACACACATCCACACACACAACAGCAAACTGTTACTTTGAATATATGAACTAAAAACTGCATAATGTTTTTAGATTGTAGGAGTATGATTCATAAAAGTGACTGGTATATTACAGTCAATAGTCTATATTAAAGATTGTATTGAATTTAAAGGCATATAGAAATATAGCAGAGGATGTACATAACATACATAAATGACATATAAGAGGAGGACAGTGTCATTTCCCCTGATAGATTTCATCAGATAGAGCATCCTGTCCATGAGAGCATCATCTGCTGCCATTTCCACATTGTGCAGGTCTGGTGACGGCTCACTTTCAGGTTGTATAAGGTGTGTAACAGGCTTTTCAAGCAGCGGTAACACCACCACCAGCAGCAGCAGCAGCAGCAGCAGCAGCAGCATTGCAGAGGCAGGCTGCATCATCCAGAAAAGTGAATTTTACTGTCTGAGAAGGAACGAGTCAGAGACAAACATCCATCATATAGATCAGGTTGCATCTAATCATCAGTGTGAGAGGATGACTCGATCTTCTCGAATATCCCCAAAATTTCTACTTTCATGTTCTTTTTTTATTTTATGTTAAATTAAATAACTTATGAGCACTTTACCATTAAACAGGGAAAAACACACAGCTGAAAAAAAAAGCATACACACCACAACTCCACATCTCCAGAGAGAGCAAAGGCCATGTAGCCAGCCACAAGCCAAAGCCGAGCCATAACCTCGCCCCGGCCCGCTCACACCAAATCAAAGGGACTGCACCACTGAGGATGTGAGAAACGGCAGCAAGCTGCCAAAACGGCTGACTTTTACACGGCCTGCTGCAGTCACACATCATATATCCTAATCAGTTTAAACTAGTCAGTTACATGCACGTTTTCATAATCTGATTTAATGTACATCTTGTGATGATATACACCATGAAATGAAGAACATAAAAAGTGGTTACTGTCACTTTTGTTGCGTGGCATCCAGTGTTAGGTAAACTTGAAAAAACGTGCATTTAAAAGCACAAAATCAGATTATGTCTTTGAGTGGTTTTGTCTTGTCTTGTGTTTTTTTTTTTGTATACCTTTAATATTTATAGATGTTTGTTCCAAATATGGAATTCTGCTGAAATCAAGGAAGAAAAAAATAAATCAATGTTAGTAGAGTGTTTAAGGTGAGGGAGGGGCTGGGAGGGAGACAGAGACAGATCTTTCTGAGAAATACAGATAAAAGACAAATGAGGCAGGAAGCACTTGCGTAACTGTCATCCCCCCCCTCATCAAGGACATGTTATCCAAGCAGACTGAAAGGCGCGACAATAGGGTTGCTAGTCCGCCAGTATGGTTATAATTCTGCTAATATGGATTTAATGTGAACTCTCACAACACAGAAATAACAATTACACTGGTGATTGCTCAGATGGGCAAAGCTTTCGAACATTCCCCGCTGCACGCGTGGAGCTCATGGGGGAGATGTGAGTCACTGCTATTATTAACTCGGATATTAAAGATATATGAAATATGACGCAGCATCCCAGAGAGAGGGACAGCGTGAGAGAGAAAGAACAGAGTGTGTGTAAAATTTATATTGTACGTGGCTCTAAAAGTGTTCTTTCTTTTGCCTTTCAGGTGTCTGTCTTCTTTGAACTTTTACAATGGAGTCTACTCACCTCCTGGGTGGCTCTAAGAAGAGAGTAAAGATCCATCCTCACACTGTCACAGCCAAATATGCCACGCACACCCCTTACTCCCCTCAACCTGGAGTGCACACACACTTCCCCCAACCCGGTGATGAAGGTTACGATGATGCTCCGTCATTCGAGGACTTTGGCTCCTTCCTGGAGGAGACGTCAGACAGGAAACAGCTGACGGAGAGCAAGAGGTGGCCTCTAACTCTGTTTGGCTCCACAGACAAAGACAAGGACACAGCCCGCAAACCCCAGGCTGCTGGAGGAGGGGAGGGGAGCGAAGGGGGAGCGAAAGCAGTAAAGGGGTCTGGGAAAGGGGTCGGGGAACAGCTGGCCAGTTTCGGGGAGGCATCTGTGTCTGCGTCCCGGCTCACCTGGGTAGGGCTGCTTGGGGCGGCGCTGGCTCACGGTTGTTTGATCGTTCTGACACGTCTGGCTTCTGAGCGCTTCAGCCTCGGCCCCTTGTTTCTGCTCTTGGTTCGGTCCATCGTCCAGCTCTTCTCTGTGGCTGTACCACTGCAGAAGGGGGAGAACCCTTTCGGACCGAGTGGCTATCGTCTACGTCTGCTCTGTTATGGCATTGCCTATTCCCTCTCCCTCTGCTGCGCCTACTCATCCTTCACTTTCGTCTCCCCTGGAAACGCCACCACGACCTGGCGCCTGGCAACCACAGCTTTGTCGGCGACGCTGGCCTTCCTGCTCCTGGAGGAAAGGCTGGGATTGGCTGATGGCATCACTATAGCTGCAGGGCTATGTGGCTTGGCGCTTGTGTTGCTTCCCACAGCAGATGAGAGCAATACAGATTCACCAACTGACCCGGTTGTGTTCTGGAGGGGTGCCTTTGGATGGTCTCTTTCGGCGCTGGCAGGGCTGTGGATGGCTCTGGCGCTTGTTGGATATCGATCCCTGAAGGAGAGAGTGGGAGTTGGCACAGCTCTCTTCACAGTAAGCTGGACAGGTTGTGTACTGGCCCCAGCCTCCTTAGCCCTGCTCCAGGAGGGCTGGTCCTGGCCGATGAGTGCACCAGCCTGGGGCCTGGTCCTGGCCCTGGTTGCCTGCTCGATTGTGGGCTTCCTGGGAATGACGCACGCCCTCACCCGACTCCACCCTGCTCTGGTCTCCGCTTCTCAGAGCATAGAGGTACCTGTTGCTCTGATGTTGCATCTAGCTGTGTTGCCAGTGGCTCCCACTGCCCCTGAGGTTGTCGGAAATGTGATGGTCATACTGAGCGTCGGATGGCTGGTGGCGATGAAGCTGCTCCCCTCTCGCGGGGGTGGGCGCCGTCAGAGGGAGGAGTATGAGGAGATTCTGGACTCACCCATCAAATAGACACCAGATTTGTTTCTGTTGTACATAAGAGACTGCTAAATGTTTATCGGAGCTTTATCTATTTTGTATCGTCTTCTTTGCTTTTGGGAAAGTGCCAATATTGTGTTGTCTGTTGTCATGACTATGTGATGTGACATTAAAATCCCAATGATGAACAAACCGCATTTCTGAAGCCACTTGTAATCAAGAGCTCACTTTCTTAAGAGAGCGTGCATACATATATTGGTTTTCTTCTACCAGCCAGCTGATGGTTGGCCAAGGATTGATGCCATCTCTTTGGCTGCTGGCGAGAGAGAGAGAGAGAAAAAACAGGAGATGGGAGGTGAGTGAGAGCAGGATGGAGCGAGACACACAATCAGAGGACGATAAATAGGGAGAGAAGATAACAGGCTTGGCATACAAATAAGAAGCAGACGGGAAAGGAGAGTGACGGCATATGACGAAAGCAGAGATGAAAGGGAAGGAGCGGAACGAAAAGGAAGCCAGGGCAGGGGCCGTCATTATGTCTAATAAGTACCTGTCAGACAAACAAGCACTGTTATACTCACCATTAGCCTCCTACTTCCCTTTTTACCACTTTGTTCTCTCTTGCCTTAAAGGCCTTAAAAAAAATGAACGAAACAGCAACATGAGATGACAGGACAAGGCTCCCATTCACTAAAATCCCCACACATGCACCGCACAGATGGAGACGTTTAATCAAAACAAGTGACCCCACATTGAACAGACCAGTGTGTGTGTATGTGTGTGGAGACTGTGTTGAAACAGGTGTAATAAAAAGTCTGGACATGTATATATATATATATATATATACTATTGTTCTTCCTGCTCTATACACTCATCTGCGTCTTGTTAGTTGTGACATTTAAGATGTACATGTCCAAAAAGAAAACAAAAACCATAAGATCATGCCTGCAGTCCTCCACCCAGCTGCAGATTTATAAAGAAAGGCATCGGCACAAGCATGCATTCATGCCATGGTTAAAAACCTTCCATTAGTGAATATATTTGTGTGATGTCAGTGCGCTGGCCTCATTAAACTCACATATCCATGCCCTGTCTTATTTCTTTTCAAAAGTCTACTTTTTTCTGCAGTCTTGTTTTCCCAATGTCTTCACCAGGTGCAACAAAAGTCTAAACAAAAGTATGGATGCATTAAAAATAAATAAAGAGGTGATGTGGGACAATACACAAAAATACCTGCAGCCAACACCATCCATTCCCTGTGGTTTATAACAATGAACATGTGTGAGTGTGTGTGTGACTGCAGGAGCGATGGGAAGCTGGGTAATAGGTCTGGCAGAGATTCATAAATCATAAACATTGTCGTAAGTGTCGTAAGGCATGGCCTTTTCGCATACAGACACTTTTAAAGCAGCTAACGAGTGGGAGAGGCCTGTCCAGAGTTAAATACAACTCTAAACCTCTGACACACTTCCCTGTAGTCGCCCACATCTGCAGAAATCCCAGCACAACTACACAAATATTGCATTGGTGTCAACTCTGGCTCATGCTGGAACACATAACTCACAGGAGCGTAGGCATGCACGTGCACATAACTGTGCAGCTCTGAAAATGAGCTATGAGTGTTTGTGGCAGGAGGGAGGAAACCTTTCCATGAGGCTAATTAGGTTGTTTTAATTGGGTTTTATTCATCATAGTAAACCCACAACATTTATGATACATTTAAATTCATTGTCACCAGACAAAACCAAGCTAGTGTAAAAAACAAAACAAAAAAAACAACATTAAAACATGAGTATGTGCAATAGCATTATCCCTGGTGTGTTCCCAGTCATCCTTTCCTTATTCTTTCCTCTCATGTATCTCCTCTGTCCTTCCTCAGCGTTCCTACCTGCTCTATCACTCTGCTCAGCTGCAGGTGAACCTTCTGCAGCTCAGTTGCTATGGAAACCAGGGCCCTTTCTATTGTGGCTACGTCCAGTGGTGAAGTCACTTTCTGCTCCTTCAGGCCAGATGGGACCGGCTTCATCCCCGAGCCAAAAGCTGCCCCCAAACCTTCAGGTCTCGGTGTTGGCTGGTGTCCTAAAAAGCTGTCTGTGGTTGCCGATGGCACCGCTCTGTGAACACTACTTTTCTCCAGCCGCTTCAACCGGATGCTCTCTTCATGACTGTGGTGCAGGAGCATCTGCAAGGTAGCATTTAACCTCCTCTCCCTCTCTGCTCCATCCTGCCTGAGCTCCACCAAGCCTTGCTGCAGCTTGAGCCTTGCCTGCTCTGTTTGCCTCTGGCATGCTGACTCCATGCTGGGTAGACACTGTTGGCACGTGCCCCTGACTAGTTTGTCCATCTGCGTCCTGAGAGAGACCATTCCTCCACCGCACTGCTCCAGAGACTCTAGTAGCATGTTCTGCCTCATGTGGGAGTCCTCCAGAGCGATGAAAAGCTTGTCCCAGCGAGAGAAATCTGCAGCCTGGCATGGTGTGTTCGGAGACCCCCCTGCAGACAACAATCAGAGGGATGCATCAAAAACACAGTCTCATAGGTAACTCAAAGACTATTAACATTTACATAAACCAAACATAAACACTTATTTCATTTAATCCTTTGTGTCAACATTGAGATCAAGCATTCACAAGGATAAACGCACACAAACATTTAAGAAAAGATTACATTTAATGTCAAATGTTTTAAATCTATCTCCAGAAGAAATATGAGGTTTTACTGTTGAAACATTAAGCAACTTATTTCATTTGTAAAACCAGTTTTCTCTTACACCATTTTTAACGTGTTAGTTTAGTCAAGTTAAAGTGTCCTTATTATAATCAGACAGCAGCAATAGTTTGGCAGTTTTCCCAGTAGCGCTTTATAGATAAATTATTTACAGGGCAACTCCCCTAGTGGCAGAGATGCTGTTATTTATATAATAAATAGAAGTGGATCAAGAATAGTCCCCTGCGGGACACCTTTACTTAACTTACAAAACCAACAAACCAATTTGTGTTTAAGAAAAAAAATTTTTTATTTGGCAATGGCTTAATGAAATCTGCCATGGCAACTGAGGACAAAAATCTACACAATAAACCATCTGTTCAAACAAGCAGGAGACAAAAGGAACAAAAGGACAAATAAACAAAACATACCTTCCTGCTGATCCTGAGAGATTTCGTTGTCATAGTTGTCTGCATATTCCTCTTCATACTCAACCTGATTCATACACAAGGATACACCCACGTAGCTGACCACACACAGCACACGCCAGATCCTGAACACACACATGATGGACCTCTGAAAGTGTGTTAACTCCTTAAGATGTGTTTGGTGTAAGTACAAAAAAAAAAACAAAAACAAAAAACTATCTATATATTTTTGCAACTACACAGTACATCTGCTCTCTCTTTCCTTATCCTCCTTCACTATATGTAAAGCTCTCTACACTGAGCCAACTGTTGCGGCTGCTGACTTATAAACTCAACACGAGTGTAGAAGGAGGGAGGAAGTTAGGGAGGGTTAGACGGAGGTGGGGGTGCAGTGGAAGTGCAGTGGGTGAGTAATGCTCCAGTGGAGGTAATATGTCAAAAGTCAAACGGAGTGGGAAATAGGGGCATAGTTGCAGAGGCACTGGGAAAACTGGGGTGAAAAGAAACGAAGGCAGAGTAGGAACCAGAGGAGAAAGATGGAGAAATAAAGACACTTAGGGTGGAAAAGAAGAAGAGTGTGTAGGTTTACAGATAGAAACACTTATCCCTTACTTTTGTTCGTGTCATGTTTGCATTGTTCCCACAGTGAAATTCAGTCTACACTCACAGCCTCTTTAACCTTTTTACTGATGAGTCAGAGTCACTCCTTACTCGTATTGATGGTGAAAAAGGTATAGTGTTTCTAAGGACAAACATTGTACATGTACAAACATTTTGAACTTTGAGATACCACACAGCTGCACCTTCTTCCAGAGAAACCAACGTACCTATGTACCCACCCTTTACGACCTTGGAGTCTGTGTGCGTAAACGTACTATATAACCCCTTGCCGATCCTGTGTTTTTTTTTTTTTTTTAACTTTGTGACGTATCTCTAAAGTTGAATCAATTTTCTCCAGGCTTGTATTTAAATAAATTAGTTAATCTTCATGTATGCTCTACAGATTTTATCTATCAAGTATGTTTTAACCAAATTTCGTTGCTAAGTAACACTGCAAAATTGGCTTTCTGTCTGCGTGATTGTATTTTGTTGCCTGGTGACACTGTCGATTAAACGTTCAGTGAGGACGAATAACACATAGCGAGGCCAAATGACCTTATTCTTATAGATAGGAGGCTCTGGTCAACAGATGTTGGGGTTAAGCAGCAGAAGTTCGACATGTCAAGGTCAAAGGAAAAGCCCTGACCACTTTGCTCCCTACAGACCTCCAGACTGAGTTTTCCTCTGCAGATGTCAGCAAGTCTGCCAGTC
This sequence comes from Pampus argenteus, assembly GCA_036937835.1. Lineage (NCBI taxonomy): Eukaryota > Metazoa > Chordata > Actinopteri > Scombriformes > Stromateidae > Pampus > Pampus argenteus. Next base: position 16,410,547 of record CM072873.1, read on the forward strand.
ACCATGTCAGGTTTTCTCCTTCTGCCAACGTATAATGGTAGCAGTGGGACTAAATGGGATCGAGGCTAAACTTGAGTGGTGGCAGATTTACCTCAGGAAAAGAGGCTCGGGCGATGTTTGTATAATTTGTATTTTCCTCAATGCAGCAAAAATGCTTCCCTGTGTGACTTGTGTATGTGCATTTCTCTGGCCCAGTTCCATAAAACGCAAGTGATCTCTCCAACAAAGCAATAAATTCATACGTTTTTCATGTTAGAACTTGCAGGTGGGGTATAAAATGATGTGTAAGCATACCAGTTATAAACGTGTCCTCATTGGTGCCCATCTGAGACATTTCCTCTTCCTTTTCGTCTCTCTAGAGGTCAGCTTTGTATTTCGGACTCCATAACAAATGAGTCACATTTATCAGCAGCCGCCAGACGCTGTTTACCACCCCCACCTAGATACCACTCCTACAGTCTAGCTGTCACACTCAAAAAAAATCCCAGCTGGCAGCGAGAGAGAGGAGTGACGATAGATGATAGAAAAGATGAAAACACAACAAACATAAAAAGGAAGATGGAAAAAGGTAAAGACAGAGATAAAGGTGATGAAAATTAGGTTTAGTGTGTAGTATATTAGCACACATTTTATCCTGAAAGGGATTTCTGTGTGGCTGGTCGAGATGCAAGGGAAAATGGAACAATGGGTGTTGTCAGCAGGAAAAAAAGACAGGCTAAAAACAGCAACAGGACTTCACTGGTGATAAACATTAACACAGCAAAGTTGGCCAACACAGGCCAGTTTATGAGAACTGTGTGGTGTTCCTGGGTGTACCTCTTTTTTTGTCCCAAATATGAGTAAAATACAACATACTGTCAAAACAATAGAGTCATTGTACAAACAGAGAACACTTATAATAATGCCTAATGATTTTACCTACCTATATATAAGTATTATCTGTCTGTGCCCCTCAGGAAAAATAAGCTTTGCCAAATATAACTGGAATCATCCCTATTCCCTTGATACGGTTCTATAACTCACTCATCTCAACGAGAGCTGCAAAACATCATTTCAGCTTTCCCTTCCTTCCTGTATCGTAGGAGCCTCGTGTGAAGACCATTGAGAGAGCTGCTACAGACAGAGTACACACTGGATATGATATATATATATAAAAATATATAAAGTAGGGAAATGTATGTGTAGACTTCCTGTATTAGTAAATGTGTGTGGTGGAAGAGCAGTGACAGATTGAGGAGAATCTATTCTTGTTTGGCTGAGTCATAGAAAAGTTGCCTTTAAGCACTGACTGCACCTCCTGTGAGCCCCCCTAAAATGTGGAGCTGATAGAGCTGTGCGATATAAACGTTAATGTCGTTATTGAACTACGGCCGTCTTACTGTACTCAGATCAATATCACACAACCTGCCGTTTCATTGATCTAATCTGTTTGAACAGCTCCAGACAGGAAGGGGCTGCAAAGTGGGAGAAAAATGCAAAACACACTCTTCATCAGTGTTTTTGGAGTATGTGTATTATGCTGTACATTATCTTATGTGGTATATATAATATAATTAATAATACTGCTATCAGTAGAGCAAGCCGAGCTTAACCACAAGCGTCACAGATGTGTCAGAAGGGGAGAAATATTACTAGACCTGACCTGGAGAGCCTTCTCAAGACCTCAACCTGGATATCATTGTGTCTGTATACAAATCAACAAATGTAAATCTAGGTCAGAAGGTTCAACAGGTATGAGAAAGTAAACGAGTAAATAACAGAAAACATCTAGGCTAGGGAACAAAAACAGAATCCACACTTGATTTGTAAGTCACGTCACCGTTTGCATATTTATTTCCACATTTTCAGATGAATCAAGTGAAAACACCAACCTCACACTGACATCATCTTATGTGACTGGATTACGTCTGCATGTACGAACAGTTTATAACTGGCAGCGGAGCGAATGTGAATACTGTGAACACACACACACATACGTCTTTACATACTGGGACAAAAGTGCAGAGCCGGTGCATGATTACACCAGTATGCCAGTGCTACATTAACATGTGTGTTTCCATCCAGGGTCCCTAGAGTGGACCCACACCGCAGTAGAGCAGGGCTGCTTTAACCAAGAAAATGAACAACATCTGGACGTGGAAACTTCTACCCATTTCACCTAATGGGGGCTGTAAAGGGGTAAAAGGGTGAAAGCGAATATGTGTGTGTAAGGGTGCTAGATGTCTAGTGTGTTATGAGGAAGGATATTTTGTAACATACAGCATAAAGGTCCTGTTCAGTCTGGTGTGCTGGGTCTTCTCTGGGCCCCCCCTTAACACCCAAACACACACTTAAGTGAAACTGTGTTTCATATGGAAAATGACCTCAACCTGGAGAAACATGAGCCAAGAGGTGGCAGTCACGCACACACACACACACCTCGCTTTATAGGTGTCTAGTTTGGGTAAACACAGACATATAGCACATACGTGGACACAAACATACATGAACAGAGACAAATATTTGTGTATTTACACCAAGAAATACACACACATGCATTTGGCACAAAGCATGATTCGTTATAATCATAACCTTATTTTTCGCTAAATGTAAAAATAAAGACTTACTTTCACAGATACTGACTGAAATCAAACTCTTCAAAGTCACTCAGCAAGTCAGCAGATGTAAATGTGAGACAGGCCTCGTCCTCCAGCCTGAGGCCAGCAAATATTACATCTACTGGCATAAGAGGAGACAACAGTCATAATTTCCATACAACATGAATAAAATATGTTTATGGCTAAAGGCTAAAACGATTGTGGCACTATATCACGTTTAGAAAAATAACCAATTTTACGACCACTTCACATCATCTTCCCTATGGGATTAATTAAACATTTTTTCTACTGTACCACATGTATTATTGATTGTGTATCTGTATCTTTCTATTAAAGTCTATAATATCAGTGTTTGGCCTCGTGTCACATCATCCACCAGACATTAGATTCTACAGCGGCACATCCTGACTGCCCGATGATGACTCCTGAGTGTCTTCTCTGCTAATGGAGGACAGCGTGCTCTGGGTTTCATTGGCTATTTGGGGCTCAGCAGCCGTGTCATTGATTGTCTGTGTCTCAGGAGATAATGCAGTTTCTGTCTGAGGCTCGTGTGTGCTTCCACTGAGTTGTGAAGGTGGGCCAATTGTTGCTATTGTCACGCTGCCTGCGCCGTTCGTTATTGCAGCTGTTGTGCTGAAGTTCAGCGTCAGACTTGAAGCAGGAGGCTCAGCAGCCGCTCTAGCGTTCCTGTTGGGTGCTGAGAGCTGAACTGTTAGGTGACTGTCTGAATTCGATGTACAGACATGATCAAATGCTTTGTTGGCCGGGCTGTCAGTGGGGAAGGTGTTATTATTATTATTATTGTTATTATTTGTCTGGCCAGAGGAGTCTGATGTTGCTTTTTCAGTTCCAGGTGGTGGGTTTGCTGTCCATGAGTCTTGGTCGAACTCTGGAAGTTGGTGGACGACTATAGGAATTGGAGTGACTTCATTTAACCCCCCAGACTTATTGGCTATATGGTTGCTTATGGATGGCTGATTGACTGCATTAGTAATTGCTGACTGCCAGTTATTGCAGCAGAGGACAGCTGGAATGCTGCAATGAGAAACAAAATCATGAGCAAGTCCTTAAAGCAAGCTTTAAATCTTGACATCTTGAGTTTTTCCTACATATGTTTTCGTGCTAATAGAGATCATCAAACAAAAAAATAATGGATATACATTTTCGTTTGGCTTCTGGGTTTACAAGAGACAGTTCTGTTTAAAACCGTTTTCCCTCTTTGCTGAGCAAACATATAAAAACCCTGTGGCCTTGATGAGAGCTAATTGAAAATGCATTTGTATCTTGGTACTCCTGCTTAAAAAAGTTAAAACATAATTTTCAATTACATCAAAAATGGGTAATAAAATTAATGATAGCATTACTAAATAAATTAAAGAAACAACTGGAGACTATCATGCATTATTTTAGCTCTATAAAGATTTTGCCTTTTGATGTTATAAACTGGACTATACATACCTGGCCAGCTGTTTCTGAAGCTCCTGTGCATGTTGGTTGCACTCCGCAAAATAACAGGCCTGAGCCTCAACAAAGTCAGTCAGGCTCCGCATGTGGTTGATCTGACAAAAACAAATCATACAGACCATAAAGATCGAGCATTATATATATATATATATATGTAAAAACAGTAATAATGCTGCACTAACAAAACATCAGATTCAACTACAGTGAATAATGAATTGCATTCATTTTCCAAATAATATCCAGTTTTGCTTTGTGTATATGTATATAGCTTGTTACAAAAAGGTTTCAATACCGTGATACACACAGCATGAATAATATAACATAATCTTTTTTTTATATCCAACTGTGTGTGAGTTTGTTTATACATACGTGAGTGTTTCTAATTCCTTCCAGAAGACGTCTTGTAATTTCTGACTGCCTATCGAACAAAGACTGGCAAATCCTAAGCTCCATCTCTGCCTACACACGAACACACGAACACACGAACGCACACACACATTCTGAAAATGTTCCTTTAGCAGAAATTAAAAAAAAATCATCTTCCAGATCCCTGGAATACTTATCTAAATGAACCAAACAATCAAAGCAAAGCTATTTATAGAGTCATACTAAGTTTTATAACTTCTGACATTGTTAAAATAGACTACGGTATATGAGGAATTCAAATCCTGTGTGTGAACATGGACTCACCTGAGAGATTTCTTGAGCCCACATCTGATTGGATGAAACAGACGGAGAAGAGTGACTCAGTGACAAAACCAGAAGTTGAATTATGTCTGTCTATGTTCACAGCCCTTTAGCCAACCACTGACCTTTAACCATTTAACACGCAGGAAGCTGAACATGTAGGAGACGTGAGATATGTAGTCATCTTCCAGCGGGTTTGCATTCAGGGACTAACAAGAAGACAGAAGAGAGCCGAAACGTAGGATGTGTAGATGAAATATATCAAAAGATTTCGTTTTGTTTTAGCTTTGATCCAGATCCGATAAATACTGCAGCGTCATGGTAACTCACTCTGGACTCTCGCTCAGCCTCGTGGGCTTTCCTCAGCCGGGTCTTGGCTATGTCCAAGTCCAGACGCTTATTCAGCAACATCTTGCGCTCATTCTATAAGCAAAAATATTTGATGGAGAAGAAAAGGAGTTAACTATAAAGTAAACGTATTAACAAAAAAATAGAATAAATGACAGAACTAAAATACAGAGATCCAAAAACATAATCAGTACCACGAACATACAGAATGTGTGTGTGTTACCTGCATGGCTCTGTATTCCCCCTCACTGTAACTCCGCAGAGGTGTCAGAAAGTGGATGTTAGTGCTTTGGACAAACTTCCTCTTTGCCTCGCCCACTTGTTTTTGAGCCTCTCCACACCTGAGCAGCGCAGTTCCTGAACACAAAAAGCTGTGTCAGATGACTGTGGCTAAATGAGTTAATGATGACATGTATTGTAAAGACTAGAAAGGTGCCATATAAGTGCAGTTCATTTACAAAACATGCCCACATGAAGAGGAATGTGCAAATATTTCTCTCTTATTTTAGTGTGTATAATTGTTACTTAGACCAACATTATCCACCAATGTACACTCACCATAGGGTGTATTAGACCCTATCTCCAATCCAGCCTGATTCATTTGTTCTCCCAGCACCTCATGGGCAAGAGGCCGAGATGGGATGCTCCAATCCAGGTGTTCAAACAGCCGATCCTCTAAGCGCGCTCCTACTCATCAGAGGCAAAACAGCCTAATTTAGTTTTAAAGGTTATCATTCCTAAAACCAAAGCAAATACCTCAGAAAACACAGTTTAACCTTGAGATGGTAGTTTGGAGTCAAAGCATGCCATTAACAATTTACTAAACAAGGCTACTTAACCTCCTGTGTATTTGTAATATCCTACTCGGACAAGTATGAAAACTAACATTCAATAAAATAATGTGAAATAAAGAAAATTACGCACAGAGAATAAAAGCCCTCAGTCATAAGATAAACAAAACATGATCTGCAAATACATCCTTGATGCTGAATGAGAGGTTATTATTTCTGGCTGCAGTACGGTCCCCTTATTTGATAGATTACAGACCGCATCCACTTATGGTTCCATTAGCTGAGGTAATTGGATTCAAACAGGCAAAAGAAGGACAATTCCTATTCATCCAACCAGAGCAATTCAGTCAAAACAAACTGAAGAAGAGGGGATGTATTTATTCTGGGAGCACAAACAGAGCTGCAATATCGGCTCCCACAGGTCAAGCCCACAGGTATCATTCAGTGGTAATAACTGATATAGCTATTAGGATATTACATTTCGAAGGTAGTCATTTAAACACATACTTGTCGATTATTTATCTGCCTATTGTATGCAAGACTCTACACATATACACACACTAATATATATACACATATACACACTAATATATATATATATGTGTGTGTGTGTGTGTGTGTGTGTGTGTTTCCAATGTATAGTGACTGGGGTGTATTTGGGCATGTAGGTCAGTGTAAAGATAAGCTTTAAACTGAATTTTCTCTACATTTGTTGCAGAATAGCTCAACTAATTCTATTAATTAAGTCTCGTTTCAGGACCTAAATACAACCTGTGAGTGAATCAACATTTCACTCAGTCTCTCACCGGGGTTGGGCTGCAGGAAAACCTCAGTCTGAGAGATTATTTGGTCCGTCCAGGTCTTGGTGGCGTCTGCCCGGCTGATGAGCTCCTCCAAACCGGACTCCAACTCCGTTCTGTCCGCCTGACCGAGACTCTCACCCGTGTACTGGAGCGAAGATACAGAATAATATTAAAAGCTACAACCACTTAGTAAACGTATTAGCAGGGATGTCTTTAAGGTGACATTCGTTAACCTACAATAAACCGGGAATATAAGCAGTTAATAAACACGGCGACTACTGTACTCGAGTAAAATTATATATATTTTTATGGCACATATATAAATTTGTTTATTTTTATTTTTTTACCTGAACAGCCCGGTTGATGAACTGACCAGCATCCACAGCCAGCTGCGTCAAATCCATGATGAAGCCTCCAAGGTCGCGCGCGGTTACCGTTGGTTCAACTCTCGGTTAACGGTTGAGCAGAAGTGCGCTAAGTTAGCCGAGTGACCGACAACAGCCTGCTGACCTCGCCATGGCTTCAAAACCGCTAACCGTCTCAGCTTTTAGCCAGCAGATTACCACTACTAACCACCCCCCAGCCTATAGAGACGGCGCAAGAGCAAGCACCTTGTGTTATCCTTCAGCCACACAGTTTCTGCTTCCGTCAAATTGGTTGTGTTTAACGGTTACTTCGGACTCCGTGTCCTTGTCACCGATTAGTTGACCTCGGCTCTGCTACAGAGACTTCAACGGACGGTCGCCAAGGGAACAGTCGCTTGTCATTAGCAAGCGTTATATGGGACCCGTTATCCAATTTACCTTGGAGCGACCTCTATATCATTTCAAATACCGGTCATTTTGACAGCTAACTAGCTTCAATTGCTTTATATGAATTTTGATAGCGGTCCTAAGCTATTGCGTATATTTATATTTATGGTAAATAGTAGTTACATGGATGTAACTCCGGTTCTATGAGTACGTGCGTAGCCTGTTAGAGGGCGGAGCACGTACGTCACAACGTCACAAATCTGGCTCAAGACGTCCAGGTTGTCAGAAACTGCAATCATATACCGATCAGTGACTGAAATACAACACAGGTCGTTGCATAGTCTGGTACTGTAAATTTTGTAATGTTTTTCCAGGAAGAGAAGATCCACGCTGATGGGAAGATAATCCTGCTGTACTATAGAATTTAAAAAGACAAAAGTCCTGTGTGGACATCCTGAAAAATGAACAGTATCCAGTCAGTATCGAACATGAAAGTGCCTCTTGATTTGAAGTAGTATTAAAAAGGACTCTATCCAAAAGCAAGCTGCAACAAAATCCATGCATTTACAAAAAGGAGAAAAATAATGATAAAAAATACAGCGACTTTCTGAGTGTGCAAACTCATGACTGCACAACAAGGATCTTGTTCACATAAAAGAAACTCTGCATCACTTGCTTTATTCTGGTAACTCACCCAGTCTTCTGCAGCCTGTTAGGGCTTTTATAGACAGACGCTTAGCTCTTATTGGTGCTTGTGTGAAAAAGATGAGCTGATTGGACCACTGGGTGTGTGCAGAAGGAGAGAAACAGAGAGGGGATTAAAATGAACCGTCTTGACTTCTACAGTGACTCAAAGGAGGGTTAAGAGATTAGAGGACACACTTCTTACAGACACATTTATCTACAAATGTAAACTTGCCAAACGCATCTTTTATTACAAGAGAATGTACAGCAATAACACAAATATCATTTGTTTCCAGAAAACAGGAAACATTAAACAATGAAAACACCTAACCGTTGGGTGTAGGAAATGTTTGTTTTGCGTTATTACAAACTATAAGTGCAAATATTTCTGACTTTGAAATGCTTTCCTGTCACTGTAAACTTAGGTGTGTTTTTTACAGGTAGGGTCCCCAGCCCAGATACATCTGACAGAGCATTTTGTCATCTGTGGATTCCTGTATGAGATAGTGGACGTGTCCCTCTATAGACAAAGGCAGACCCAGCACTTTATTCCTGCTCTTTATCACTCCCTGCAGACGCTGCTCAATTTCACACACGTGGGTTTTAGCCTGAGAGAGACGGAGTCAAAGACAAGACAATATAGAAAATACATTAACGTACTTCCAGAGGCAAAATACAAACAATACATCAAAAATTTACCAAAAAGGTTTATACATTTACACACCTTTTCATTAACTATCTCTCCTGTCTCGTTGGCCTGAGTTTTAAAAAGTCCTTTGGCTTGTTTACTCCACTCCACCAGCGGGTCATGAAGGAAGGTCTTCAGAACACTGAAAGGGAAAAAAAAACACAAAATTTGAATTTGGAAACATTTTATAAAAAAAAATTTATAATGTAAATGAAATTATATGAAACCCATATATGTATAATTTATATATATAATTTCTATATGGTTTTGTTTTAAGTGTGTGTAGTTATATGTGTACGCTCATATTATGAGGGTTGTTGATTATTTGAAGTATGCATGTGTTTGTACCTCATCAGTGGCTCTCTCTGGTCCCTCATCAGTCTCAGTGTGACCTCACAGGCCTGCCTAAAGAGACCCTCGGTGCCCATAGGTCCCATAGCATGGACCATGTTTTGGGTCAATCGGAAAGGAACCACCTCAGGCACATCAAACGTCTCCCCCTAATGGAGACAAAGGAAATAACATGAGAGAGATGAAAGAAAAAAAGGAAGAAAAGAGAAATAGAGATATACAAAACAGAGACAATATGTCATGTAATTTATATTTTGAGACAAATAAAGACCTTGTTGAAGAGGCAGTTGAAGTCAACATGAACACATTCCCCTGTGAGGGAGTCGAAGAGGATATTTTCTCCATGGCGATCTCCCAGACCCAGGATGTAGCCGACCATGGACATCACAGCAGTGGACCGACAGTATGCAGAGCGACTGCTGTACCTGTAAACATTTGCACAGAATGATATCACATGTGTAAAAAAAAAAATATCCAGAACTGAAACTGCCTATCTTAAATGTAATAACAAACAAACATATAAAACATTTGATTATAGACATGGCTTGTGGAAACAGTGATCCTGATTATTGTAGGAGAATTGTGCGCACTAGGTCGTACCATGACGTGGGATCAGGGAAGGTCCGGAGGAACCACTCGTAGAAGACAGGGGGGTGTCGAGCACACAACACCTCCTTGTGTATTCGTAGTTTTTCCTCAAAAGGAGCAGTCTTAGGAAGAATAAGCTTCCTCAGCTCTTTACCAGATAGGTAGATACCTGAAAAACACACATGAGTATGATACAATACAATCACAAATACGATTAATTATTACAATTACAGTTTATCTTTGTTCAGGTTTTATGAATGTCTGAGTGTACCTCTCTCCTTATACAGCTTGGTGAGAATGTTCCGTAGACCGGTGGTGTTGTTGACCCATTCGATGATGCCGCACTCTTCGTTAAGGGGAATCACAGCGTAGGTACAGATATGTAGCTCCCTTCGTCTTGACTCAGCGTCTTTACGTAGGCACTACACACACACAGACAGATTATAAAACGATTATTAAAAAATCAGTCTGAGGACAGATTTTTAACTTCCAATATACCAGTAATACAATCCAAAATAACTATTAAAACGAATGCACAGGTATTCTTAGTACAACAACAACACACAAAACACACACACCTTGTTAATGAGGCAGTTGAACTCCATGAGTCGGCAGTCTTTCCTCAGGTCATCTTTAGGTTTACACATCATAGTGTAGCTCCGGCCGTCTGAGCCCTTCAGACTAATCTTCTTCGGCTTCTGTAAGGAGGCCAAGATCTCCACCTACACAAACGCATGCTAGAGTTAAATGGTATTTACCACCTCTACTTTGGATGATTTTTGTGATCAAAAGATCAAATTCTCTAAAATCATGTCACTGTATCACCACTTTCTGCCTGGGCTGGTGGAGACACAACCTATATACAATACAAATTATTCTCATTTTTACCATCAGGCAAGGTAAAATACTAAAAATCTTTATGACAACAATCTTCATTCCCTATCTCTTACAGTGTCTTCGAAGCCATCCAGGTATGCCCAGTGTCCAGGAAAGGCGTCATGCTTTGTGTTTGCCCCACCAGTAGAGGGCAGCGTAGGAATGAGGACAGACTGCAGGGGGATCAGGATCTGGCTGAAGGTCGGCTCCTCCACCAGACGTTTTAGCTGCTTGAAGTGAACGCTCATACTGAGGGTGGTGCTGTTACCATCCACCTGGAAGGCACATTCAGAAACACTTTTTTTTTTTCTTTTTATGCACTGCTGCAAGAACTTATTCAACTTAACAGGATCAATAAACTTTTATTTGATCTAATCTTATCCACCAATAAAATGTGTTGGTCAGTATTTTACAGTCAACTTATGTGTACAGCTTTATCTTCGTGGTTCTATACTCCATTGACACAGTTGACAAAATAACATGCATTTATCGAATAAACAGTACTTTAATATAGAGTTTAAAGATAGGATGTGTTGACATACAGCCAAAATGAATGCATGCTTTTTTGCTTTTATGATATACTTGCTGCAATCATTTACACACATTTTTAAGACGAGAAATAAATCTTAAATAATAATAAAGAAAATTATCTCTGAAATTCATCTTTCAACTTTGACTTAAAATGTGAATTGAATTTATATATTGTTGTAAACTCTCTGTGTAAGTATGTGTGTGTACCGGCTTGTTGCAGAGCTCCAGCAGCTTGTCCGTCAGCCTGTTGGCATCTCCGATAAATTTCTCCAGAGACTGTTTAAGGTTGATGGCTTTCTTAAGGATCTGATTACAGCGGTTCATACGCATGGGGTAGGATGACTGAAAAAAAAAGAAAAGAAATAAACACACAGTCAGGAGTGCATGTAATAGATGTAGAGAAGTTTAGTGGTGCTGTGAGTTTATGCAGGTGCTAAAACATCACATAAAATATAGTACATTGGTTGTATAATGTTATAAAAAGATACTGACCTGTTACAAATCAAAAGAAAAGGAAATAAACAAATGCATGCACATTGATAGAAAAGTCAGTGTTCGCACACAGATACACGCATATGTATATATATATATATACACTTTATTTGTATAGTAAATATGGAAAAAAATATAGTGTGTGGTCAAGTCTTGACAAATTAAAACTATAAACAATCAGTATACAAAGTCCATATTCTTATCAAAGGAAACAAACACACATGCGCATACACCTACCTTGGAGACAGCAGTCATTAGCCACATGGCCTGTTGGGGATATGCTAGGAAGACTTTGGCCACGATGGTCATGAGGACGGTGAAGACCTCGTCGCTGGAGTGACACACCCTGGAGATGAGTTGTGAGAAGGCCGTCAGGAACTGGTATGGCGCCAAATTGGCACAGTGCTCACTGACCACTGTGTTGATTTTAACCAACTCCTGTCGCAACTGTCGGTCTGCTCGCCCAGCTGCTGTGGAGGAATATGGAGCTAGTTAGTGTTTACATGTGTTGTATTTCTGTGTCTATTGTCAACATAAAGTAAAAGGTAATATGGGAAGCAAGACTAGATGGACTATAGGCCTGTGTGCATCTTCTTAATACACTTACACAGATAATATTGGTCACCTACCTTTCTCACACTCGCACACTTTGGCTCCAAAATCTAGCCAGAGCGAGAGCATGCGAGGCATGGCCTGGTAGATGTACTGGTTTCCAAACTGCAAGGCTCTGAGAGGGAAAGAATCAAAATCAGATCTCAGGTCTTAAAAAAAAAAAAAAGATTTTTAACCCTAGATTAAAAAGTTAGTTATCAGCAGTAAACACTGCAGCTACTCTGTTCTTACTTTCCAAAGAATGTGACGATGTATCGGATGAGATTCCCCTGTTTCTCCAGCTTGTTATCAGTCACCATAGGCATCAGTTTGTCATAATACTTGGCTAAGTAGAAGTTTCCATCCTCCCACTCGGGCAGAAGGTTGGTCACATCCTGAAAAAAAAACACATGTGAAAGTAGTGATGACAAAAACGTTTTTGTTGTCTCAACAAGTGCTACTCTATACTAGTCTAATAATGTTGCTTAATCAAATTATTTTTATTAGTCCCTCGCTCTCACACAGTGAATGCAGTGAGGGACCTATTAAAATTGAGCTGTTTATTATTATTACGCATTAATATTCATGCAACTCTTCGGAGGGCATTTGCACCCCCTAGCCATGCTCAAAAAGTTGATACGACATGGCAGGAATGGGCGACCTCGCAGAACTCGGCGTTGAGGGGCGCGACTCTCTAGCGCCCCTACAACGTTTCAAAAAAGCCATAGACAAAGTCGGCGACTTTCAAGTAGCCCCATGAAACTCGGGAAACATGTCAAGCATAAAAAAAAGGGCAGTTGCCTCTTGGGCCGAAGCCGGCATTCCAACAGGAAGTGGGCAGCGGCGGGCGGCATGAGCGAGGGACTACAACACAGCTTGCGGTTTTAATTCTCTTTATCTCTATTGTCATTCTCTTTATCTCTATTGTCATTCCTGTTATGTCTATTGTCATTCTATTTATCTCTATTGTCATTCTCTTTGTCTCTATTGTCATTCTTTTTGTCTCTATTGTCTATCTCTATTGTCATTCCTGTTATGTCTATTGTCATTCTCTTTATCTCTATTGCCATTTTCTTTATCTCTATTGTCTTTATCTCTATTGTCATTCCTGTTATGTCTATTGTCATTCTCTTTATCTCTATTGTCTTTATCTCTATTGTCATTCCTGTTATCTCTATTGTCTTTATCTCTATTGTCATTCCTGTTATCTCTATTGTCTTTATCTCTATTGTCATTCCTGTTATCTCTATTGTCTTTATCTCTATTGTCATTCCTGTTATCTCTATTGTCATTCCCGTTATCTCTATTGTCTTTATCTCTATTGTCATTCTCTTTATCTCTATTGTCATTCCTGTTATCTCTATTGTCTTTATCTCTATTGTCATTCCTGTTATCTCTATTGTCTTTATCTCTATTGTCATTCTCTTTATCTCTATTGTCTTTATCTCTATTGTCATTCCTGTTATCTCTATTGTCTTTATCTCTATTGTCATTCTCTTTATCTCTATTGTCTTTATCTCTATTGTCATTCCTGTTATCTCTATTGTCTTTATCTCTATTGTCATTCTCTTTATCTCTATTGTCTTTATCTCTATTGTCATTCCTGTTATCTCTATTGTCTTTATCTCTATTGTCATTCTCTTTATCTCTATTGTCTTTATCTCTATTGTCATTCCTGTTATCTCTATTGTCTTTATCTCTATTGTCATTCTCTTTATCTCTATTGTAATTCCCGTTATCTCTATTGTCTTTATCTTTATTGTCACTCTTTATTTCTATTGTCTTTATTTCTATTGTCATTCCTGTTATGTCTATTGTCATTCTCTTTATCTCTATTGTCTTTATCTCTATTGTCATTCTCTTCATCTCTATTGTCTTTATCTCTATTGTAATTCCTGTTATCTCTATTGTCTTTATCTCTATTGTCATTCCTGTTATCTCTATTGTCTTTATCTCTATTGTCATTCTCTTTATCTCTATTGTCTTTATCTCTATTGTCATTCCTGTTATCTCTATTGTAATTCCCGTTATCTCTATTGTCTTTATCTCTATTGTCATTCTCTTTATCTCTATTGTCATTCCTGTTATCTCTATTGTAATTCCCGTTATCTCTATTGTCTTTATCTCTATTGTCATTCTCTTTATCTCTATTGTCATTCCTGTTATGTCTATTGTCTTTATCTCTATTGTCATTCCTGTTATGTCTATTGTCATTCTCTTTATCTCTATTGTCATTCTCTTTATCTCTATTGTCTTTATCTCTATTGTCATTTCTGTTATGTCTATGGTCATTCTCTTTATCTCTATTGTCATTCCTGTTATCTCTATTGTCTTTATCTCTATTGTCATTCTCTTTATCTCTATTGTCTTTATCTCTATTGTCATTCCTGTTATCTCTATTGTAATTACCGTTATCTCTATTCTCTTTATCTCTATTGTCATTCCTGTTATCTCTATTGTCATTCTCTTTATCTCTATTGTCTTTATCTCTATTGTCATTCCTGTTATGTCTATTGTCATTCTATTTATCTCTATTGTCATTCTCTTTATCTCTATTGTCATTCCTGTTATGTCTATTGTCATTCTCTTTATCTCTATTGTCTTTATCTCTATTGTCATTATCTCTATTGTCATTCCTGTTATGTCTATTGTCATTCTCTTTATCTCTATTGTCATTCCTGTTATCTCGATTGTCTTTATCTCTATTGTCATTATCTCTATTGTCATTCCTGTTATGTCTATTGTCATTCTCTTTATCTCTATTGTCATTCCTGTTATCTCGATTGTCTTTATCTCTATTGTCATTCCTGTTATCTCTATTGTCATTCCTGTTATCTCTATTGTAATTCCCGTTATCTCTATTGTCTTTATCTCTATTGTCATTCTCTTTATCTCTATTGTCATTCCTGTTATCTCTATTGTCTTTATCTCGATTGTCATTCTCTTTATCTTTATTGTCTTTATCTCTATTGTCATTCCTGTTATCTCTATTGTCTTTATCTCTATTGTCATTCTCTTTATCTCTATTGTAATTCCCGTTATCTCTATTGTCTTTATCTCTATTGTCATTCTCTTTATCTCTATTGTCTTTATCTCTATTGTCATTCCTGTTATCTCTGTTGTCTTTATCTCTATTGTCATTCTCTTTATCTCTATTGTCATTCTCTTTATCTCTATTGTCTTTATCTCTATTGTCATTCTCTTTATCTCTATTGTCTTTATCTCTATTGTCATTCTCTTTTATTCTATTGCCATTGTCTTTATCTCTATTGGCATTCTCTTTTATTCTATTGTCATTGTCTTTATCTCTATTTTCGTTCTCTTTATCTCTATTGTCTTTATCTCTATTGTCATTCCTGTTATGTCTATTGTCATTCTCTTTATCTCTATTGTCATTCATGGTATGTCTATGGTCATTCTCTTTATCTCTATTGTCATTCCTGTTATGTCTATGGTCATTCTCTTTATCTCTATTGTCTTTATCTCTATTGTCATTCCTGTTATGTCTATTGTCATTCTCTTTATCTCTATTGTCATTCCTGTTATCTCTATTGTCATTATCTCTTGTCATTCTCTTTATCTCTATTGTCATTCTCTTTTATTCTATTGTCATTCTCTTTATCTCTATTGTATTGATCTCTCTTGTCATTCTCTTTATCTCTATTGTCATTCTTATTATCTCTATTGTCTTTATCTCTATTGTCATTCTCTTTATCTCTATTGTCTTTATCTCTATTGTCATTCCTGTTATCTCTATTGTAATTCCCGTTGTCTCTATTGTCTTTATCTCTATTGTCATTCTCTTTGTCTCTATTGTCATTCTCTTAATCTCTAAAAAATCGTAGCCGCTTCAAATTCGGAACTTAGAACGGGTCTCCGGCCCTGAACGTTCCTATGTATCAACAACCCGCGTCGCTCATGGCGCCCGCCCGTGGTAACAGGAAATGGTCGCTATTTACACTCACGTATACGACAAGCGCACAGTTTACTCTGTCGCCTTCGTTTCACTTCTAAAAAACAGAAAACAAGTTGGTGAAGCCGCACGACAAACGGTGTGCCGCTACCAGTAACCGCCTTTGCGTGGCAGCGCGGCCATTTTGGGTCATTCGCCAAATATTTACGTTTGCCTTTTTGACGCCTTTCAAAAAATCCTATCGCCTTCAAATTTCATAGACAGGTGAAGGGTGACGCTCTGTGTCGTTTGATGCCGACCACGCCCATGGGCGGGGCTTATAGCCTCCGCGCCGCCACCCTTTACGTTTACACATACTGACGCCACATGTTTTGACGCATCAATTTCATTCCACTTCTAAAACATCCATAACCACTTGCTGAAGCTCCATTATGAACGTCATGCAGCTACCTACAATGGCGTCCGCGTGGCGGCGCGCCGTCTTTTGATTTTGGCGCCAAAAAATAAGTTTCCCTTTTTTGCGCCTTTAAGAAACACGTAGGATCACCAAATTTGGCAGCGTAGACAAGACGTGCACCTTCTAACATCCCATTGGGCCACACCCATGTAATGTAAAAAATGGCACAACAGCGCCCCCTAGAACATTTCAAAACCCCTCCCCATAAGGGTTTTTATGGAGTTGGAACATGAAAATTGGTACACATGTGTAGACTAAGGAGATGAACAAAAAAGTCTCTTGCGCAAATTTACTTTTCCCAACAGGGAGTCTGCCATTTTCAATTTCATTTTCCCTCATTGAAAATCAATAGAAATTTTCCCCATTGAAAACCATTGGAATTTTCCCCATTGAAAACCAATGTAAATTTTGCCCATTTAAAACCAATGGCATTTTTACCCATTGAAAACCAATGGCTTTTTTGCCCATTGAAAACCTATTGAAATCCTACAGATTCCTGCATTTCTCACAGCCGCATTTATTTTTCAAGCATTGCAGCACCTCTGTAACACATCGGGCAGCGGCAGGCGGCATGAGCGAGGGACTACAACACCGCTTGCGGTTTTAATTTTTATTTATTATTTCATTTATTTAAAAAAATATTCACACATTTCTTTTCCTACACAGTGCTTCACTGTACCTTGTACGTCTTCATGATGGCGTTGGACTCAAAGTTGGCCGTCTCCTCCATGAAGCGCCCCACCAACAGCATGGCTTTGCCTTTGGTCTGCAGACTGCGAGGGTCTGTCAGGGGCTGATCGTCAGGGAAACACTGGGCCACGCCCTTCTGCAGTACGATCAGGGCCTGGTGTACATCGCCCTGATGACGTAGGAAACCATGTGGTATGATACTTTATGACGTGTATCAGATGACAGTAAAATGCGTTTTACATTTTAAGCCATATTACTGTAGATAATGAGGTGTACTCCAAAATATAGCAGTGCAAGTTTGTGAAGAAATCCTGCTTCCTATTTTGATAGTGTTATACCTTGGACCAAAGCCACTTGGCCTTCTCAGTGACCAGCTCTGCCAGGTGTGTGTTCTCTGCGTTCAGAAGTGCGTTGAAAGCCGTCTGGTGGTGTCCTGCCTTCCTGGCCACGCGAGCACTCTGCAGCCAGCACTCTCCTACCAGCTCCTCGCTCATAGGCCTGCAAAGCAAACACAAGTCCTGGATTTGTGATGTGGCCTGAATTTGGATAACTGGTTAACACATCCTAGACAGGAATTAAGGTTTTTATTCAATAGTAAAGAAAAAGGCACAAGACACCAGAGGGGAATGACTGTTCTCTCACAAAAAAAATAAGGATGGTATATAATTACTGAGATATAAATTTAATTTTTAAGAAATAAATACTGAGGAGTTTAAGGTAGAGATACACATATTTAAGACCTCTTGAAAAATGCTGATGTCGCCTTCACACAACTGTGCCAATGTGTGTCTGCAGATGTTTCTACATCCTTACTTTGATCCCAAGCTGAGTAGAGCACGACGGAGGGCCAGGACTGGTTCCTTGGCCCTAAAAGAATTCTGGGTCATCTCCAGTCGATCGGACCAATGAGGAGGCAGCTGGTTGAGGCTGGCAGTAGAGCCTTTCCCCTGTTTCAGCAGCTCAGTAAAAGTATGCTCCAACTCGCTGAGCATGTGGAGCCTAAACACAAAAACACAGATTCATAAGTTATTGTTACTGGTCACCAAAAAATACAAATAAAACACAAAACATTGCTGACAGACCTGACAATGTACTCGTATCCTCTCTGGTAGGTTCCACACTCATAGCTGGCAGCAGACAGAGGGACAACCTGTTTCTTCCTAACCAGCTTTAGCTTATCATAGAACGTTGCAGCGTCCTGGTTCTTAGCTGCCAGCAGCAACTGACCCAGCTGCACACCCCACGTACTGGACTGATGATCTGGAGAGAAAATTGTTGCCAATAAAAGGTCTGGATTACTAGTTTCCGGACAGGATGATAAAAATGAGTACATGCAGTGCAGGGTCATATAGTTTCAGACTTCTCAAGTATCAGTGGTTTAAGTTTGTTGCTGTGTTCAAGGATCACCTGCATCAAGTTTATTACCTGAACTCAAATAATCCTCCAGCAGGTCCCATTTGCCGAGCTTCCAGGCTGCCTCCACTCTGTAGGTGTTTAGCTCCGACTTCCACTGGTGCCTTAACGTTTACATACAGAACCAGTCTTAAGTCTGGACACACCTTCTCATTCAAGTGAATGGGAAGGTGTGTCCAAACTTTAGTTCACAACCACAACTACTTTAATTGCCAAGCAAAATAAACGTCCAGAATGTTTCATGTGGGTTTTTTTTAATCTACATGTTATCAAAGTATAAAATAATAAGAGATAAAATTAACATCACAGATAAAGTGGGTTTCTTTTTCATTAAAAATCCTTAGCTATGATGAGATGGATCTAAATTCATTATGCATTCAAGCATGTGTGTGTCTCACTTGTTGGCCAGTACTCCATTAACTTGGGTGATGACTGTGGACAGCTGTCCCAGGCCGAGCATAGAGGTCATCACCCCATGATAGTGACCAATCTATATAGAAAGGGAAGAAGTAATAAGATACAACATAAGTGGATAAACAGAAGTTACCACAAAAATTGATGCCAATTAAGTCTTCACAGTCTTGTCTATTGTTGTCTACTGTAGCTTCCTAGTTGTGATGCTGGCGCATGTGTGTGTGTGTGTGTGTACCTGGTCTGATTCCAGCTGTATGGCCCGGTCATAGCAGGCGGTTGCATCTCTGAGGAGGCCGATACTCTCATGCTCTAAAATTTGTTCCCGTAGCGACGGCTCCTCCCTCCTCAGGGCGTTGACCCCTCTCACACCATCAGGCTCATGCATCGCAGCATACAGGGTCTGCAGCAGCCAATCATTAAACAAAATTCAGATAGCTGCAATTTCCCATCATCTCCTTTCTCTCACTTTATGGTGCAGTCGAAATAACTTTTATGATGCATGCAATGTCCAATGTACAGTAAGTTATTTATTTAACAAGCACAAGCAGTGTCACTGCAAATAAAATATAATGTGCAACAGACCAAATATTGACATTTTAAAAATTATTTTTGCTGTCACATGACACTAAAACAATAATGAATGTGAGTCTGAAAGGCATTTAGGAGATGTTGGTTGCTTGGAAGCAACTGACTGTTATCTTGTCTGACCTGAAGGAAGGTGAGGTGGTCCTGGATGTTTTCTTTGTTTTCTAAGATGTACGCTTCAAAGTTCATGAGGGCACGAGTGTATGCTTTGGAGCGCAGAGAGGCCTTGGCCAGAACATCCTGTGGAATACCCTTCAGGAAGGCCACCACACGCTGATACTCTCCACTCTCTGCAAGAACACACCCGTTTTTTATAATATTAGATAGATATAAGACTTTATTAATATAATTAATAAACATCAATCATTAACCATTCAGGTTAATGGACAACAAGAATTTATGTACTATGTCTTTAATGCTTTATATGTCATTTATTGTCCACACTTATTGTTTCCACCATGACAGTGATTCAACTTTTAGCCAGTTGATGAAGATTTTAATTATCCAAAACAGTCGTGGTAGATCTACAAGAGATTCAGATCTCATGGACTGATATTCGAAATGAAAAAAAACCCCACCTAAATAACACAGTATGTCCCACTCAAATCTGGGTTGAAATTCTGATTAAGTTACAACTAATTCTACACTGTTTTGGATAAATGTGGTCATTTTTTCAGAACATTATTGTCCATTAAACTGAGTGATGTGTTTCAGCATAGCAGTGAAAAACAGAGCATTGGCTAATTGTGTCACTCACCGTTGTGTTGTTTGGGTTTGTGTCGGCTCCACTGCATGAGGTGAGACAGCATGCTGAACACAGTCTGAGTGCTGAGCTGTGATAGGCTGGATGCCGCCTCCTGGTCTCGCCCTGATCCTCGTCCATCACCCTCCGTCAGCACAGCTAGCATCTCTTCTGTTACCTGGAGGAAGGTGTGTTATAATTGCAACTTCCTCTCCTTCACTTCTTGTACATGTATGAGCGTTTATGCATCCTCACCTCCTGTTGTTCTGCAGGTGTGCAGCCCAGCAGCATGTAGAGCAGAATATGAGGCAGCAGGTAGATTGTCACCTTGTAGTCGTGTTTGATGATGAAACTACAGCAGGTGAACACCTTGCTGGCCAGTTCATGTCTCACCTGGAACACAAAAAAAACAGTTCCTAAAAGCCTTGATGCAAAGGACATGTTGATGCAGTCATAGAGAAGTAACATGTTTTCCCCTTCATCTTCATTCATTCAGATATATTATCTTTGTTATTTGCTTTTTGTTCATCTCAGATTGATATACACTTTTGAAACTTTCTGAATTATTTGGCATCATGTAACATGTGATTGGTCAAAATGTTTTCATGTTTAAAAAGTAAAAAAGAAAGTCTGTTGTGAAAACA
Organism: Pampus argenteus; assembly: GCA_036937835.1. Classification (NCBI taxonomy): domain Eukaryota; kingdom Metazoa; phylum Chordata; class Actinopteri; order Scombriformes; family Stromateidae; genus Pampus; species Pampus argenteus. The sequence goes on from CM072873.1 coordinate 16,431,648, forward strand.
AGTCAATAAAAAGGTAAAAGGGGAGAGCGGCTAACCTTGCTAATGAGATAGCCAGCCCATGTGGCTGACCAATCAGAGAACTTGCTGCCTCTGTTGCTGAGGTACACTGGCTTCTTCAGTTTAGACCAGTTCACCTCCTTCTGACTGCTTTTATACCTGCAGACAGAGAGGGAGGTGATTGAGAGGATGGGAATAAAGGATGAAAAACATTTACTTGCTGGAATTCTGTGTATGAATACCTGCTGTTGAGATGAGGTTCCAGTATTTCTTGCATCTGCTCTGGGAGTCTCCTCCACAGACGGCGACCTGCTGAGTCAGTTCGACCCTCACGACACTCAAGAATGGAGAGCAGCTCCTACAGTGCACATGAATGCACATAATATGGACAAAACGTGGAAAAAGAGAAAGGCTCACAAACTAATTAATGCCGGATTTGTAAAGCGTGTGTATATTCACATGTGTATTTACCTGAATTGCATAAGCAGCTGAGTCCTGTGCTCTCACGTCATCAGCATAAGCCAGAAATGTTCTGGTCAGTTCGGTCAGCAGGTCAAAGGCGAAGTTAGGATCATCCACCCCACTCTGTGCCACAGAAAAATAAACAAGTATTCTTTTAAATATACAGTATCAAACAAGCCTATGTATGTTTCTGCATACAGACTTACAGGCAGGTCAAATAGAGAGATATGCCTCCAGTTCTAGAAGGGTTTTACTTTTTGTACTTCTAAGTACAGTATACACAATTTTGCTTAAGAAACAGTTTCAAGGGTGTATGACACACACACACCACACACACCCTTACCACAAATGTGTTGCGGTCGCCATGGGTGTGTGTGTGTGACAGGTCCAGGCGTCCAGGGTCCACGGCCCCCAGCTCTCCGAGACACTGCCCACACAAGAGCCTGGCCTCTGGGGACGAGTCCTGGCAGCCCTTCAGTAGCACCGACACCAAGCTGGAGATGACCGGCTCCACCGCTTCACTCGCACAAACCTGCTGCAGCAGCCACTCCTGTTGCCCAATAAAGCCCACCCGAAGACAGTAGTAGTAGTAACAGTAGTTAGTGTTAATGAAGTAAATAGTAAAGACAATGTATTAGACAAATATGTTAACACTGCAAAAACACCAAACAGAGTGTAACTATTTACTTTATTGAGATACTGTATATTATTGATTCCTGTTAGTTAATTGTAACTTACATCAGGGAACCTGAAATCTGTTATCTCATCTAACCGTGTGTGTGCGTGTGTGTATACCTGTTTGCTGTGCATCATGTCTCTGAGGCTGGTCAGTGCATGAATCCTGACGTCAACGTTCTCATGTTGAACGGCCCTCATAGAGAGCTGCAGCGCTGCAGCCAGATCGCTGCTTCTGGCTGTCAGCTGGGAGGAAATAAACAAAAGGTATCGCCATTTGAAGTATAATTCCATCTTTAATAACATTACCGTCAACCAATAACCTTTGTTACCACATTGTACCTTTTCCTATCCATACTGACCTTCTTGTAATTCTGCAGAACTGTGTGGATGTCTTTCAGCTCAGGGTGGTCTGGCAGAAAGTAAATCTCATGGAGGTAGTCATTGACTTCTCCTCTGTGCAAGATTATGTGAAAATGGGTGAGTATTTTACTTAAATCCTTGCAGAATTTTTCAGGTTATAAACTTGCGTAAAAAAGGTTTAATGCAAAGATGAACTTAAAATACTGTTGAAGGACATTTGATTCATTGACAATAAGAAAAATATAGAAAATCAGTAGCCTTATACTTTAACTTTCTGTGCAGGTCCTCTTTGAATTTTTAAATCTGTCAGTGTATGTGTGTTACCTGTTGTCAAGTATCAAGAAGCGAATAATAGCAGCAGTTTCTTTAGGCTGCAGAGGAATCAGTGGGAGGAGTGCAACGATCACATGACTCAGTAGAGGGCCCAGGTGTGCAGACTCCACGCTCCTTACAAAACAGTCCCACGTCCTGTCCACACATGTAACAGGAATTATTACACAGAATGCATGTAATCAAATGGTTAGAAATATTTCTGTTTATCAAAGAAGGATGGAAAGGAAATACGTGAATAAGTTAATGTCTTAGTTTTGACTGATATGCAGTTTCTATGTGACCTTAAAGTGTTTGGGTGTATATTTGTATGTACTTACTGGCAGCAGAGCAGTGGGAAGTCCTCTCTGTATCGGAGGCCGGTGCGGAGTGTTGTCATCATCTTCACCCTGACAGAGCTGATATGTTTGGAGCCCATCAGTCTCATTAGAGCTATCACACTGGTCAAAGCCTGCACAGAAAAGAGAGAAAACGGGCACACATGAATTGCAGAAACAAAACTGCTGTTTACTAAAAAATTCTTGATTGCTATTGGTGCCTGTGACTGACACAATATATCCTTAAGTACAGTGCAGTGATGAAATTAGAAATTCTTTCAGTGCTTAATCACTCACCATCTTCTTGCGATCTTTCTCTCCTGCACTGGAGCTGAGCAGCTGCATGTTGAAGAATGCGAGAATTCCCAGTAGTTTTGGCTGCAAGTAGTCTGCCTGCCACACAGTGAACAAATAAGGATAATTTAGGTTTATTCATTAAAGAGAAACATTTATAGCAATATGAAAAAGTGCGATATGTACCATGTGTTCTGGGGTGGTGATGTCTCTTGGACCTTTGTACGGGTCATCGTTGGATGCGAAGGAGGCCAGGATAGCCAGGCCTTTGAATACCTATGAAGAAATGTGATACACACATATGAACCATATGCAATAAGTGAACAAGAATATAAACAAAACAACACATTTGTAGGAGAACGTGTGTGTGTGTGTGTGTGTGTATAGACCTGTTGGTAGTTCTCTCCCAGGCGCAGCAGCAGCTCGTTGTGAAGACCCTGGAAGTCTTGCCGTAACAGAGACCCCAGTTCAATCTCTGTCTCACCCTGGGACATGATACAAGGTTGAGATAAATTCGAAAAATATAAATAAGTCTGGTTAAGCTTATTATTTATTATGAGGAACAACCATTTCGGGACAATTGCTTTATTTATCAGTCTCATCTCTCACAGCTAGGTCTCATATTACCAAATATTAGTCCTCAAAAACTCAAAAGGTTTATTTTAGATTTATTTTTGTTGGTTAATAATGTTGACTTTTTTGCCACAACACCAATATTGATTTCTGATAAAGGTTTGTTTTATCCCAATGGTTGGACTCCAATGCATTAAATCATACTAATCATATTTGCTTCTTATACTTAATTTGGGTGACAGTTTTCTTTAATGATGATTTTTTTATCATTAAAAATTTTTCACTAACCTAACCTAACTAATCGCTTCTAGTTGAAACATGTTGACGCTACGTTGTCTTTGCTGTAGGTACCGAAATAAAATATTAATATACCTGTAGGTAATGAAAGGCGTTCTCCAGCTCCTCTTTGGTGCAGGAACAGACCAGATGGCTGAAGATGTACTTGAAGTTGTTGATCAGGATTTCACGCCTGTTTGCCTTCAGCTCATTGGCCAGGGTACGGATGAGGGCGGAGCCTGTAGTACTTGCCTTGGCTGCAAGGTAAGGCAGGAGCACTTGGAGGGTCCGCTGCATATAGTAGTGAAGTATTCATTAAATCTTCAATGCCCAAATACAAATGAATATACATTTTACAGTCTTAATGTGCTGTCACATCTGTATACCTATGTATTGTATGTGTGTATAATTTAGTAGTATATATGTACATACAGTGAGGAAACGGTGGAGGTCTGGAAAATCAAAAGCGTGTGCGATCTGAGCCAGGATGTCCAGGTCCAGCTCTCTCTGATTTGCTGACTCGCTACCCTGATCTGGTGTGCTCCGCAGGGCATGACGCGAGTGCAGTGACTCCACCAGGAACTAAACCCGTACAGAAGAAGAGACTAATGAAAGTGATGCCTTCAAATAAAGGGAATTCAAGATACACTGACAAATGCCATTACACACATTGTACATTGTACACACTATGCTGAGGTCATTTGGTGAATAGGTATATAGAAGATTTCATACCTGGCAAATAGGGTTCTTGTACTGACTGAAGAGGGTTTGCAGTTTAAGGCCTTTGGCGGTGGCCAAGGATCTGATCTGAGTGTAAGCAGCAACGGACACTGGGGACGACTTGGACAGCAGACAGTGGAGCAGCCGCAGCAAGGAGAATGACACCAAACTACCCTGGGAGGCTCTGACACGGACGGAAAATAATGCGTGAATGCAAAAACTTAACCAAAACAGTCTTTTACAAAGCGCAAACTGTGGTGTGTGTCTGTGCATCTATACCTGCCGATCTCTCCAGTGGTGAGGATGAGAGTACTACGCAGATCATCATCTCTGTTGTGTTTAGCATTGTTGAATGCCTCTGTAAGACGTGCAACCAGGAGCTGGAATGGCAAGAGGGAAAACATACATACATATCATCAACAGCATCAGCATTAAAAAATAAATCTATACAAATCATCATCCCGAGAAAACTTTTTTTTATTATTATTTTTTTAAAATATATATGTATGTATAATAAAATATATATGTATAATAAAAATAGTATAAAGCGCAGACTTCTGTGACTTATTGCTGGAATTGCTTACCTCGCTCAGAGAGTCCTGTTCGGAGTTTCGGGCTGGCTCTGTTAGCAGGAAACGCACGGATTGGCTAAAGCATGTTCTGACCACTGGATCTGAGTCGTCCATCAGACCAATCAGAGCACAGAGAACAGCTCGGGACTCGCTGTCTCCACCAAGCAGATTCACATGTTGGCAGAGGTGAGGGAGGGCTTCTAGGAAAGCTAGGTCAGTGAAATAAATAAGCAAATAGGTGAAATGATAATGAAAGAATGCCAGAAGAATAGCTTTAGCTACATAGTGTTGTAATACATAGAAGATTACAGAAAATAACTAAATACCTTGTTTAACAGTACTGGGAGCTTGTTGTTTGAGCAGAGGAAGAAAGGGTTTGACAACAGACGCCCTAAGCGATGGCACTGTGATCCCAGCATGCTCTGTTGCGAGGCTTAGGCGGCGACAGAGGATCTCAGGTGGACGAGTAGCCTCTGTGTAGTTGTCACTGAGCTTGGAGAGCTCTGATTGGATACAGCTCAGCTGACCAACGATCCTGGCAAGCTCTTTCTTCACCTGCTCCGAACCGTCCTCCAGTGCGGGACTGCAAATGACCAATGCACGCCATGAATGAAATAATGCATGTTTATTTTTAAAATAAGCTCAAAAAATAAAAAAAAGATCAATTAAACAAAGAATGATATATATATATATATATATATACACGTACAGCAGAGTAGTGCTGATGAGGTTGTGGTGTTCATTTCCCAGATGGTGAAGAAGAAGAGGGAAGGCCCTGACTGCTGCTGCTCTCACAATCTCATCTTTACTCTGCATCGCCTTGGAAAACAAACGCACACGCCATTTCTCACACACACCACGATGAAGGAGGGCCAGCAGCCACACACAGTCTGCCTGGACATCAGGTGCTGGAAAGATACGCACACGTTCAACGTCAATCCCAGTAGATCATCTGAAAGTTCTTAGTGCTATGTTTGGACAGCTTTTTAACAAGACTGCGACACTAGAGATTTAAATATTTCTGAGTTGCGATGTGACAAGTATACTCACAGAAACAGAAGCTGACTCTCTGAGCCAAGGCAGGCACCCATGAGGGGAATCCTGAACTCTTATAGGCTGAGACAGACTTGTTCTCAGACACCCAGGGAAGAGATAACAAAGCACACACACGCCGCTGGAGACCATCCTCACTGTGGCTGCTCACTGCACATAAATACACACATAAAGACAGTGGAAAAATAGATCATTATGCTGCATTCAAAATGATGTGCTTTTAGATTTTTAGAGTAAAGATGTTTTTTAAAACAGAAAATAGACTGATAAATAACACAGCAAATATACAAAAACCATCAGAGCTGCATGTGTAATGTGTATTTTGTGTATATATACTTGGCAGGTAGAGGATAGAGTCAAGGACCCGAACAGTGGTCTGAACAGCAGACTGATAGTAGTTCCGGTTTGAGTCGAGTTCAGCACCTCCTTCTAACACTGACTGACAGCTTTTCAAGGCCCTGCCCAGAGTCTCAGTAGACACCCAGAGGAGAGGAAACAGACTGACAGATTTAAAAAAAAGAAAAAAGAAAAGATGTAGAATGTTACTACAGAGCTATAATGACACGTGTGTATGTCTGTGTATTATTACCTGGTGGGAGAAGAGCAGCGGGCTGCCAAGTGGAGGATGAGTGCCAGACCCTCCAGAGCAGAGAGAGTCTGTGTGATCTCGGGTTCATCAGAATCAGAGTTCAAAAAGGTCAGAAGCTCCTCCAGCCGACTATTCACCACAGCCCAAACCTCACTGCGAACACGCATGTCCACCTCACTTCAAATACACAGAAACACACAAAATTTGTACAACAAAAATGAATTCCCTTAATTTGAGACATCAGAGACCAAAACACAAGATACCACAAGATTGGATTTGACTGTTTTATGATTTTACTTTACTACCAACTCATAACAATCACAATTTAAGCAATAACTTTTTTTTTTCTAACAGACTGAGTTGCAAATGTCCAGGAACTCACGTTGATGATGTTTTTGTTATCTTGCTGACTGAATTGGTTGCAGATTTGCAGGATTTCTTTGCAACTGTCTCTCCATCTTCTAACTCCTGCATCACCATAGAAGTTTCAGCCTTCAAAGCAGCTTGGAGAAACCCCTCTGCGCACTGCAAAACAAAAAAACAAAAAAGCACCAGATATAAAAAGAGAGAGAGATAAGAAAAAAATGTGTATGGCATTGGTGGACAGAGAGAAAAAGTCAATTTAAAAATGTACTTCAGCTTGATTTTCTGTTCCAACGGTGCGTGCTAGAATCCGGCAGACTTCTGTAACCCGCTGCCTCCTTAACAATGCTGCACTCTCGTAACCCGGTGCAATGGATAGCAAAAAGTTGAACAGCAGACACAATGATTCAGTAACTTCTTCCCCCAACTTGACACCTTCCCCTCCAAGAGAACAAATGCACTCAAACAATTGTGAGAGACAGATGGGCTCAAATTGTGTGTGAGAGACACCAGATGAGTGAAACACACAGCGAGTCAGGTTTAACAGCTCTCCTTCGTAGGGCTGTTGCTTATCTAAGTTTGAGTTTGATGTGCATGTGTAAGAGTATGTTTCCAGCAAGTGAAAGTAGGCCGTGAAGAACTTGTGGCACTGGCTCTTAAGAAACCCTCCCAGCTCCACCAATCGTCTCAGCATCACCAAGGAGATTTTCCTCAGCCTGATGTTGCCATTGGCCAGGATGGAGCAAGCCGTCTCCCAGGCCACACTCAGGACACAATTAGAGACAACTCCCCTCAGGGCGTCTGTAATGACACCAATTGTCAGGGCACTCAGTGACTCCAAGGCAGCCGGCGACAAGAGTATGAGAGGAGAAGGGGTGAGGTAAGAGGAAGCACATGTGGGGGAGATACTGAAGCACTCGAGTGTTACAGGCCATTGGCTCTGCCTGTGAATGCCCAAAACATGTCCTTGTCCTGCCAGCGTGGCAATATGATTGTACAGGATGTTGCTCAGATCCTGGGCCAAAAAAATAAAGTCCTCTGTGAGGCGGCTGAAGATGAAAGGTGCCCTGACCCTCAGAGTGTGTAGTAAAGAGCACAGCACACCAGAGACCCTCCCATGGATGACATCACAGTCTGGAGCTGCCGCTACACGCAGCAAACGCACTGCCACCCACTTACTGAAGTCTGAATTAATGGAGAGATGATGAGAAACCAGAGGGAAAAAAAGAAAGAGAGAAGCACAAATGCCCACAGTTATCTTATTTATCCTTAAACATTTTAAATCTCATAAACCTATATCTTAATATTGCAGCTTTTTCAAAAGCATCTCCTACCAGTACAGCTCTGTGTGGCATCTGGATATTCAGCAGGCTGGCAGGCAGGGTTGGCAAACATCAGAGATGATGATTTAATTATATGCTGCACAAAGTCTAGTAGCATCACGCAGGCTGGCTCTGAACTGGACTTCTTATTCAGGCCCAGAGCAACTGGAGGAACACAGACAATCGATTTGTTTAACTCGTGGTTTCCATCTTGTTCACAAACTGATTAACAGAGTAGGAAAGAAAACTAAATCAATTACTCAAATTAATTTAAGGTGGCCAAAATTAAATAAATAAATAAGTCAAAAAGGTTGTTACAAGACTAAACCTAACCCTAAAATTACCCAAAAAAACAGAGTATAACAGAAGCAAAATGTCAGTTCTGTCCTACAGAGCTTCTTGGTAAGGGGTTAAGGCTGGATTAAAGATACAAAACAACAACTTCAATACAATTAGTCAATACATATATTGAACTGCATAACCATTTCATTTAATCCCCTCAAGTCCTGACTCAAAACAACAAACACTACAGCTTTTTATAGCTTTCTCCTCATTGTGTCCACCACTCATATGTTGTAACTTAATATTTTAGGTCATGTCTGGCTCACCGACATCCACATCAGTCAGTATCCTGTCAATGAACTGACAGAGGATCTGTCGAGGTTTCTGCACCGCCTGGTCGTATTCACCCGCACTGGCACTGCAAATACCAACATAATGAAACAGTATTTATGGAAATGTGACACCTGGTTAGCTAGTTAACTGCATGGTTTAAAAGTTTAAACAACTTTTATTTCACATGCTGCGTCTGACATCATGTCTGCTTAGCCTAGCCAACTTTAGCCGTTAGTCACCTTGCTAGCTCCTGAAGAGCCGGTATCATCGCAGACATCTCCAGCCCCTCCATGTTTACAACAACAAGTGGTATATCGCTATTTAAATAATTTACATCAAAACATTATATCAATAAACTGTCATGTTTAACCAGCACATGTCTCTTGTCTAAACCATGGATATATACAAACAACGGTCAAAACTTTCGCTCCAAAATGACGTTTTTGTTTTGATACGGTATCCACCGAGGGTCATTACACAAACTCGGAGTGCAAACTGCGCCCCCTGGTGAAGTGTTTGTAAATGGCATACACTGAAAGTTACATTTTCTGTTTTTTTTTGCTAAAACAGTAATTATTTTTTGCTCGTTTGCTTTTGTGCATGTGCAGTTATTTCTGCTTTAATGTGTTTTGCTTTTCAGTAGTGTACTTTAAAATCACATGAGATTATGTTACAGACACTGAACAAGAATGGGGGCACTCAGTCAGCCAAGAAGTGATATTTGTGCATATTAATGATAAAAATATTAATGATAAGGAAAATGAAAATAATTAATTTGATCCTAAGTTAATTTTGTGTAGAGACAAGACACTTAACATACAGAAACACACAATAAACTATTTTAATGAAAAAGCTTGGCTCAAAGGGTTGGTCTTAAAGGGCCCATTCAGCTTTTCTTTTTCATGTTCTTTGTCTCTTGAGGCTTTCAGGGACACTCCATCTTTTTTTAAAGACACTTGGAACAGTCATTTTTTTGCTTTTTACTCAGGACATCACTGACACAGGGCTTCAACATATAAACAACCTGATTTAAACTTCTGAAAAGTTTTTAAATAATTTGTATTGAGAACACACATGTACAATGCTCTTCGGTACATTTAATAGATTCTTTTTATTAATTAAATAGCAATATTCAACGCACAACATTTACGGAAAAAGTATTGCAAAAAGAAGAAGTGTGTATAATTTTGCTTTTCTCGTTTCTGCTTATCTCCTGTTAAATATAATACAGCAAAGAACAATTACAAGCTTGTTCTATAAAATCACAAATAACAATCAGAAAACAAATGTTTTACTCACGAGACATCATTTCTAACTTTAGGCAGACCTATTGTTTTTATGCGTAGAAAAACAAAGAATGAGATTTTGTTTTGTTTTGAATGTCCCCAGTAAGATTAAAGGTCAATGTAAAGAAATCAAAAATATGCAAAGGTAGCACGTCGAAACAAAATGCAGGGTATATTGGTAGATAGTTCTCAGGTGGTTTGTCCATGTCTGGTTCAGCGGTTGGCCTTTTTCAAATCGTGGCCCATGAGGCAGGCGAATAGTGTCATCACCATCTTGGGATTCACCTCCACCAAATCGTCAGGCAGCGAGTAGATGCGAGCGCCAATCTTACGGGCCAATGAGATTGCATACCTGGAAGAGAAAAAGGAAGAGAGAGGGGAACAAGCAAAACACACAAAGAGGTGGGAAGGGAGGTTGTTTTAAGGCCACAGGAAATTGGTGATTAAATGTGAATCAACCAGTCAGGACTCTTACTTGGCATTGTTGAGTTTATCTTCATTGTTCAGCCTTGTTCCTTTTTCTGCTTTCTTCACCATGTCCCACTTGACAGTACCAGGAGCAATGGCGTCGATCAGGGTAATCACTGGCAGACTGCTGCTGATCAGTTTGTCCTGTAAAGAGCACAGTCAAAAAGGTTCAAATACACCACGTGTTTACATAAATACAACATGCACACATGTATTCACACAGACATGCATACACACCTTGAAGTTGCTGATCTGTACGTCCTTGTGGTTCTTGCCCAGGGTGGTGTTCACCCAGTTGAGGATGATCTGATCTCCAACCTTCTCTCCGTCGCCCAGATCTGACAAAACCAGCACTGTGTCCCTGAAGGTTTATGCAGGAGAGATACATACAAGAACATTTGAACTTGTGCCACAGCTAAATGGGACTTTCACCTCAGCTCAAGTGCAAATTCACTACACAAATACACTATTTGTCAAAAATCACATGCAGTAAAACATGACAAGAATTTCAAATAGACTTAAAATAGACAATTTGTCTTTCCTGAACAATACTACTACAACCAGTAAAATGTCCCACAGCCCTGGATAATGTGTGTACCTCCTCATCAGCTGCCAGAGCAGTGCCAGGGTGTGCATGGAACTGCCCTCGTTCAAGTTCTCTCCTCCAATGCCGACCAAAGAGAAATGAGCGACGTCTCTGCCCAGCTCCACGGCATAGTTACAGTTCTCCAGCTGGGATATGTGAAGAAAAGCAATGATATGATACGTTCCTTACATTTTCCATCCAAAATGTTTTTGTGCTCCTCGGGTTTGCATTTCTGTTGTATGTTTGTACCTTCCTCATATTGCCCCCCAAGACAGAATAAGGTGGGTTGTTGACTTTTTTCCAGTTGACAGGCACATTAACCTTCTGAAAAAGCTGCAAAATCACCAAACCATCACACAGGTCCCTGTAGAAAACGCACACACACACACACACACACAAACACACACACACACAGTTTACCACATAGTGTCGGTATGACAGACAAAAACATTATTTTGAACATGTTCAATTTTAGAGTAAGAGGCTGATATGAAGGCTGTAAAATATGTGAACAGAGTCAGAAATTCTACCAGAAGTACACAATAATATTAATGATAACAATAATAATAACCTTTGGTCATTTAGCGCTTTTCAAAAACAAGTAAACAAAATAACTGATGATGATAACAATGAATGTACTTCAGTTACATGTTGCACGCCTGATTTCCATTATACCCAGATATTAAATGACCTACTACCCTAACTACTGGTTATACTATATACCATCTGCCAGGTGTAAATATGTGACTGTATGATCCCTCTCTGATAAGGTCATACACGTTGATGTTTGACTGTAGACATACCAGTACAGGTGGTTGACATGTGGAGAAACGCCCAGAGAGTTGATCCAGTTGCGAAAAGTTTTCTCCTCTCTGGATTCGCCTTTAAAGACATGAAGACACAATAAACACAGTCACGTTCTCTCTCAGCTGTTCACCTTCTGCCACCTGATAGGAATGTTTGAAGTTCAGCTTTAAGCCTCCATACCGTAAATAAAGATTTATGGCTCTCATAACCATTTATTGAACTGTGACCTGGATATCTTGCAAACCCACCTTTATATTCACATCATGGTACATATTCTGGATGCATGCGTGCGTGTGTGTATTTGTGTGTACATGTCAGGTGTGTCGCACCCTCTATGTGTGCATCTTTTATGCCGTCCGTCTGAGTCTTCTGCAGAGCAGGGTGCATGTTGAACAGGTTGGCTACAAACGCCAAGTTGAGTTTGCTGTTTCCAGATGTGACATCGTGCGGAGAAACAAACTGTCTGCAGTCCAGTCGGGCTGCCTGTTGCAGCATTAGCTCAGCCCTTTCATCCAAATCAGACACCTTCACATAACACACAAAAAAAGAGTAACGAGTAACAGTAAAGACACATAATCATGCCAGAATTCAAAAGGAAAGTCATTCATTTTCTTTTGTCACTTCACTTGTAATTTACATACACTGCATCTGCAAGATGCAAAGATCAGAAGGTAAAAAACTGAATATATGACCACATTTTAGCCAAAATAAGCAATATATACCATCAAAACACACTTTTCTAATGACATTTTTCAGGAAATTTCTCACATTCAGGCCCCTCATGTCGATTTTGACGTGCATCTTGAAGTCGTCCTCTCCTTTGTCAGATATTTGGTCCAACAGGTAGAAATATGCCCTCGAGTCCTACAGTGGTGCAGTATAAGAAGACGAGAATAAAGGGGTTACAAACTGGACATGACTGTTTGCTTGGGTTCATGTGTGTGTGTTTATTCTTCAGGGGACCTTGATGTCTTCACTGAAGTTTCTGATCGTGCCTGTTCCTGCGTTGCACAGATGATAGTTGACCCAGCGGAGCAGCAACTCCTCAGGAGAGAGCGACATTAGATGGTCCAGATGTTCTCCTTCTTTTAGAAGACAAATCAGACCTATATACACACACACAGAAAAAGTGTTAGTTTTGAATAGAAATCCATCGGTTACAGCAAAGTGCTCTGTGTTAAGGGCTGGATGATTCCCATTGCATATCTACAACATACATCTGATTGTGTTGTGTCTGCTCTGTCTACTACAAGCACTAATGTCCTTGTTGTTATTCACCACTGCAATAAAAAGTGTCTCTATGCACATAAAAATGTGAACAAAAGGAGAGCAAATGATCTCTGAAAAGAATGCAGTACAATTTGCAAGTGGCTATATTGTGAAAGTGAAAATAAAAAGATGTTGCGTCCCTACATTTATTACTAGCTATTACAGTAATTATTTTTGCAGAGCTCGAGAGTTCACTTTTAAAACAGTGTGTGTGTGTGTGTGTGTGTGCGTGTATGTGTGCGTGCACGTATGCTGACCTTCGTTCCTGCTGATTTCTATATCAGCAAAAAGGCCAACCTTGATAATCTGCCACAGAAGTCCCAGGACCAGGTGAGGTTTTCCAGCCATCAGATCATGAGCGTCAATGCTCACCACCGTACAGCCAATTGCTGAAGCTGAGTTCAGTGCAAGAACCAAATTCTCCTACAAAACGCAAAAAAATAAAAATAAATGTGTGTGTCAGTGCATTCATTTATGCTCAAACAACTTGATTTTCTTTGTTTGGAGAGCTCAGCAAAAAAAAAAAAAAAAAATGGGGCATGAATCTTCTAAATAATGGCTGACTTATGATGAATAAAATTCAAGACTCAAAATTAGCTTCTTTTAGAAGATGGATAGAATGATGAACGTCAAACCAGCGAGAAATAAATGTGTTATTTTCTTCATTCCTCCAGTGAGGGAGCAATTACGGAATCACAAGCGATATAAAACAGATACGGAAAAAAGTACGCAGTATAAAAGTTAATCTATGACACGGCCCAGAATTATTGGATAACTTAACAACTGTCTTAATTATCTCGACTTATCAGTTGGCCTTCGTATATAGAATACTTTCAGTTAGTACTTTAGTAATTCAGTACGGGCAAAAGAGTTTTATGTATAACTGCCTAATAAAACAAAAAAGATTACCGGTACACTTATTTAATATTCACATAACCCAATATAACCCAATATAACTGAAATACTATTCCTTTAATTGATGATACAACTATTGCAAATGAATGCAATACATACAAAATAAAACGCTACTCACTCTCATTCTAAAGGTGGTGAGTTTCTTAGTGTTGATGACCCTTTCGTCAATCGTGTCAGGCTGAGACAGGTTGATCATTTTGCTGAAACAAGAAGGTTGAGCTGGTGAAACTGGTGAGTAAGTTGGTGAGCTATTTGCTGTCACTTCACTCTGAGCATCTGGGATATGTAGAGTACAGTATGTCCATCATGTGGTGAAAAACTCACAGGCACTGAAAGAAAATCAACGTTAACCTTTCGTGCCATGTCAAAGACTAAAATGATCCTGGTCATTCCAACCATATTTCAACAATGAAATATATTAAGAAGAGTAAACATTTAAATAACTTACATTTGATCAATAAAATGGCAGATAAAGCTCACATGAAAGTGGTTATACATGTATTTATTGTATGCTCGTTTACATATATGTGTGTGTGTGTGTGTGTGTGTGTGTCTGAGTGTGTGTGTGTGTGTGTGTGTGTGTGTGCGTGTGTGTGTGTCTGAGTGTGTGTGTGTGTGTGTGTGTGTGTTACCATAACAGGATGCCGTCATGGATAGAAGTGAAGAGACTTTCATCGTCGGGGTTCATGGGAAGAAGATGTTGACAATCTGGATCATTTGCCAAAGCTTTGTTGATCCAGTTGACAAACGCCACCTTCTCCTCATCTACACACACACACACACACACACACACACACACACACACAGAGAGAGAGAGAGAGAGAGAGAGAGAGAGAGAGAGAGAAAGAGAGAGAGAGAGAGATCTGTGACTTCATTGTGGGCTCTGGAAAGTGGAAAGTACTATTTTCTGAGACTTAATAGACAAAACAATCAATCAATCGATCAAATTTTCTACTTAATCATTAGCACACACATTGTTTTGTTACAATAAAACATCATTATAGACACATATATAACTGATAATAAAACTTTTTAAACGTTGTTTCATGTTTTATAAATTCAGGAGATATGCCACTTCAAGCTTCCATCTTTGAAGATGGTTTTTAAAGATATTTATTTTTCAGATCCTTAGCTCTGTGACTGGAATACAATAATAATAATACATGACAGGCACAAACTGGAGCTAATTATGAATATGTAGATGCAGTAATTGCACAAAATGCATTTAGTCTCTCGCACCAGAGTAGGAGTGCTGCGTTCCCTCGCTGGAGTTTCCTGACAGTCCTCCAAAGGAGCGGATCCCATCTCTCCTTGTGACGGTTTTTTTAAACGTCTCACTGAAGTCTTTGCTCTTCAGCTCTTGATAGATCTGAACACGGACACACTATGTTTACTCTCTCAAGTCAGTGACAAAGAGGCAATCACACATCTCTTCACGGTCTGTATCAGAACTTACAGAAACAAATTCCTCGAAGGTGATCTTCTCGTCCTTGTTGGTGTCTCCAGCGATGAAGGTCTCCATGATCTCTCGCACCTTGTATCCCGGCAGGGAGTAACTCGCCTCCCTGAAAAGCTCCTGTAGCTCAAAGTCACTCACGTAGCCGCTGTTATCAATATCTAACATGCAGGGAAACACATACACACATATATATATACAGTGAGTCAATTTACTTCAGAAATATCAAAATGAACCTGATGAGTTGAATATTTATTGGTAAACATAATCGACAGATGATAATCTCCTGATAATTTCACAATAGTTTCCATCTAATTTGATATTTATTGTGGGGAAAATAAGGACAAAATGATTTGAATGATAATTTGCGACTGATGGAAAAAAAACTGCTCAATTTAAACACAAGCAAATATATTATTTATTACTGTAAGCGTATTTTCTATATGTTGAACTGTAAGTCTACAGAGCCCCTAATATCCCGTTCAAAAGTATTTTTTGATCTTTGATCTTGATATAAAATTGTGCCAACAAGATAATAAATTACGTGGACATATCATCTTGTTATTGGATTCATACCTTGTAATATCTTGTGCAGACAATTTTACATTTTTGCCACTAACTTAACCTTCCAATGAATTACAGCTACATATCAGTTACTTTGCAGGCAACTATAGGAGCAGTAAAGTGTTCCCAAACATACCTTTACAGGCCCAAATATCCATCTCACCCCATGTGTATGTTAATCCTACATGCATGGTATTTGCATATCATAGAGATAAATACAATTCACATTGACAATTAACTGATTGTAAGTTGACGTCAAGATAATGATAATTATCTTATAATAATAAGATAAGAGAAGGATAACATAAGATAATGAGTTTTTAATCCCACAGGTGATAATATTACACTCTCACCTTAACTCACAGGCAAAGTGCATGCACTCCAAAACCCCAGCAATTAAAATCACTTATGTAAGAATCAGACTTTATGGTTGGTAAAACAGTTACTTCGGTCTCAATCTCCATCAATACAATCGATTGGTTCAATTCAATATATTCAGTTAGGTGTGTGTGTGAGACTTACCGATTTTGTTAAAAGCTTCTCTGAGTTCTTCCAGGTCCTCTCGGCAAATCTGTGTGATATAATTCTCCATGGTTGCTTCTGGTTTGTGTACCTGGTCCACACGCACACACATAACACACGCAGACACACACACACACACGCACACACACACACAGACACCACAGCTATGTGTCACAGTGGGCACAAGTAGAAGCTGATTATCTAAGAAAAGCAACATATCATCCGGAAGAAGGAGTGGCTGCCAACGCATACATTCACTGTAGATGATGAGATCATTGAGTCTCAGTAACCTTGACAACAAAAGTTTGCCTAGATGTGATAAAGTTAGTGTCAGGTTATTTACTGGAACTTGTCCAGCTAACCTTGTGACTTTGTTCGCACCAGCACTCAGCATGGCGCTGACATTTCTCAGCTTTGCACAAACTATTCAAACACAAACAGGCACATACACACACACACACACACACCTTAGTTTCCTCATAAATACCTTGAGATCTTAGCATTTTTCACTAAAGTATATTTTTGATTCGTTTCGCTTAAGGTGAACCAAGCTGAGACGACAACGGAAAGACATAGGAGACATATATATACATAGGTACAGTACCTTCATAAGAGCCTGTGTGTTTCCAGTGAGTGTTGTCAGCTGGTTAAAAGCCTTCTTAGTGCAGCTCTGTAAGGCTTCAGACCGGCACAAAGAAGAGGCTGGATCCCAGAGACGCTGGTTATCTTTTTTAATGAGGAGTCACTCAGGAGAGGCACAGAGTGGACCTTTGGCCTTCCTGAACCCTGGGACAGGCGTAGTCTAACAGTTAACATTTAACACCTCAGCTGTGTCATCATGTTGTTGTCTATGGAAAGACGTTTGTCTGTGTGTCGCTTGCAGGCCACTGATTTGCGGTCAAGGCATATGACTTTACAAGACGCCTGCAGTAGAGAAATCATAAAATCCTAAACACAAAAAAAACAAAACATTTCCAAGGAATCTTAGTAAGGATAATTAATTAATATATGTGGAAAATATGATTATTTTCACACTCTGAGATGTCCATATGTCCACATGTCGACAGCAAACGTGAATGTGGGTCACGCAGACATATCTCTTGATTTCCTTCAAGGGATATGTCTGCAGTTAGAGCTAGCCTATCTGTTTCTTCCTGTTTCCAGTCTTTATGATATGATAAGATAATGCTGCCTATGAGGAGTTTTTCCAACAGTCATCAGCTGAAGCATTTCCATCGTCACATTTCGCATTTTTCTGTCAAACATGTTTAAAACATGAGGCCTGTGTTTGCCTGCCACACAATGCCCTGTAACCTGAGGCACCGAGCCAACTGCATCACTTAGATGAAACTGACCCACTTCACGACAACAACAACACACAGCAATGCTTTACAGCGGTAGACTACAGTACACTCTATTAGTGTTCTTAAACCCGTTTGACGTTTATACGTTTAGTTTAATTTGTGACGTTTGTTCTTAAATCAGTGTCATTTGAACTGTCTGTTTAGGTCAGAATACATAGAGGCGGCATACTTCTATTGCCGTATTAGTTGCAGAAAATTTCACCTGTATTTATGAAACTGTAAGAAAAGAACAAAATTAAGGAGCTTACATTTAGTTCCTGGCAAGCTGAAGGATTTATAGTCCAGAAAACGACTGAAGGGTCGGTCTTTTTGTCAACAATTTTCTTTTTTTTTTCTTTCTTTCAACCTCTCTTTTCACCTCTGACACTTCTCAAAAAGTCCCATAATTAGACACAGAACTGCACAAATCGTTTCCATCTTTGCTCAAACAAACATATTGAAGATGTTTTCATACCTGATCACTACACAGTCATATCTGAGTTTTTCTTGTGAATCCACACGGCCAAAGGCTTCCATCTTTCTGTCCATCTGAGGTTTTTTTTTTTTCTCCCTCAGACACCTGATCAGCCCAGTTTCACTCTGTGACTCAGAGGTCCTCTCCGGTTACTCTCTCTCTCTGTTCCTAACCGCCGGTCTCAGACAAGCAGCATCGATGTACCAGCCACAGCGTTTGATTTGCGGACCCTGAACCAGGATCAGTTAATGGTGTAAAAGTCTAACAGTCAGCCAAAGACTTTCTCATAAGCCTCCTGTATTATTCACTGGCACCTAAGCACATGCGCCAGAAGTTAATTACAAAAAAAAAAAAACATAGACACATACAGAATTACAAAGACAATACACAACTTAAAATGTGCCTGATGAGTTTTATTGATGCAGGTATATTCACTTTTGCATCCAGTGAAATTGTTCTTCTCCTGCAACTAGTGCTGTTTGTATTGTTAGTTGATGTAAAGGCCTTGAATTTAAACCAGTGTTAAAATGTTTTTCAATAACCAAAAATAGGAAATCTAAATCTTCTTGATACATTTAGCATCATCTCTGTTCAAAATTTAGTTTCAATTTATGTACATGTTATATTCCACCTCTGCACCCGCCTGCATGTCCATGTTTGGTTGAGCCTTTAAATGCTTCTCTCAGGTGTAATGTGAAGTCATGTCCACTTAGAGGCAGTGCTGACTTGATCTGACATCTGCTGCTGAGCTGCTCAGCTGCTGTAGTAGCAGAGGATCCATCCTGCTTTTGTTAGAAAAGTAGGCCAGTGTAGTGAAGGTCACCCTGCTCACATGTTGCAGCTTAAACTGCAGCAGAGGTCCCTCTATGTTTTAATATATTTGACTGACATTTCTGAAAGTAAATAAACTTCAGGTTTTTTTTTTATTTACACAAAATCCAGTTTGTAATCCGTCATAGGAAATGTTTCACACCGGCATGTCCTGGACTGTATGTATTGCATTGTGAACTCGATTACCACAGGGAAACATGTACTTCCTACATTGTACATATACCCTGTAACATGTAAAAATCCATTAATTAATACTTTAAATACCACTAAAGGACATTATAAATGATACAGACCTTACACTTGTATCACACAACAGAGAGGCCTGCTTGAAGACATGACATTTATTATTTCATATGTACTTGTGTAGATGGAGTATTTTACTTAATAAAGCTGTGCAACTAATTACTAACTAATGTACCCACAAGTACTGAAAATCCTGGTATTGTCATTTTTTTAAAATTTCATTATTAAAGTTAAGTAGCTAAGTTACATGTTGTGCTTACATGTTGCACACTCCTAAGCTAGTTTGTATAATCAATTGTTTGTATCAGCAAACACTAAAGAGAGATTACACCAGTTTATTGCACAGACATTGGGAGGAATGCATGTCCAGGATAGAAACCTCCAGCCTTAATTATGACACCTTTCTTTCAAAATGCAGGGCAGTTCTGCAGGTATTGCTACATACCTTGTCTGCCTTGTAGGCAGGAGTCAGCTATTAGGTTTTACTATTGGCCTGTTTTTGGTTTTTTTTCCTGAAATTTCATTTTTTTTTCCATTTACCAACACAGTGGAACTACAGACCCACATATTTTATTTACTATATTTATATTTATTTGATTTAATAATAAATATATTTTCTGAAAAGTGTAACTGAAATAGACATTATTGTTCATTGTAAATTCTAGATGAGTCTTCTATTTGTTGCTATTGACTTTTGTGATTTTTTGCACATCACAATAATGATGGAAAAGAGAAAGGGAGAGAAAAATGTAACGCAGGGGGGCGTGTCAGCTGTCACTGGTCACATGACCCGGAAAATGTGGGGCTTAATTCCTGTGTTGGACTGCTCTCAGCTGTTGAGACTCTGCTCTTCGCAGTGTAAACCGGCCGTCTGCTCCATCACGACCCCAGACCCCCAGGCGGACTCTTCTCAGCGCACCATGTCGGGTAAGAAAACACCGACTCTCCGCCGACACTCGCAGCCGCTGCACTGACACCGTGCACGGCGACTCCGGACCGGACCGGGGCTGCGCGAACTCATCCTCAAATCTCCCAAAATATCGCGAATGTATTATTAAACGTAAACTACAACGCTTCCTGCTCTTCTCGTGTGCTGCAGTTTAAATCGGTGGTGCAGTAAATTAAATGCTGCGGTTGTTTGTTGGGTCGATGTGGTTGATTTGATGAGTTTGCTGCAGCGGTTTTGGACCAAAGTGAAGCTGGAGATAATTAACTGCAGCACTTCCGCTCACAGGTTTCAAAGTCAACACGGTTTCAATGCAAATAGTGTTGTTGAGTAACACTTAATACCATCAATGACATGTCAGTGTTTTTTTTCTGTAATCCAATGCTGACATCAATATTTGTAAATTTGGATAAAATCTGGCAGATTTTCACATAAAAAACATAATACAGACTGAATCACTCAAAAATGGTTAAATTGTACTGGGTGGGGCATTTTTCTACAGGTGCAACTGCCAGTTATTATTATCATTATCTGTTTATTGATCCATCATTTTTTCCCCCGATTGTGACAATGTGCATTGGTGACACAAAGTAGGAAAGTAGAAATTGCTCAATGCATAATAAATATTGCTGCTGTCAACATGTGAATTGTAGGCAGTTAGCGTAACTGACTGAAAACCAGATGTTACTGTAGTATCATATTTACCATACAGACATTAGATTATTGGTTTTTATTGATATCGTATCAGTGCCTAAATTTAGCAAATGCAAATAAGCACATTTCCTGTCAGAAAATTAATCTGCAACGACTTTGATGATTGTTATCTTTGCTTTAACTCACACTCGCATCATTTATTTCAAATTCCTAAAAATGTGAATATTTGATGGTTTTCTTTGATTCTTATGATGGTAAATAGAATACACTTGGACTATTATTATTATATTACACTTATTATACACACACACACACACTTGCACACACTTGTTGAAAAAGTTTCTGGTGGGATTATAAAGTGCTCCTTGACTCTACTCCAAGTACAGCACTTCGATTCAGACTTTTCACATCCCCAATGTACACTTTTATTTTTTTAAAGAAGCTGTTCACTTCCTGGTTTAATGTCTTTGATTGACTCGGTTGTTTCTCTGTGCGGACGTGCGCCACAGTGTGTAACCTTGAAGTTTATTTTTCTCTTCTTTAATACTATAAATGGCTGTTATTGTCAGAGCTCCGGTGGCGTATTACTGACTCATTATACAGGAAGTAATAATTACTAGAAAAAAAAGGAATGCCAACAGTGACGACATACAAAACTATAGAAAACTGTTTTCAAGCATCATATATATATATATATATATATATAGTAAAAATGCTCAAAAAAGTACTCAATATAGATTAGAAAAGGGACACTTCATATATGTTGAGTAAAGCAAAAAGTAATTATAGATTAATAAATTTACTACATAACATTTAAAAAATATATATGCTGTCTAACATACATTCTAACATTTTAAACTGAATGTGCTACTCTTGTATCTGTACTGTTTGTAGGTACTGTACACACAGATAACTGTTGGAGCAAAGCACATGCTTCCTGTATGACATGAGGCCTCGTAGTTCATTATATCCTTTTGATAGTAGGTTTATAGTTCCTTGAATCAGACCCTAGCAACCGTACATCAAGACCCTAGCAACCGTACATCACTCACTGATCAGGTTTCCCAAAAAGCCCCCCCAAGGCGACAACACACACCCTTCAGTTTGATGAATGCTATCTGCTGACGACACAATATTTGAAATACCTCAGTATCGATATTGCATTAATATATGTATGATTGTAGATTTTTGATAAATAATCCTCAGGATGCCATATCACAATATCCAAAATCGAAGACGATATTTTATATCACACTATTGATATATTAACGATATATTGCCCGGCTCTACTGTTAACAAGCTGTTAACAGGGTGCATACAGGAAGTCTGTCAAATTAAAAGATTGATTGACTGTAAATGCAGAAAAATGATATATTTACATAACTGGTGCAAACTTGTTAGCACCAGCATGATTAATAGGTCATCCATTACTTTAACACTATAGCACAGACAGTAAGCCTGACAATGAAAGCAGTGTGTAGGAGAGTTGAGTGGTTGGGAGCTGTCAGAATCAGCTGACTGTTTATAAGTGATTCATGCACATGAACTTATTGCTGCTTCATATCAATATGATACAATATATGTTATGATGATTCAAGCAGGATGTGTGCATCAAGGTTTGGTTGTGTCTCATTGTCCTTAATGGGGTGAAAAAGCTGCAAAGAATTTGTTAAATAAAATTAAAATAAAAATAAAATTTGGCATTTTTGCTTGAAAGATCATATAAAAAAAAAATTACAGATTAATTTTCATCAGCTAATTCAGCAGCTCTAATCAGAAACTTTGAGACTGATGGCTGATCAGTGTGTGTGTGTGTGCGTGTGTACGCGCGCGTGTGTTTTTCTCCAAGCAGACCAAGCTTTTGTAACGCTGGCCACCAACGACAGCTACGCCAAAGGAGCGATGGTTCTCGGCCAGTCGTTACGAAACCATAACACGACCAAGCAACTCGTTGTCCTCCTTGGACCTCATGTTGCAGAACCTTGCAGGTAAGCCTTTGTCCACTCATTATTCTGTCTCTTCCCTCAGTTTATCAAAACACAAATGATACGTTCAACATGCGCACCAATGTAAATAAAAACTTTGTGTGTTGCAGAGATGCGCTGCGCTCCATTTTCGATGAGGTCATTGTGGTAGATGTTATGGACTCTGGCGATGCGGCTCATCTGTCCCTGATGAAGCGTCCAGACCTGGGAGTAACATTCACCAAGCTGCACAGCTGGACGCTCACACAATACAGCAAGTGTGTGTTCATGGACGCAGACACACTGGTGAGAACAATGAAAAACCACAAAACAGTTGAGAAGCTTTGAATGTGTTTTCTGTCATATTTTATTTGCTTTTGTTCCTGTTTTTCTTTTTTTTTTTTGTTCTTGCTGCTTCCTACAACTCTGTGTCCTTCAATAACATAAAACAGTATATGTTTCATTATTGTTTTCATACATTTATTGACTCACGAGTGAAATTTAGCAGAGAAATGCACTGTTAGTGGAGTAAAGGTGTGGTAATTGTAATTAAATATTGAATAAATTCATGCAGTGGTAAGATTTCATCTACGCAAATTTAAACTCCTGAAATATATGTTTTTACCTTTTACCTTTGAGGAAATAGTACAAAAAATATATATATATATACTTGTATGTGTTGTGTAAATTAAATAATTTTATTTAAATGTCTTTAGGTGCTGTCAAATATAGATGAACTCTTTGAGAGGGAGGAGTTATCTGCAGCGCCGGATCCTGGTTGGCCAGACTGTTTCAACTCCGGGGTGTTCGTTTTCAGACCGGCCAACGAGACGCACGAGAAGCTGCTCGCGTTCTGCGCTGAAAACGGCAGCTTCGACGGTGAGACCCAAACTGCTCTCTCTCTCTTTTTTTTTTCCTCTTATCCTCTTTTCATCTCTTTCTTTTTTCTGATCAATTAAAGACTTATTAGAAGTTACTAACGCCAAAGTTTCATGTGTATAAAGAGACAGACGCTGATCTCTAAAAGTCAGCAGTTTTTCAGAAAACTGAGGCTTAAAATCTTCTGTGTGACCTCAACCGCAGGTTTCTGAAGGTTTCAGTTTGCATTTCTTCTCGATATCAATAAATAATCATCAGTAATATGGATTATAACTGAGTAATTAACAAGCATTTCCACCGTGGCTGAGACCAAAGATTATGTCTGTACAGTAGCTACATCATTAAATTGATACGCAGAGATTCCTGCAACCGTCCTTTCCACACACACACACACACACACACACACACACACACACACACACACACACACACACACACACGGATTTCACCATACGTTGTCATTCACTATATGCAGCACATAACACTTTCTTTTTCAATTTCTATTTATACAAGTCATAAAAGGGACACAAGTCCATGGGAACGGAAACACAAGTATGTATGTGTGTGTCAGAATTAGAACGGATCAAGTCTTTGAGATAATTTAAAACTAGCCAAAGTAAATGCGATGAATAAAGTCATCGTCAGCTTGTTTGCTTGTCTCTGAAGCTCCTTTTACTCGAAGCAGAACGCCAAGACATTCTCACATGACCATTGCTCTTCTGGTTGTGGGTCTATTTATATTTACATAGAGCTCCTAGCCTTCTCTCATCTTGTCTTGCTTTTGCCAGAAGTTGGTTTGATGTATTTATTTATGTTTTTTGTGTGTGTGTGTGTGTGTGTGTGTGTGTGTGTCTGTCCATGTCTGCAGGTGGAGATCAGGGGGTTCTCAACAGTTTCTTTAACACCTGGGCAACGGCAGACATATCCAAACATCTCCCCTTCATCTACAACCTCAGTAGTATCGCCATCTACTCCTATCTGCCAGCTTTCAAACAGTCAGTACACACACACACACACACACACACACACACACACACACACACACACACATAAAACAAACACAAAGAAACAACATGCTCATGTTTAACTCAGTTTATTGCCACGAGTCTGTAATTTTCTCTTTGAAACTTAAGTGTGTTTGTGTGTTAGGCTTTATAAAGCATATTAAAGGTCAGTGTGTGTGTGTGTGTGTGTGTGTAAGTGGGTGGGTGTTTAATTACAAGAAGCACGACACACACACACACACACATTTTGCCACAACCAGCTAGCTACACTTGTGTGTATGTGTCCTGGTGGTGGTGCAATCTAGATATGTCAACCTGGGTCTTATTTTTGGAGTTTTAGGCATCAGTTCGGTCAATAATAACAAGATTGTACTCACCAAAGTAACTGTTAACTTACAGAACGAGGACTCAAGTTTTAATAAACCAGAATCATCCTTTATGCTACACCATAAGAGGGGAAATTACATGTTGTAACAACAAATCAAGATTATCTTGACAAATTAAAGAATACAAGAGGAATTCAGCTTTGAAAGGTGCAATATGTAGGATTTGTTTAAGAACTGTAGTTTAAAACATTCGTACATATTGCACACTTTATGTTTTTCCTTCCTGCTATCCCACCTTCCCTTTTCGATGCTGTACTTTCATAGGTACGGCCACAACGCCAAGGTGGTGCACTTCCTGGGCAAGGTGAAGCCATGGAGCTACTCCTACGACAGTCAGAGGGGTGAGGTCAGAGGTCACTCCCAGTCACCTGACCAGTGCCATCTACACCCGGACTACCTGCTCATGTGGTGGCAACTGTACGCCAAATCTGTGTTGCCTTTGCTGCAGCAGGCCTACGGAGACTCTCCCTTCAACAGCGGCTTCGTGGAGGCCAACAAGGATGTATGTCACTGCCAGTTGTGGTGTGTGTGTGTGAAATTGTGTGTAGAAAAAGGAGTGTTTGGTTTAAGGTGTGGTAGATGTGGGTGTGCTTGTGTAAAGGCACTCACTGGGATAGTTTGTGAATGTTGTGTGCTTGTGTGTTTCTGTTTCATCATGTTACATAATCGTCATGTTGTGACTGTGTCGAAACGTTTAATTGCGAGGTGAACTCTCTCTCTTTTTCTTTTTTTTCTTTCTCTGGCATATATTTAAAGTGTGCCAATCTATCGTGGATTGCAATTACCAAATGGTGAGAGTGCTACATATCGAAGTTCCCTATTTCAGCTCCAGATGAAAAACCTGGCCAGTTTTAATAGTCACAGTAACAATTGTTCCACATTCCTCAGCCTCCTATCTGTTGCCATAAATCATGTTTGTTGCCTACTGATATAGCCAGTCTCCTCAGTAGTGTCAAGACTTTATGAAAAGCTTTTGGTTGTCAATGAACGATGCAGGGTTAACGTGCTGCAAGGCCTTCAACTACTGTTTTTAGCACTTCACATAGTGGCAGGAAGTCGCTGTCTGTTGTAATAGTGCAGCAGTGAAATAGTTAATTAGTCAGATGAGTAGGTGGTGCAAGACGTCCTGCTCATCTACCTGGTGCTTTGCCCAATTGCTCAACGCTGTGTCAACTTCTGTCAGGTTTATACAGGCAAACATCCTGGATTCAGTGAGAAAGTTTACCACTGACTCAGAGTCACATTTTTTTCTTCTTCTATATAACAAATGAAACTAGAAATCTAGGATATATATATATATATATATATATATATATATATATATATAGTTTTTACTTTAGATGTTTGGTGTAGGCTGGGAGTGGAGCAGGTAATGTGACTCAGTCGATACGAAGGTGAAAAATAAGCATTATTAAAATGCTTAATGTCCAGTAAAACAATAGGCCTTCACAAAATATGTATTTAGCCTAATAGAAAAAAAATGACACTATATAATAAAGGTTGGAGTTACCCTAACCCTCCCATGTTAAAAATGAACAAAAATACCTACTGTTTTATAATTGTTAATATAAACTGCTTACATCATCTGAGAAACGTGCCCAACTTTTATCTGCTGCAAGTGTGTTGCAAAATGTCTTGTTGCGCTCTAAATCCTCTGACGAAACACCTGCAAGAACTGTATGTGCCCAAAAAGATTCTCCATGACTAAACTGTTGCTCTACAACCGTTTTAATGATTCATTCATTCTTTCTGTCTGTCTGTCTGTCATGCAGGATAAGATTTATGATGATGTGAGAGAGCAGTCCGCACCCCCTGCTCCTCCTCTCCAGAAGCTCTCATCAGAGGAGAGGAAGCAGCGCTGGGAAGCGGGCCAGATCGACTACATGGGTGACGACTCCTTTGCCAACATTGAACGCAAACTTAATTCCTTCCTAAAGTAACAGGCAGGTGAGGCAAGGGAGTGTGACAGACAGAGAGAGAGAGAGAGAGAGAGAGAGACCCAGGTGAAGCTCTGTGTGGGCGGGGAATTAACCACCACTTAGCCAATCACAGGGGGCTTAATTAGCAGGTGACTGAATGAACCCCTCTGTGCAACCTCTCAGACTCACGCTCTGCGTCTTGTCACTGTGTGTATGAATTAGTATACTGTTCACTTCTCTCTTAAAGAAAGTTTTAATTTTTTTGGGGGGGGGGAATGTGCTTATTTGCTTTTTTGCCAAGAGAAGATTGATACGACCCGTACGACCCCATGAATCTACCACCAGTAGCAGGCTAACTTTGCTTAGCATATAGACTGGAAACAGGGAAAGAGCTGACCTAGCGCTGTATAAAAGCAACAAAATCAACCTTCCAGCACCTGTAAAACAATAAATTAACATGTTGCATCTTGTGTGTTTTTAATAATCAATTAAAAATATGTATATATGTATATTATGTAACAGACTATTTCTTGGCCAGGACTAGTAGTGAGAGTTAGCTAAGACAAGAAATAGTTTGGGACTGCTCATTAAACTTTTTTTTTTTTTTTTAACAATTTAATATGGATTAAAGTAACAAGATGCGAGTTAATTTGTGAGCGTCAGAGGTGCTAGCAGGTGGGTTTTGTTATCTGTGGACAGAGCTAGGCTATCTGTTTCCAGTCTTTGCGCTAAGCTAGGCTAACTGCTGGCTGTAGCTTCAGTGGTATCAATCTTCTTGTTGAACTCTCTGCAAGAAAGCCAATAATCTCAATAACGTCAAAGCGTCCAGCTATTCCTTTAAGTGTTCTTGTGCATCTGATGGAGATGGATTCATAATCCTGAGTCTTCCTAGCCTGTGGAAAAATTCAGCAACAAGTGTAGTTGTTGTTTTTTTTGGATTTTAACCACAATTCACATCCTGCAATAAATCTTTCCAAACCACTTTGAAGCAGATATGCAGCCACTGGCTTACTTCCCTTTTTGCCGTCCTTTCTCTCCATTTTTAGCCAGTTATTACAGACTATGTTGCTTCAATCTAACAGTGTTCAGTCCACCAGGAGTACATAGATGGACCTTCCTCTCTACGCCTTCGACACTCACCAGCTCCCTGTCACTTCAGCTTTGTATCGTCTGACACTGTAACTAGGGCTAGGTCTGTCGTGTTGTAATTGCATGGCACAGAATTAAAACATGGGTCAGTAATGAAGTACTTTGAGCCACATCATGAAGTGATGTTGATTGTCAGTTTTGTGTTATGTATTTATGTGGGATTCTCCCTAAACATCTGTCAAACCGTGTTCATGACTGCATGTGCGTCCAGACTTTCCAGACCGACATCAGTATATCTTCGTGCCATGAACTAAGTTTCATCACTTCCTGTCTGTAGTGTAACCAGTTGCCTTATTGCCGTTCACTGTTGACAAAACCTCACTTACTGTAACTGCTGCTAGTAGCACAACAGTTTTTTTTCCCCTGTTGCCAGTATTTCCTTTACTTCACTCCAACTGTGTGCTCTGAAACTAAACCTAGCTCCTAAAATTATAATACAAGATTGAGGAGGAAGATACGAGTCTCTAATCTTGTTTGCTAAAAACTGAAATATGCATGTGTGGAACAATGTTAATACAGACCTGTCCTGTTCCCCTGCTGTTAACTGTACATCCCTGTTGCTAATAAAGAATGGTGAAAAACTACTTTTATCCATAATTTTGTCATGAATTTTATTATTCATTAAATTCTATTATTTTAATCAGATGTATGGCTGCAACTCATTTTGTTTACTTAAATATCAAAATAGTGAAAAAATGACCTTTGTAAGTCCTGAGAGCAAAGTCACTTTTTAAAATTTCTATTTATTTTTTTCTCTAACCAACAGCCCAAAACTTATTATACTGACAAAAAGGAGTCAAAATTGTCGATTAAATATCTAGAATAATAATACTCACTATTGTAGATATTATTTAAATACAGCAAATGTATAAAATCAGTAGTTTGCATTTCTTTAATCCAAAAATGGTTTCAGAGAATCTTCACAACTATTAAAATGAATGTTTCTTCAATAATGAAGTTGCTACACCAGATGTCTTTTCCTCTCTACTCTACCTGGACGTTACATTTTTTTTTTGACAAAATCTTTATCAGCTCACCTCCATTCACAGAAACGAGTTGATGTTTTTAGGAACAAAAGTGAAAGCTCGTCTAGTGGTGTATCTTAGAAATGTATCACTAAATTACCATAATTTCCCAAAAGAAAAAAGAAGAAATAAAAACTGAATTTTGAAAGTATATAAAAAATATTAACAAAATTACATTGTGTGGGGGGAAAAAAAATTGCGTCTCTGTAGACATGAATTCTGACCCACCCCCCCTCCAAAAAGAAAAGAGTCAAACTGTGAGTACAGTTTAAACACAACTTTACACTTTTTTAACATCAATACTTCAGACTGGTCCATTGTCAGACATCTACAGCTCCATCAGGGCTTTGATGTCATCAATCCGAGATGTTTTCCTGTTGGTGTTGCTGGAGCCAAAAGCTTTCTCCATCAGATCCTGCTTCTGCCTCTGGATCCTCATCATGTTCTCCTCCACTGAATCCTTCACTATAAACTGCAGCAACACACATACAAAACCTTTGACTGGTAAATCATTTTAAATCAGAAGGGAATACAAAACACACACACACACACACACACACACACACACACACACACACACACACACACACACACACACACCAGGTCTTCACAGTGTGGTCGGAGCTTTCACAGCAGACCAGAAAAATACACATAATTAGTCCTAGTTTTCTCACCTTAGTGATAAAGACTTTTCTCTTCTGTCCCAAACGGTGGCAGCGGTCGAAACACTGCTCCTCAGTAGCTGGGTTCCATGCCTGAAACACACACACACAGTGCAAGTGGATTTGAAGTGAATATGCAATGAACAGTTCATTCGTGCTCTGACAAAAGCCCATGTGAGCAAAAATAAATTGGGATTTTTGGCTATTTCACAGCAGATACTTTAGCATGCTTGCAGGAAAAGCACTGGTGGAACTGATAACGGTGGCTTTTCCTGCAAGCATGCTAAAGTGAAAATTTGAATGTATTGATCTTTTTAATTTTTTTTTTACATTCATTTTTAAAAATAATATTTGCAGCTGTGGCCCACATCTGATGGACACACTGCTGGAAACCTTGATGTGTAAAGAAAAGCATTTTCAATAATTAATCCAGGAGTTGTGAGTGATAATTCATAGTTGCACTGATGATACTTTTGATTGAGATTTCCAGGCTACCCTGGTAGCCCAGAACATATAGAACAACATAAAATGTGTTGTAAGTGCAGTTATATCAATACTTACAGGATCCATGAGGAAAACATGAGAGGCAGCAGTCAAGTTAAGCCCCACCCCTCCAGCTTTGAGTGACAGGAGCATGATGGCAGGGCTGTCGGCAACAGAGCTCTGAAACTCCTGGATGACCTGGGCCCGTTTCTTTTGGCTCATGGTGCCGTCCAAACGCACAAAACTAAAACCATGCTCCCTGGTGAAGAGGACGGAGGACAACACAGGTTAAATATCCTGAAGAAAACATACTTGTCATGACAGCTGAATTTTTTTTTTTAAATAGTTGAAGTTGTTGTTCAACATCAGTTGAAATGAAAGCTATGTACAGTAACAATGACATACATTGCTTATGAGTGTCTACACAAGGCCAGGGCTTCTTTAAAAAAAACCTAATAGCATAGACTTTCTAGGAAAAGCTGAACCTCTATTGAGTGTGTGTGTGTGTGTGTTACCTGAGTGGCGTCTCCAGTATGTTGAGGAAGCGCGTAAACTGAGAGACGACCAAACATTTAATGCTGCTGTCTTCACATCGCAACCTGAGCAGGTTTCCCATCAGCGCCTGCACCTGCGGAGACAAAAAACACACTTTTAAGAAACTTCTTGCTAAAGTCTAACTCGAGCACATTCATAGTTGTGCATTTTTTTGTAGTCCACAGTGTTAATTTTGCAGCCGTACCTTTGAGCTGGTCCTCCACTTCACAGAGTTTGCACTGTTCCCTTCCTCAGTTTCCTCCTGTGGAAACTCCACCAGTTCATTGATCTTTATCCCACTTCGACAGAGAGGACAGCGGGCTGTTTCCTATGCTCCCACGCACAAAACATAGAGGAAAAGATTAATCTGTTAATAATTAGCTGCTAAATATTAATAAGCTGCTAACTTCAAACCCCTGCTGTCTGCAGAGGGCAGCGCATGTACCTGCTCAGTGCTGATGACTTGTGCGATGCAGGGCCGGCAGTAGACATGGGCGCAGTGTGTAATGACGGGCACACTGACTGAGTTCAGGCACACAGAGCACTCCTCATCAGAGCCACTGGCCAACACCAGCCGCAGCTTCTCTATCAGATGCTGCCGCAGCTCTGTGGGCGTGGCTGCAGCACCTGCAGGCAAAATATTTGAGAAATTTACACGAGGAAATGAACACAGAGAAAAAGAAGTTTTGAGGCGAGGGAAGCAGCTACCATAGATGACACAGAGATTACTTCCTGGTTTATTTATATTATATTTATCCTGGTTTACCTAAATCTGATGATTTCTTAGCCCGCAGATCAGGATGGCAGCAGTGCTGTCGGAGACTCATCAGGATGGCCAAGACATCAGCATAATTCCTCAAAACTGTCCCTTCAGCCACATATCTACGGATGCAGTTACTTAAATTAATACACAATTTAAAAAAATACAGCTGGATGGAACATTTCACTGTAAAACACCTAATGTGGATCTACCAACAGACACATGACCTATCAAAATGTCTCCATCTACTAACTCTTTCCAAGCTGCCGATTGGTCTTTTGATTTCTGTACATACACAATCGCACACACCTGCCGATGGTGTTTCTTCCTTCTTTGCGTGCCAGCTCGTACTCCTCCCTCTCCGACTGGCTCAGCTCCACCTGCTCCACACATACGGTCTTCTCGGGCAAACACACCAGAGGGCGCCCATTCACCTCACTGCTCTTGGTCCGTCGCAGGGTGATGCACTTGACCAGAGTCTGAAGGTTCCTGCACAAAGTATCAACTGCCTGAGTTCACTAATATCTTGTGTCTGAATATCAATACTGAAATATTACAGATGTCTGCATGAATAACAAACTTCCATCCAACGTTTAGTTAGGTTACTACACTGGGGACTCACCGTTAGCAGATCAAGTTACTACAGCTAAAATAATAATTGATTTAGTTGATTGTCAGACATTAATTAATTATAATTAGTCAGCAGCTCATTTTGTCAAATTTCATTGCAGCAGTCTAATATAATGTGTGTATGGACACTACTCACTGCAGGCTCTCCCTGCATCCCTGTGTAACAGGTCTCTGGATCACTCTGTTCCACCACTCCCTCACATCGAACGGCTTCAGACGCAGGAAGGCCAGCAGCATCCACAGGTCCTTCACGCTGTTCTGGATAGGTGTACCTGGATGGGTGGAAGGACAAACACATTGACACTCACACAAACAAACTTCGGATAAGACGTAACCGGGACTGTATGTGTGTGTGTGTGTGCTTTATCATGTGATGGAGAACTATGATTATATTAAAAGACAATAATATCAAATTATCATGTAGCCAAGTTTGTATGTTAATATGTTGGAGTATGTGATGTGATACCAGACAAAATCCAGCGTCGCTGAGCATTGAGGCCAAGCACGGCCTTACTCATCTGTGCGTTGGGGTTTCTTATGATGTGTCCTTCATCCAAAATGACTCTCAGCCAATTGATACCATGGAGGGGACTCTTATTCTAAAAAAGGAAACACAAATATTTTGTTATTAAAATGTAGTAATAAAATAAGGAGCACATTTCTCAACTGATCTCCTGATGTATATGTGACCTGTCTTCACTCACACCAGAGTCAGCAGAGAGGACGTTGTAAGTGGTGATCACCACATCCTGGGAGGACAGGAACTTCTTGCTTCTGTTGCGCTCTGAGCCGTAGTACAAATACACGTTTAGCTTCACGTTAGCTTTTACATGCTGTTCAAACTGGTCCTGGTCACACACACATACGCGCACACACACACACACACACACACACACACACACGTATACACACAGGTCAGGACAGAGGAAGAAAACGTTACACATTGTGACTTTAGGGATGAAAAGGTGACATTTAATCTGTCACCTCTGTTTTTATGAAATGACTAATCTACCATTTCATGTGGCAAAAAAACAGAGATGACTTCGTCTTTACATTGCTGGCCATTTTCACTTGCTTTACAATGCAGTGAGCAGCGTACAAGCTATTCTTTCTCTTTATCTTGTCTAACATATAAATATTATGATTATAACTTTGTCTACAAAAGTCAGAAAAAAGTGTAAAATGCACATTATGATTTGGCAGAGTTCAAGGTAATATATTCAAATTGCTTGTTTTATTTGACCATCAGTCAAAAACTGAAATTTCTTCTCATTTATGATAGAAAAGAAAAACACAGAATGGAAATGTATTAGAAACTATATAACAACCAAAATATTTGCAGATTGGTTTTCTGAACAACTAATTATCTCCAAATTGCATGTAGATGGAATAAAGAGACAGAATGTGTCTGCGTGTTTGTATTCGTACCAGCCAGTTGCTAAGCACAGTGAGCGGGCAGATAATGAGAGTCGTTCTGGTTGAAAAGTCATCTGCACTTTCAGTGATGGATTCCACACCTGCAACAACAAAGATACACAATCTATCTCAAAATATCACTACATACTAATTTAGTTATGGTTGTAAATCTGGGGGGTCTTGAGACGATAGATTGGATAGGAAAGAAAAAAAAACATAGTTCTGCCACATACATTTAGATCTTTAACTTATTATTTACTTTATATGCTTTAATGCAATGTTTTATTTTGGATCATTTTCTTCTTGATAATAATCGGTCGACCCCTAACTTTTATCATTAAATTAATATGTCAAACAAACAACAGCAGGCAGAAATATGCTGTTAAAACTCACTCGGTGCGGGAGCGGCCTTTTTGGCAGTTTTCTTCTTTAAGCCTGTGTTTGACGCTGAGCCATCCAGTGCTGCAGTAAAGTCCAGATCCTCCAGCAATACCGGGGCCTCTGTAAGCATTATACGACACTTCAGACAAGCCTAATAAACAACAGCATTAAATTATGCCACCCACGAAAAATGTTGTCTTTTTTTAATTTCTACTGCACCTTTACTGGGCTTTCGCTTGGTGGCTTTCATCTTTCCTTTGCCTGCACCTTTACGTAAAAAAACAAAAAAAACAACACAAACTGTATAAACACATATTTAAAATTGATGAGCTGTTAAAACAAAAGGATATTTTTAGTTCTTACTTTTCTTTGACTCGTCTGCTTTCTTTACTACATCCAGTGTATCGTCAACACAGATCACCTCCACCTGGGAACTGACCCATACAGAAACATATCAGGTTATGTCAGAAGAAACTTAACAAGAATTCCTTTAAAGAAATCAGTTCATTAGCAAAGTGCAGAAAGCACAAAGTAATGTTAACCAAAACAATAAAGCACATATCAATATATTGTCATGTTGCTATATTCAATTAGATCACACTTACGGGTCTGCGTGTGTAGAGCCAGCTGCTCTGTCACTCACTCCTGCTCCATCGTCTGCACTGCTGCTTCCTGAAACAAAGACGCCGTCACACAGAGACAGATGAAAACTGGATATCAGGCAGGTGAAAAAAAAAAATTCAATTATTAAATCTGCAACACAACATTTGTTGAAAGTTGTGGTTACCTTTTGCTTTGGAGACCATCTGTGGTTTAGTATTGGCTTTACTAAGTGAAAACTGCTCCTCCTGCACACATGTGAGAATAAATGTTTCCCTTCTTTTATCCTTAACTTGTAATGCTTGGAGGGTTTAGTGATGTAGGACAGTAAATAAGACCATGAGTCATGAGTGCTATGGCAGCAATTAAATATGCTGCCCATTACTTTATCTGTATTATTATTATCATTATTAATTCTCTGTAATTAGGATTACTTCCACTTACACATTTCTCCACGGGCAGCGGCTTTCCTTTATGGAAGTTGGTGAGGATCAGAGCGATGGCTGTCAGGGTTTTCCCCTGAACCAAAACAAAAAAAAACCCCACCAGTGTTGTTGATTCATATCCGCTTAAACATAAATGCTGGTATTTTCAAGGAAGGAAATATCCCGCCATCCTGTATGTCTGAATCTGGAGGTTTGCTGATCATTTTTCAACCATACATAAGACATTTTTGGATGTTCGTGTGCCACTCACAAGTCCCATGTCATCTGCCAGGATCCCCCCACGAACCCTCTGCGGTATTTCTTTGGCAGAGAAACATGTGAGGCTGTTGTAGTACAGCTCGCCTCTCTTCTCCCAGAAGGGCGGAAGTGCACATTTGTTTTCTCGGGCGCACATCCAAGACAGCGCCTGCTTCTGGTGGAGCAGCAGGGGAGTCCCTAAAGACTGCAGAGAAAGAGGGAAACATGTTCACGTCAAAAATGCATAATTAAAATAATTATTAAAAAATAAATAAAAAATGCAGGTCCGAGACATTAATGGTTTGCTGGTATCATGTCACATTATTTCTGGTTAATCAATCCTTTTTTTTTTTTTTTAAACAATTACAGACTGCAGCCACAAGAGTGTATTATTACCTTTGTTAACATTCAGCAAAGTAACTTGTGATAGAAATACTGACAATTAAAAATACATTTTACATTTTATACATTTAGCTGATGTTTTTTTTTCCCCCACGGTCACATACAATGTGTTCAATATTACAATAAATAAAATAAATCAATTAAAAATTACAATATTGTTGTAACACAAATGAATATACATACCTCGGCTGCTTCTTTCTCCCCATCTTTACTTTCCATCAAGCCTTCAAACAGATTGTCAAATGCATTTTTCAGCTGGGAGAAAAACATGCAAACAGAAGGTGTAGTAAGTTAAGTCTGTCTCACAATGCGCAGTCAGCCCACATTAATTTAGTGAAAAAAGCACTTTAATGTAATGAACAATGACTTCTCTTAGCACTTGACAATAAGGAGGTGGATGATGAACAATAATCTTCCATCTTTGCTCCAGTCCATGCAGAATATTTTATTAAATAAAAAAAGCAACAATGCACTTGTGATCATTCTATAGCATTAACTACACTGAAGTAGTTTACCTCGTCTGCAGTTAGCGGGATGGTCAAACCTTTTTTAGACGCCATTGCTTGAGCACCTGAACTGTTTGATTTCTGATTTGCACCTGAAACTAAACACATGCAGACACACACACACACACACGTTGGATGATTTATGTGATACACGGATACATACAGCACATCTTCCCATTCATTTTAGTGAGAAAGTGTGTCCAAATTTTTGACTGGTACTGCATATCAGAAAACAAGAATGATTAGATGAGAGAGTGTGTGTGTACCTGTTGCTGTGATTCCACCTGTGTTGAGTTTATATCCATTACGTGCCATACGTTCAATCACAGCTTTTTTGTTCTCTTCTTTCCCCCAGAAGGACAGCATCACTGGCATGTTGAATGAGTTATTAGTCCCTGAGTGCACCACCCTGATGAAGCAATGAGGCATTTAATAATACACACACAAACACACAGACGTTCACTGACAATCATGGAGTAAATAATTGACTGGAGAAATAATGCAATAATCTCGAAAATCAAATCTAATACACATATTTATGGGGAAAACATTGCCAGTAGCAGCCATTTATGATTTTACTTAAGGTTAGTTTGGGATTTCTAGGCTGACATTCCTGCTATGTGTAAGTGGTGGACGACACTAATAGTCCAAGAACTCACCCCTCCACTTTAGCCAAGTTGTTGTCCATGACGTAGGCCATAGCTGCTGCCAGCTCCCGCTTGATGTGCCCCACCTGGCTGCCGTAAGTGTTGGCCACCATCACTGCATTGCGGTCGTATGGATTCTGCGGCTCTCGCACTAAACCGACCATTTCCCCCCGGTTCACCTGTCCAGAAAGCAAAACACACACGGTTTTAAGATTGGGTGGCAATTATTTCTTTCATCTGCTGCATGAAACCGAGGCACTACAGGACTCAAACTGATACGCACCACCCCTGTGTAATATCTGAGGCCGACCACAGTGCCCTTCAGCTGGCCAAACAGCACGCTGCCGTCTGCATCCGGCTCCTCGGATGCTGCAGCTCTGATGGCCTGGGCGAGAGACTCTGTGTTGGTGTCATGGCGGTCTGTGAAGAGGTCCACCTCACTGTACCTGTTCCAGCTGAACCTCCAGCTGCGGGGAAACATAATACCTGGAGCACAAACAGACAAAAAATAAGGATGTAAGTTTTGACAATAGACCTCAGCACCTGTGATTTGACTGCACAGAGCTGGAGCTGCAGGTTGTAACTACAGTACAGCTGCCCTATCTTTACTAGCAGTTTTATTTTGACACACCACAAGAAAACAACTTTCTACTAGTCAAACAGAGACATTTCATTACATCACTGAAGCCCAAAATAAATCACAACATGCAGGGAATCAAAGAGAAAGAAACACTGATCTGCACAAACACACACACACACACACACACACACACATATACATAATATTACATATAGGATTTAACAATATTCCCCAAAATAAAAGCAAGTTGAAAAACATATTGACTCAGTTACACCTGTGGGATACTAACACCAAAATATTCCCACAATCAAGCAGTTACATGTAAATAAACAGTAAAGCCAGCTAGCAAAGAGAAACCTATGTCTCCGCACAGGTTGACGAGCTGTTTTAACTAACGTTAGTCTGTCACAACCACGGCTGTCGTCACATAGCATAACCGTTAAAATACCGTTAAACGGTAAACTAATGTTAGCTAGTTCAAGAAACACACACTAACGGTTTGAGGTTAAAATGGTTAGCTGGTTTGATTCTTGTCCACATTAGAGACAAAGTGTGGTGTTTATCTGTAATTAAGAGTTTCATACTTTTTTTTTTATTCCCCTCGGTGATAGTCGACTTTTCAAGCGGGATTATTGTTTGTCGTTATTTTTGTGCTATTTTCTTCTTTTTTTGGCGACCAGGAAATGTCTAGTTAGCTGCAGTCAGTATAGAACATCCGGTCGTAGGCTTCAAAATAAATCGTTACGTTACATTAAATTGTGTTCTATGCATTGCAGTATTTAAATCCTTTTACCTTTTTGGCACTGAGCTATTTTCCAGTATATATTTGAAGTTGAGTTTGAAGGTTCATTCTTGACCTTTGAAACAGTAGCTTGATAAAAAGGCCCTTAACTCAATGTTACACTTACTATATTTCAGCTTCATTAGCAGATAGTGTATGACATGATAATATACTATCTCTGTTACATCTGAACAATGCCTTGAACTTGACATTGGACTTGAGTTTAAATAATATGACTGTAGTAACTGATTTTTTTTTTTAAATTATTTATTATTTTTCATTAGATTCTATGTAGATAAATCGAACTTATAAATGATGGATGAGTACTAGCACTAAAGTAGTCTTTTATTCTGACAACCTAAATCACGTTATTTCCGGTTTTGTGTCGTTAATATTTTACGACCCGACGCTTCGTATTTGCTGCAGCTTTCTACACGGCAGCTGCAGATTACGCGCGGTTACGCGCCCTATGAATTTCGCGCAATGAGCTCTACGGAAGCCGCCAGATTCCGATTCCTCGTTTTGTTCTACGACGTTCCGCTTCCTCTCCGCCAGGTTCCTCCCGGGACAAGCAGAAAACCAAGCTGAGAGCTGGGGGAGAGAGACACGGGAATAAAGTGAGTGTAATATAAAAACGATTTAGTTTTTCCACATCTCCAGGAGCGTTAGTGAAATCTCAGCATCAAATCTGGGCTTTAAACAGTGAAATTAGCAGCAGCGGGGCGGAGTTTCGGAGTTTGGCCGAAGTGCGGTTGAGTTTTTGTGGTTGACAGCAACCGGTGAGTTTAGATTTGGTCATTCAACAGTCCAACGTTTGTCTGATATACGAGTTGCTAATTTAGTAATACCTTGTTTACAACGGCTTGTTTTTTAAACGAGAAGCTTTCAGACTGTTTGACATCTAGAAAGGAGACTCTTTTTCCGGGCAAGAGACCCCAGATCCTGTAATGTTAGAGGGATTTATGGTTTGCTTTTCTTTTCAATTTAAACCAAAGTAATGATGAGTGAATGATGAGTCTACTAGTGAAATAACATGCGATGTTAATACAAAACAGACAATGGAGTCAGCTAATCTTACAGTACATGACTCAAAAGGGGCCTGAAAATGTCTAATAAGTAACTATTTTACAATGGATGGATCAATAACAGGTGTTTTATCAAGATGAAAGTTACTTAAAGCTGTAGTGTGTTCAGTATATATGTGCACACTACCTGTTTATGTTCTGACTGTGGACATTTTTCATCTCTAGGTTTGGAAATGATCACTTTTGTGAGCAGAAATCTAAATGTGCTACCTCCTAAATGTTTAAAGATCCCCTCCAGACATCCTTTAATACATGCAAAAATCTGTCTGATACCGTTTGTAATAATAAAAAAAAAAAAAAGTACAATGATAAAAGTTCTTCAAATTACACCGACTACTTTTCACATCATACTGGTACGCGACTTTATATGTACGCATCCTAAACTCAGATTTAAGGTGAGCACAGACAAATTTTTCCCCCGTCAGCAGATGGACATGACAAATTTTGCTTATATATATATATATATATATATATATATAATCAAACATCCCAATTAACACGTTTTCATTGAAGCAGGAATTGCAAACATGCAAACAAGTAAGTGATAGGAGGCCTTAATCCACAAGCTGCGCTGAAGCTTCAACTGTCCAAATGAGTCAAATCATTATCCATTTTTGCACAAAATGACACACTGTTGATTTTGGTTCCCCTCACTTGGATTGAAAACACATTTGAAAGCAAGCTTTTAATAGCCAGTTTAAACAGGAGTTCATAAGAGCACCTGACTGTTGTTTTTAACAGAGACCTGGGGGAAAAAAAAAAGTGAACCTGCCCTTTAACTACCAGCAAAGACCATATGTGTGTAACAGTCCAGGCCGGTACCAGGCTGGTAATCCTGCAGGTATACCACATCCGTCACACCAAACTAACAGAATATGCCCGCGTTTTGTACCTGGTCCAGTTAAAATCATAGATTGGAGCTATGACGGTGTTTGGTTGGTGATTTGATTGGACAAAATGTTGACACAGGGTTGAGGCAGCTGTTTGAATAACAGGATAAGGCTTTTTAAGTGTGGGTGTGCAGCAGCTAGGTAGTGTGTTTACACTCCTGTTCACTGCCAGACCCATAATCAGTGGAGTGACTGTAAAAGGTGGTGAACTCAGTGTGTGTGTGTGTGTGTGTGTATGTCTGTGGTGTTTTATACAGTGTGTGTCTGTCAGTGAATGAAAGGGAGCAGCATTTCAGTGTATGTGTGTGTGTGTAGGCTTCATCACTCCTTCCAGGAAGTCCTCGGCAGAATTTCCTTTTATAGAAGCCGAATACAAAAGAATTGCTGTCCACTTCCTGTAAACAGCTCAGCAACCGCGTTTGTTGCGCTCTGGTTGGACAGCCTGGTCCTGTGACCGCCACTGGCTCGGGGGAGTTCCAGGATGAGGAAGTGGGCTTCCCTTGACGGCAACCAGCCACAGGGAATAGAAAGTACGCTGATATGGTGAGAGAGAGCAGAGACTGTGAAGTAAGACGGATGTGACCAGTTCAGAGGCACAGCGATGATGAGAAGAGAGGGTGAATTTGATAGGAGACGGATGTAAAATAGTCTGTTTGGTTGCCAAGGATGCAGAGTTAGAGGGGATAAAATAAAGGCCCAGAGACAGGATTGTGGAAAAGTGAAGCCTGAAGTTGCAAAGGGAACGTATCAACTACATAGGCCCATAATCATTTTAATCATAGCAATAAAACCAATGTTTTGTTCTATAATATGCAAATGATAATGATAAATTTGATTAAAATACTTGTCGATTTGACAGAAAATAACCATATTTTGTGCAACGGACACATTTTAATAGCAAAAATACACTGAAGTTCACCATTCGTCTCTATGTCGAAAAGATAAAACTATTCTGAAAAAAAATTAGAAAAGATAAAATATAATACTTTTTTTTTTTTTTTTTTTTTTTTTAAAGAAGAAGAAGAAGCAAACCGCTTGTTATTATAACATAATTAACTGAAATGGAGAAAAGCTGTTCACATTTCTGGAGCCGGAGCCAGAATGATTTTGGCCTTTATGTTTGATAAATGACTTAAAGGGATAGTTCGACATTTTGACAAAATAAGCTTGTTTTCTCTCTTTCTGAGAGTTGGATGAAAGGATCAATACCACATTACCATTAAATATAAAGCTACTCCCGACAGCTTGTTAGCTTAGCTTAGCATAAAGACTGGTAACAGCTAGCCTGGCTCTGTCCAGAATTTGACTTGAGGTTTTGATCTGTTCTGATCCAGTTTTTGCAACTGGTTCTGGTCAAGAAATTGTTTGACTCATTCCCCCCTGAAAACAGAGGATTAGTGTTAAACTCAAGTTTTTATGAATATTAAGTGAATCATATAATGTATTAATTGTTTAACTTAAGACATGTTGGCATGTGGATTTTATTCCTTTTGCACGGGGCCGGGCTAGTCAAACGTTTTTTTTAATGAATAAAAAGCTATATCTTATTTGTCTTAATTTCATTCAGCAGCAATAGGGAGTTACACAAACACTGTAGCTTTCAGTGCTGATGTGCACCTGCCTGTTGCCCTCAAAGTTGTTCTGCTGCACTCAGCAAGCTTAACTCAAAGCTACAATTCATAAAAGATGTACATGTGCTCACAATGGAGCCCCTGTTGGCAAGGGAAGTGTGTGCTTTAGAGCAGGGAATGTGTGTGTATGAGACGGGGCTTGCGTGATGAGGAGGGTGTGTATCTGTGTGTGTGTGTGTGAGTGTGTGATGAACACGAGAACACGCCCAAATGCCAGCAGCCCTGGAGCTATGAAATTCCTACTGAGAGACAACTTGTCTCAGCCTGGCCAGCCAGCAGCCAGCACTCAGTCCAACACACACACACACACACTGACTTTGAATATGCACATTAAGGCTGAACTGGGTCTAATTTTGTCCTGCTGGGGCAAGAATACACTTGTCCAATCCAAGATCGCTGAGGAATGAGGCAGCCTGCTCGGACCTGCCCTGAGAAGGGTGAAAAGACAGCTAGAGGGACAGAGCGAAAGATAAGTAGATAAATGAGAAGTAGAGAAAGAGCTGCACACACATTGCTGGGATTAAAACAGTTTTTGTTGTTTACCTGGTCTTCTGTAAGACACAGAAGAGGCGACAAACAGGTGAGTGTGCATGTATATAATATAAAAGGCATTGGAAAAAGTTGTTTGGGTCTCGTTTTCTCTACTTGGACTTCCTCATTGTGTCTTTTATCATGGTTTGACTATAATGCTACATTAGGTCAGTTTACATCATTAAAGGCCATTACAGCTATAGTGTGATTGAGTCTAGTATAACATATTAGACATACAATACTGTAAATGTTTCAGAAATGATGCAGGGTTGTGAATATTTTAGCCTCGAGTCAAGAAGATTGTGCAGATGCGTCTTCAGTTCGCGGCGTGAGGGCTCCGTTATTACATGCCGGCTGTTTTACTAACCTCAAAGGACTAATGTTGTGTTTTTTTTGTCTAATGTCTATGCGGATGTCTTCAGTGAGGAGGTCTGACTTTAATTCATTTCGAGGTGCTTTGAATCGGATGGATATCAGGTCAGCAGAGCTGCTGCAGGAGGAGGGTTTGTGTGAAGGCGAGGTCATGGGCATATGAACCCGGGCCACGTTTGTTACCCTGGGTCGATACGCGCTGTGTCACTGGTGGTCAGACACAGGAAGTGAGGAAACATTTGTTTGCTTCCTGTTTCCTGTCTGTGATGTCACCAAGAATGCAGACTGCAGCTCCGAGTCGATCAAAGTGCTTGCTCTGCAAGGTGCTCTTGTGGTTGAGGGTTATGTATGTACACGCGTGTCTGTCTGTGTGTGTGTATGTATGTATGTCTGCAATCTCAGTTTTCACCATATTAGGGATAAAGATAACGCTCAACCCATAACAAGCAGTAGTGGAAGATGTACTCAGCCTGTTACTGAAGTAAAAGTGCCAAGTGATTCAAGTAAAATACTTAAAAAATACAAAACTATTACTATAA
This sequence comes from Pampus argenteus, assembly GCA_036937835.1. Lineage (NCBI taxonomy): Eukaryota > Metazoa > Chordata > Actinopteri > Scombriformes > Stromateidae > Pampus > Pampus argenteus. The sequence continues at coordinate 16,474,973 of CM072873.1, forward strand.
ATGCACTTATAGTATGAAGTATCAATTACTCATTCTGCTGAATGTTGGCCTCTATGACTAATATATGATTATAATAAGACATTATTAGATTGTCAGTGCAGATGCATTAGTGAGTAAGATTTTTAATGTTGAATTTGTTTAAGTTGGAGCTTGTTTTAACTACTTTATTTAAAGTTAGAAAGTTTAGTCCGGTGGCCTCAAAAGACCCAAGATAATCTGTGGAGTTGGAATATGATTAATAAAACAACTACACACATTTCTACTCATATTTTGGACAGCTCTGTGTTTTTCCTGTGAAATACTCAACAGCTTTATCTCTTTGAGACTTTCATATATGGAACGATGCATTGTACTTTATCAGGAATTTGAACAATAGCTACTAAGTGTAGTTGTCGAATACATGTAGTTGAGTAAGACGCAGAATATTTCCCTTTTTGAAATGTAGTGGGGTAAAACTATTAAGTATGATGACATGGTTAAAATTGCACTTTTAAGCACATTCCTCAATAGATATGTGACTTTATATCATGTTTGTTAAGTGTGACAGGTGTGACTCGGTTCTTGTTGTTTTTCCATTCCTCTCCCTTTTTAACTCTTTTTGTCACCTTCTCTCTCTCTCGTAGATTCTCATGTTTGTCTCTCTGTTTTTCTGCGTCCTTTCCTTCCTCATTCATTTGTAACTGAGCGAGACTCAACACGTCACTTTGCCCGTTCGGCGTTGCTTCCTGTTCACACTCTCTGTTCCCTTCGCTCCAACACTCAGTGCTGAGCTGCAGATTGTGGCATGGATGGATTACCTAGGTCTGTGTTTGTGGTTTTTTTTTCTTCTTTTGTAGTTTAGTTTTTTTGTACTCTGTGTAATGTAGGCTAAGTTTTATTTATGGAAACGGACGTCTTTTAGTAGCATTTTGGGCTAGCAACGCTTTGACTAGCGTTGTAAAAAAAAAAAAAGGAAGAAGCAAACAAGTGACTGAGAGTTCAACAGGCTTACTGTGTTTCGTGTGTGTATTCGTGTGCCGTTGCAGGTGTACGTGTGTGTAGATGTGTGACAGCGGAGTGTGTGAGGACAAGCCCCCCGCCCCCCCTGTCAGGATGAGCAGCCAAGGAGGAGCCAAGGACCCCCAGTCAGCCAATCACAGCTCTCGGCCGCTGCCGTCTGTACCGGAGGAGAGGAAGTCAAGAAACAAGATCATCTCCATGTTTGCCTCTGAGAAAGGTGGGAGAAATGATGAATACACACATATGTATGTTAAAAAAAAAAAAAAAGTTGACCCTTGACCTTTTACCTGCAGGAGGCAGGAAGAAGGACAGGGACAAGGACAGGCCTGAGATCTCGTCCCCCTCGGACTTTGAACACACCATCCATGTAGGCTTTGATGCTGTCACTGGAGAGTTCACTGTAAGTACCAACCTTAAAGGGCTACTCCGGAGATTTTAGTATTGCATGAGGCAAATATTAAAAAAAATGTTCAAACATTCATGCAACAGAGGTTGAGATATCAGGACTATTAATCTTGATCTATACTTTAATCTGATACCATGCCATAGCTAGCACACAGCTCCTCAGAAACATTGCTACATGTCAGGGTTACAGGGGTCAGGGTTCGTCTAGTAGTGATATACCACATGGGGACTAAAAGAGCTGTGATTGGCTGCTTGTGTTTCTCCTATAGGTTTCGGTAGATGTGTGTTGAGGTAGTTGATCTTGCACACAGCAATAAGGAAGTTGAGAAACAAAAAAGGCTGGATAGTCTTCTCCTTTTCAGTTACACATATCTAACAAAGCCTTCTCCACTGCAAACCTTCCTCTCAATGTAACCATTGCTCCGTATCACAGTGAATGAATGAACATACATTTTGTGACTGCACAGCAGTTGTCGCTTATTTATTGATTAAAAACAAGGTGAAATGGAAATTATCTCGATATAACACCAGTTGTGCTTATACATGTATGAGTCATCATAGACCAAATGAGTGATTGATTTATTGACGATAAATAGCTCTGCTTGGGTCATGGGATTATTGCAGAACCCAGTCAGGATAATGTAACTTCAGAATACTATACTATACTATACTATACTATACTATACTATACTATATATATTTATTTGTTGGGATAAAACAGATTTAAGTATCAAAAAGCCACCCAGATAATGAATGGTGTTTTCTGCTTTGTGGTTATAAACATTGAGTTGATATTCCAGACATTGATCTGGTGCGAATACATACTCTTGGAAGGTAGTAACAGACGTATCTATGTCTAAGTCTGTAACATACGTATTTATGTTTGTTGATCGACCGTTTCTCTATATGTTTAAAAAGTAAAATAATATTTAACTTGCCAAAAAAAACAAAAAACAGAGGAAGTTAGAAATGTGGTGAAGTATTAAATATCAGGAAAATGGATCGTCTCACTCCAATACAGGAACTGCACTCCTGTTTCAAACATTTGTGTGTGTGTGTGTGTGTGTGTATGTCTGTGTGTGTGTTTGTCCAGGGCATGCCAGAGCAGTGGGCCCGTCTCCTTCAAACCTCAAACATCAGTAAATCAGAGCAGAAACAGAATCCTCAGGCCGTTCTCGACATTCTCAAGTTCTACGATTCCACCAGTGGAAAACAGAAATACCTCAGTTTTTCCGCTTCGGGTCGGTTTTTTTTTTTTGCTCAACAGATTATTAAAGGTCAAACACTTGTAACTGTGCAGCCTCACTTCTCTGTTCTTACACTTTCTTCTTCTTCTTCTTCTTATTTTGTCTCTTTCAGATAAAGACTCGCAGTCGGTGAGTTGTTCCCCACTCATTACTTCCACTCTCATGCATTACATTACATACATTAAGCATTTTCTAACAAATTGTGTTACATCTGGGTATGTTTGCTGTTGCAGCCAGGCAAGCAGGGAACCACAACCTCCCCATCAGGTGGCAAGGATGTCGATGATGACGACGATGATGATACACCACCGCCAATTGTGGCGCCAAGACCTGAACACACAAAATCAGTAAGTCAATAATGGGTTTGTTGTTTTTTTTTGACAAAAGAGTGACTTTTAGTGAGTATTAAGGCTTAATATTAAATTAAAAAGCAGACAAAAATAAGAAAGGCATGTTCAGAGTTGCTTGGAGAATGATTAGAACTAAAAAAAAGGGATTTTTTTTCTTTTCTTACTTGTGTCAGGTGTACACGAGGTCGGTGATAGATCCAATCCCAGCTCCAGAGGGAGACGCAGCCTCGAAGGCAGCTGACAAACAGAAGAAGAAGGGCGGCAAGATGACCGATGAGGAAATCATGGAGAAACTAAGTATGTCAAACACACATACACATAGATACACACAGGCAGAGTCACATTTATTTTTGGCTCCGGAGCTGACTCAACTTTCTTGTAATTTTTTTTTTATGACTCTTAGGAACCATCGTCAGCATTGGAGATCCTAAGAAGAAATACACTCGCTATGAGAAGATCGGCCAGGGGTGAGTCAGAATTAAAGGGCGGCTGTCAAACTGTTTCCTTGACCAAAGTGGAAAGAAATAAGAAAAAGCCTTTTATATCATATCCCACTGTTTTTCTTTTTTTTTCTTTTTTTTTTTTAACTTTTAGGGCATCTGGAACAGTTTACACAGCCATAGATGTTGCGACAGGACAAGAGGTAAGGTGTCCTCATCTTTACCACTAAAAAAAGTCACTTGTGATGTTCCTTCCTCTCAAATTGGGGATGGGACTGAACTGTGAAAAAACAAAAATCATTAGTTCATTAGTTCAACATTTTGGAAAATATGTTAGATGAGAAGATCAATACTACTCTCTTAAAAAAGCTACCCTGGCTGTGTCCTGTCGTTGACACTGTAAGGTTGGCGGGAAACAGTCCAGCACAAAACCCCCTGTAAAACCTCAAATTGTGTATTTTTTTTTTGTACAGATTAATCAGATATATCTGTATCCGGCTGGCTGAAGCTTCTTATGTACTGCACATATGTGAGAATGGTATCCATCTTCTCATCTAACTTTTAGTGAGACAGCCAAAAAAAAACAAAAAAAAAACATAATTCTTAAAATGTCAAATAATTTCTTTTAATGGTGTAGACTGTTGGTATTACAGGCTCAATTCTGTGGTACCACATTTACATGATATTGTGTTCTACAGGTGGCCATCAAACAGATCAACTTGCAGAAGCAGCCAAAGAAAGAGCTAATCATCAATGAGATCCTGGTCATGAAGGAGCTGAAAAACCCCAACATTGTCAATTTTGTAGACAGGTAACACTGACCTAACACATACTGCACAGAGATGCATACAACGCGCGCACAGCAGCAACTGTGAGTTCACGGCTCCATCTTTTTTCAGTTTCCTTGTAGGAGATGAGCTTTTTGTGGTGATGGAGTATCTGGCTGGTGGTTCCCTAACTGATGTTGTGACAGAGACATGCATGGACGAGGCTCAGATCGCTGCCGTGTGCAGAGAGGTGGGATTTTTCGCAGTTTGTGAAAGTGGTTAATAAAACATTCAACCTCAAAACAACCTTAAAGCTCTTGTGTAGCGCTGTGCAGAGCAGCAGCAGCTGCTGAATGTAGGACCCCAAACATGCTCCATACTAGATCAATTTTACACACTGCTGGTATTACATCCACCAAAATCCACCAAGAGCTATAGTAACCAGAGAAAGTGGACCCCTTTTTTTTTTCCTTCTTTTTGTTAACTTGTTGGGATCGACCCTTCATCCCTCTCTGTGTCCAGGTCCTCCAGGCTCTGGAGTTTCTTCATGCCAACCAGGTCATCCATAGAGACATCAAAAGTGACAACGTACTGCTGGGGATGGATGGATCAGTCAAACTCAGTGAGGGAGCACATATGCAAACATGCACAAACGCATACTCTACATATCTGACTGAAAAGGACATTGTATGTGTATTTTTAACTGTGGTTTTCTCTCTCTACGCAGCCGACTTTGGCTTCTGTGCCCAGATCACACCAGAGCAGAGCAAACGCAGCACCATGGTGGGGACTCCGTACTGGATGGCTCCAGAGGTGGTGACCAGGAAAGCCTATGGACCTAAAGTGGACATTTGGTCTCTGGGGATCATGGCCATAGAGATGGTGGAGGGAGAGCCTCCATATCTCAATGAGAACCCTCTCAGGGTGAGTGTGTAGTTTATACAATCCCAGATCCCTTAATATGTTTTGTCTCAATAACTTCAAAGATATGTTATTTAAAATAGAATGAAGCAGTTTTTCTTACCATGCTCTTGTGTTGTTCTTAGGCATTATATTTAATTGCCACCAACGGGACTCCTGAGCTGCAGAGTCCAGAGAAGCTGTCTCCTGTCTTCAGATCCTTCCTGTCCCGCTGTCTGGAGATGGACGTGGAGAAACGAGGATCAGGCCGAGAACTGCTGCAGGTAGAGCAGGCTGTAGTAGGAATAGGCTACACACACACACACACACACACGCGCACTGCTTCAACATACGAGTATCTCTCTTTCATACTGTAACATACTGTACATCCGGGCTACAACAAAAATTTACATGCTGAACTGTCACCTCCAGTGTTTTGGACTGAGTAGCTCATAAAAAATAAGGTGTGCTAAATTTAATACTGTGTTTCTGGATGAATTTAAGTAATTTTAAGATTGCAGCTCAAGTGTCTCCACTGGAGAGGAGCATGTTATAGATAAATATAAGTATTAGATAAGACTCAATATTGGCTGATACCCGTTACTAAAGGACTAAGATTAGGAATTGGGGTTAAAAAAAAACATGACATCTCTTGAAACAGTGGAAAAAAAAAGCCATCATATCTACCAAAATAAAGTTGATTTCTTCAACTTATTACATGTCATGTGTTCACTCTTTTCTCTTTAGCATCCTTTCCTGAAGCTGGCCAAGCCTCTGTCGAGCCTTACCCCCCTCATCCTGGCTGCGAAGGAGGCCATGAGGAGCAACCGCTAAACCCCTAGTCTCTCTCTCTCTTACTCACTCTCTCATAGTCTATAGAGACTAGGGGTCTCTATAGACTATGAAAGCTTGCGCCAATGACAACCAAACCAACCAGCATCTTCTGGTGGTTTACATATGACGATCATCAGCAGCCTGCTTGTGCATGTGTTTTTCCAAAGGTTCGTAAAATGCCTCTTGACACGTTTGTACTGATGCCAGTTTAATCGTAGCTTTTTTTGTGCCTTGTTCTAAAGCTGCATACAGCCATAATGTGTTCTGTCTGTTGCAGCCATAGTGTGTGCGTGTATGTGTGTGTGTGTGTGTGTGTGTGTGTGTGCGTGCGTGTGTGTTGATAATGCATATCATGAATACAGGATTATTGTTGCAAAAGTTCAAGACTCTTTGCACACCAAGGAATCTTAAGACCTGTTCACAAATCTGCTGAGAGCAACTTTTACTGAGGAACTGAGGGACATGGACAACACGTAGCATCATCCCAACTCCACATGCCACATGGTAGTTTAAAGCAAGTGGGATCAATTGGAAACAGGTAATGTTACGCGTTTGCCTGCACCAATTAGGATTTTGCTTGTTTTTGTTGCCAGCACTGCAAGTCAAATCTGATCAAATCACATAGTTTGGATGAAACTGTATTTTAGTGTTAAAAACTCAACACGAATGCAAAAATGATAACTAAGGATTATCTTTTTCATACATTCACATTGATTGATGATGTTTTAGCAAATAAGGAAATCTTAAAATCTAAAAATATTCTTTTGTATCGGATGAAAAAACTTTTCAACATATTCAACACGTCCTTCATGAGGCTAAAGATAGTGACAAGTCTTGGTGTATGGAGATGCTTGAACTTTTGCAGCTGGTTTCTATGGTTGTTGCTATGGTTACACATGTGCATTATGACAGGGTCCAATAGATCAGAAAATGAACTGTGACCCAGCAGTTGACAGTGCAGTCTTTGTGCAGTGAAAAAGCCAATCAAGTGCCCTTATTTTTTATGTTTTTTTTCAGTCTACTTTTATACATGAAACTTTATAACGGTAGATTAAAAATGTCCAGATTTCTTTTGTTAAGGATGTCGGGAGTTTAGGGTGTTAACATGAACCAAAACACACACACCCTATCAATAACCCAGCTTGATACACCTTTCGCTATCAAACTATGCAAACCCATCTGAACACACTGATGTTTTACTGCTTGAAACCTTGAACTCTGACTGTACCTAAAAGCCACATTTTTATCACCATGATGTTTCATCTAAGTATTCTGTTTGACTTTGGCCTTGCTGTCGGTGCATTGTTGTCAGTACAACACAAATATCTGCGTGAAAATTGTCTGTCTGAATGAACTGGAGAAAGATTTTGCATTTTTTTTTTTTTTTTGTATATTATGTATTGTTGATGTCCTGTATTTTAACAGCTTTTTAAAAGTATGTATATCATTGTTTTATATTTGTAACTAACACAACAGAAGACAATTTTGTTTCAGTTCTCTGATCTATACAGTTATGGACTCCATACCATGAAATGTATTGATAAGCCAGAGACACTCAAGCCAGACCTGAGTTGAGCAGTATTTGGAAATGATTGTTTGTTTCAACCTGCTTGGGATACAAAATGAGTTTCCAAAATGGGGAAAATACCTCATTTTCCAGCATGTTTAGACACTGTAAAGCTTAAAAAAAAACTTCCTGCATGATTCAATAAAACGCACTCATACTGGTACTCGACGGGTTGATACAAATACAGAGTACTTCCAAATACTATCAGACAGGCTGGAATACAACGTTATGTGACCAGAACACACATTCCACTTAGATGTGTAACATTGAATTATCATTAAGAGTTTACAGTGAATGTGCTGTTGTTCATGAATCCAAATCCATACAGTCTGTAAATTATTATTAAAAAAAAAAAAAATGGACCTAAATTGGTTTGTGTTTCAATCGGTGTGAAATATTTGTATGTATTTACATTCTGCTATTTTGACACAGGGGGGCAGTATTTCACTTTTTTTGTTGCAGGTACAACTCTGACGTCCACACATCACTTTGCACATCACATCATGTTTTTTTAAGGTGTCAAGTGTTTTGCCAAGTATCATATAATTGTGTTTTATTTTCCTTACACACATATAGCCATAATGGAGATGTTACTGATTTTCTAGCTGATACTAACAATCCAAGGACAGGGTGGGTTGCTAATTTGACTCAAATACACCAACCAGTCTTTACAGCTAGTTTAGTTTTTTAACATTGTTTTTCACTTAACATGTTAGATACATTTGTAATTGTTTTATTGTTTTGCAGCATCCAAAATCCAACTGCTAGTTGTGTGTTCTGCATCAAAGTCTGTTGGTCTGCGGGAGACGGTCTCTCTCTGAGCTGGACAGCCAGCAGAGGAGTTGATGATGATCTCAGTCGGTATCTAATATTATTTTATTTTAATTTTTTAAGTCACTGTGAATCTGATGCTCAGAGTCATTTCAGCCTGAACGACTTACAGAAACCTTTTTGAAGTTTGTTTCCAGTCAAAGGGGAAGTGAAACTGATTTTCATGAGCCTGACTCAAAAATTAGTTACCCTTTATAAGTCTTCCTCCCTAAGGAAAAGTAAAATATGTTTTGAAATATAAATATTAAACTAATATACCTCATACATCCTTCACAAAACTGTACAAGAGTCATACAATCTCCTTACGTGACTGTAAAAAAACATATCCTACACTGTGATAAAGCATCATAAGTATTAAAATATCTCTATTTGTCTTTTAACAACATAGCGAAACTAATATTATATTAAACTGACAATTTTCTTTAGGCAAATACACACCCACTCCTCCTCACCTCTGCTCTTTCTGTTTCACAAGAACAGGTGTGTATTTGCCTTCTTTAATATATTTTGCATGACTTTTATGCATCACTGCTCCTCAGAGTTTAAGTTCTTATGTCACAGAGAGTCTGAACTGTTTTCATGCGCTCACACTGAAAACTGCATCAGGATGATGTTGCCAATAACTCTGCTTGTCATGTTGGGTTTTCTGACTCAGGGTGAGAGATTGTGAAAATGTTTGGTTCAAATCCAGTCTGTTCTCTCCCTTTTACTTTTAATTTTTTTTCTTTTTTTTCTTTTTTCTCTTCTATTATAATGTGAACTACTTCTCTATTGGCTATGTAATATTTCTTCTCAAGATTTTTTATTTTCTCATTTCAGAGTCTTCTGCCAACAATTTCCTGACTCAGACTGACAAATCCAAGTATGTTAGTCTTGGAGAGACGGTGTCCATCAGCGCCACAGGGAGTTCAGACATTGGTGCTGATCTCAGTTGGTACCTTCAGAAACCTGGACAAGCTCCCAAACTTCTTATATACGGTGCATCAACTCTAAACTCAGGAACACCATCTCGATTCAGTGGCAGTAGATCTGGTTATAGTTACACTCTGACCATCACAGGTGTTCAGGCTGAAGATGTTGGAGATTACTACTGTCTTGGCGTACATAGAAATGGTGCGTTCACACAGTGATTTAGAGTCGTACAAAAACCTCCTTCAGTTTGACTGAACTGAAAACGTCCTGCTGCAGCTGCAGAGGGTTGGTAAAGAGACTGTGATGAGGATAACTGGTGGAGTGAACACAACACTCTGACTCTGACACACAAGAGTCATCAAGCAGAACCACAATGAACCGAAATAAAAGTGACACAAACTGAAAGACACTCTTCCATTTACAGTTTAAACTCTTGTTAGAGAACAACCACAGACAGCAACACATTATTGACATAATCTCCACTAACACAATATAAAATAATACAACGACAACCCAAAAGATAATTAATATTTCTGATTTATTATTGAAGATTTTAAAATTCAATATGTTCACATTAAAATATCTCAAGATGATAGAAAAACGACCATCTCCTATACAATTAGGTATAGTATAATATCAGGTATGATGATATTGTGATGATTAAGAAGGTATTTTTCATAATGAATATATTATGAAAGAAATACAAAGACACAGACTCATTATAATCAACACTTTGATTTAATGATGGTTCAATGTTCAAGTCACATTTTAAATGTATGCATAGTTTCTCTTGGAGTGAAACTAAAAACATTCAGTTTCATTTGAAAAGTAAAGAACATAAAGCAGAATATAATGAAGATCAGTATTAGAAAGCAACATGCACATTAAAACACTGAGTAGAGAAATGTGACACTTGCAGAAACAGCTGAACAGAGAAGATCTGTAGCTTCATCAAGATGTGTAACAAAGAAAAAGAAGCATCATTTCCAGACAGTAAGTGTTGCTGAAGCTCTACTCTGAGCAGCGGTCAGGGTCCAGGCTTTGAGTGACAGGGGTCTGTCCATTCAGACTGGCCTCACAGCTCACTGAGCCCGCCTTCCTCCACTGGTCTGGAAGGAGGCTCAGGGTGCTGCTCCTGCTGTAGTGGCCGTCACTCCCCAGGACCTCCGGGCTGTGTGACACCCCTGAGGAGCTGCTGCTGCCCCCCACCTTCCAGTCCAGCCTCCAGGCTGAGGGGAAGCCCCCGCTGGCCAGACACACCAGTGTGGCCCTGCCCTGCTGCAGCTCCTCTCTGGAGGGGGGGAGGACGTTCAGGGTGGGTCGCACCACACCCACTGCAGGAGAGAGAGAGGGGGGGAGGGGGAGGAAAGATAAAGACACACTTTACAGCTTGTTCTGCTATGACACTCATAGACTGAGACTCTGACCGTCAGACACACGACTTAAATGCAGTGAAAAAGGTTCATTAATAATAATTATTGATGCCATCTTCATATGTGAAACACTCATGTGGAAACAGTTAAAACCTTTGTCATCTGTCTCTTTCACTTCCTTTTCAGCTACATGTGAAATAAATGAACCGTGAACACAAAGCTGAGCTGCATTAACTGATCAAATCATATTATCTGTAATAACATTTTAAACATAAAAATGGTTCAACGGATTAACATAAATAAATCAATTTAAAAAAAACTATAGTACTGATCTTATGTACTGAAGTTTACACTTTCATACAACCAAATGTTACGATTAGACAGTTAAAATCTGATTAATAATTCAAACTTATCATGAAAATAGAATATTAAAAAATGTTTGTTTGTTTCTATAAATGATATTTTCTGCAATACTGAATGAATTTTGATTTTTGTAAAGTTTCTTCTCAGATTGTGAGATCAGTCTTTTTTGATAAATAACTAAAATTATCAACAACTTTTAACACTGAACTTGATCAAATTCTCATTCAAAATATAATACATTTTATAAATGCTTCATGTTGTACAAAATAAAAGTCTCTGGTACTTACAGTCAACGATGAGTTTGGTTCCTCCACCAAAAGTCCACCACAGTGATACAAACTCATTAAGTGGCCGTACAAAAACCTCCTGCACTGTGAACAAGCATCTATCCACTGAAAAAACTCTGCTTTTTATCATAACAAAGTAAACTTTATTAAATTTGATTACTTTGTTTAATCTACAAATCTTATCTAATTATGTGCATTGAAATTGTTGTCTAAATGAAGATTATAACACACATTTTACTGTACTTTTCTACACCTGACGGAGAAACAGTTACAGTCTCCTTGTAACAGAGTTATTTTACTTTTACACAATTTTATATTAGTTAATACATGGTTAAATTAACTCATTGGTTTTTCATGATAATGATTTAAATCAAATTAAAGACTGAAATACATATTTTTTCTTCAGTAATCCATGTAAGTAATTTACAGCAGACAAACAGACATATCAAACCAACCACAGTGGACACAAACTTATCCATAAATCCTCAACTTCACTTGTATAAATATTATTTTTCATTCCATTAAGATCATAGATGGTGTAAATCCAAGCTGTATTTCTCCTGATTTTGTGTCCCACGTTACCTTCAGTCTGTTGAGAGCACAGAAATCATTTCCATAGAGAGGAGGCTTTGCATCGTCAGCTGATCCTCCAGTGAACTGAGAAGGTTTATAGTCCTGTGAGTTCAACACTGCAGGACTCAGATCTGTCAGTCAACACAGCAGAAACCACAACCACCATGACTCTCATCACCATCCTCATCTGGACGCTGGCCTGCTGCTGTTTTACAGGTTCATTCACTCAGCAACATTTCAAACATGATGTGCTGCCTTTTCTCTCATTTATTTCTGCTGATAAATGAAGGATTTGTTTTTGTGTACAGGATGCAGCGGTCAGGTGACTGTGACTCAACCTCCAGTAGTGACATTTACTCCAGGATCCACTGTCACTCTGACCTGTAAAACCAGCAGAGCTGTCTACAACAACGATTACATGTTCTGGTATCAACAGAAAACTGGACAGCCTCCAAAGCTCATAATAAGATATGTGAGCACACTTGAATCAGGAACACCAGCTCGGTTTAGTGGCAGTGGACGCAGCTCTGACTTCACTTTGACCATCAGTGGAGTTCAGACTGAAGATGCAGCAGTTTACTACTGTCAGAGTTACCACAGTGGTGGTGTGTTCACACAGTGATTTGTAGTCGTACAAAAACCTCCCTCAGTCAGACTGCAGAGACACTGAGCTGTTACAGCAGGAACCGACTGCAGCTGCTGAAGAGGAAGAGACTCTGACACAAACCACTGAACACAGAGCTGACAGTAACCTCACCAAGCACACAAAACTGATTCTCATTAATATATTATCAAATAATACATTTCAGTTTGATTCAAGTTTACAAGCAAAACTTTGACCACTAATAACATCATGTTGTTCTCTTTACATTCATCGTCAGCAGTAAAGTTGTGAAAATGAACTAATCACATATTTAATAAATGACCTTCACCTTGATGAAAGTCCAGGTTTTCTTCTCCTGACCTGCACTATGAAACAAAACTAGTAAAATAAATATTTTTCATATTATTCACATCACAATATGTTTAGTCTCCACAGAGATGAGTGTCAGTAGAAGATTTAAACATTTGACGTTTTGAATTTCCATCACACCAACATACAAACACACCTCATCATATTATTTGTCAGTATCAGCTTTATTAGCAAATCAGTCATTAACATCACTGTTATTAAACACACTCACACCTTGATGCTGAACTACACAACAAACATGTGTTGATGTTGTGGTGAAGTGTGGAGGGAAAGATCAGGTAGATGTGAAGGTCACCTAAAGAGTTGAGGAGGCCTGAACTAAATACATGGAGGTAAGATGGTTTACATCCCAGCTGTTCTGCTGCTGCCTTTATATCAGTCTTCCTGTTATCATGATTGCAACACCTGGATCTGGATGATGAGACTGAATTAAAATATCATGAAAACAATGAAAGAATTAAAAATCAATCAAATGTTGTGTCACACTGAGTTAAAATTTCACCAAATTGCCAACAGAGGGCGCCACACATCTGTTAATGAGCATAAAGTCATATTAGGATATAAAAAAGTAAAAAAAAGAGAATATTTGTAACATAAAAAGAGGATGAGGTCCAAGTTTGTTAAATAAATTTAAAGTTATCTTCAGTTTTGATGATCTCTCACTCCTCCTCACCTCTGCTCTTTCTGTTTCACAAGAACAGGTGTGTATTTGCCTTCTTTAATATATTTTGCATGACTTTTATGCATCACTGCTCCTCAGAGTTTAAGTTCTTATGTCACAGAGAGTCTGAACTGTTTTCATGCGCTCACACTGAAAACTGCATCAGGATGATGTTGCCAATAACTCTGCTTGTCATGTTGGGTTTTCTGACTCAGGGTGAGAGATTGTGAAAATGTTTGGTTCAAATCCAGTCTGTTCTCTCCCTTTTACTTTTCATTTTTCTCTTCTATTATAATCTGAACTACTTCTCTATTGGCTATGTAATATTTCTTCTCAAGATTTTTAATTTTCTCATTTCAGAGTCTTCTGCCAACAATTTCCTGACTCAGACTGACAAATCCAAGTATGTTAGTCTTGGAGAGACGGTGTCCATCAGCGCCACAGGGAGTTCAAACATTGGTGCTGATCTCAGTTGGTACCTTCAGAAACCTGGACAAGCTCCCAAACTTCTTATATACGATGCATCAACTCTAAACTCAGGAACTCCATCTCGATTCAGTGGCAGTAGATCTGGTTCTAGTTACACTCTGACCATCACAGGTGTTCAGGCTGAAGATGTTGGAGATTACTACTGTCTTGGTTATCATGGTAGTGGAGCGTTCACACAGTGATTTAGAGTCGTACAAAAACCTCCTTCAGTTTGACTGAACTGAAAACGTCCTGCTGCAGCTGCAGAGGGTTGGTAAAGAGACTGTGATGAGGATAACTGGTGGAGTGAACACAACACTCTGACTCTGACACACAAGAGTCATCAAGCAGAACCACAATGAACCGAAATAAAAGTGACACAAACTGAAAGACACTCTTCCATTTACAGTTTAAACTCTTGTTAGAGAACAACCACAGACAGCAACACATTATTGACATAATCTCCACTAACACAATATAAAATAATACAACGACAACCCAAAAGATAATTAATATTTCCAATTGATTATTGAAGATTTTAAAATTCAATATGTTCACACTCAAATGTCACAAGATGATAGAAAAACAACCATCTCCTATACTATTAGGTATAGTATAATATCAGATATGATGATATTGTGATGATTAAGAAGGTCTTTTTCATAATGAATATATTATAAAAGAAATACAAAGACACAGACTCATTATAATCAACACTTTGATTTAATGATGGTTCAATGTTCAAGTCACATTTTAAATGTATGCATAGTTTCTCTTGGAGTGAAACTAAAAACATTCAGTTTCATTTGAAAAGTAATGAACATAAAGCAGAATATAATGAAGATCAGTATTAGAAAGCAACATGCACATTAAAACACTGAGTAGAGAAATGTGACACTTGCAGAAACAGCTGAACAGAGAAGATCTGTAGCTTCATCAAGATCTGTAACAAAGAAAAAGAAGCATCATTTCCAGACAGGAAGTGTTGCTGAAGCTCTACTCTGAGCAGCGGTCAGGGTCCAGGCTTTGAGTGACAGGGGTCTGTCCACTCAGACTGGCCTCACA
This sequence comes from Pampus argenteus, assembly GCA_036937835.1. Taxonomy (NCBI): domain Eukaryota; kingdom Metazoa; phylum Chordata; class Actinopteri; order Scombriformes; family Stromateidae; genus Pampus; species Pampus argenteus. The sequence goes on from CM072873.1 coordinate 16,489,988, forward strand.
GCTCACTGAGCCCGCCTTCCTCCACTGGTCTGGAAGGAGGCTCAGGGTGCTGCTCCTGCTGTAGTGGCCGTCACTCCCCAGGACCTCCGGGCTGTGTGACACCCCTGAGGAGCTGCTGCTGCCCCCCACCTTCCAGTCCAGCCTCCAGGCTGAGGGGAAGCCCCCGCTGGCCAGACACACCAGTGTGGCCCTGCCCTGCTGCAGCTCCTCTCTGGAGGGGGGGAGGACGGTCAGGGTGGGCCGCACCACACCCACTGCAGGAGAGAGAGAGAGGGGGAGGAGAGGGGGAGGAAAGATAAAGACACAAAACTTTACAGCTTGTTCTGCTATGACACTCATAGACTGAGACTCTGACCGTCAGACACACGACTTAAATGCAGTGAAAAAGGTTCATTAATAATAATTATTGATGCCATCTTCATATGTGAAACACTCATGTGGAAACAGTTAAAACCTTTGTCATCTGTCTCTTTCACTTCCTTTTCAGCTACATGTGAAATAAATAAACCGTGAACACAAAGCTGAGCTGCATTAACTGATCAAATCATATTAACTTATCCTTAAATCCTCAACTTCACTTGTATAAATATTATTTTTCATTCCATTAAGATCATAGATGGTGTAAATCCAAGCTGTATTTCTCCTGATTTTGTGTCCCACGTTGCCTTCAGTCTGTTGAGAGCACAGAAATCATTTCCATAGAGAGGAGGCTTTGCATCGTCAGCTGATCCTCCAGTGAACTGAGAAGGTTTATAGTCCTGTGAGTTCAACACTGCAGGACTCAGATCTGTCAGTCAACACAGCAGAAACCACAACCACCATGACTCTCATCACCATCCTCATCTGGACGCTGGCCTGCTGCTGTTTTACAGGTTCATTCACTCAGCAACATTTCAAACATGATGTGCTGCCTTTTCTCACATTTATTTCTGCTGATAAATGAAGGATTTGTTTTTGTCTGCAGGATGCAGCGGTCAGGTGACTGTGACTCAACCTCCAGTAGTGACATTTACTCCAGGATCCACTGTCACTCTGACCTGTAAAACCAGCAGAGCTGTCTACCGATACAGTGATGGCGATGAGGGTATGTACTGGTATCAACAGAAAACTGGACAGCCTCCAAAGCTCCTAATAAAATATGTGAGCACACTTGAATCAGGAACACCAGCTCGGTTTAGTGGCAGTGGAAGCAGCTCTGACTTCACTTTGACCATCAGTGGAGTTCAGACTGAAGATGCAGCAGTTTACTACTGTCAGAGTTACCACATTATAAACAGTGCTGATGTGTTCACACAGTGATTTGTAGTCGTACAAAAACCTCCCTCAGTCAGACTGCAGAGACACTGAGCTGTTACAGCAGGAACCGACTGCAGCTGCTGAAGAGGAAGAGACTCTGACACAAACCACTGAACACAGAGCTGACAGTAACCTCACCAAGCACACACAACTGATTCTCATTAATGTATTGTCATATAATACATTTCAGTTTACAAGCAAAACTTTGACCACTAATAACATCATGTTGTTCTCTTTACATTCATCGTCAGCAGTTCGGAAAATGAACTAATCACATATTTAATAAATGACCTTCACCTTGATGAAAGTCCAGGTTTTCTTCTCCTGACCTGCACTATGAAACAAAACTAGTAAAATAAATATTTTCATATTATTCACATCACAATATGTTCAGTCTCCACAGAGATGAGTGTCAGTAGAAGATTTAAACCTTTGAAGTTTTGAATTTCCACCAAAGTAAAAGACAAACACACCTCATCATGTTGTTTATCAGGTCAAGCTTTATTAGCAAAAACATCATTCATCAACAGGACAGTGATTAAGCACACTCACATCTAGCTGCTGAGCTACACACACATTACTCTTTAAGTTGTTCTATGTCACACGAAGCTTCAGTTTATTGAAAACTCATATTGATCAGATCAGCAGGTGTGTTCCTCCTGCTCCCCCCACACACAGCTCCTGTCCTGGGCTTCAGCCAGCCCCTCTAGCCCTTACACTGGCTCCTGTGGAGGGACTGGGTCTGGCTGTGGTCATGATGGAGGACCTTGCAGGAGTACAGCTCTCCTTTCATCCAGCGCTCCCGGCTCAGGCTCAGGGTGCTGCTGCTGCTGAAGCGTCCGTTCTTCTCCTCCTCTGAGCTGCTCAGGACCCCCTCTGTCACCTCCGTACCGTCCACCTCCCAGCTGGCCACGGCTCCCTCAGGAGAGTAGCCGGTCAGCAGGCAGGCCAGCGTGACCGAGTCCCCTGAGAGCTGCTCAGAGGAGGGGGAAAGCAGAGAGACCGAGGGTCTGACCGGGGGGCCGGCTGGAGGGGAGAGCAGAGACACACAAGGAGCAGATTAACTTCCACTGTAGGACAGACAGCTGAGTTATGATACATGACAGAGGTTAACAATGCTGTGTGTTTTATATAAAGACATGACAAGGTTAGCTTTAAAAAAATGATCTATCAAAGAAAACCAGTTTTCATTTAATGATACAACAAATGACTGAAGCAAGAAAGACTATTAACAGTAAAGTTCTATAAACATTTCTGGGAAATTTGTTGTGAGATGATTGATTATTTAAAATGTAAACAACTGACACATTCAAACTCAACAAAATCCTGTTATTAAGAGCTCTAACTGTTGGATTGATTTGAATGAAAAATAAATAATAGACACATTTAACACAATTAGCAGCAATTTACAGTTAAGAAAACAGACAACTGAAAATTTACCATCATAAAGAAAGTATGATGTCCATACAGAAAAAAATATCATTTATTACTCTTATCATATGTTTTAAATAATTTTCTTTTATATAATTATACAAAATAATATTTGGATTATTTAAGTTGTTTGTAAATTATTTCTTTGTCTTTTAAAAGTTCAAGAAGAATTTATAAACGTGAAATAACTGGAACCTTTTTTCTTCTTTTTGTTTAAACTGGCATCAATTTTAGTTTCTTCTGTTTGTTGTTTACATACATTTATATCAAATAGATGTTTGCTAAACAATCATAAACAGTCGCATAAAAACAAAATCATTTGTATTTCTCTCTCAACACTTTTCTTTTCTCGTGGGCTGAACTATCAGAGTGCCGTAACACCAGCAGTGAAATGTACTCTTGTTACTTGAGCTCTTAATAAGAAGCAGTTATCAATCAAATTGTCAATTAAAAAACAAATGTAATTTCATCAATTTACACAAATTGTCTAAAATCACATTTCCGACAATGAACATATAAATCAGACTTACTTTTCAGGATGAGTTTGGTCCCTCCACCAAACGTGTACCACAGTGATTGAAGCTGGTTAAGACGCCGTACAAAAACCTCCTTCACACAACAGCGAGCACAGAGCGCACAAATATCACAAAAGTGCACAACACAATGCTGACAGTTACTAAAGTTACTCAAGTGTACAGCAAAATAATGACCACAAATATTTCTGTCCTCAAAGGGTGTTTATAAAAATATCAAATAAGTAGAAATATGCATATAGATGAAGTGTTGTGTAAAATAAAAGCAGATCTCTACATGTTAGTTGAAGATGAAGAGACACAAACCACTGAACACAGAGCTGACAGTAACCTCACCAAGCACACAAAAGTGATTCTCATTAATATATTGTCCAATAATTCATTTCAGACTGACTGAAGTGAGTTTTGCAATAATTACATCATGATGTAGACTTCATATTATTCCTCAGTAGTGAAAAAAATTACATAATAAAACATTTAATTAATGATCTTCACCTTAATAAAAGTCCAGATTCTTTATTATGTCAAATGATTATTTTGTTTTTCTATCCTGACCTGCACTATGAAACAAAACTAGTAAAATAAATATTTTTCATATTATTCACATCACAATATGTTCAGTCTCCACAGAGATGAGTGTCAGTAGAAGATTTAAACATTTGACGTTTTGAATTTCCATCACACCAACATACAAACACACCTCATCATATTATTTGTCAGTATCAGCTTTATTAGCAAATCAGTCATTAACATCACTGTTATTAAACACACTCACACCTTGATGCTGAACTACACAACAAACATGTGTTGATGTTGTGGTGAAGTGTGGAGGGAAAGATCAGGTAGATGTGAAGGTCACCTAAAGAGTTGAGGAGGCCTGAACTAAATACATGGAGGTAAGATGGTTTACATCCCAGCTGTTCTGCTGCTGCCTTTATATCAGTCTTCCTGTTATCATGATGCAACACCTGGATCTGGATGATGAGACTGAATTAAAATATCATGAAAACAATGAAAGAATTAAAAATCAATCAAATGTTGTGTCATACAAAGTTAAAATGTCACCAAATTACCAGCAGAGGGCGCCACACATCTGTTAAAGAGCATAAAGTCATATTAGGATATAAAAAAGTAAAAAAAAGAATATTTGTCACATAAAAAGAGGATGAGGTCCAAGTTTGTTAAATAAATTTAAAGTGATATTATTTTTCATTCCATTAAGATCATAGATGGTGTAAATCCAAGCTGTATTTCTCCAGATTTTGTGTCCCACGTTGCCTTCAGTCTGTTGAGAGCACAGAAATCATTTCCATAGAGAGGAGGCTTTGCATCGTCAGCTGATCCTCCAGTGAACTGAGAAGGTTTATAGTCCTGTGAGTTCAACACTGCAGGACTCAGATCTGTCAGTCAACACAGCAGAAACCACAACCACCATGACTCTCATCACCATCCTCATCTGGACGCTGGCCTGCTGCTGTTTTACAGGTTCATTCACTCAGCAACATTTCAAACATGATGTGCTGCCTTTTCTCTCATTTATTTCTGCTGATAAATGAAGGATTTGTTTTTGTCTGCAGGATGCAGCGGTCAGGTGACTGTGACTCAACCTCCAGAGGTGACATCTACTCCAGGATCCACTGTCACTCTGACCTGTAAAACCAGCCAAGCTGTCTACCTATACAGTGATGGCGATGAGGGTATGTTCTGGTATCAACAGAAAACTGGACAGCCTCCAAAGCTCCTAATAAGATTTGTGAGCAAACGTCAGTCAGGAACACCAGCTCGGTTTAGTGGCAGTGGAAGCAGCTCTGACTTCACTTTGACCATCAGTGGAGTTCAGACTGAAGATGCAGCAGTTTACTACTGTCAGAGTTACCACATTATAAACAGTGCTGATGTGTTCACACAGTGATTTGTAGTCGTACAAAAACCTCCCTCAGTCAGACTGCAGAGACACTGAGCTGTTACAGCAGGAACCGACTGCAGCTGCTGAAGAGGAAGAGACTCTGACACAAACCACTGAACACAGAGCTGACAGTAACCTCACCAAGCACACAAAACTGATTCTCATTAATATATTGTTATATATTATATTTCATACTGACTGAAGTGAGTTCTTCCTCACCAGTGTAGAAATTAAATTATAAAACATTTAATGAATTTTCTGGAAAATTGTTGATTTAACTTTTCTATCTATTACCATGAATCAACAACAGTAGTAAATACATATTTGGAGACTATTTATGCCAGAATATTTTTAAATTCTCCTCAATTAGTGATATCAGTAGAATATTTAATCTCTTTGTATTTTGAATTTCCATAAAACTACAAAGATCAACACGACTCATCAATGATGAGTCATCATGTTGATTGTGAGTGAACTTTATTAGCAGACCAGTAATTAACATGACAGTTATTAAAGACACTCGTGTGTTAATGTTGAGCTGCACACATTACTGTTGACGGTGTGCAACACAAACAGTTCTTGTTCAGATATTTATCTCAAAATAATTAAATTGTATTATTTCAAAATAGTCTCAACTAATACAGTCTGACTCAGACTGTCTGCAATATTTTATAGGTTTCTTAGTAAAAAATTATTGATGCCATCGTCATATCATGTGGATACTTTGTCATCTGTCTCTTATAAAACAATATTATCTGTAAACAACATCAACAACATCAGATTTTAAATCTAAAAATGCCTTAACTTTAATTTTTACACTCAAAAAACACTTCAAAATGAATAAATGTTTCAATAGTTGTGATTATGATGATTTATGATGACGATTACTTATTTTCTTGTTTACTCTGTCAGTTAAAGATGAAGCAGTACCAGTAGCCAAACACTGAACTTGATCCCCTTCAATATTTGATAAAAGTTATAAATGCTTCATGTTGTACAAAATAAAAATCTCTTACAGTCAATGAGGAGTTTGGTTCCTCCATCAGTGTTTTAAAAATGACACAGCAACAATTATACTTTATCAAATATGCAACACATTAAAATATATATATATATATATATTAAAATCATCTCTGTTAACAGTTATATATGAAATTAACATGATGCTTTTTAATAACATAGCTTCACAATCCCATCTTAATCTGAACTGAAATATCATTTATTTATTTATTTCAACACTGTAACTACGTTAAAGGAAGATTTTACAATAAAATAAACTTCTTCCTGAATTCCTAGTTGTATCTGTTATATCATTATTTAAATAATGAAACACATTAAAAACTACTACCTATGAAACCCTGTTACTTATTGACTTGTAATGTCTTTCTTCAGGATCAGGTGACTGTGACTCCACCTGATGTATCTTCTCTTAGATCAGTCACTTTGACCAGCTGTGCAACATTGAACATATTGTGTTTTATTACCACATTAAACCAAACAGATATTTCCGCGTTCTTTTGGGGAAGTTTATTTTTGAACATCGCGGAAGATCAAGTAACATGACGTGTCTCCAATCCTCTGTCTTTTTGTTTACCAGGTTGTGTTGTCTTCGCGTAAAGCCTTGGATCACTTAGTATGTCTGTGCCATCCTCACGGTGACGCATCTATCTACGCTTCTATCTCGCAGGGTTTTTTGTTTTTTCATTTTTATTATTATTATTTTGTCTGAAAATGAGTGATGGCAGAAGAAACGCTTTAAAAACAACACTTCAGTTGATAAGTCAACTTCTGTGGGTATGTAAAACGTTGCACTGTCAACTTTTGACATCACTGATCGGAGCCAATAATGATCTTATCTGATTTAATTAGATCTATATTCATATTTACTTCTGTTTAGACAGTGTAAGAAATAGAGGAAGTAGATCGAAGTTCTTCTATTTGTGTCACATGACACATTACGCAAGAAAGCACGTGTGTTTTTTTTTAGAGAGAGGAACCAGATGATATAGGCTACAGTGTAAACATACCTAGATTAATATGCTATCATTCTGTAATATCTTTAACACATACTTGTAGTTTAAAACAACAACAATATATATATATATATATATTTTTTCACTTAATTCTGTTCATTTCCTAATTTTCTTCCTTTTATTATTTTTATTATTATTGTGTGACCCCCCTTAATAAGCTCATGATATGTTCTGTTCTAATAATGTTTGAGTTTTTGGACATTCGAGGGCAAACTGAGGAACCAACTCTCTCATGGGTGCATGGAGAAGTTATTTTGATGCTCAGTTTTAAATCAGGAACAGAGTCTCCCTTTCATTGGTTGAATTCCCCGTGATTTGCACGGTCATGAGATGTTAGTGGCAGTTATTAATGATCAGGTCACATCAACAAATAGTTATAAACTCTCCAATATAACAGATCAGACTGTGGTTGTACTGGGCAACTTTACTGTATAAGAGAGCACTGCATGAATAAATATGTTTTGTTTTGTAAAAAGAATAGCTTCACATTTTGGGAAATAATTTGCTTTCTCTGACCAAAAGTTGAAAAAAAATGAACCACCAGCAGCTCTACCAGTTTCTAAAAGACTCTGAACAACAAATCAAACTAGAAATGTTCCTGATGTGTCATAAAGTGCTTCTCGAGGTTAAACATCAACTGAAAAAGGCCAATTTTGTGACCTTATATATGAGGAAATGGATAATTCTACCATGGCTTGTAAGATAAATCAAAAATATGCATATATATATATATATATATATATATATATATATATATATATACATACTAGCACCTCTACATTTTACTAATTCACACATTTATCTAGTTTGTTTAACCCATACAAAAGAACAAAGTTTAACATGGAATCACGGTTTTATAGGGGGTTTATTATGCTGAGCTAAGTTAACTGTCTCCTGGCTCCGGGTTTATATTTACCAGACTCTCTGCAGGAAAATTAACAAACATGTTTCCAAAAATGTCAAATTTCTCCTTTAGAAAACAAGTGCTTGGTCCTAATGAGAAGAGATACAAAGCACTTCTACTGTGTGTTGTGCACTATTTTTTTTCCCAGGTGTTGGGGGTGGTGGTAGGTCTGAATGGAGTCTACCTGCTGATAAGGTACAGACACAGCAGCTTGTTTTTTTCTCACATCTACATCACTCTGCCAGCTGGCTTTGCGCTTGCCAGTGCCGTGTTCCTATTGGCCGGCGGATGCCTCGGGTCATGGCTTAGCATCAGACACTCAACCTTTCTGCAGGGACTGGTAAGGTCGTGTGTGTCGTGTATGTGTGGAAGTCAGTATCTGTATGTGCGCCGGTGTTTGTGTTCTAATAAAAGTGTTTTTCCTCTGCAGTTTGTTTATCTGCTGGTTGTGGGCCTTTGTCTGGAAAGCACAGCTTCAGCATTGGCTTATTTCCACTCTATAAAGGTACACTGGATACACAAAACAAATATGTGCATTGAATAAAATGCACTTTAATGACACTGGAACGTTTACTTTATTTGTGTCTGTCGTCTCCATGTTTAGCTGGAATCAGAGATAGCGCCCCTCAGTGGACTGTTTCAGAACTACACAGGCAACAGCTATGACCCAAACTCTCGCGCTGTGGATACTGTACAAGAAGAGGTGTGTGTTGACTCATGTCATAGACATCCACATGTTTGTGTTTCTTATGAAAAAACAAAATATATACTGTGGCCCTGCAAAACACAACAATATTGTAAAAAAAACACAACAACAAATGCTATAAGAGGCATTAACAAATTAGAATACACAGTGATACATCCATAAGAGCTTAAGCCTGACTCTGCTATTGCTGCTCAGGGATTTGCTATTTCTTCATCCTCTCATGTTGGACTGAAGGCAGACTGGATGCTGCAGTGACTCACTATCGCCTCTCGGAGTATGAGTGGTATTATGAGACAAGACAGGATGGGGGTCAGCTGGTTAGCATGCTCACTTCAGTAATTATCTCCGCAACACAATATATAGGGGTCTCTATTACAAGGATATTAGGTCTTAAAGGAGGAGTATGTTTGGAGGTGTTTGCTTTGACTGATGACATTACATCATCTCCATGACGATCTAGGCCTCAAATCATCAATCCAGGAACTCAATGGGACAGATTTTGTTTTGTCCATATTAAAAAACTAAACCAAATTCTTGCCTACAACAACTCTTGTGAAACTAATTAATATTATTAGTTGCAGTGTTGTGGTGTTCGTGACTACAGGGACTGGATGGAAACCTCCTGGTTCCTCCATCATGGAGGACTCCGGGTTCCTCACAGCTGCTGCAACTCTACTTTCCCCTCCTGCAACGGAACCGTGGATCGACCGTGGCAGCTTAACCAACAGGTAGAAGTGCACATAAAATACTCATAAACAAATACTGATACTGTGATTGTCTGGTTAGATCCCTTTCTTTATTGCCATCTGTTTCTTTTTGAATATCTTTCACTGATAGGGTTGCCAGGTGAAGTTGGAAATGGGCTTCCAGTTTGTGCTGAGTATGATCATCTGGAGCTCCCCGCTGGTTATCCTGGTGGAGGTGAGGATGATAACATTTTATGACTGTTTATTCTGTATACACTTAATGTGGAATACACACTGACTGAGGAACGTTTACTAAATTGGTGGTTTCTTAAAGGAACTCACTAGGAGTCATGTTATTGACTCTCCTCTTATCTCTGCTTTGGTCTCCACCAACTTCTGTGGCTAATGTGTGGCTCTTTAGCAGCTAAATCCTCCATTGTGTTCACCAGGAATTTGTAATTTTGCCATTTGGTGTTTTCTCAATTAATCATGTAATCTATAAAATATCACAAAATACACAGTTCTCTAAAGCTCAGGTTGACATAGTACAATTACTTTTGTCCCACAAACAGTGCAAAGTTAAAAAGAATAATTAAGATTAGACCAGGATGGACATTTTAGCTGTATTACCAGGGGAGTATTTACCAGGGACCAAAATCACTTCATGTACTGCTGTTGAGCAGAAGTATTGCTTTCATTACAAATCAATAGTGCATCTTTGTGAAGATTAATTGTACGCTGCATCATTGTGGTATTTAATAAATCTAACCGACATCTTCCTCTCCTTTCCTTTTTATTTATCATGCAGGTTGTTTTGATTTTGACAGTGGCACAACTGATGAGGGACCAAACATTTATGGAACATCAAGTATTGGTCAAAAACTAAAGACACTGACAGATTGGATAGATGCACTTTGCACAGATACTATAATACTGCATATAGTAGTTTGCATTATTATACCATCTACAATATGTGCATCAAATTATTACTATACATTTTATTTTATTTTTATTGTTTTTTAACAGTTTTTACTTTTGGTACACTACGTAACGTGTAATACAAAATGTAAACATTGTCCTCTGTTTCGCAGTATTTCATTTTGAATATCTCACTTTCAAGTTGCGTTGATAATTTCAAAGAGTAATACTTTACAGAAAGCTGTTTATTGCTTTAAATATAGTGTTATGATTTATTCGCTTTGCGATTACTAAAGTACTCTATCAATTCAAATTCAAATCTATCTATACAGTGTTGTTGTATTTAAAATAAATAGTGGATTAGTAATGAAGTGAAAGAAGTATAATTTTTACTAATGTTTTTCAATGTTCTCATTCAAATTCATTTTGGAAAAATAAAAATAAAAATGGGTATTAATCTACAGATTGATATATTTGATGTGATGATGTAATTTGGTCTTGTTCATCGATTTATTAAGGAAGGACTTTGTTGTTGTTTTTTTGTTTTTGTTTTTTTATGACAATTTTGTATTGTACTAATTGAAAGGTTATATATAGATTAATCCGAAATATAGCAGGTGTGGTGGATAATGTAATAATTAAATAAAAGTCACATATGATAGAAGACCAACTATCCTCCTGTAGCCTAGTTGGATTGAGATAAAATAAAATCCTTTCTATTACTACTACCACTATTATTTTCTTTATATTGTGTGTTCTATGTTAAATAATGCTATAGCACTTTGAGTTTCCCTGTGAATTAAAATAATTTATTATTATTATTATTATATTATTATTATTTATCCAGGCTGGAGTTGTGCTGTGCGCATGTTGACCACGCGGCCTCCTCTGCAGAGGCGTGGCGGTGCGCGAGTGGGCGTGGTGGCTTTCATCACGTACATACGTAGCTCCTTCCTCGGTTTCTACACGACGTGAGGCCGACTTGGAGGGAATTGACCGCCGTTAAGAAAGACAAATAGGAGAAATAGAGCAGAAATATCAATTACCCCCAAAAGCTGGTAAGAAGTAAAATGTCGAGAAATATTTCCTGAAGCTTCTCATTTGTATGTTTTGTATATTTCGATGTTTATCAAATGTCTGCCATGCCGCTCTTGTGGCCCTTGGAGCCGTTAGCTAGCCTCCGTGGCCTGTTAGCAGGCCGCTGGGGTTTCGGCGCTGGGACTGAAATACGTCCATCCGACGCTCTCCAAACTGTGGGCGCGGTGCTTTATGTTAGCCTGCCTGCAATAGCCAGCCACACATTTGCTCTTATTTAGTCAAGTAAATGTAATTGTACTGGTTTAAATGCTATGTTACTTGATTTTTTTGTTAGTAATAGCATGTTCTGTTTCTGCTCCACTCGGACATTTTGGTTACCCTTCCGGTCATGTAACGTTTGGGGGGGAAGAGGTATGCGGCTAGCTAGGTTGCTAATGCTAGCCAGGCCTCTGCACGTTTCCGAGATGGACATCGACTCGTGAATTGATGTGCTGATAAATAAATGCACCACAAAAAATATTAAAAATAAAGAATAGACTGTTATCAGTTTTTTTTAGAAGTCAACGTTTTAATCTATTTCTGTAGTAAGTTAATGTTAGCCATCAATGGTTTCAAGTCTATGACGTTTATCTGGAGGCAACGTCGCTCGTTTGCAGCACAGTTTAAAAAAAAAAAACAACAACAAAAAACAAAACATCAGCCAGTTTTCTGACAGCTTGTAGTAGAAGACAAATGCAGGAGAGAAGTAGTTCAAGACGTGAAGACACCAGCTGATATCTCCACTGTTCTCTGCCATCATACATTCAAATACTGCTCATCCATACTGACCAACCCTGCAAAAGGACATTATGCAAAATACCTGTATGCAGACTAGGTTTTTCCACCAGTATCAAAACATACCCCACCAATGCTTTAGTAATGAATGGATATATTTTAAGTCTAGGGGTACTTCATGTGCATAGAGACTTAATTCATTTATTTTATTATTTGTTTAAAATTAACCCTGGTTTTTAAGATCCAACAAGATTTCTTTGTGATGTGCCAATAAATAGGCAGATGTATTGTTTTAGCTGTACTGACGAAAGCTCAACACTATAGATCACACAAGCAACACACCGAAACACTTCATTATATACAGCTAATTGTTAAAAAAAAAAAAAACAGACTGTCCGGTTACTAGCTGCCAAGAAACCATCAGTTCAAGCACTTGACTATTTCTCAAGTACTGCATTGTGCAGGAAATATGTAAGCATGCAATGATGCATAAATTGTTTGTCTAAGAAAAGAAGTCGCTAATCTAGGTTTATTTTTCTTAGCTTCTGTCCCACAGTTTCTGTTTTTTTTGTCTTTTCCATATCCAGCCTCAGGAGCAGTGACGTGTCTTCATGGCAGTTCGTCGAGGACACATTAAGTACTTGAAAGTGAGTATTAGATCCTACTAACTGAATGTGTGTCATCGGACATCCTAGATATGATATAACATTCACAATTGTGTACAGCTAAAGATTTGATTTGAAATTCCTCTACAGATTTTATCCTACTACTAGACCTTATCTACTATAAAGTCTCATAGGATAATGCGATATTGCAATAAATTAGTTTGCAACTTAAAAAAAAAATATTGAAACGCAAGATCGCATCGCCACAAACGGGCAAAACGTGCACATGCCAGCTCCCACCAGCTTTACCCATGTCTACTGGTTCAATACAGGACTCTCATTCATCCTCTCAGGCAGTGCATCTTACCCACCAGAATACACAACTACAAGCCTTCTCTTGCATGAATGGACCTCTGTCGGCTTGATCGCCGCACTGGTTCCCCCTTCAGGCCCGATTCCCATCTCGGCCACCAGCAAATGTGTCCACCAGGAACACTGCTAAACAGTAATGCGTATTATGAAGTATCTGCAGTGCTTGTTGTAAACACTTCAGTTCCTTTAGACAAATTATGAGTCTAATATGTGAACAAAGTAATCCGAGGATAAAAAGAGCAGCTGACCAACTCAACAAATTTTAAACCTTGTGTTTATCCTTTTTTATATTGTGGCATTTCAAGTTGGTTCTATATATTTTTTTTTAATCCCTACTTTTGTTTCAGTTGTCTTTTCTGTCATTGTTACTGTTTAGATCTACTGATAACTGATGTTTGAGTTGGATCTAATGAATGAAGGTGACATGCAGAACTAAAGTAGACACCGTTAATAAACGTCAACAAAAACACACTTTTTTTTACAAATTGAAAGATTTAATTAAATGTTCATATTGTATGAGCTGTGGTGCTCTAGTTTCTGTGTTACTGCATCCCTGTCAGTTATATAATGTGGTTGTCTGAGGTAGCAGCGTACAGGCAAGGTCAATGATGCTTTGACAGTATAAATTATAGGAACTCGATGATTGTTTACTCTGTTTTGACTTTGTGTTGCTTGCTATGATTTGATTTGAGAATATTGTGTTGGTTGTGACTTGATTTCTTTTTAATAAGTTGCAGTGATGTCAGTCTTTAGGATGGTGCGTTTCTTTTAGAGATAAAAAGAGATCCTTGTAGGGCTGCGCCTGATAATTACTTTCATTATTGTTTTTATCAGTTAAAGTCATTAAGTTTGCTTTTATATGAAAAGAAAATGATCAAATTAAGTTTTGAGAAGCTGAAAGCAACAAATGTGTTTATCATTTTTACTTTAAAAATGACTCAAAAGGTTCATCATGCGATTGTCTCAACTCTAGTTCTGCATACCCCCATGTACTTACTTCAGTTTTGTATCTTTTTCTTTTTTCGGCTCACCAGGCTGACCTGCAGGAGGTGTATGACATGTCGAACGGTTACGAAGACCACATGGGAGGGGATGAAGGGAAGGACGCCAAGACCAACCTGATAGTGAACTACCTGCCTCAGAGCATGACGCAGGACGAGCTGCGGAGCCTCTTCAGCAGCATCGGCGAGGTGGAGTCTGCCAAGCTAATCCGAGACAAAGTCGCAGGTACGCATCACTCCGGAGTGATAATATCTGACAAAGCAGATGGACGCTTAAATGGGAAGGAATTCATGTAACATACTTATCAAAAAGTACTCAGCAAACCTCTGAATGTATCAGTGGTGGGTTAACTTTATGGTTTGGCCTGTCACTCATTTTTAAATTACTTCGTCTTTATTAGCAGTATATCCACACAAGGGCTGTTATCTGGCCTTTTGTGAATTTGTAATTAATGTAAATTTTATTTTAATTTGAATCTGTTTGAGTTGAGTTTTTCTCAACACCAGTTTTATTTATTCCAACCCTGATTAAGTGTAGACAGTTTCTTTGTTTGTTTGTTTGTTTGTTTTAGACTAGCATGCAATGTTAAGATTTGTTTTGTTTTTAAATATTTATTTGTTTGCAGATTTTTTTGAACTATACAACGTTTTTTTTGTTTTATTTTATTGTTTTCCTTTTTTTTCTCTAGGCCACAGTTTAGGGTACGGATTTGTTAACTATCTTAACCCTAGTGATGCAGACAGAGCTATCAGTACACTGAATGGACTAAGGCTACAGTCCAAAACTATCAAGGTAACGTGCAATAAGGTGTTCTACAATTCTCAAACCAAAGATGTCATGTCATATAACTCTCCTGTGGCTCCTGTGCTGTCCGCTAACTAGCTAGTACATGTCAGCCCGAGGAAGTGATACTGCTTTTTACAGCTCACTTACTGCCAAATCTGACAAGTCTGTAGAGTTTGACTTTGCTTTTACTTATTTTATTTGACTTATTCTGTCGGATTCAACGTATTTCATGTATTTAATTCCTAAAAAGTTCCTTTTCGATCAATTTCATTTCACTTTTTTTTTGTTGCTATAATGTTCTTTTATGCTTCTGACTCCACTCATTTTGCACAGACTGAAGATTCAATATCTAAAACTACTTAGATGTCAGTTTGTTGTTTCAGTTCATTTTATTTAGTTTTCTTTTATAGAATCTAAAAGTGTGTGTGCATATGTGTATTTCTTTATGCTTAATCTAAACTTTTTAGATGGGTGAGGTTTATAGACCATCTGATATATTTGCCCTTGTAAATCCAAGAAAAAAAATAGTCAAAATGTCAACAGTTTGATAGATTGCTCAGTGTGCCCGGAGTGCTCAATGTAATTTTGACAGTGTTTTGTTTTGTTTTTTTATTTTTTTTGGGCCACTTTGTTTTGCACATGTGCATCACAAGAGTTTAATCAGACGACTGTTGCTTCCTGTTGCTAGGTCTCTTACGCGCGACCCAGTTCTGACACAATAAAGGATGCTAACCTGTATATCAGCGGCCTGCCCAAGTCCATGACTCAGAAGGACGTGGAGGACATGTTTTCACGTTATGGCCGCATCATTAACTCTCGTGTACTTGTTGACCAGGCCACAGGTACGACAGGTGAATGACTTCCTTACTTTCAAACATTCTCTATGGTGGGACCACATCATCTTGAAATGTTGCTGAGCTGCTTGTGTTAGAAATGGCAATCACCAGCGGCTCTCTTGTATCCAGGTGCATCCCGCGGGGTGGCTTTTATTCGCTTTGACAAGCGGGCAGAGGCAGAGGATGCTGTCAAAAACCTGAACGGCCAAAAGCCACCTGGGGCCTCTGAGCCAATCACAGTGAAATTTGCTGCTAACCCAAACCAGGTGAAGAACACACAGCTGATCTCTCAGCTCTACCACAATCAGTCCCGACGCTTCGGAGGGCCCTTGCACCACCAGGCACAGCGGTTTAGGTGAGCGAAGTTGTTCACGTACAACATGTTTTATAACATTTAATTATTTCATATCAATAGTGTATCGAAAATGTGCTTCTCCTGCTATGACATGTCAAAATGTATGCTGTGGGGAAAAAAAGGTATGATTTGTTTGGATACAGTAAACTTAAGGCTATCAGGGTCACAATATTTGCTTCAATTGATAGTTACTCTAATCCTTTCTTTTTTCAGGTTCTCCCCCATGGGTGTTGATCACATGGGCAGCATGGGAAGCGTCGGCGTGCCCGGGAACTCCACCTCCGGCTGGTGCATCTTCATCTACAACCTGGGCCAGGACGCAGACGAGAGCATCCTGTGGCAGATGTTTGGCCCCTTTGGCGCCGTCACCAACGTCAAGGTGATACGAGACTTCAACACCAACAAGTGCAAGGGCTTCGGCTTCGTCACCATGACGAACTACGAAGAGGCGGCCATGGCCATCGCCAGTCTCAACGGCTACCGGCTCGGAGACAAGATGCTGCAAGTGTCCTTTAAGACCAGCAAGGGCCACAAGTAGAGAGAGCTGGACAATCAGGTGTAGAGGAGAGAGGGGGAATAACCTGCACCGGGCTTTTAACGCAGAGAGCAGAAATACATGTTTGAAAAGTCTGGCCAATCAGTTTGGGTTTTAGTGTATTCAGAGTTAAATGAGATGTTTACTCTTCTGCACCTTTGTACTTGTCTAAAACAGTGTAGGCACAGTTCGTTTCTACTTTTCTCCCTTTTGTTTCGTGTTCTTTTTTTTTTTTTTTTTTCTTGTTGTTGTTGTTTTCCATGCTTGAGGACACTCTGTTTTAATTTTTAGGGAGAAGATGGAGAAGGCAAAATCCCAACATACTCCCAAGATAGGTTTTGACTTGAAAAGCTCAAATACTGTCCGTATATGTTGCATGTCTAACTGCAAGGACTTGATAACGGAGGCAGGTCTGCGCTGCTTTGATAAATGGTTAGAGCTACACTGAGCTGAAGTAAAGCAAAGCCCTGCAAATTGTTCTCAAAGTGTCAACATTTCAGTGGTTGTTTTTGTTTTGGAAAAGCAGCGCTCTGTCCTGGGTCATCGTCATATGTAGAAATAGATGCCTTAAATTATAATCCAGTGGACACACACCTACAAAATACCACTGTCTCTGTCTCGAGTCAGTCTGTGAGCAAAGCACTTTTAACCAATCTGTTTTAGGTTGCTATGAATATCAGTCTTTTTTTTGATGTTAATCTATCTAGTTTTGCTCACCCTCCTAACAGTTTTAAACACAACAAGCTCTGGAGGGAACTGTTTTTGTTTTTTGCTATCCTTGTTATCCACGTGTAAAATGTCTTTTTGTATGTCAGTCTTGTTAAAATGACCCCTCCCCCACAGTCTGAGTAGGAAGTAAGACGGACCAAAGGCAGCGAGAGATTTGATCCTTAAACCCCAGAAGAGTTTCTGAGCAGATTTCTATAAGGTTAATTTATACCTTTTATTTTTTCTTTCTTTCTTTTTTTTTTTTGAAGCGGTACTAAGGTTTATATACAACGCTGACGATGAGCAACATCACTCTGTCTCAGTTGGCTGTTGTTTTTTTTTTCTTTGTTTGTTTGATTTTTGAGTTAATTGGTTTTCTTTTTCTTTTTCTTTCTAGAGGCATAGATCTTGTTACTGTGTAAGTTACAAACTTGTTTTATCGAGTGCTTATCTCAAGTTTGGAGAAAAATTAATGGCCTTTGTTATTGATTTCAGTTTAGATTTGCTTTATTTTCTTTCTTTCTTTTTTTTGTTTTGGTTGTTTCACTTTGAACATAAACCATTAAATTTTATTTTGTTTTGCTGAAAGTTTTGTTTGGTTTGTTTCTTTTTTTATTTAGTTAGATTTGGTTTGAAGTTTTGTTTAATTTTTTTTTTTTTTTTCTTTTGTGACAGATCTGCAGTCCCGATGATTTAAAACAAAAAAATATATATATATCTCCTCGGTCAAGCAGAAAGGGACTGTTGCATAAAGTATTTTCCTTTTTGAAGCTTTAAAGCGTCTCAGACAGGTTTGTGTGTTTGAAAAGTTAACAATACTGGACCAATGTTAGTTGAAATAAGATTTTTTAACCTGAAAGCAGACACTTGAAGGAAAGGGATTGTTGAGCAAACATTTCATGAAGCAACATTTCTAACATGGCCGGGTAATTTTGAACCACTAACGACCAACATGGCTGACAAACTGAAGCTGTACGTTGGTACATTTGTCTTTTAGGTAGTTGTGATTTATTAATCTGGATTTTTTTGTGTTCATCTGGCTTTAGTAAATCAGTAAAAAATTCTTTCTTTTTTTTTTTCTTTTTTTTAATACCCGTCTGAGGGCGATTTACATCTGGCTTGAATCTAGTTCGTAGAGTCTTGAGTGTAGTTATGCATAGTGAAGCTAGATTTGTTCCTCATCAGCAGTGTTTGATATCTCAACATTGCAAATACCGTTGATGCTTGTGGATCAAAGGACACTGAAACACTAATTTCTATCGGAATCCTCCATTTTTAGAAAAGTTTATTAGCATATCACATCTTATTGTTGTCTATAGTGATGAATTTGGTACGATCGTCTTGTTCTTTAAGGTGGGTCATCGATACTGTAACTGTTGGTCATAGAGCTGCAGGTAGCAAATGAGTCTTAGGAACAGTATCTGCTTGCACACATTAGGATTCCCTTTTTGAAAACTGATCATTTTCCAGCAATAATTTCTCTCATGCTTTCATTAAATGCTTATTTCATCAGAGGTGTAACCTCTTAAAGGAGTATTTCCCATTACAAGCTTCAGGTTTTGGTCTTAAAAGTATTTCCATGTTATTTTTGTGTCACAGTCCTTAACTTTGTGCAATATTTTGTGACTTGCTCAAAGCAGGTAAGAGAATTTCTTGTAGTATTGGATTGTCATAATTCTTTTTATATATATATATATAATTTCTTTTTTTCTACTGACATTAAATGTTTCTGCTTAGTTTTTTTGTTTTTTTTTGTTCAGCAGACCAGTTGCATGAAACATGCGAGTGAATTTGTTTAGGGGCTGTCAGAATAAACTTGCTTTCTGCCTTAATTTATAAGTGGAAATGGTCGCGAGGAGATCAGCGGAGGCACAAATATTTATTTGATAATGTATGCGGTCATATTTGTTACCTATTGGAGTGTTTTTAATGGATTATTGGTTTTTGTTTTTCTTGGTTTTGAACAGACACTAAGTTGAAGTCCATTAAATGTCTTCTAACATTGGATCATTTCAATAAAAACATGGTGACTTTTCGAAGTTAAAAGAATGAAAATGTCTCTTCAGAAGCTTCTTGTGGATTTAACGTGTTTTAGGTTGTTTTTTTTTGTTTTTTTTTCTTGACAAAAAGCTGAACGTGCGTGAACAGTTCGACTTTTATTTTTAGTATTTAGCATCATTGTGAGGTTTTCTTTTATTCATCAAGACATAAGTATGGAGTGAAGAAACAACAAATAATGGATTTAGAAGCTTTGGTGTTGTGTTTACTGGAAGATGGATCAATTATCAGACACTCACATTATATAGACTCAGTTATTACCTTTTGAAACTAGATGCTGAGACATTTTGGCCACTTCCAGCGGCACAGTGGTGGAAAATAAAGTTTGGTTACTCATTTATTTCCATTTCATGTTACTTTATACTATTACTACACTATGTTTTAGAAGTAGCCCACCTCATTTAACAGTTATAGGTACTGCTTACTTTACATATATAGATGTTATATAAATACAATGCAATGTTAAAGACACAATCAGTGTTTCCAGGCCGTTTTCAGCTTGTGACCTTTCACATAAAGCAGTAGCTCGGAACAATATGTGTCTGATATGTTTTTCCCCACAAAAAAGGGTAATTATCTCTGTAAAATACTTGCCATGTCATCTACTCCTCCCTCCTTAAAATGACTATGAATTTGCACATATATTTTGTTTTAGCAAGATGTCTCCTTCACTGTAAAGTCCATTTTTTAGAGTATGTGAACTGGAGGCTTCAAGTTAACACATCACACTTGTGTAAGTTGAATATTGGACCAGGATTGGCTTTTAAACTAGTTGTGATGTCACAGATCACTGGTAGGTCCACCCCTTAAAATCGTGAATGAGCACAGAGAAACTTTAAAAAAAAAAACAGCCATCTAGTGTCAATCTCTCTATGTCGTCATTCTGCACACTGAAGCTCAAACATACGACTGTAGCAACAAGAAGAAAAACATGTTTGAGTGGAGATTAGTGGTGTTTTCCCACAAACTCAGCAAAAGTACCCCTAAGGGTAGTGAAGTCGAGTCAGTTTTCATTGGAAAAATGGAAGAAATATTAGGAAAGAATGAAAGAAAGATATTAAGAAACAGAGAAGGGATGTTCAGAGAACCCGGTGTTTGTTTGTTGATGCAGCGAAATCATTTGTTATTGTATTTATATTTGAATAAAAGTGGAAATAGATGTAACAAGCCTGTTTTTGTTTTTTATTACGCTTTTTATTTTTTGGGATATTAAAAGTGTCAAAGTAAGACTGATCGAAAGCATATCAGACCCTAATGAAGTTCTAAAAAACTTTCGCTGAATTAGCTCTCAAATAAAACCACACGTCAACACGACTTTTTGTGTGTAGCAAGTTTTAATTAGAAAACGTGAACACAAAAATTTAATAAATGCAGGTATAAAAACACAACACAAAACACATGTGACTGCTGTGGGCTAGGATAATGTAAATCATTTTTGTTATTGTTGCTTTAATAACTTTCCCTAAATAGCTTGTCTAACATAGATAAAGGTTCATTTCAAAACATTTTAAATGGCTCCTTGTCTATCAGTTTATGTTAACTTTCAAGTCTTTCAAGCTCTCAGCATTAATTGTAAGAACTGAGATCATGTTAAGGCAACTCGAAACGTTTGACTGGAGTCTAAACCTGCAAACGAACGTCATTAGGACGAAGTGAAGTGACTGATAAACACTAATTGCAACTCATTAACGTGGCTGCATTATCGTGACAATAATGAGCGAGTGTCTGTAGGTTACATGTTAAACTTAACGTATTTCCCCACAGCTCCTGTCCTCCAGTCAAAAAAATTGAATAGAGACATACAATATATATATATATCAATTAATGGAGGTTTCTGTTTGGGCATGGCACAGACACATTTAAGCCGCTAAACCCTGACACCACTCATTTAGGTCTCTCATTAACAGAATTTGAAACCAAACTGGATTTTTAGGGCCTCAGATTGGCCCCTTGGATCCTGAGAGGTGACTCTGCGTGCTGTAAAAAGGCAGTTTCCCTGACTGTCCACCCTGTACTAACCCTAACCCTAACCCAAACTGTCTCAGACTTGGCAGAGGTTGTAGCAGGCCACAGGTCTCTCCAGGACGTTGTCCCCATCCACCTCAAACACGTAATCGCCGCGGTGTGCCATCAGAGGAGCATCAGACATTGCCACACTCTGATTGCCAAAAGAGATTACTGTGTCTCTCTGTAGGGGAGAAGCAAGGAATTTGCCTTGATATTGTGGTAATGATCAAAATATATAAAGTAAACCAAAAAAAAACAAGTAAGCCAAAAAATTACTTGGTCATAAATGATATAAAATGAAAAGAATGAAAAAACTGAACAATCTGATCTGAACAAATAGAAATCGTCCTCCTTACCCGTTGGGGGCCACCTCCGTTACTGGCAGCAGTAGCGGTGTTGGCGGCTGTAGCAGCAGCCTTCTCAAAGTCCTTCTTGCATACATGAGCCATAATCCCTGCAGCTAAGGCATCACCAAGAACGTTGATCATCGTCCTGAAGCGATCACTAAGAATGAGATAAAAAAAAAAAATTCACACATTGCCCGATTGGCCCCTAAATGAACCACTAATGCTCCATATATGTAATGTATTTTAGTGGTACTCACAGGACCCAATCAATGGCCACAATTAGGGAGATGTCAGCAGGCGGTAACCCCACAGAGGTCAGGACAATCACCATGGTAACCAGACCTGCTTGAGGTATTCCAGCTGCCCCGATGCTGGCTGCTGTTGCAGTTATACTGATGAGAAAAGAGCCGGGATGTTAGTGATGTAAAGTACAGTACATCAAACACACCATCAAGAAGAGACCAAGTTTATTCTCACCTAATAGTGACCAGCTGACCAAAGTCCAAGTCATACTCATTGACCTGAGCGATAAAGATGGCTGCCACCGCCTCATACAAAGCTGTACCGTCCATGTTAATGGTCGCTCCCACTGGCAGCACGAAGCGAGCGATCTGCCGGTCCACTCCACAGTTCTCCAACAGACACTTCATGGTGATTGGCAAAGTGGCTGAGCTGCAGAGAAAGAGGACAAAGGATACGGATGGAGATCAGGATCGCTATTCAATACCTTTTAGTGCTCAACGGGATCAATTAAAACATAAAAGTACATATTTCTAAGCAGACTTAAAAAAAAATTTCCTTTTCTCTTACCTTGATGAGGTGGCCAAAGCAATGACAAGAGCCTGCAGCAGCCCTCTGATGTAAGTGAAGGGGTTTTTACGAGTGAAGAAGAAGTAGAAGAATGGCAGCAGGATGAGGCCGTGCACAAACAGACCAGACAAGACCGTGATGAAGTACATGCCCAGCTTTTCTCCAAGGTGGGCCGGGTCGTGCATATCCAGGATCTTCCCTGCCACCAGGAACACAATGCCGAAGGGGAAGTACCTGCAGAGGAGAGGAGAGGAGAGGAGAGGAGAGGAGAGGAGAGGAGAGGAGAGGAGAGGAGAGGGGAGAGGAGAGGAGAGGAGAGGAGAGGAGAGGAGAGGAGAGGAGAGGAGAGGAGAGGAGAGGAGAGGAGAGGAGAGGAGAGGAGAGGAGAGGAGAGGAGAGGAGAGGCTCATAAATTCACGTTTTTCCCAGCTCGGTGTGGGAGAACTCCACTGACACTGACAGAGAGAGAGAGAGAGAGTGCAACCTTACCACATAGCTGCATTAATGATCTTCATGACACACTCATTGATACACTGGCACACGTTGACCAGCGGTGCTCCACGTTCTCCCATCTTCCCCAGCAGCAGACCTGAGAACATACAGTATGTTCACATAGTTTTAGATAGTTATGATAGCGTATACTTACTGGTAACATAAAGGGTTTATTAGTTGTAACTAATGACTTTATTTAGTCAGTGGTTAATAAATCACTTACATAATTCTCTGTATATCAGTTATAGGCAATTCATGAGAACAATTATTTCTATTATAACAAGTAATTAAGTACATTTACTCCAGTATTGTACAGTGATGTAAACACATTTTGCTGATAAAATGTCACTTTTATTGAAGTAAAACTTTGAATGCAGAATGATTGCAATGATTACATATTTTCCATGGTATCGGTGTCACTATCACTATCACTGTGTGATTGTCTCACCCATGGTGGCTGAGAAAATGACAATCCCCAGTACGTTCATGCCCTTGCTGGTACTGGGGACAATCTTGTATTTGATGTCGGGTGCAGGGGTGATCTCCAGGAAGACTGGGTGGCCCAGCTGAGGGTTGTGGTAGTCGGGCATAACGTATACGTAGTTGGCCTGCGACTCTTTTATATTGGAGTTCTGCACAATAGGCACCAGGTCTGTTCGATACTGGAGTGGGACAAGAGAAGAGGGTAAATATGAGAATATTAAACATTGATATATTATGAGTTTACTTATTTTGTCCACTCACCTGCTGAAAAGTTGCTTCAATTAGATTTGAGGGGATCATGTTCCTGTAAAAGACAGCATACAAAATATATTATATTATATTATAATATATTATTGACATACACAATTCAGGCTTTTTTGTATCGTGCATTTTTGTATTGTGCATGCCTCATTTTCCACACATTTTCCACAAATCTTCTTGTATATTTTATATTTTTGATATTTTAATTTAGTTTTTTTTTTTTTTTTACCAATAGCCTGACTCTTGTGCCTATATGGACCAATATTCAGAGTTATACATATTTTACATTTTCACACAACACAGGAAGCAAAACGAGGCCTTCACATGTTCTCAAGGTGAAAGGTGGACGGACACAGCAGAGCATCGGGTACTGGGGCCGTATTTATACACTGAAGTGTACGTCAATGACACTGAACCCAGGCTTCGAACCTGCCAAATACGTAAGAGGGCTGACATGTACACCTGACCTTGGGTTTACAGCAGCGGATACACACCCACCACTGCTCTCTTAAATAATCAGACTTAAGAAGAGGGTATTAGTGGATCTCTGACATGAAACAACCTGCGGTAAGCCAGCGCGCACGCACACACACACACACCAGACTGCCGGCTATATCTTACAGAGCATAACATTGCACAAGGACCTTCTAAGAAAGTGCAGGATTAACAGATCTTAATTAAGTGACTCCCTATTCTTAGCCAACCTGTGGGGAGTGACGCTGCAACTATTGTTCAAGCAGATTCCACTTCTTCTTTTCTGGTGAGAATTTAATGCTGAAATGCTTCCACTGCTGATATAAATATGTCTATATCAGATATAGATTCAGCTTTAGTTGAATTTTCGCTCCTATGTTATAAAATGATTAAAAAATGTATTGTCGTTTGTCGTTCTTGAAGTTCTCATTCAGGAGGTTCTGCTCGCGGAGGATTTCATGATTTCTGGCCAAACAGTGCTTCGTTGTGGAAGCTATTATGTCAGCTCCCAAGATCAAACTGATCCCTTAAGAGTTTGTGATTATGGAGCTTCCTGTTCCTGAGGAGATTCATGAGGTCTAAACTGGATCTGTACTGGATTTAATTGGTCTATACTGGTTTCCCTCAGGAGTTAAAGGGTGTTACACAGCAAATCCTCATTGTGGAAAACAACACTAATAAAATAGAGTGTGGGGGTGGGGTGGGGTGAGGTGAGGGGGAATTCGTATTAAAGTGAAGATGGGAAATACACATTTCATAAGTATGAGTTGAAATTATACAATTGTTTACAGAAAGATTGGAGGTTTTATTTTTGCTACTCCATTATTCATCTCTTCACATTTATCTTGTGACCCTTTGGAAGGAGCTCGAAGGAGTAGTTGTATCTGTGAATGTTTACCTGATGAGGTCCAGCAGAGCATCAGCGGAGGTCATAACAGGCCCTGAACTCGCATGGTGGCCTTCCTTCTCTGAGCCCGTCCCCGGGTGAATGATGAGCACCAGCACAATGCCGACGATGACAGCGATGAAGGTCGTCCACAGGTAGTAGGTGACGGTCAGGACTCCCAGCCGACCGCTAGCTTTCGTGTCCATGGCTGACAGGCCAGACATGAGACTGGATTGGAAAACATGATTAATACTAGTTACTGGTTAGAACTGCAAACCGGGAAACAATGCGATCTATGAGAACTAAACGTTTAGTTTAGCAATCAGCTGCCTTGAATGTTACATGAAATCGGTGCGTTTCTGTTTTGACTTCAAGTGCCTGTAAAGTCATGCAAGTACAAACATTTCAATCACCATGTGTATAATTAATACAAGGTAAGTGAATAAAATCAATGTCTCTAACGCCAGAGTGTATATAAGTTGAGAAGAGTGATTCATTCATAGTCTTTGTCTGACCAGGGCAAGGCAGAATGTGATGTGTTGTTTGCAGTTGTTTTTTCACCTGTGGCTCAATCCAGGTGTGGATTTTTCTTACCTGGAGGTGATGAGGGGCAAAATCAACATCTTCAACATCCTCATCAGCAGTTCTCCAGGGAAGGAGAAGTAGATCTTTGCCTGTGTGAGAGAGAAACATAAATAAATCAAACCCCTTCTTGATTTTTGAATAAAACTGTATCCAGTTGGAATTAGGGTCAACTTATTTTGCCTTGTTACTCTGGTAGCACATAATATGGGTACAACACACACAATGTGGTAAATTAAAAAAAGTGGAACATTTTCTAATTTTAGTATAAGATCTTTAAACTGCTACATTTTTCTTGACCTTAAAATTGACTGTTTTAACTTAGTCGTTGCTCAAATCTGTTATGGTGGAGGTCATGTAGTTTGCCATTTTTCTTTCACAGATTCTTTGAGGATACTGTGTGTTTTATGGGACGCTCTCAGCACACACGATTACATTACTGTATACACTGGACAAAATCATTGATGCAACCACGGCCAAAACACATGAGCTACTTGGTCCATTTAGAGCATCTTACATCTTCAAACAGACATTTAAACGTCTCTCAATTATATGTTGAAATCTGGACAAAGAAACTGATGAGAGAAATTGATCATGGCAACATACAAATCCCATTTAAAAATAAAACATACATTTTACACCTGCAGTAGTATATTATCGGCCGTCTATTTACACATCCAGCAGGTACAATCATTCATCTGGAGGCCAGATGGAAAATATAAGTTAAATGCTTCATTTTCTTCACTAGCGAGCCGCTAACTTTGTCTGTCTGCCAGGCAGGTAGTGTACCGACCTTTTCGCTGTAAACAGCTACATGCTATGGCCAAAAAAGATGCTATGAAAGCTGTGAGAGTGAACCAAAACAATAAAGCTGTGGGCTGTAAAACCAAAACAATGAGTTTAGCGTCTCAGAGCTCCTTTAACACATCTGGTTCCTCGTTATACCTCGTTTCCACCTCTATCAAATTCCACTCTCACTGTTGCAAAGAGTGTTGCTCTTGGACACAGTGTTAAAAATTCCCACTAAATTATGTTTAATTTCCATCCATCCATCCATCCATCCATCAATACCTGTGTAGACAGGTTGAGCGACCTGAGGAGAAATCCAAGCACACAGCCTGTCACTACAGCAAATACAGAGAGTGTCAGCAGGCCATTCCTCTTGCAGTAGTCCTTCACGTACACCCTGATTTTCAACGACACCATGCTCTGCAGAGTACTTTTCAACCTCTCCATCTTGGTTCTGATCCCAGAAGTCCCCCCCCCCCAACCGTCCCCCTTGAGTGACTACAGATATCCGAATCTCCTGGAGAGCGAGGTGGATCACTATGTACTCCACAAGATCAGAGGCGGACGACAGCCAGTGAACCTGACGATATGTTGGTCTGGTCTCGCAGTGAGTGAGAAGCTCATCCAGTCTGAGAGAGGAAGTGTTGACTAACTGATTCCTAGTACAGTGTTCCCTAAAAGGATTATCCCTCTCCCATGCTAACAGAGCCTCCTTCCCCGCCACTCAGGCTTAAGGACCTAAGTAAGACAAGACAACAGCACTGATTCCATTCATAGCTCATTATGAGTTATTACTACCTGCCTCCAAGTCCGTCCATTCATAATACAGGAGCTTTGACCTCTGTGAGCTCTCATCAGGACAAAGTCATAAGCACCACCAACTTTTACTAACATGTAGTGTTAGTTCTTACTCACAAGACAAACGTTGTTTTTTTTAAAATAAATTCTGATTAAGAAATAATCTAAGCAAGATGAATGTTGTTGCATTGAATAATCGACAAGGGACATCTAGCCATAGTATGTTGGACCAGTCTGTTGTGGCAAGAGCAATATTCTTCACTGCTATCTGCTGGGGCATCAGCATCAATGCCAGAGACACTAACAATCTATCTACTTAAGATCTAAGTAAGTGGAGTTGCACTGCACAGGGAGGATTATGAGAGGCTAAAGGTAAGACACCAGCATCAGTCCTCAGTGTCCGGGACATGCCCTGACACTTTGTTGTCCTTTTGATCTTACCATGACGTTAGGCTCTATGGTCTGTACAGAGGTCAGAAAGTGAATTGACAGGCCTCAAGGACGAGCTGGCAAATAAAAAGACGTTATTTAGCTGAAAAGCAGCAGTGACTGAACTTGAAGGCGTCGGTGGGAATTTAAACCCGTCACGTTGTTGGGAAGAATATGTTTGCTCTCCGCTCAAGATGAGAAAGATACTATCGCAGCCATGTCAACATGATGTATACTATATTATGTATACACTATGTATTTATGTATGGTAGTAGATAATAAGGAATTAAAGCTTTTTTTTTTTTTTAGAAAAAGTAGAATATCAGCTACAGCTGCAGAAAACATGGCATGCCATCGTTTTCAGCTGTCTATGGTTGTGTGATGTTTGCATGCTTGTTATTTCTGTAGTCTACCTACGTCACTGTGCTGACCTGGGAACAGATCCAAACTTGACTCTCTCCTGCCCGACAATGTCTGCCTACGTCACCTGTAACCAATCCAATAACATATAATCCTTGTCGTGAACAATGCATACAGCACAGCATACGGTACAAAAGGGGACACACACACACACATACACACGTGCTTAGAAACATGTGTCCTTACTTTTCTTTGTGAGTTTGGTTTCTGACAAATATTAATTTCCTAAAACCTACAATTTCTGAGAATTTAGCCACTAGATTAACTATCACCCAAATTTAAAATTAACCCAAAATATGAAACTAATTCTGATTGCTTAACACAACACCAGAGCTATAACCTAAACCACACACACACACACACACACACACACACACACACACACACTTTTACAGTTTTTAAGGATATGGTTCACAATTTTTCCAGTCTGTTTTAAAATAATAGTCAAGATAAACATTGAAACAGGGTTTCCTCCTACCAATCATTAAATGATCTATTTTAAATGTTGTTGTAATGTGATGGAGGTGAAAAAAAATCTCAATTGTATCTCAATTAAAACGTATTCTGAATCGAATATGATGCCTTTAAGACAGACATGAAAAATTGCGAACTGATCCTTTAACCATTTTTAAAAAACATTTTTAAAATGTTATCAACATGAATACAAATGTCCCAAATCAGAATCGGATCATTTAGCCATAATTCCTCCACACAAAAAAAAAACCCTTTTCAAATCCTAATATGACTTTGTGCTCATTAACAGATGTGTGGCGCCCCCTGCTGGCAAAATGGATGAACTCAGTACATTTGCTTGATTTTTAATTCTTTCATTGTTTTCATGATATTTTAAGGAAGCAGCAGAACAGCTGGGATGTAAACCATCTTACCTCCATGTATTTAGTTCATGTTGGTCTTTGTAGTTTGATGGAAATTCATGACATGAAGAGATTAAATCTTCTACTGATATCACTAATTGAGAAGAATTTTTAAAAAAGGCATACATAATCTGCAAATATGTATTTACTACTACTTGTTGATTCATGGTAATAGATAGACAAGTTAAATCAACAATTTTCCAGAAAATTCATTAAATGTTTTATAATTTAATTTCTACACTGGTGAGGAAGAACTCACTTCAGTCAGTATGAAATATATTATTTGACAATATATTAATGAGAATCAGTTTTGTGTGCTTGGTGAGGTTACTGTCAGCTCTGTGTTCAGTGGTTTGTGTCAGAGTCTCTTCCTCTTCAGCAGCTGCAGTCGGTTCCTGCTGTAACAGCTCAGTGTCTCTGCAGTCTGACTGAGGGAGGTTTTTGTACGACTACAAATCACTGTGTGAACACACCACCACTGTGGTAACTCTGACAGTAGTAAACTGCTGCATCTTCAGTCTGAACTCCACTGATGGTCAAAGTGAAGTCAGAGCTGCGTCCACTGCCACTAAACCGATCTGGTGTTCCTGATACAAGTGAGCTCACATATGTTATTAGGAGCTTTGGAGGCTGTCCAGTTTTCTGTTGATACCAGAACATGCGATCGTTGTTGTAGACAGCTCTGCTGGTTTTACAGGTCAGAGTGACAGTGGATCCTGGAGTAAATGTCACTACTGGAGGTTGAGTCACAGTCACCTGACCGCTGCATCCTGCAGACAAAAACAAATCCTTCATTTATCAGCAGAAATAAATGAGAGAAAAGGCAGCACATCATGTTTGAAATGTTGCTGAGTGAATGAACCTGTAAAACAGCAGCAGGCCAGCGTCCAGATGAGGATGGTGATGAGAGTCATGGTGGTTGTGGTTTCTGCTGTGTTGACTGACAGATCTGAGTCCTGCAGTGTTGAACTCACAGGACTATAAACCTTCTCAGTTCACTGGAGGATCAGCTGACGATGCAAAGCCTCCTCTCTATGGAAATGATTTCTGTGCTCTCAACAGACTGAAGGCAACGTGGGACACAAAATCAGGAGAAATACAGCTTGGATTTACACCATCTATGATCTTAGTGGAATGAAAAATAATATTTATACAAGTGAAGTTGAGGATTTAAGGATAAGTTTGTGTCCACTGTGGTTGGTTTGATATGTCTGTTTGTCTGCTGTAAATTACTTACATGAATTACTGAAGAAAAAATATGTATTTCAGTCTTTAATTTGATTTAAATCATCATTATTAAAAACCAATGAGTTAATTTAACCATGTATTAACTAATATAAAATTATGTAAAAGTAAAATAACTCTGTTACAAGGAGACTGTAACTGTTTCTCCGTCAGGTGTAGAAAAGTACAGTAAAATGTGTGTTATAATCTTGATTTAGACAACAATTTCAATGCACATAATTAGATAAGCTTTGTAGATTAAACAAAGTCATCAAATTTAATAAAGTTTACTTTGTTATGATAAAAAGCAGAGTTTTTTCAGTGGATAGATGCTTGTTCACAGTGCAGGAGGTTTTTGTACGGCCACTTAATGAGTTTGTATCACTGTGGTGGACTTTTGGTGGAGGAACCAAACTCATCGTTGACTGTAAGTACCAGAGACTTTTATTTTGTACAACATGAAGCATTTATAAAATGTATTATATTTTGAATGAGAATTTGATCAAGTTCAGTGTTAAAAGTTGTTGATAATTTTAGTTATTTATCAAACAAGACTGATCTCACAATCTGAGAAGAAACTTTACAAAAATCAAAATTCATTCAGTGTTGCAGATAATATCATTTATAGAAACAAACAAACAAACAAATATTTTCTAATATTCTATTTGACTTTTTGAATGACTTTGAGTCATTATCTAATTTTAAATATTTTAAACTAAAATGTGGTCATGTCATTTTGTAAATCTTCAACAGAAATTTGTTTTTATTTTTATTCATTTTGAAATTGTTGATGTCTTGTTAGATTTAAAATCTGATGTTGTTTACAGATAATATGATTTGATCAGTTAATGCAGCTAAGCTTTGTGTTCACGGTTCATTTATTTCACATGTAGCTGAAAAGGAAGTGAAAGAGACAGATGACAAAGGTTTTAACTGTTTCCACATGAGTTTTTCACATATGAAGATGGCATCAATAATTATTATTAATGAACCTTTTTCACTGCATTTAAGTCGTGTGTCTGACGGTCAGAGTCTCAGTCTATGAGTGTCATAGCAGAACAAGCTGTAAAGTTTTGTGTCTTTATCTTTCCTCCCCCTCCCCCCCTCTCTCTCTCCTGCAGTGGGTGTGGTGCGACCCACCCTGAACGTCCTCCCCCCCTCCAGAGAGGAGCTGCAGCAGGGCAGGGCCACACTGGTGTGTCTGGCCAGCGGGGGCTTCCCCTCAGCCTGGAGGCTGGACTGGAAGGTGGGGGGCAGCAGCAGCTCCTCAGGGGTGTCACACAGCCCGGAGGTCCTCGGGAGTGACGGCCACTACAGCAGGAGCAGCACCCTGAGCCTCCTTCCAGACCAGTGGAGGAAGGCGGGCTCAGTGAGCTGTGAGGCCAGTCTGAATGGACAGACCCCTGTCACTCAAAGCCTGGACCCTGACCGCTGCTCAGAGTAGAGCTTCAGCAACACTTCCTGTCTGGAAATGATGCTTCTTTTTCTTTGTTACAGATCTTGATGAAGCTACAAATCTTCTCTGTTCAGCTGTTTCTGCAAGTGTCACATTTCTCTACTCAGTGTTTTAATGTGCATGTTGCTTTCTAATACTGATCTTCATTATATTCTGCTTTATGTTCTTTACTTTTCAAATGAAACTGAATGTTTTTAGTTTCACTCCAAGAGAAACTATGCATACATTTAAAATGTGACTTGAACATTGAACCATCATTAAATCAAAGTGTTGATTATAATGAGTCTGTGTCTTTGTATTTCTTTCATAATATATTCATTATGAAAAATACCTTCTTATCATCACAATATCATCATACCTGATATTATACTATAACTTATAGTATAGGAGATGGTCGTTTTTCTATCATCTTGTGACATTTGAGTGTGAACTCATATTGAATTTTAAAATCTTCATTAATCAATTGGAAAGATTAATTATCTTTTGGGTTGTCGTATTATTTTATATTGTGTTAGTGGAGATTATGTCAATAATGTGTTGCTGTCTGTGGTTGTTCTCTAACAAGAGTTTAAACTGTAAATGGAAGAGTGTCTTTCAGTTTGTTTCACTTTTATTTCGGTTCATTGTGGTTCTGCTTGATGACTCTTGTGTGTCAGAGTCAAAGTGTTGTGTTCACTCCACCAGTTATCCTCATCACAGTCTCTTTACCAACCCTCTGCAGCTGCAGCAGGACGTTTTCAGTTCAGTCAAACTGAAGGAGGTTTTTGTACGACTCTAAATCACTGTGTGAACGCATCATCACCATGATAACCAAGACAGTAGTAATCTCCAACATCTTCAGCCTGAACACCTGTGATGGTCAGAGTGTAACTAGAACCAGATCTTCTGCCACTGAATCGAGATGGAGTTCCTGAGTTTAGAGTTGATGCATCGTATATAAGAAGTTTGGGAGCTTGTCCAGGTTTCTGAAGGGACCAACTGAGATCAGCACCAATGTTTGAACTCCCTGTGGCGCTGATGGACACCGTCTCTCCAAGACTAAC
Source organism: Pampus argenteus (assembly GCA_036937835.1). NCBI lineage: Eukaryota > Metazoa > Chordata > Actinopteri > Scombriformes > Stromateidae > Pampus > Pampus argenteus. The sequence goes on from CM072873.1 coordinate 16,522,846, forward strand.
ATACTTGGATTTGTCAGTCTGAGTCAGGAGATTGTTGGCAGAAGACTCTGAAATGAGAAAATTAAAAATCTTGAGAAGAAATATTACATAGCCAATAGAGAAGTAGTTCAGATTATAATAGAAGAGAAAAAAGAAAACAATGAAAAATAAAAGTAAAAGGGAGAGAACAGACTGGATTTGAACCAAACATTTTCACAATCTCTCACCCTGAGTCAGAAAACACAACATGACAAGCAGAGTTATTGGCAACATCATCCTGATGCAGTTTTCAGTGTGAGCGCATGAAAACAGTTCAGACTCTCTGTGACATAAGAACTTAAACTCTGAGGAGCAGTGATGCATAAAAGTCATGCAAAATATATTAAAGAAGGCAAATACACACCTGTTCTTGTGAAACAGAAAGAGCAGAGGTGAGGAGGAGTGAGAGATCATCAAAACTGAGGATCACTTTGAATTTATTTAACAAACTTGGACCTCATCCTCTTTTTATGTTACAAATATTCTCTGTTTTTTACTTTTTTATATCCTAATATGACTTTATGCTCATTAATAGATGTGTGGCGCCCTCTGCTGATAATTTGGAGAAATTTTAACTCAGTATGACACAACATTTGATTGATTTTTAATTCTTTCATTGCTTTCGTGATATTTTAATTCAGTCTCATCATCCAGATCCAGGTGTTGCATCATGATAACAGGAAGACTGATATAAAGGCAGCAGCAGAACAGCTGGGATGTAAACCATCTTACCTCCATGTATTTAGTTCAGGCCTCCTCAACTCTTTAGGTGACCTTCACATCTACCTGATCTTTCCCTCCACACTTCACCACAACATCAACACATGTTTGTTGTGTAGTTCAGCATCAAGGTGTGAGTGTGTTTAATAACAGTGATGTTAATGACTGATTTGCTAATAAAGTTGATACTGACAAATAATATGATGAGGTGTGTTTGTATGTTGGTGTGATCAGGGGCGCAACTACCTCCTTTCTGAGGGATATGCAGACACATTACAGGTGCCCCCCCCCCCCCCCCCCCCCCCTTCAATGTTTACGTGTATACATCTTATTTATTCATGGACTTATAAAATATTAGACTTTTATTACAGACTTTTGTTTTATGTATTACAGCAGGTGATCAGCTCAATAAAACACAAAAAATAATGTATAACAATGTAATAACATAAATAAGTCCATTTTACGCACTGCATTGTTACGTTACACTGCATTTATCGCACTGCATTTTACGCACTGCACTGTTACATTTCACTGCATTTTGCGCACTGCATTGTTACGTTACACTGCATTTTACGCACTGCATTGTTACGTTACACTGCATTTATCGCACTGCATTTTACGCACTGCACTGTTACATTTCACTGCATTTTGCGCACTGCATTGTTACGTTACACTGCATTTATCGCACTGCATTTTACGCACTGCACTGTTACATTTCACTGCATTTTGCGCACTGCATTGTTACGCACTGCATTGTTACGTTACACTGCATTTATTGCACTGCATTGTTACGTTACACTGCATTTATTGCACTGCATTTTACGCACTGCATTGTTACGTTACACTGCATTTATTGCACTGCATTTTACGCACTGCACTGTTACGTTTCACTGCATTTATTGCACTGGATTGTTACTTTCACTGCATTTGTTGCACTGCATTGTTTCGCTTCACTGCATTTGTTGTACTGCATTGACTCACTGCGCTGCACTGTTACACTGCACTGATCACCTACAGCAGGGGCGCAACTACCTCCTTTCTGAGGGATATGCAGACACATTACAGGTGCCCCCCCCCCTTCAATGTTTACGTGTATACATCTTATTTATTCATGGACTTATAAAATATTAGACTTTTATTACAGACTTTTGTTTTATGTATTACAGCAGGTGATCAGCTCAATAAAACACAAAAAATAATGTATAACAATGTAATAACATAAATAAGTCCTCTACCTACCACTAAATTGTTACATGTCGTGCCCTGGGTCAGGCGATCATTGCTCATACTTGAACGAAGGTATGTTTTGATAAGCTTCAGCTTACTGAAGGATCTTTCTGCAGATGCAACCGTCAGAGGCATGGTCAGGAATACTCTAAGGGCTATTGTCAAATTTGGGAACACCAAATCAAGATTCTCCTGTATGAGGAAATTCAACTTCTCAAGAGCCTTGTAACCCTTCAGTAGACGGCTTGCTGGGTACATTTCTTGAATGATATCTCTGGAAACATCACAGGTAGTCAGGGCATATCTGGTAACTGATTCCTCCAGCTCAGCTTGTGTCATGTGCTCCATTTTAGTGATGAATTTAAATTTCTCAGACACAAGCTGAATATTGGAAAACCTGTCAGACAACTCTTGCAGGACTGTGTCGACAATAACATTGAAAACCATGCACCTAAAGTGCCTCTCTGGTTCCTTTTTATGATGACCAGTGCTGGAATTATCATCATCATTAACTTACATGCAGGTAGGTAGGAACCAAAAACAAAATAAGTAGGAACTTATATTAAACATCAACTGACACAGAGGCAGTTATATCAATAATATCTCATTGGAAACGAATCTAAAACGTCACTAAATGAAACCATATTCCTGACATCTAAATAAAGTGAAGTTTTGAAAGAATGAAGAACGTGTATCAAGTCCTTCCTCCCACAGTTGGACCTGTCGTTTTGCTAGTAGCTTTGCTATCCTGAATATTTACAAGCCTCCTCTTGATACACTGACATAACTTAACCACTGTCTTTCAACCACCTCGAAAAGCTTTTTTTCATCCCCTCAAAACCTTTCTCCTTCTCCCTCTTCCGTTTTCTGCTTTGTGCTCTGGACAGCTTTTTTTCTGCCTCTCCATCTTTAGCTGTGACAACGCGATTCAAATGAATGGAAAAAAAACCGCGCCAGCGCGTGCCCGGAGGGGCGCGCACTGGAACGCTTATAGTGTGTGTGTGTGTGTGTGTGTGTGTGTGTGTGTGTGTGGGAGAGGAGGAGAGGAGAGGTGAGGGAGCGAAGGGGCGCCTAATTAGTGACATGCCCCTCTGTTATTGATCATATCATTTACACATACACAAACAGCTGTTAAATACAGAAAATGCCGACTCGAAATTATTGTTCCCCCATCGCTTTGGCGCCCCCTCTAACGCGGCGCCCCTATGCGCCGCATATAGTGCATACCCACTTTTTGCGCCACTGACTGTAGGAATAGCCAACAATATCAAAAATATAGGAATTCAACACCGCCATAGCAAACACAAGGTGGACCACGATACAGTCAATGAAAACTCGTTTTTAAGCAGCAAACACACTTTAAGTTCTCCCATAAACATTAGGCCCATATTCAATTTTTTTTTTTTTATTAGGGCTACCAGGCGTATACCAAAGCAGCTCCGTGTGTACGAGCCCGTTTGTCAGCATGTGAGGCTGTAAAAGTCACGGTCTTACATACCTCGACCATTAAACAGGACATTTAACCATCGTGGCAGCTCGTGGACAACAAGTGAATGCGACGGAAACAGGCGCGTGCGGAGTGTTTTCATTTCACGCGAAACGCACGAGTGAACCGCATACAGCAGGACGAAAGGTGACTGCGCCGGACTGACACCTGTTTAAAAAAAAATAAAATAACCAACGAGCTGTTTCTATTTCATCCTTCTCCCGCGGCTGTGTCCGACCTAACTCGCCCTGTGAGGACAGTGGCGGCTTTTCAAAGGACAAGGTGAAGTTGCCGTTTTCCTCCGCCGCGTCTCTCCGTGTGCCGGATGACTCGGTTGTGAGCCGCAAACAGAGAAGAGGGGAGGGCTGGTTGTAGCATCACAGAGGAGGGAGTTGTAAAGACTCGACCAATCAGGAGACTTGATACGATCACTGATTTCACTATGTTGAGTACAATTGGTGATTCTCAATTAAACGTGTTTAAATTTTGAAAGTTCTACTGTAATTTTTTTAAGGAAATTATTTGCAAAAATGGGTTCCCAAAATTAAAGATTGCACTGTCTAACAAAATTGTGTTTGTTTTTTTTGTCCCTGTGTAGTGTTATTTATTTATTTTATTTATATCTAAAAAAGTATCTTGCTGTCATTCTCAGATTTTTGCATTTGTGACCAGGACACTGGTATTTTAGTATTGGCCCATTTCCAATGGGAAAACGGGAGAATTTGTATATTTTCATTCACATAAAGTGAGAAAAAAACAACAACATAAGAATCACGGGATGCGATGATGGGAGACTATATTTGGGGACTGGGGCTCAGTGGCTGTATTGTATACTTTTGTATATTTTTATGATAAACACATTGTTTTTTTTGTAACTCTACGTGAATGAATTGGAAATATCTCAATTTCAAAATATCATTGCCTAGGTCACAAAAACAAAGTTTGAGAAGGAAATACTAGACATTTTCTATACTTCTTAGCCATAAGGAAATAACAAAACCGGTGTTACATAGTGTTATTACTTCCGTGAAGCCAGAGCCAGGTCAACTCACTGGAGGGCCTCGGAGCAAAAATATCCTTGAGCCCTGTTCACCCAGTCAATAATAATCCAGGGGACACCTCTAACCTGCATTAACTGATTGTTTGGCCACTTGGGGGCAGCAGGCACGAATATATCTTCACCTTTTAAGTTGATAAATCAAACAGTTGCCTATTTACTCATCCGTTAAATATGGAGCAACATTATCATTCATTTGGAGTCATGTTTCTGTCCACCTTATGAGTGTAAGTCCAATATTTACTCTCTTTTAGCTCTGTTTTTTTGTTTCTGTTTGCTCAGGGAAATATCAGGCAGTTAGCTGCTGAATGTTCTTAAAACAATACAAATATGAAGATGTAAGCAATTTCTACTCTATTACATTAGGGGAAAAAAGTGAAAGAAAAGAGAGGTTACATGTATTTTCATTTGTTTTGTGTGTGTGTGTGTTGAGCTCTCAGGGCCACTGTAGAAACAAATGTATTACTAATAATCATGGTATAAAAAATAAGACTATATAGTTCAAGAAACACATAACCTAAAAAGGAAAAAAAAATTTTTTTTAAGTGCTGAACAGGTTGTACTAAAGCAGAACTGGGTGAATAAGGAACTGAAATTCAAATCAATCCTACGGAAAATATCATCTTACAGTATGAAATCTGTTTGTGAATGAATTCTTTATGAAGCAGAACAAGTGCTAAGTGAAATAACTGAGTTAATGAATAACTTATCAAGCTCTTACTGAGCACTCGGTCCAAAATATTATTTTTCAAGACTTAACAAATCTTACAAAGTTTAAATCATTCAGAAACCTCATGACAACAGGCTGATAGTATTGAGAATGAGGTTGTGGTCTAACAGTGGGATTCTCAGTGGAGTGCTGCAGCCAAAATCAATCCAGTGAGCATATTTCCAATAAATATGAAAAGGTAGCACATCTCAAGTTTTACCGTCAGTGTAAAATGACAACAGGATGTGGGTAACAGCAGATGTAAATGTGTTGATTTCAATATATCCTGTTGTGAACTGAAGAAAAAACAGTGAGTCTTGAAGCCCTGAGAAGCACGTGGTTCTGCACATACCAGATATTACATTTTATACTTCATACAAACCTTTAAACTCTACTCCAGCCACCCATTCAGCAAACTTATACAAACATAAATATTTTACTAGTGATACTAGTTTCTTTAGTACTAATAGGAGGAGTGATCAATTTAAATGTGCCACACAGTAAGTATGAAACTAGTAAAGTTAAGAATAATAGGAATTAAAGGGGTAGTTTGGAGTTTTATGGGTAGGCTACTTAATTGACTTCCTCTTTCCGACAGCATTGTTGCATTGCATTGCTGCACTGCATTGCTGCACTGCACTGCACTGCTGCACTGCACTGCTGCACTGTACAGCACTGCTGCACTGTACTGCACTGCTGCACTGCACTGCTGCACTGTACAGCACTGCTGCACTGTACTGCACTGCTGCACTGCTTTGACGTTTTTTGTTTCGCTGCACTGTTACGTTTCACTGCATTCTACGCACTGCATTGTCACGTTACACTGCATTTATCGGACTGCATTTAACACACCGCAATGTTACGTTTCACTGCATTTAACACACTGCACTGTTACGCTTCACTGCATTTTACGCACTGCATTGTTACGTTACACTGCATTTTACACACTGCACTGTTACGCTTCACTGCATTTTACGCACTGCATTGTTACGTTACACTGCATTTTACACACTGCACTGTTACATTTCACTGCATTTTGCGCACAGCATTGTTACGTTACACTGCATTTTACGCACTGCACTGTTACGTTTCACTGCATTTTACGCACTGCATTGTTACGTTACACTGCATTTATTGCACTGCATTGTTACGTTACACTGCATTTGTTGCACTGCATTGTTACATTACACTGCATTTATCGCACTGCATTTTACGCACTGCACTGTTACATTTCACTGCATTTTGCGGACTGCATTGTTACGTTTCACTGCATTTAACACACTGCACTGTTACGCTTCACTGCATTTTACGCACTGCATTGTTAAGTTACACTACATTTATTGCACTGCATTGTTACGTCACACTGCATTTATTGCACTGCATTTTACGCACTGCATTGTTACGTTACACTGCATTTATTGCACTGCATTTTACGCACTGCACTGTTACGTTTCACTGCATTTAACACACTGCACTGTTACGCTTCACTGCATTTTACGCACTGCATTGTTACGTTACACTGCATTTTACGCACTGCATTGTTACGTTACACTGCATTTATCGCACTGCATTTAACACACCGCAATGTTACGTTTCACTGCATTTAACACACTGCACTGTTACGCTTCACTGCATTTTACGCACTGCATTGTTACGTTACACTGCATTTTACACACTGCACTGTTACGCTTCACTGCATTTTACGCACTGCATTGTTACGTTACACTGCATTTTACACACTGCACTGTTACATTTCACTGCATTTTGCGCACAGCATTGTTACGTTACACTGCATTTTACGCACTGCACTGTTACGTTTCACTGCATTTTACGCACTGCATTGTTACGTTACACTGCATTTATTGCACTGCATTTTACGCACTGCACTGTTACGTTTCACTGCATTTTACACACTGCACTGTTACGCTTCACTGCATTTTACGCACTGCATTGTTACGTTACACTGCATTTTACACACTGCACTGTTACATTTCACTGCATTTTGCGCACAGCATTGTTACATTACACTGCATTTTACGCACTGCACTGTTACGTTTCACTGCATTTTACGCACTGCATTGTTACGTTACACTGCATTTTACACACTGCACTGTTACATTTCACTGCATTTTGCGCACAGCATTGTTACGTTACACTGCATTTTACGCACTGCACTGTTACGTTTCACTGCATTTTACGCACTGCATTGTTACGTTACACTGCATTTATTGCACTGCATTTTACGCACTGCACTGTTACGTTTCACTGCATTTTACACACTGCACTGTTACGCTTCACTGCATTTTACGCACTGCATTGTTACGTTACACTGCATTTTACACACTGCACTGTTACATTTCACTGCATTTTGCGCACAGCATTGTTACGTTACACTGCATTTTACGCACTGCACTGTTACGTTTCACTGCATTTTACGCACTGCATTGTTACGTTACACTGCATTTATTGCACTGCATTGTTACGTTACACTGCATTTGTTGCACTGCATTGTTACGTTACACTGCATTTATCGCACTGCATTTTACGCACTGCACTGTTACATTTCACTGCATTTTGCGGACTGCATTGTTACGTTTCACTGCATTTAACACACTGCACTGTTACGCTTCACTGCATTTTACGCACTGCATTGTTACGTTACACTACATTTATTGCACTGCATTGTTACGTCACACTGCATTTATTGCACTGCATTTTACGCACTGCATTGTTACGTTACACTGCATTTATTGCACTGCATTTTACGCACTGCACAATTACGTTTCACTGCATTTAACACACTGCACTGTTACGCTTCACTGCATTTTACGCACTGCATTGTTACGTTACACTGCATTTTACGCACTGCATTGTTACGTTACACTGCATTTTACGCACTGCATTGTTACGTTACACTGCATTTATCGCACTGCATTTTACGCACTGCACTGTTACATTTCACTGCATTTTGCGCACTGCATTGTTACGTTACACTGCATTTTACGCACTGCATTGTTACGTTACACTGCATTTATTGCACTGCATTGTTACGTTACACTGCATTTATTGCACTGCATTTTACGCACTGCATTGTTACGTTACACTGCATTTATTGCACTGCATTGTTACGTTACACTGCATTTGTTGCACTGCATTGTTACGTTACACTGCATTTATTGCACTGCATTTTACGCACTGCATTGTTACGTTACACTGCATTTATTGCACTGCATTGTTACGTTACACTGCATTTGTTGCACTGCATTGTTACGTTACACTGCATTTATCGCACTGCATTTTACGCACTGCACTGTTACATTTCACTGCATTTTGCGGACTGCATTGTTACGTTTCACTGCATTTTACGCACTGCACTGTTACATTTCACTGCATTTTGCGGACTGCATTGTTACGTTTCACTGCATTTAACACACTGCACTGTTACGCTTCACTGCATTTTACGCACTGCATTGTTACGTTACACTACATTTATTGCACTGCATTGTTACGTCACACTGCATTTATTGCACTGCATTTTACGCACTGCATTGTTACGTTACACTGCATTTATTGCACTGCATTTTACGCACTGCACTATTACGTTTCACTGCATTTAACACACTGCACTGTTACGCTTCACTGCATTTTACGCACTGCATTGTTACGTTACACTGCATTTTACGCACTGCATTGTTACGTTACACTGCATTTATCGCACTGCATTTTACGCACTGCACTGTTACATTTCACTGCATTTTGCGCACTGCATTGTTACGTTACACTGCATTTTACGCACTGCATTGTTACGTTACACTGCATTTATCGCACTGCATTTTACGCACTGCACTGTTACATTTCACTGCATTTTGCGCACTGCATTGTTACGTTACACTGCATTTATCGCACTGCATTTTACGCACTGCACTGTTACATTTCACTGCATTTTGCGCACTGCATTGTTACGCACTGCATTGTTACGTTACACTGCATTTATTGCACTGCATTGTTACGTTACACTGCATTTATTGCACTGCATTTTACGCACTGCATTGTTACGTTACACTGCATTTATTGCACTGCATTTTACGCACTGCACTGTTACGTTTCACTGCATTTATTGCACTGGATTGTTACTTTCACTGCATTTGTTGCACTGCATTGTTTCGCTTCACTGCATTTGTTGTACTGCATTGACTCACTGCGCTGCACTGTTACACTGCACTGATCACCTACAGCAGGGGCGCAACTACCTCCTTTCTGAGGGATATGCAGACACATTACAGGTGCCCCCCCCCTTCAATGTTTACGTGTATACATCTTATTTATTCATGGACTTATAAAATATTAGACTTTTATTACAGACTTTTGTTTTATGTATTACAGCAGGTGATCAGCTCAATAAAACACAAAAAATAATGTATAACAATGTAATAACATAAATAAGTCCTCTACCTACCACTAAATTGTTACATGTCGTGCCCTGGGTCAGGCGATCATTGCTCATACTTGAACGAAGGTATGTTTTGATAAGCTTCAGCTTACTGAAGGATCTTTCTGCAGATGCAACCGTCAGAGGCATGGTCAGGAATACTCTAAGGGCTATTGTCAAATTTGGGAACACCAAATCAAGATTCTCCTGTATGAGGAAATTCAACTTCTCAAGAGCCTTGTAACCCTTCAGTAGACGGCTTGCTGGGTACATTTCTTGAATGATATCTCTGGAAACATCACAGGTAGTCAGGGCATATCTGGTAACTGATTCCTCCAGCTCAGCTTGTGTCATGTGCTCCATTTTAGTGATGAATTTAAATTTCTCAGACACAAGCTGAATATTGGAAAACCTGTCAGACAACTCTTGCAGGACTGTGTCGACAATAACATTGAAAACCATGCACCTAAAGTGCCTCTCTGGTTCCTTTTTATGATGACCAGTGCTGGAATTATCATCATCATTAACTTACATGCAGGTAGGTAGGAACCAAAAACAAAATAAGTAGGAACTTATATTAAACATCAACTGACACAGAGGCAGTTATATCAATAATATCTCATTGGAAACGAATCTAAAACGTCACTAAATGAAACCATATTCCTGACATCTAAATAAAGTGAAGTTTTGAAAGAATGAAGAACGTGTATCAAGTCCTTCCTCCCACAGTTGGACCTGTCGTTTTGCTAGTAGCTTTGCTATCCTGAATATTTACAAGCCTCCTCTTGATACACTGACATAACTTAACCACTGTCTTTCAACCACCTCGAAAAGCTTTTTTTCATCCCCTCAAAACCTTTCTCCTTCTCCCTCTTCCGTTTTCTGCTTTGTGCTCTGGACAGCTTTTTTTCTGCCTCTCCATCTTTAGCTGTGACAACGCGATTCAAATGAATGGAAAAAAAACCGCGCCAGCGCGTGCCCGGAGGGGCGCGCACTGGAACGCTTATAGTGTGTGTGTGTGTGTGTGTGTGTGTGTGTGTGTGTGTGGGAGAGGAGGAGAGGAGAGGTGAGGGAGCGAAGGGGCGCCTAATTAGTGACATGCCCCTCTGTTATTGATCATATCATTTACACATACACAAACAGCTGTTAAATACAGAAAATGCCGACTCGAAATTATTGTTCCCCCATCGCTTTGGCGCCCCCTCTAACGCGGCGCCCCTATGCGCCGCATATAGTGCATACCCACTTTTTGCGCCACTGGGTGTGATGGAAATTCAAAACGTCAAATGTTTAAATCTTCTACTGACACTCATCTCTGTGGAGACTGAACATATTGTGATGTGAATAATATGAAAAATATTTATTTTACTAGTTTTGTTTCATAGTGCAGGTCAGGAGAAGAAAACCTGGACTTTCATCAAGGTGAAGGTCATTTATTACATATGTGATTAGTTCATTTTCACAACTTTACTGCTGACGATGAATGTAAAGAGAACAACATGATGTTATTAGTGGTCAAAGTTTTGCTTGTAAACTTGAATGAAACTGAAATGTATTATTTGATAATATATTAATGAGAATCAGTTTTGTGTGCTTGGTGAGGTTACTGTCAGCTCTGTGTTCAGTGGTTTGTGTCAGAGTCTCTTCCTCTTCAGCAGCTGCAGTCGGTTCCTGCTGTAACAGCTCAGTATCTCTGCAGTCTGACTGAGGGAGGTTTTTGTACGACTACAAATCACTGTGTGAACACCCGAGCACTGTTTATTTCGTGGTAACTCTGACAGTAGTAAACTGCTGCATCTTCAGTCTGAACTCCACTGATGGTCAAAGTGAAGTCAGAGCTGCTTCCACTGCCACTAAACCGAGCTGGTGTTCCTGATTCAAGTGTGCTCACAAGTCTTATTAGGAGCTTTGGAGGCTGTCCAGTTTTCTGTTGATACCAGAACATGAAATTGTTGTTGTAGACAGCTCTGCTGGTTTTACAGGTCAGAGTGACAGTGGATCCTGGAGTAGATGTCACTACTGGAGGTTGAGTCACAGTCACCTGACCGCTGCATCCTGCACACAAAAACAAATCCTTTATTTATCAGCAGAAATAAATGAGAGAAAAGGCAGCACATCATGTTTGAAATGTTGCTGAGTGAATGAACCTGTAAAACAGCAGCAGGCCAGCGTCCAGATGAGGATGGTGATGAGAGTCATGGTGGTTGTGGTTTCTGCTGTGTTGACTGACAGATCTGAGTCCTGCAGTGTTGAACTCACAGGACTATAAACCTTCTCAGTTCACTGGAGGATCAGCTGACGATGCAAAGCCTCCTCTCTATGGAAATGATTTCTGTGCTCTCAACAGACTGAAGGCAACGTGGGACACAAAATCAGGAGAAATACAGCTTGGATTTACACCATCTATGATCTTAATGGAATGAAAAATAATATCATTTTAAATTAATTTAACAAACTTGGACCTCATCCTCTTTTTATGTTACAAATATTCTTATTTTTACTTTTTTATATCCTAATATGACTTTCTGCTCATTAACAGATGTGTTGCGCCCTCTGCTGGTAATTTGGTGAAATTTTAACTCAGTATGACACAACATTTGATTGATTTTTAATTCTTTCATTGTTTTCATGATATTTTAATTCAGTCTCATCATCCAGATCCAGGTGTTGCAATCATGATAACAGGAAGACTGATATAAAGGCAGCAGCAGAACAGCTGGGATGTAAACCATCTTACCTCCATGTATTTAGTTCAGGCCTCCTCAACTCTTTAGGTGACCTTCACATCTACCTGATCTTTCCCTCCACACTTCACCACAACATCAACACATGTTTGTTGTGTAGTTCAGCATCAAGGTGTGAGTGTGTTTAATAACAGTGATGTTAATGACTGATTTGCTAATAAAGCTGATACTGACAAATAATATGATGAGGTGTGTTTGTATGTTGGTGTGATGGAAATTCAAAACGTCAAATGTTTAAATCTTCTACTGACACTCATCTCTGTGGAGACTGAACATATTGTGATGTGAATAATATGAAAAAATATTTATTTTACTAGTTTTGTTTCATAGTGCAGGTCAGGAGAAGAAAACCTGGACTTTCATCAAGGTGAAGGTCATTTATTAAATATGTGATTATTTCATTTTCACAACTTTACTGCTGACGATGAATGTAAAGAGAACAACATGATGTTATTAGTGGTCAAAGTTTTGCTTGTAAACTTGAATCAAACTGAAATGTATTATTTGACAATATATTAATGAGAATCAGTTTTGTGTGCTTGGTGAGGTTACTGTCAGCTCTGTGTTCAGTGGTTTGTGTCAGAGTCTCTTCCTCTTCAGCAGCTGCAGTCGGTTCCTGCTGTAACAGCTCAGTGTCTCTGCAGTCTGACTGAGGGAGGTTTTTGTACGACTACAAATCACTGTGTGAACACATCAGCACTGTTTATATAGTGGCGACTCTGACAGTAGTAAACTGCTGCATCTTCAGTCTGAACTCCACTGATGGTCAAAGTGAAGTCAGAGCTGCGTCCACTGCCACTAAACCGAGCTGGTGTTCCTGATTCAAGTATGCTCACAAATGCTATTAGGAGCTTTGGAGGCTGTCCAGTTTTCTGATGATACCAGAACATGTAATCGTTGTTGAGTACAGCTTGGCTGGTTTTACAGGTCAGAGTGACAGTGGATCCTGGAGTAAATGTCACCTCTGGAGGTTGAGTCACAGTCACCTGACCGCTGCATCCTGCACACAAAAACAAATCCTTCATTTATCAGCAGAAATAAATGAGAGAAAAGGCAGCACATCATGTTTGAAATGTTGCTGAGTGAATGAACCTGTAAAACAGCAGCAGGCCAGCGTCCAGATGAGGATGGTGATGAGAGTCATGGTGGTTGTGGTTTCTGCTGTGTTGACTGACAGATCTGAGTCCTGCAGTGTTGAACTCACAGGACTATAAACCTTCTCAGTTCACTGGAGGATCAGCTGACGATGCAAAGCCTCCTCTCTATGGAAATGATTTCTGTGCTCTCAACAGACTGAAGGCAACGTGGGACACAAAATCAGGAGAAATACAGCTTGGATTTACACCATCTATGATCTTAATGGAATGAAAAATAATATTTATACAAGTGAAGTTGAGGATTTAAGGATAAGTTTGTGTCCACTGTGGTTGGTTTGATATGTCTGTTTGTCTGCTGTAAATTACTTACATGAATTACTGAAGAAAAAACTCTTTAATTTGATTTAAACTATCATTATTAAAAACCAATGAGTTAATTTAACCATGTATTAACTAATTTAAAATTATGTAAAAGTAAAATAACTCTGTTACAAGGAGACTGTAACTGTTTCTCCGTCAGGTGTAGAAAAGTACAGTAAAATGTGTGTTATAATCTTCATTTAGACAACAATTTCAATACACATAATTAGATAAGCTGTGTAGATTAAACAAAGTCATCAAATTTAATAAAGTTTACTTTGTTATGATAAAAAGCAGAGTTTTTTCAGTGGATAGATGCTTGTTCACAGTGCAGGAGGTTTTTGTACGGCCACTTAATGAGTTTGTATCACTGTGGTGGACTTTTGGTGGAGGAACCAAACTCATCGTTGACTGTAAGTACCAGAGATTTTTATTTTCTACAACATGAAGCATTTATAAAATGTATTATATTTTGAATGAGAATTTGATCAAGTTCAGTGTTAAAAGTTGTTGATAATTTTAGTTATTTATCAAAAAAGACTGATCTCACAATCTGAGAAGAAACTTTACAAAAATCAAAATTCATTCAGTATTGCAGATAATATCATTTATAGAAACAAACAAACAAACAAAATTTTTTTAATATTCTATTTTCATGATAAATTTGAATTATTAATCATATTTTAACTGTCTAATCGTAACATTTGATTGTATAAAAGTGTAAACTTCAAAACATAAGATCAGTACTGTATATTTTTTTACTTAATTTATTTATGTTAATCCGTTGAACCATTTTTATATTTAAAATGTTATTGTAGATAATATGATTTGATCAGTTAATGCAGCTCAGCTTTGTGTTCACGGTTCATTTATTTCACATGTAGCTGAAAAGGAAGTGAAAGAGACAGATGACAAAGGTTTTAACTGTTTCCACATGAGTGTTTCACATATGAAGATGGCATCAATAATTATTATTAATGAACCTTTTTCACTGCATTTAAGTCGTGTGTCTGACGGTCAGAGTCTCAGTCTATGAGTGTCATAGCAGAACAAGTTGTAAAGTTTTGTGTCTTTATCTTTCCTCCCCCTCTCTCTCTCTCTCCTCCAGTGGGTGTGGTGCAACCCACCCTGACCGTCCTCCCCCCCTCCAGAGAGGAGCTGCAGCAGGGCAGGGCCACACTGGTGTGTCTGGCCAGCGGGGGCTTCCCCTCAGCCTGGAGGCTGGACTGGAAGGTGGGGGGCAGCAGCAGCTCCTCAGGGGTGTCACACAGCGCGGAGGTCCTGGGGAGTGACGGCCACTACAGCAGGAGCAGCACCCTGAGCCTCCTTCCAGACCAGTGGAGGAAGGCGGGCTCAGTGAGCTGTGAGGCCAGTCTGAGTGGACAGACCCCTGTCACTCAAAGCCTGGACCCTGACCGCTGCTCAGAGTAGAGCTTCAGCAACACTTCCTGTCTGGAAATGATGCTTCTTTTTCTTTGTTACACATCTTGATGAAGCTACAGATCTTCTCTGTTCAGCTGTTTCTGCAAGTGTCACATTTCTCTACTCAGTGTTTTAATGTGCATGTTGCTTTCTAATACTGATCTTCATTATATTCTGCTTTATGTTCATTACTTTTCAAATGAAACTGAATGTTTTTAGTTTCACTCCAAGAGAAACTATGCATACATTTAAAATGTGACTTGAACATTGAACCATCATTAAATCAAAGTGTTGATTATAATGAGTCTGTGTCTTTGTATTTCTTTGATAATTTATTCATTATGAAAAATACCTTCTTAATCATCACAATATCATCATACCTGATATTATACTAAACCTAATAGTATAGGAGATGGTCGTTTTTTATCATCTTGAGACATTTGAGTATGAACATATTGAATTTTAAAATCTTCAATAATAAATCAGAAATATTAATTATCTTTTGGGTTGTCGTTGTATTATTTTATATTGTGTTAGTGGAGATTATGTCAATAATGTGTTGCTGTCTGTGGTTGTTCTCTAACAAGAGTTTAAACTGTAAATGGAAGAGTGTCTTTCAGTTTGTGTCACTTTTATTTCGGTTCATTGTGGTTCTGCTTGATGACTCTTGTGTGTCAGAGTCAGAGTGTTGTGTTCACTCCACCAGTTATCCTCATCACAGTCTCTTTACCAACCCTCTGCAGCTGCAGCAGGACGTTTTCAGTTCAGTCAAACTGAAGGAGGTTTTTGTACGACTCTAAATCACTGTGTGAACGCTCCACCATGATCACCAAGACAGTAGTAATCTCCAACATCTTCAGCCTGAACACCTGTGATGGTCAGAGTGTAACTAGAACCAGATCTACTGCCACTGAATCGAGATGGAGTTCCTGAGTTTAGAGTTGATGCATCGTATATAAGAAGTTTGGGAGCTTGTCCAGGTTTCTGAAGGTACCAACTGAGATCAGCACCAATGTTTGAACTCCCTGTGGCGCTGATGGACACCGTCTCTCCAAGACTAACATACTTGGATTTGTCAGTCTGAGTCAGGAAATTGTTGGCAGAAGACTCTGAAATGAGAAAATTAAAAATCTTGAGAAGAAATATTACATAGCCAATAGAGAAGTAGTTCCGATTATAATAGAAGAGAAAAATGAAAAAATGAAAAGTAAAAGTAAAAGGGAGAGAACAGACTGGATTTGAACCAAATATTTTCACAATCTCTCACCCTGAATCAGAAAACCCGACATGACAAGCAGAGTTATTGGCAACATCATCCTGATGCAGTTTTCAGTGTGAGCGCATGAAAACAGTTCAGACTCTCTGTGACATAAGAACTTAAACTCTGAGGAGCAGTGATGCATAAAAGTCATGCAAAATATATTAAAGAAGGCAAATACACACCTGTTCTTGTGAAACAGAAAGAGCAGAGGTGAGGAGGAGTGAGAGATCATCAAAACTGAAGATAACTTTAAATTTATTTAACAAACTTGGACCTCATCCTCTTTTTATGTTACAAATATTCTCTTTTTTTTTTAACTTTTTTATATCCTAATATGACTTTATGCTCATTAACAGATGTGTGGCGCCCTCTGCTGGCAATTTGGTGAAATTTTAACTCAGTATGACACAACATTTGATTGATTTTTAATTCTTTCATTGTTTTCATGATATTGTAATTCAGTCTCATCATCCAGATCCAGGTGTTGCATCATGATAACAGGAAGACTGATATAAAGGCAGCAGCAGAACAGCTGGGATGTAAACCATCTTACCTCCATGTATTTAGTTCAGGCCTCCTCAACTCTTTAGGTGACCTTCACATCTACCTGATCTTTCCCTCCACACTTCACCACAACATCAACACATGTTTGTTGTGTAGTTCAGCATCAAGATGTGAGTGTGTTTAATAACAGTGATGTTAATGACTGATTTGCTAATAAAGCTGATACTGACAAATAATATGATGAGGTGTGTTTGTATGTTGGTGTGATGGAAATTCAAAACTTCAAATGTTTGAATCTTCTACTGACACTCATCTCTGTGGAGACTGAACAAATTGTGATGTGAATAATCTGCAAATATTTATTTTACTAGTTTTGTTTCATAGTGCAGGTCAGGAGAAGAAAACCTGGACTTTCATCAAGGTGAAGGTCATTTATTAAATATGTGATTAGTTCATTTTCAGAACTGCTGACGATGAATGTAAAGAGAACAACATGATGTTATTAGTGGTCAAAGTTTTGCTTGTAAACTTGAATCAAACTGAAATATATTATTTGACAATATATTAATGAGAATCAGTTTTGTGTGCTTGGTGAGGTTACTGTCAGCTCTGTGTTCAGTGGTTTGTGTCAGAGTCTCTTCCTCTTCAGCAGCTGCAGTCGGTTCCTGCTGTAACAGCTCAGTGTCTCTGCAGTCTGACTGAGGGAGGTTTTTGTACGACTACAAATCACTGTGTGAACACCCAAGCACTGTTTATAATGTGGACACTCTGACAGTAGTAAACTGCTGCATCTTCAGTCTGAACTCCACTGATGGTCAAAGTGAAGTCAGAGCTGCTTCCACTGCCACTAAACCGAGCTGGTGTTCCTGATTCAAGTGTGCTCACATATCTTATTAGGAGCTTTGGAGGCTGTCCAGTTTTCTGTTGATACCAGAACATGTAATTGTTTTTGTAGACAGCTCTGCTGGTTTTACAGGTCAGAGTGACAGTGGATCCTGGAGTAGATGTCACCTCTGGAGGTTGAGTCACAGTCACCTGACCGCTGCATCCTGCAGACAAAAACAAATCCTTCATTTATCAGCAGAAATAAATGAGAGAAAAGGCAGCACATCATGTTTGAAATGTTGCTGAGTGAATGAACCTGTAAAACAGCAGCAGGCCAGCGTCCAGATGAGGATGGTGATGAGAGTCATGGTGGTTGTGGTTTCTGCTGTGGTGACTGACAGATCTGAGTCCTGCAGTGTTGAACTCACAGGACTATAAACCTTCTCAGTTCACTGGAGGATCAGCTGACGATGCAAAGCCTCCTCTCTATGGAAATGATTTCTGTGCTCTCAACAGACTGAAGGCAACGTGGGACACAAAATCAGGAGAAATACAGCTTGGATTTACACCATCTATGATCTTAATGGAATGAAAAATAATATTTATACAAGTGAAGTTGACGATTTAAGGATACGTTTGTGTCCACTTTTGATATGTCTGTCTGCCTGTAAATTACTAAAAAAAACATCATGTTCATTTCAGCATGTATTAACTAATACGACATAGTGGAAGTAAAATGTAATTGTTTCTCTGTCTGGTGTTGAAACGTAAAGGATGTTATAATCTCCATTTAGACAACAATTTCAATGTATATCCTTAAAGAAGCTTTGTAGATTCAATTTGGTTTACTTTCTAACCATAAAAAGCAGAGTTTTTCTGTGAGTAGATGTTCACAGTGCAGGAGTTTTTTTTTTTTTTACAGCCACTTGAGTTTATATCACTGTGGGTAATTGTTGGTGGAAAAACCAAACTCATGTTGACTCGTTGGGTATAAGTACCAGATGTACTGTATTGACATGTGTTTTTCATTCATCATCATTGTGCCTTTTTTTAAATCGTATTTAACTCGTGTGTCTGACGGTCAGAGTCTCAGTCTATGAGTGTCATAGCAGAACAAGCTGTAAAGTTTTGTGTCTTTATCTTCTCTCCCCCTCTCCTCCCCCTCTCTATTTCCTCCAGACCTAAATGGCTCTTTTTGAACTTTAAATCTGACTGCATGAAAACAGTTCAGACTTGCTGTGAACATTCATAAGTGAAAAAACTGGGGGAGCAGTGATGCATAAATCTAATGCAAAACACGCTTTGGCACACCTGTCCCTGTGAAACTGAGAGGACATGATGAGGTGGTGCAGGCTACAGCTCCCTGTGGACTGACTGAGCAGTCATGGAAACTCTTGACTTTCTGTTCCACATCTTTGCAAATTTCCCTTAAGCCCCCCTGAATTCATAAATAGATACAGGGTGCCCTCTGCTGACAGTCCAGGTTCATAGCAAGCAAATTTCATGGCACTCTTCCACTAGTAGTTGTCAACAGATTTAAAGCTAAATATTTCAACCTTCTTGTGGCGCTAAAGGTAAGTCAGGGATCACAGTATCCTCTGGTGATCTTAATGTGCATCATTTCAACTTAATTTTTGTTGATATATATATATATATTCAGTTTGGTGTTTGTGTTTGTTTTTTACATTAAGTAGCTGAAAGTCTGTTGCTGAAAAGCTGTGTACTTTGATTAAAAGCTCCAAACAGCTACTAAATGGTGAGATTCTTTCATTTATTACTGACTCAAAATCTTTAAAACTTTTCACACAGTCGACAACCAACCAACACACTCCTGATCACAGCAGTTTGTTGTTGTTTATTGTTAATTGTATAGTGTAAATATGTATATTGTGTAAACAAACTTTTCATCACAAAACAAGGTAAGATTTCTATAAAATATATGAATTGAATATAGATGTATTTCAATTAAATTTTCTGTGTATATGAATAAACTATATGAATAGTTTACTTTTTTTATAACATTAACTTTTTTTTAGTGTTTTTAAGTGAGTCAATTATTGAGGACTGAAGGCTTAAGTCACTGAATGTCTTTTTTTCTTTGAAAGCGAAGCAAACGTTGTCACAGTTTGGTCCATAATTGTTGCTGTTGTTTTGACTGTGTGATGAGATTTGAAAATGCATGCTGAGAAATTGCAAAAAAATAAAAAAATAATATAAATTATATATATATATATATATATATATATATATATATATATATACATATATATATATATACATATATATACATATATATATATATATATACATATATATATATATATAAACTGTTTACATTCAGTTCACAATATGTCTAATCATCAACAATGGGCCTAATGTTTGTTCCTTTGCTTGGTTGGTTTATTGGTGATATGAACAATAAAACAGTTCTGTATGATGGCTCTGGTGTGCAAAACACCTGTTTGAGAGATGTTTTTTTTTTTTTTTTTACATGTTTTGTTGTATTATGGGTTTTTGTTGTTTTTGTCCAATGACCTAAATAGTTCTTGCTAAACTTTAACATTCATTTTCGCAGTAACGAACTGTGAATGTCTTTAAATAATCACATTGAAATAAGTTTTAAATTGATTTCAGCAGCCAATTAATCTTTAGATGTAGACCTACATGTGGGCATGTCAGTATTGATTTAAAGGCAGCCTTGAATAAATATATGAACCATTTTCAATCTGCAGCGCAAACCGTTTTCTATTCACCTGCCGCAGACAGTGAACGTTACTCCGCGGAGCTCTGTGATTGGTCAGCGGGCGTCCGTCAAGCCCCTCCCCCACTGTCACCGCAGCTCGGCGGACTCAGCAGGCGTTTTGGAGCGAATTAACAAAGGTTAGTACAAGTAACTCCCTGTTTTAACATAAATCCCCTGAACCGGGAGTACGTGTAACATTTCCTGCGTTTTCTGTGTGTGTGTATTTTTTTGGCCACAGGCTCAGTTTGGCCCGCAGAAATGAGTCAGTATAAAGAGCGCTTCGTGACTCTGCTCCACGAGAAGAACTTCGTGACAGATCAGTTGGCGACGCTGGAACAAAAAACGGGAGTGAAGAGAGAGTATATCGCCTTGGGTATGTTAACGGCTCGATGGGAAAGAAAAAGAGGTCACTGTTTTAAACGTTTAAACCATGTCTGACTGCTTTCAACACGCTGGAGAGGAGATAGAAAACTGAATTTGTTTGGGGGCTTTAAACGTCTCATCCAAACCAAACCTCAAAGTTTCAGTTACAAAACATCGTCGACGTTTTGTTATTTGAGCTGATGTGAAAGTTTGTCACTTTAAAACTGTTGCTGGTCAGACTGTTGAGGACTCGCCTGGTTTCATATCCTGTGACACTGTTGCCTCATTTTATTGCCTTTAATCAGGCTTGGAAAGCAAAGTTCATCCATGTCAGACCTTTATGCTGCATTACAAGACTGGAGTTATGATACTTAATCCTATTTACACCATGCTTTATTAACCAAACATTTCCCACACTGCCCTGCCTTCATCATGGTGGTGTGTTAAATAATCCGGATTGAAATTATAATGATGAATAAACTTTAAATGTGGAGTTTGAGCACAATGTAACAACACAACAAAATCAACTTGGATCAGTTAAGGTAAAAATATATATATATATATATTCATCATGCAACAATCAAGAATGTGTTTGTCAGAGATTTAGGGAAATTTCTGCTCCGGAGGCAGGATTAGATTAAAACATGGACACTTTAAGGCCAAAATGAGGAATTAGACTCGGTGCTGTAGTTGTAGACTTTAACTGGATTATACTTGTTCTCATAGAACAGGATTTATTTTTAAAAAACAATTGGAAATTTAGTTGATGGATGTGCAAACTGTCTTTGAAGTGAGTTAGTAAATAAAAACATGTTTTGTATTAAAGAATAGATATTCAACATATTGACCCAGTTACGATGAAAGACTGTATTTGCATGAGAATATTCTTTAAACGGATGATGATGATGATGATGATGATATCTAAGATGATTTATTGGTAAAAAAAACCCACCAGAAGCAACCTCTCACTGGTCTGGTAAAAACAATCCTGATCATGAAAGCAAAATAAACAAAAAATATGTGGTGAATAAAGCATGGTGTAGAAGAAACATTGTGTGTGTGACGTGTTTAAAATCTGACGGACTAGCAGTGACGTCTAGCGCTTTTAGTTATTGATTAATCTGACAACTATTTTCTCTATTATTGGTCTGTTTTCCAAAACCCGAGATGATGACCTCAAAAAATCCCAAATACCTTTTTATACCGACCGACACTCGACAACACAAACAAATTCAGTTCACTGCCAAAGCAAAACAATTTAGACTCACTTATCAAAATAGGCACATTTGTTAAATAGCTGGCACCTAATCAACTAATTGCTGCAACTCTAAGCTAGTCTGCACCTTGCTGGAATTGATATATAATCGTCCGCACGCACGGCTATTTTTAACATTTTGCTGTTGAATGAATTATCTTTAGATAGTCCAGGGCCACCGACAGCTGATCCCAGGGGTATTTTTATCACATCCTGAAATATCCAGAGCAAGGCGGTGATGGAAGGAGGTTCTAGGATGACTGACCGGTTATTCAACTAGGGGCTGCTCTCAGTTAGCTTTTAGAAGTTGTGTTATGACAGTACTTTGTCGTCCGTTTGCACAGTACGAGTCAATAAAGGCCTGACACCTCAGGCTATGAAGTCTACATTTTATTCCACAGTGCCACTTATCTACAGGATACATGTTGGCCACAGTGACCTACATCCAGCCCCACTGTCTTTACACAAAATTGATCGAAATAGATGTTTTGGTCACAACCTAACACGAGTATATTTTACACAATATAACACGAGGACCATTTTAAAGGTCACAGAAGATGGACATTTCTGTATTATGAAATGTTTTTGTCTGTATTTCTGTGTCACTTGATGAGCTGAAAAGTTTATTACTCAGTTAGATTGTGAACAGAAAAAACCCGGCAACAATTTTGAGAATAAATAGTTTGTGTATATTTTTAGGGCAACTGTTGTAACCTGAAGATGTTTGTGTTTGTGGGGACTGTTGGTCAGATACATCAGATAAACTTTGACTCTGTGATGGAAACAACAAACAAAACACTTGATTTTAATTAAGAGAATAGTTTGGGAGATTATTGGACAGTGAAAATAGGTTTTAGTTGCAGCCTTTTTCAAAACCACACTGATAAATATCTATCGTATCTGCACTGCAGTTTCCTGGTTCGTATCAGCTGACATTTCCTACAATTACTAACTCACTCTAAAGTATCATTGAATAAAAAGAGGTCAGATCCCCCATCACTTCTGTGCCAATTAATAAATTAATAAAGTGCTCACATGATAAGAACATGTCTGTTTAACAGATTTAGTTAGTGTCCATTCAACACATTTCCTTGTTTTTACAACCACCAAACTGGCTTGTAAAACAAATACTGAAGATTGTAATGCAAATATTACCTGACATTTAGCAGAGGGTAGAACCACACAGAGCAGACAGATTATACATGTCCCCTCCTGCTTTTAGATGTGTGTTGTTAGCATGTTAGTGAGTCACATGTTTGGCTTGTTATAAACTGGACCGTATTTGTTAAGCAAAACTGGATTTGCTGCTAAATTACAACTCCTGTAATGAGTTATTTCAGCCCCATATTACAGGATTACACAACCGTTTAAAGGCTTTTCTACTCTTATTTCCTGTTTGTCCGAGAGAAAGATGCATGTTTTTATTTAATAAGTCTATACTGTGGCGCCCTATTGCTTCAGGGCGCACTATTTCAAACAGTTCTCTATTAGAGAAATAAACAAATGAGGTGTAAAAAGCAGGCAATGATTAAAACATTATCAAAGGTTTTAGTGCTTCGGGTTCCTGTGTGACTTCATTATGTTTGTGGCATTTATGGCAGTCGAGGCTGATTTTTAACAGTTGACCTTTGCATACATGTTAATGTTCATGTGGCATCATCGTGCTTATACAGCTGCCCGAGGGTTAGACGAAACCTACACACAAGTTCTGGAAAAGTTCTGGAAATTTGAAATTCACTATGTACTGAAGAAGATGGAAAACTAGCATATAATGTTTAGGAAAAAAAAGAAAAAAAAAAACCCATGCATTTTGAATGGATGGAGCTGGATGCATAGCAGTCAGTGTATTTACTGTGATGTCAGCGAACCAGCTGTTGTTTAAGTCTAAGAGGGATCAGGCAATGCAGCCACGTCGCTGTCGTTAGGAATAAGAAGCATTCAGCTCAGTTTACACACAGCTGATTGTCCTTGCATATGTGAAACAATAAAACATGATACATATTTGGCATCACATTGCACCTCAAAACCACATACATGTTATATGAAACATCATGTTTGCATTTAAATTGAGGTGTCTGTCAAGAAATATGAAATGGATGTACACAAATTCAATGTCGGCATCCATTAAAACTGCTTCGTAGGCTGCCCTTCAGTACACACGCTACAAATTGTATTTTGAAAGTTATAGAAAAACCAGCGGTATTTGTGGAATCTTTCACTCGGTTGACGCTTATAGGCCAAAGTGATTCACATGAGTGTGCGAGATTTGAGGCATGTTCATAAGTCAACTCCACCAGCAACTGGATCTGAGTGTCAGTGTTTGACTTGCGTGCTCCTCCTTATCCTGATACCCTGCTAACCTCACGCCCTGCTATCAAATAAATGAATTTGGCCTGACAATAGCAGTGTTTGTCAAGTAAATGGATGTCGTCAGCTTTCTCTTCCTTGTCCCACCTTCTGCTCTCACCTCAGTGCTCATTTTCTTCTCTTCTCCCTCTGCAGGTGCTCTGAGTTTTGTCGGACTGTATCTGCTGTTTGGATATGGAGCCTCGCTGCTCTGCAACCTGATTGGCTTTGTCTATCCAGCATATTTCTCGTATGTATCTACTTGTGTTCAGTGTGTTTAACATGTCTAAATAATGGTGCATTTCTTTTTAATTTATGCTTGTAGTGTTAAAAAAAACAACAGTTTTGTTCTTTCGCAGCAGATATTTTTGTTTTGCATAACAGTAAGAGCACAGGTGTATCTAATGACAATAATTATGGCTCTGTTCAGTCTGTCAACATGCACAATAACAGAGCTTGAGGACTGACACGTGGAATGCAGCCAGTTAATTACTAAATGTCAAAAAACAAACAAACTGGCTTTTCCTGCTAAGGCATGTCAGGATATGTCTTCAGTGTTACAACTGGGAAAGGATCTCTTTAATCTTCTTTATGAAAATGTTGGAAAGCCTTTTTTTTGATATATGATGATATATTGGAAACTTGCACATTGATTCCTTTTAAACACAGAAAGAAACAACATAATATACCTCTAAAGTTCAGTTCAGGTGGTGATTTTAATCTCTCTGTACTGTTTTATGCCGTGTCCTCCTGTTCATTCAGCATTAAGGCCATTGAGAGCAACAGTAAGGAGGATGACACACAGTGGCTGACCTACTGGGTTGTCTATGGACTCTTCAGCATCGTTGAGGCCTTCTCCGACATCTTCCTCTTCTGGTTCCCCTTTTACTATGCTAGCAAGGTACTTGAACCTTTAGCTTTGCAGAGTGTATTTTGTATAAATTATATTTTATTTGTTTGTGTTTAACTTTTTAACCTTGCTTGTTTGTATGGACATGCTAACCAAACTTAGTCTGCTCTCACTGTGAAACTGTATATTGTAGTTTTCCAATAGTACACTCTTGTGGACAATTTGTGTAATCTCAAAATAAGGACGACATGCAAAAATCAATCTGCTAAGCAAGGTTAGAATTATAATGTATGGAAGGTTTTGTTTGCTGTTGCGTGTTTACACTGGAAAAGTGATTAAATTAAGTATACTCAAAGAAGTCAGTATATATACTAACAAGGCCTGACTTTTCAGGGAACTATTGATGGACATTATTGTCCCACAAAGGAAATAAAGCTGCTCACAGTTTCAAAATAGTATAATAAACTGCTAACGGTGATGAGACAACTACAGCAATATATTGGAGAAAAATAGTTATGATAATAAGTATTGTCAGTATTATACAGGATATTTAACAAATGACACAAAACAAAAGACAACCAGACCTTCACAACCAGTAAGCCACTTGAGACAAGAAGGTTTGCACCATATGTGCCTGACATGGACTCTGCTTTCTGACACACATCCAGGTGTAAAGGAAAGGTGCAGAAGTTCTCATAATTCAAAAACAAGATGCCGTCTTCTGTCTTAAAATCTATTCAACCAACCATTTCTATATGGCTTAAGGATATTATGTATTTTCTAAAAAAAAACAAAAAACTATTGTAACAGTATGTTAAGGAATATGTGGTAGTAAAATATGTAAATATAATAGTAAAAAAGAGGCAAAGATTAACTGTAATATGTTGGGTTTTCAGAATAACCAGGTTAAGATAAGTTTTTTAGCTTTTTTACCATTATGCCCACTGTTGCATAACAGGTCTGTTCATTCACCCTTACTTACCCATAATCCCTTATTGCACAGTATGAGGCATTGTTTGTTAAGACCATGTCTCCAGGATTAAGTTCAAATCAAACCATTTTGACCAAGGCACGCATGACGATCATGACAATTAGGCTGAAACGCATACAATAGCGACAAACATTTGTGTCTTTTTTTTTAAGCATAATGTCTAAGACCTGTCTTCTTCTGCTCTCCCGCCAGTGTTTGTTCCTGATCTGGTGCATGGCTCCGGTGACATGGAACGGCTCTGAAATTTTGTACAAGCGTGTGATCCGGCCATTTTTCTTGAAGCACGAGTCTGCCATGGACAATGCGGTCAGAGATCTTAGTGCCAAGGCTAAGAACATGACTAAGGCCGTCACGGCGGAGGGTGAGACAAGCACAGTACACATGCATGTACAGCCACATCTACATACTGGTACTATATGACAACAACAGGCAAATCTTCTCTTTTTCATCCCATAGTTGTTAATCTGGGCCTCAACCATGACAAGGACCAGTAAGAAGCACAGAAAGGCCTTGTGTGTGTGTGTGTGTGTTTTCTGGAGGAATGACTGAGTGAATGAGTGAGTGTATGTGTGTGTTTGTTGTTTGGCTTTTGGCTTAGTGAACTGAAGATTAAAACTCCTGAAACTAAATAAAAGCTCATTTGATCACCTGCATCAGTTTACTGCCATCGGTACTGCCAAGACAATCGGAGGAACTGTGAGCTATTTATGTGATCTTATTTTCTTTTTTTTTTGTTTGCCGTGTGACAGTATGAATGGAAAGAAATGTGTTGATAGCAAAAATTATGATGTGTACTTACAGGTTTTGGCAACACTGGAGGTGTCAATAATATTCAGGTGCACGTTTAATTGAGCCATTTGTGACAGAAAACAGACGGGTGACACTACAGTTTTAAAAGTAAAGTTGTATGTATCCATAAACAGCATATTCTAACTTTATTAATCAAAAATGGAGCTTTTTACATGTTAAGCGTCTTAAGCCTTATTCTCACAAGCAGATAATTTAAAGTCTGAGCTATAGGGAACGTTCTCACTCTGTACGGTTTAACTGGACGACTTCTGCCTTTTGATATGTCTTAAATCATCATCTCTTACTGATGAAACAATAAAACTGGAACCGTGATGAAACTGTAGTACTGAGTTGTGTCTTGCTTTGAACTTTCAGATGTACTTCTGCTTCTTCTCGGGCTCTCTTTCCAAGTAGCGTCATTCCTTACAAAGTGGGAAATTGGATTTTATTTGGTCCAAATTACAATGTTCATGCGCCAGTGGTTTCTGTAATTGTATTTCATAGCAGTGGCGAGTGGAGGAAATTGTATTTTTGGATCTGTAACCTCTACGGATTTAGTTTTAGTTAAATTTGTAGCACCAGTTTTTCTTTTTTTCTTTTTAATGTACTTTATCTGCAGTAATTGTAAATGGTGCCCAAATATCTCACTATATCAGTAAATTTGAATTAAATTAGCTTTTTGTTAAACACCTCTGAGCTCAAGAACATTAGCTCAAAATTAAAGCTTTTGCTACCAGTTTTACAGATTTTGCAGCTGTAGTTTCTTTTTTTAATTAATTTCTCAATTTAATATTCTCATATTTGTTATTTGCTACATCAGGAAACATTTGTGTTTTGTTTGCAGGGAAAATACTAACGCCATGCACAAGTTCCCTCCCCATCCTACGTATCCACTTGATCTTTTGACCTGTCATCCTCAAGTACTAAACCAGTATTCAGACAGCCAAACCACCCACACTTTAATTTGTGTTTGGCTCTGTGTTCACGCTCGAGGGGCTCTGAATGGGAGACCCTTTGTGTTAGTGCGCTGGATGTAATTCATGGGAAATGGTGGACTGAGCCTGTTATGGTGGCCACACACTGCCACGGGGAGAGGAAGGCACCCATCTGGAAATGTCTGCTGTGAAGATGCGTCTGCTGGGTGTTTGTTATGCATCCCTTCAACCACCGGTGGCCAACGGGTTATTGATTTAACAGAAATTGGACACAGAAAACAATTATTGCATTGCGTTGCTGTGAGGTTTGTTCAAAGGTCTTGAATTGAGCGAGGGGCCTGAAACGGCTTAGGAGAGAAGAAGATGAGAAGGGGACAAAGAAGGAAGAGAGTGAAATGTGTGATGGCACAACATTTTTCAGCTGTCCTTTATAAATTTATTATTTTTACAAGGTGCTTTTTAGCCACACTGGCTACATATTTACTGTCATGTTTATGTAATTTGGTACATTTGACATTTAGGGGTCCTAGAGAATAAATCACTGATTTGAATGATCATCTGACTTTTCCCCCCATTGCCACCAGCTGGTTGGCATTTTCAGTTTGTAGTGACATGTCTTGTCAACTATTGGATGGCTAACATTTGGATTGATCGGCATGACATTTTGTAAAAGTATTCGTGTTTTCCAGATGATGAATCCTAATGACTGTAATTGCTTTTTTAATATTTTAACTTTTCCTTTGCGCCATTATTGGGGAACTATTTAATTTGATCTATGTCTAAATGTAATGACACTACCAAAGTAACACGGCTGTAAACTCGAGTCTTGTTTTGAGTCGTGATTCTTCCGAGTCTCTGCTTCCCTTTTCATCCTAGTCCAAGTTGACTTTCCATCTGCATGTGTTTGCATAATCTTTTCTCCTGCCTGACTCTGCATTATGCTGCTCCTCCCTGATCTCCTGCTCATTATCCCCCTGACTAAAACAAATCAATGCTACTTGTAATCACCATGTCTGTTTGTCTGACCGTCACTGCCCAGTTTATTGCCAACTCCTTGAAGTTCCTCTTCTCACCGACAGAGGGAGACAAACACACGGCTGTCTGGTTGGTGAGTCATACACTGAGACTGTCACGTACAGACAAACACAGCTCCAAACAAGGCCTGCTTTGATTTGGCCAGATGCCTTAAATAGCACCAGGGCTCGGCTCAATCACACTTGGTGATATAAAGAGAAATTAATGAAATCAGATGTCTGCCGGTATTGGCTGACAATGAATTTGGGCTGTTATACTTCCTGGTGTATCGACCCTGTGATATCTTTCCTCCTCTCCACCCACTGTGTGTTGTTATGCTCTATTATGTATGTATGTATGTATGTACGGTACAGTATGTAGCCGTACATGTTTACTGCTGTAATACTGGCCCCAGGCTCTCTCCATAGTGCTGAAACACAGTCGCTGTCCGTGGTGCTGATTCTGGTTCAGTCAAGCAGAGATTGTTGGTGTAAATTAAAATTGACTTCACACATGACATTATTTATAACACAAAGAGTTTTAAACGTTTTTATCGTCTCATCAGACTTGTTTTTTAACATCTGATTGATATGGATTTAGTGCAATCTTTGCATCTGCATTCTGCTAAATGATCTCTCTCTCTTTTTTTCTTCTTTTTTTTTGTCTATAGCATAACACTCCCACTGCCCTGTTCATCTAGTAACTGCTACATACTTGACTATGGCTGTAAAATTAGGCTACTTCATTGTGTTTTGTTACTCAGGGGCATCAATAGATTTATATTTGTTTTTAACCTGCAGCTTTCTTAAATATTCCAAATGGTATATGATTGAATTGGGGCTTTAACTCATGAATGTTTGGATTTTACTGGCCTGTGTAGTTTCTTATTATTAATGTCTTTGGGTCCAGTTGGTCAAATTCCCACATTCATCCAGGGCATGAAAGGAAATTTATTTCAGAGGAAGTGTGTTTAAAATAGCCTATGTTGCTGGCATCGAATCACTAGGAAGTGTATAAACTGAAAGAAAATCCAAGTGTGGACAGAAAAGGGAGAGGGCATAGCACCTCCCACGTCCTATCTGCGAGAGAGAGCGAGAGAAAGAGAGAAAGAGAGAGGGAGAGAGAGGGAGTCTGCTGTGTTGGTGTTGGAAATCGGACGACATGAGCTCTACATGAACCGCGTAAAATGTTTTAAGACGCTTTCGGCGTTTGTCTTTCATCCGTCTAAACCAAGGACAAGCCTGAAGCGGAGCTGCACTTCACGACCAGGTATGAAGATGCTGCTCATCCCCGCATCTTACATGGAGGTTAGATGTTGGTATTCAGTGGCGTAACCGCGGTCCTTCTGCCTGGCTGGCTGCTGCGCGCACACGATCCCCCGCTGTTCACGTCCAATACTGGGAGACAAATCTCATTTTCTGTATGTATCTTGGTTGTTGCTGTTGATTTCAATGCGTCGCCTTCTTCTTCTTCTATCGCGACTCGCATTTGTGTTTGATAAACCTGGGTCGGGTGGATTGTATGTAGCCTATGCTCGCACAGCCATATTGGCAGTCAGCAGGAGAAAGAGAGAGAGGGCAGAGATATGAGGGTGTCGGGGATTTTCATATTGCTTTGAGGAGTAAAGGAGGGGGGAGGAGGAGGAGGGAGGGAGAGAAGGAGGGAGGGGGGTGCGCTGCGACTGCGAAATGATGGCACCGCTGCGAGATGGCGATCCTCTGGTATTTATGAATGAACCAAGCAGAGTAGGGTGGTCCTGTAATGGCGTTGCGCACCAATCTGCGGATCGACGCCAAACCCTCCTGCCACCCTTTCCTGACTACAGCCGAGGCGGAGACGCGCGTCAACATCAAACTATACACTAACACTGACGCCAGCGTGACGCATAAAGCCCGATTTCTGAGGCAAATGTCATGGTTAATCCTCCATCTGGATCTCTGTTTCTCCTCCTATGCATGATGTGGTGGGTTATTTTTTTTGTGGCCATCATGACATGCAAAAAGAGTTGTGAATCATTTAGGCCCTATGTGTGTGCATATGTATGTGACTCAACTTCCTGTATTCCTATATTGAACACTGCCAGTTATGGGTGTGTGTGTGTGTGTGTGTGTGTGTGTGTGTGTGTGTGTGTGTGTGTGTGTGTGTGTGGGTTGCAGGGCTTGAGAGAAAAGAGGAGAGATGGACGGCAGTAAATCCTGCTGCAATTAAGCTTTAGAGTGTGTGTCTGTGGAGTAGCAGAGATCCAGATTGTATTAAAGTGTGCATGTGTTGGTCGAGCAGGAGGTGAGGGGGGTATGTGGAAGTGTGGGGGAGTACGGGTGTCCTTCCTGCCTGCCTGCCTGCCTGCCCGTCCGTTTGTTTGTCTGTTTGTGTTGAATGGCCACAGCGTGGTTGCATAAGAACACTTCTCTCTGCTGATGCAGAACAAAGAAACGACTCAATAGATGGTAACAAGGAAAACACAGAGACAGAGGATGATGCTGGTGAAGGTGAAGATGTTTCTGATGATGCTGATGAACACAGATGTGAATTGATGATGATTTTTACAGGTTTTTTTTAGATAATGGCAAGCAAAAGCAAGTCAAGGCTGTGCACACCTTACGCCACATCAAGGTCAGGGCGGTCAGGTGAAAGATGTGAATTATTTTGAGGACATCTTTTCTGTCTGGACAGGCTGGGAGGACACGGAGGCCCCAGTTTGTTTTTTAGTTGTTTTTTTTTTACAATTATTATGAGGTCAAATTTGGCTCTCAGAGATGTCAAAATGTGCAAAATTCATAATTGGGTGCAGTTTCTGAGATGCTGTTTATTACTACGGACTTACATGCATGCATATATATATGATCAAAGAGGCTATTATTGCAGTGGCAACAGCAAGTAAAAATCTATCCAATGTTGCTTTTCATTGTTTGATTTCTGCCACCGTCTTGAAATTATGGACCACTATAAATAATAATATATTTGTAACAAAATGAAAGTTGACAAAATTCTTTACAAAAACGTAACTTAAAACGGTAAGAAAATAATCAAGTGATCAGTGAAAAGTCAAGTAGAGAATCACAAGATCAAAATGATGAAAAATGACCAACATATCAACCATTTGTAATTTTAAACAATCGTCAGTTATCTTTAAATCAGTTGTAAGTCATAAGAAAAACTGTGAGAATATTTAAAGTATTTTGTGGTTTGAGATGAAGAAAAGTTAGTTTCTAAAAAACAAAAAAAAAACATCTTATAAGTTGCATCATGAGAGCATCACGGACAGCCTGGAGCGGGATTCCCTTGTTGTCTCTGCTTTTAACCGTCTGTTGTTATCAGACATGGATCAACTGGCATTATTTAAAAAAAATATAAATAAATAAAAGCTGTGCCTGGATGATCTCGCCTGTAGAAACCAATGGAGTTGATCCAAAACTACCAACCCTGTTTCCATCTGTCACTGCAAGCGGGCTTCTGCATCTCAATCCACCCGTCTGTAATTAGTGCTTCGCTCAGGTTTGTGGCCCACATAGCGTCTAAGAATAGGTTTTCTTGAGCAAAAAAAAAAAATTAGATATATTATGCAAGCCTGAAGCATAAACACCAGGATTGGAAACTGACATTTCCAATCCTGGTGTTTATAGCCAGGTGCCTCTGTTTTTCCCAGATTGTCAGGCTGTGGTATTAGCAGGGTCTTACAGAGATGACAGACGGAGCAACGCAGGGTCCCCCAGGTCAAGCTAATACTCAGTACTACTAATACACACTCAAAGACTAATTACATGGACATCTTACATCCAGCCCTGTGTAAAAACCACTTCATTTAATCAGCATGGTAATAGTTACTGCACACATGTCCTATATATACACACTTTTGATATATTATCAAATTATTTCTGCTTATTTTCATATAAACATTAATTTAATGATGCTCTTATCATCTTGCCTTGTGGCCACTTTTTAAGTATCGTCTCTATGAGCAACAACAAGCAACTTAAGAGTGCTCCTGTATATTTTTGGTCTTTGTTTGTGTAGAAGTTTTGACATTGCCACATATCTCCCGGCACTATTTTGCACCAGTTTAGCACAGATTAGGCTTGCCTTAAATCACCTAGTGAGAAAATTAAAGAATCTCAAATGTTTCATTACTTTTTCCAAAATTTGTTGAACCCAAACTTCAGATATATTGTAGGCCTGACATGGTTAAAGATCTATAGATCAGGAGACAAATTGCTACAACCCTTAGCTTTTTGAAATACCGTCAAAAACAAATCTAAATGTTGTTCATCCTGGCAAAAAAACAACAAAAAGAAACTTTTGCATATTAAGTTTTTCTTATAGTTGCAGAAAATTGGAAATTGTGAAACTCTGAGGATATCAACAGGTTGATAAAAGAAAATTTAAAGTTTAGTTCAGTAAATACATGTCTAAAAGTATTTTATGAACAGTTTATGCTACTGATTTATTTACATTACATTGCCAGTGTTTTATACTCTATATCTGCATTGTGCTGGCTAAGGCGAATAGAAGAAGAAAAGCTTTTTTTCCTGCAAGGTCACCAGTCTGAGCTTGGAAAGTGCGAACACAACGCTTGGTTCTTCTTCTTTGCCATCACTGTGGTGCCCTTGAGCGAGGCTCTCAACTCTGTTTCTGTGACCAGTAGGTCAGATTGTTCTTACTGGGCAGCTACCCCACAGCAATCTTTAGTTTCTTAACAGTCGTGATCATCCAGGGCAACTTGCACACAGCTTAGGGTGTTCTCACAAAGAAGTGCTTCGAGGAAATGTATTCCTAAATTTAATCTTAACTATTTGTGTGTCTGGCTTTTGCTGATATTCCCCCTGCTACAGTGTTGGTGTCCGTGTGTGCTGAGTCAAAGGGTTGTGTGTGCAGTATCAGAGGGCTTCGGCGTGCATCAGGAGCTGCATGTTGTCTTATAGGGAGACTGCTGGTAACTTAAGTCCTGGGAATTGGGTCAATGCAGAGCAGGCCAGCAGCACAGAGGAGGTTAAGCTCAATGATTAGCCACTAAGCCAAGACCACAGTGCTGCAATCTCTTGTACAGTCTAAGACATGTCGGGTGGTGTATATTCAATCACAGTATAGATTGACACAGATGCACACACCCATAGTCTCACACACACACACATCTTCAAACTACACAAGCATGGAACAGGTATTGGCAAAAAATGTGTTTGCAAACTGCACTGTACAAAGTCTTATTTTTCAGGGATTTTGATACCTTAAAAGCTGCTTTTAGTGCGTTGTTTTGTTTTCACAGCCTGCAACTTTACTATTTTGCTCTCAGCGCTCTCATTAGTATTCATTCCACACTGGGCAGGCAGCTGTTTTCATCAATAAGCTCTGATAAACCAACTGTAGGCTACATACACCCTGAATCACACAGCAGACAGACAAGGATAATGATTAGCTGGTGAACACAGTGGAGCATTCGGCAGCTGAAGACACAGATAGTGATGACCAAAACAACGCTAAAACAACCACGTGGTCAGAAACACACAACTTCACATGCATGTTAACGCTGCTCTTTAACTGCATGTAAACTACAGTAAAATTAAAGGCAGAAACATAGATTCAGCTCAGATGGATATGAAAGGCGTTTCCTTTCTTTGCATCACTAACCTCCAACAGGCAAATCTAAAAATATTATCTGTTCTTTTTGAATAAAGAAAACAGGGTTACTATTCATAAATCTTAAATTAACTACAAAAGAGATTATCAACGACTTTATGTCCCATTTCCTGTTTTGTTAGCAGGTGCGAACGATGTGAAGCAGCAGCGTGACTGAATGTGTGAGACTGAGTCAAAGATTTGTAAATTGGACCTCTACATAATGAAAAACGCCCGAGTCTAAAAACTGCTCTCGCTCTGCCTCATGAAAAACGCAGATTCATTCCTCTGGTAAAAAACACACACATATTCACACAAACTGCAGCCACAGAAACTTCACACATTGTGATGTATGTGTGTGTGTGTGCTTACAAGAGCATCACTGAGCCAATATTTCACAATATTTCAGAAAAAAACAACAACCATACACCCAAAATCTGTTGATCCTGTAAAACCCTCGTCTCCAAATAGCCGTGTATCTGCAGCATTCCAGTATCCGCGGCTTAATTAAAACCCTTTTTCCACAAGATACCATGGGACCGCTTTGTGGGTGTCTATTTAATCACGCTCTTGATCTGTTGAATGGCATTGTGTTTGATGTTGGTTAATGTGCTTCCTTTGTGCTGCTGCGTAAGTGGCTCTCTTGAGGGAAATTATGTGCATATTTTCGCTAAAGGTGACATTTCCTTGCTTGCTCTGTGAAATAAACGAGTGGAGAAAGCTGCGTTGCATCTATTTCCTGACTGAGAGGAGTGGAGGCCTGTTTGGTCTGTGCCAAAGCTATCAACTAATGGAGTTTGGCTGCACTGCCACAAATGCATTTATAGTATACCATTAATTCATTAAGCAACTGCAGTCCTCTCATTTCAAATAAAACAAGAGAAGAGGAGGAAACGGAGAGAGGCAGCTTTCATTTGGGAGGAGTGTCATTAATCTCAGAGGCCTGGTGTCAAGGACAAATGGTGAAGGAACGGAAGTACAGTGTGTGTGTGTGTGTGTCACTGTGAGGCTGCACCTGTGTGTGCAGCTATAGCTGCTGACAGAGGGAGGGAGACGGCTAATTTTAGTTCAGGTGAAAGAAAGGAGGGAGCGGCGGGGTTTGATGAGCAGGATCGTTGTCACGGATCTGAATTCCCCATCCAACAAAAAAAAAAACAACAGGCACCGAGGCAGCATGACAGACTGACAGGGCCCAGACAGACGAGCCCCATCGATCAAAACCACAGTGGCCTTAGTTTATTGATCAAACAGCATGGAGACCTGGGGAGTGAGAGAGTACAAAGAGACGGAAGAAACAGCGAGAGGGAATTCAGGGAGCAGGTCAAAGAAAAACATTTTCGAGATGCAGAAATTGACACTGACTGCAAAAACAGTATTTTTTTTTAGCATATCCGTATCACAGTATCAGCTTTGAAACACAACACTGGTTTTAATACAATATTATTTCTATTCCAGATAGGTCTGTTGTCGAATTGTTATTCCTTTCTGTTTTTCATCACAACTGTAGTAGTGTAGCATACATTCGGTTTTTAGATGCTTTTCCTCTGAAAACGATGCTGATGCGAGCAGTGAGAGTGAACCAGAAAAGTTGGAAGCTGAAAAACCAAAACAAATGAGCTGACACTAAAACGCTCCATGTTTCTCTGGGTTCGTCTCTATGACTGACCTTTTTTCACAATCACATAGTCATCATCACTACAACACGATCGGTATGTCTCAGTCTGGTGTGGCTTTTACGCGTACGTGTCCTTGACTTTGTGTGTGTTTATCTCATTCTGACATAAAGCTGATGAAGCAGAAATCACAGACCAGACCTGATTACAGTCAAACATTTAAGGCAATGCGGATGAGCAATGTTGCTTGCAACAGTTTTGTCTCACGGGGATGTTTTTCATCAAAGCTAACAGTAATGATACGTTTTGCAGCCTTAAAAACTCACCCTGTAATTCCTGCTTTGATTGTCTTGAAGCTTAAGCATTTATCTCAAAATTTAAGGTTCAATCACACTGGAAATTCACATTTATAGGCAACATTTAGACAGATTCTTCACCGTGTCCTCCACTATTTTAAAAAAAATACAGCATGTGTCATCACCCAGAGGCACCAGAGAGCCATTAAACAAGATTTTCTGCTTTACCAGTAAAGTAAAACATTCTGCAGGCATATGAGCAGAAGACACAGAGGCGTACCTGTAAATTAAACTGGTTGTGTGTTCAGCATGGATATAAAACAATCTTATATGTCACCCAGACTTACAGCTATAGATTGACCATAAAGCTCAAGAGGCTCTCCCCGAATCCCCATTTATTTTGAACTCCTTGACTGATATTATCTAGAGCCAGGCAATGCAATTACAGCGGCCCTGCCATCAATAGCGGGTTCCAGCAGTGCAAGCATGACAGAAATCCACTTATTCCATCTAGTATTGATGTCAATTTACTGTTTCATTACAGCCGGAGCTTAGAGAGCTGCACATGATCACAACTGAAGGAGTATCTTATTATGGGACCTTAAAGCAAGTTTAGAACCACAGCAGATAAATAATACAACAGACACAATGCGTAATCATGAACAGACGCTCTGCAGACACACGAGCACTTAGAAAGGTAGATTATGTGTAGGACATTGTTCAGTTGCATATGGATGAGCTGGAGCAGGTAATATTAAGACTGGGGATTTGTAGAGAGTCCTTCAGCGTGCAGTGATGCTGACCAGGGTTATTATTATTATAGCTTTGTTATTTCTCACTGTAGTTTAAGTTTTAGTTTAGATTTATATACACACACAATCTTCATTATGTTTAACTATGATCTTGTTTCAATTCCTTATTGTTTAGAGCTACACCGCCTGCTGAAACACAACAGAGACGCAGTATGTTAAATCTGTTTTACTGTTTGTTTGCACCATCAACAAAATATGATCTGCTGTTTTGGGCGCTGACAAAGTCAGACAATGACAAAGTCATACAGTGTATTCAAGATAAATAGTGTGAGGACAAAGTATCACACACACACATGCAACCTAAGGCAGTACAAATGCTGCGTTGCTTTTTTTTTAGCAGTCTTGCCTGTAACGATGGCCAACTCTCAAACTGATGGGAGCTTCTATTACAAGCAGAAAAACAATAACCTTAAACACAGTTATAATAAACTGAAACACAATTAGACCAAAAGTATCTAAAAATGTCCTTAAGTTATATCAAGTTAGAAAAAAATAGTCTATGTTACAAATTACACATATCATCCACAAGTACATTCTCAATAATTTGCATAAGCATATCTTATTGTGAAAGTTGATAGTGTTATCAGGGCCAAATGCTAGGCTAAGCTAGTGGCTAAAAAGTAAGCCAACATTAGCACATGTATTACCAACCTTATAGACAAGCCAGGCTAAAGTAGTACCCGAAATGCAACTAGCGAGACCATAACATATAACATATATAACATATAAAACTCATACCTTGTTCACTTTCCAGCTAAGTGGCAGAGTATTGCATCAAAACATTTTCACAGCCAAACATTTGAATCGTCCTTACATCCGGTTTTACAAAGCAAAATGCGAAAAAATGTGCCTTCAAAATAAAAGTCCAAATCGATGTCACCAAAAAAAAAAAAAAAAAAGGATAAACCTTGTATAAAATCAATACTAGATCAAAAGGTAAACATTGCAGTCATTTACATTGCCTGTATTTGAAAGTTAAAAGTGGGGTTATATCATACACCAAAAGTCTGCAGCCATAATTCCTGAATTTGATTGCATTATACTCTACAGGGGTTCATGTTATTGTGTCCACCCCCTGTAGGCCGAACTCTGTTAATCTCCGAAGATGCAAGCACTTTCTGCCTCTTCCAGGCTGGGCTTCACCTGCTAAAGTTGATAAATGAGGAACCACTGAAATGTTTTTGGGGTTGAAACTGAGAAACTGTGACTATATTGATTAGGGAAATGTCTGCATCAGGTGAAACACTTGGAGCCTCACCAACCTCATCCTCTCTAATTTGTAATCTGGCTCACAGTCAGACCACGAGGAGAAGACAGAGTGCTTTTCCACTGGCATGAGGTCGAGTCCCACCAGCACTTCCCTTCCTGATTCTTCTTCTGCTTTGTATCTGCTGCCTCTGTACCGTTAAAGTAATGTTGGGAGGAACAAGACTGTTCATTTGCTAAAATATCTTATTATTCCAAACCCCTCTTCTCCCCTTGCTTTCTCCTTATGCTCCCATCCTGAAACATCATAGGTGTAACACTGACCTAAACCTGAGGGTGGCAGAATGCCGGAGCAGAGCAACGACTATCGTGTGGTGGTGTTTGGGGCCGGTGGTGTGGGGAAGAGCTCCCTGGTCCTGCGCTTTGTGAAGGGCACCTTCAGGGACACCTACATCCCCACAGTGGAGGATACCTACCGCCAGGTGATCAGCTGTGATAAGAGCGTGTGCACCCTGCAGATCACTGACACCACAGGGAGTCACCAGTTCCCGGCCATGCAGCGACTCTCCATCTCCAAAGGCCACGCCTTCATCCTGGTGTACTCCATCACGAGCAAACAGTCCCTGGAGGAGCTTAAACCCATTTACCAACAGGTGGGGAGTGCTGGTGTGATTATGTTTGTGTATTTGTGGATATTTGTCATGTAAAGAGGTAGGATAGAGTCACAGTTGAGTGCATAGGTGTATTGACATATGTTTGAAGCTTTGTTGATTGGAGTGCTTGTGTACCTACTGATATTTGATCTATCTGCTGCTGCATTATTCTTTCAGCTGAGTGAGGTTCATACAGCAACTGTTGGCAACTTTCGACTTCACGTTTATTTGTCATTTCAGCCATTCATCAGGCAAAAAGCATACAGCTAAATGAAATATTCCTTCTCTCTGGACTATAAAAAAACAGCAAATCATTAAAAGTGTGTAAGTGCACCAAGAACTTTAGTGGAATAATATCAGCAA
Source organism: Pampus argenteus (assembly GCA_036937835.1). Taxonomy (NCBI): domain Eukaryota; kingdom Metazoa; phylum Chordata; class Actinopteri; order Scombriformes; family Stromateidae; genus Pampus; species Pampus argenteus. The sequence continues at coordinate 16,562,544 of CM072873.1, forward strand.
GACTTTAATAGTATTCTGGCTGCAGGGACTCTTCTTTGTAGCTATGCTGCACGTTGGGAATTATATTATCATTGATATGACAACATTTATAAAGGGGCTTGATGCTCTGACTAATACATATCAGCAAAACATTTAATCATGCTTTATAGGTCGGTATAAACAATCACTAAGGAAAACTTTTGGGTTGCCAGTTTAGTTGGTAAATATACTTCTGTCTCAACTGCCAGCCAGATCATAGCAAACCTTATTTTTCTCTCCTTTTGCAGGTCCTGGCCATTAAGGGCAACGTTGAGGCAATCCCTATCATGCTTGTGGGTAACAAGAGCGACGAGACCCAGCGGGAGGTGGAGACCAAGGACGGGGAGGCCCAGGCCAACCAGTGGAAGTGCGCCTTTATGGAGACATCGGCCAAGACAAACCACAATGTAACCGAGCTCTTCCAGGAGCTCCTCAACCTGGACAAGAAGAGGAACATGAGCCTCAACATTGACGGCAAGCGCTCAGGGAAGCAGTCCCGCGCCGAGAGACTGAAGGGCAAATGCAGCGTGATGTAAAACCGAATGCAAGAGAGGAGGAGAAGGGAAGTGAAGGCGAGAGAGAGAGAGAGAGAGAGAGAGAGAAAGAGAGAGAGAAAGAGAGGTAAAAAATTAAGACGAGGGAAGAGAGACTCACTAAAATGTATCTCACTAAGAGCAAAAATGTCTGGAAAACAACGGGAATCTCATCATTCACATCCTCCTCTGTTTGACTGGTGCATTCACAAACACAACTTGGCAGTTATTTAAAAAAAAACATACAGGAATCATGCAGGATTTGAGTTTGGAGTATACATCCATATGCATTCTGCTAAAGGAGAGACGGCTGAGTATGAGAGGAGAGCAGAGGGACTGAAGTGTGTTACAGTTGAATTCCATGGAGAGGAGACAGCATGGATGTGGACTTTTGCATCATCCAAGAGCTACCAAACCTGACCAAGGAGCTCATCAAGACCTCGGACTGCAATAAAGACCACAAACGCTACAGCGCTCCTTAAAAAAAAAAGCTTACAGCAAAACATACAGTATCCTCTCTCACTTCTACACCTATCCCCACCCCCACCCCATCACCGACACGCTCATCCTTTTCATACTGATTATAACAAATATAGAGAAACATAATGTATATGTAACAGAGTTGACAAAGTTAGTGAAGCTCACTGATGTGGTAGAAACACTATTTTATGAGACTGAGGTGTCCATCATGCTAGCAAGCACAGGACTTGACGGTTTGAGACTGCTAGCATGAACGACATATTTAAAAGGGAGTTAAAACATAATGACTCCTGAGGACACTGATGTATATAAACGTGGGATATTCAAATATATTCCATCTAGTCTCTTCACAGATTCAATGAAATAGGGTGAAGTTTAGTCCAAGGTTTATATTTGTGACTAGAGGACAAATTTCCATTTTCTCATCATAATCATTCCTCCTAATATATATATATATATATAAAAAAAGTCTCCTCTCTACCTTTATTAAACTGTCATTATATTCAAAACCCATCTGTGAATCCTCATCTGAAGTGGAGAAGCATCCAGCAGCAGTGTATACACACATGCTACTGACACGACGCAACGATCCTTTTAAGACTCTCATGTAGTGTAGAATAACTGTGGATGAAAGCAAGCCGGACTCATTGAATCATGAAGCAGAAATACAAGTCTGACTTGTCCACGAAGGGGGGAGGGGGGGTGGGTGGGGTGATACATTTGGGTAATCATTGCTAAGCCGGTAAGACAAAAAGTGAACTGGGATGATTTGGGGTTTCTGAGGTTGAGAATGTCAGTTTGCTATGGCACTTTTCACGTGAAGGTTTCTAATTTCTTTTTGCCTTGTTTTTCTTGTTTGTTTGCTTTATGATGCTCTTTAAATTCATGTAAAGTCAAAAAATAACCCTACTGCAAACAAAAAAGCACACAGAGGGGAAAAAAAGCAAATTAAAAAAATAAAAATAAAATAATAATAATAATAATAATAAGATGGATGTAAGTTTTCGCCATGCAGATTATTCAGTGCGACCTGAATAAGTAATTCTGTTTCCTCTTTGGTTGGTTTGGTCACATTAGCTCTCATACATTACACTCACTCATCCATATGCATAAACAGGAAACAGAATGGGTCACACACACACACACACACACAGCATGCGCGCAGATTAACCTTGAATGCATTCATCCAAGCAGCGAAAAGAAAAATAAATAAATAAATGTGCTGCGTGCAAACACACACACACACACACACACACACACACACATAGCTGTGATCTGAGTAACACTGTTGGCTGATTACATGAAGACAAACAGGGCTCACTCAGCCTAAATGCCCTCACATTGCACTTTATATCATAAATACACACACACACAACTGTAATTTGCCTTTTTTTTTTGCCTACATTATGTGTCAATTATCTCCACTTAACACCGAATATCCTCCTGGAGCCATTAAATAGCTCTATGTCCAAAGTGCATACACCCTTTTTTTTCATGCAGGAGCTCTGAATATTGTACACAGTGTACACAGGACAGCCAAAAGCACAATACTTTTTTACCAACATATCTATCTGTAAAATTTTTTTGTTGCGTACGTGTGTTTCTTCTGTATATATATATTTATTTTTTTTGTCCTTCTCTTTGTCACCTTTGTGCAGTTTTCATCTTTTTACATTCATTCACCAGTCACCTGCACATGGAGGAGCAATCGCATCATGATCACAGGTAGCTCTCAGTCTCTAGATGTAGATGTACAACGTCAAATCTACGTGTGTTTTAATGGCACAATGAGGTTGTGTGGTTCTGCTGAGCAACAGGGTATCGTGATGTGAGCTATGGTCGTGAAGTGTGTAAATCTGACCACACACAGGATATATCATATGTAGTACAGTAGGAAGTCACAAAAGAGGTGGGGCAGATTATTTTTATTTAATTTTTTTTTTTCATCGCTTAGGCAACAACAATTCGGGTGGAGGATTATCTGCTCCTGTAATGTTAAACCTAAAGACGCAGAACAGATGATGCCCCCTTATAACTGTCTACAGTATCTCTTTGGGGAAAAAAAAAAAGAAGAAAGAAAGAAAAAAGAAAAAGCACAGCAACTGTCCTCGTTAGCGGTGTCCGTCTCCTTCTCTGTCTTTATGTGTGCAGCAGAATCAACAACTGGGCACTTTAGGGTGACATTTTACTTGAAATGTCCCTCCTTGCATTATTCATGCCCACAAACCCACATCATATTCCAAATGTCTAGTTAGTGTAAATAAGCATCATGGTAGTTCAAAGAAATGTTTATAAGAGCTTCGAGTAAAATGTTACCCATGTAAAGAAATACTGTACCCACTGTCTTTCTGGGAAATAGGTCCTTTGTAACCAGGAACAGGTTCGATGTTAACTATATACTGTAATATACAGCTTAATAATGATGCTCATGATATATTGTATTTGACACATCCACTCTTCGGATCTATCAATCAGATAATACTAGCAAAATGTGAATATGTAACTAAAAGTTCCACTCCATGGCTGTTTCTTTTCTTTTTTTTCTTTTCTTTTTAAAGTTGAATGAATTCGTTGTTATCGATGTATTGTATTTTGCACTAATGTGAGGTCCTGTTAAATTCAAAAGATTTGCATTGTAAACGTACCCTTTACCTGTTAGATGCAAGGGATGCTCACTCGTACTCTACGTTTTGTTTTTTTTGTTTTTTTGTTTGTTTGTTTGTTTTTTGTTTTTCCACCTGTCTCTCATATTTCAAAAACAAGACTTATGGGACAGATCTTACAGTTGTTAAAAGTTGTTTGTTTTAGCCAATTTAGATGCCAGATGAATGGAGCAATCTCAGTAATGCACAGCCTACCTGACGTGATCATCTGAGGGTTAAAAAGCTAAATTGTAATAATAAAAAACACTATCAGACCCAGACCTAGTTCTGGTCTGATGTGATGTGTAGCTACCGCTGCATATATATCAGCTGGTTGCAACACCAGATTGCGAGCGCATGTTTGTGCAATCTGTTGTTCTTGCTGACGTCTACAGGAAACTGTCGCTGTTCGTGTTCCTGTGTGGAATATGATACAGCAGGGAGGGAAAAAAAAAACAGTGTGAGAGCTGTACCGACAACACGCTGGAGCAAGGGAGGGAGCTGTGCTATGAATAGAAATAGTGTGAAAATATGGAGTAGAAATGGCACTAACAGGATTGAAATGTGGTCACATGTGACTGAGAAAAGAAGAAGATGGTGTGCATGGGAGTGTGTGAGTGTCGGTCGAGTTTCTGGCTTCTGTGTGATTTAAACACTGGCATGAATCAGGACAGACACCTCTGCCCCCGTCCTCCCATGGCTTGTCTCATCTCATTCATCAGTTTAGCATATTCACTGCTACCGTCTATGTGTGTGAGTGTGTGTGTGTGTGTGTGTGTAACTGTGATTTCATCCATGTATGTGTGTTTTCAATCACCTATTTGCATTCTTTATGCTGTGGCCTGCATGAGTGTGTGTGTTCGTGCATGTTTGTGTTTGTACCATCTTACTGTCAGATGTTTGAAGCTTTTCCTGTGGAGGACGCCTACACATTTCTGCATGAGTCATCAAACACACTCCTCTATACACACACACACACACACATGCATATAACAGGCATGGAAGTAAACTAGACAGACTGCATGCACTCAACTGCATACACACGCTTATACACACATGTTACATCCACACAGGCCTCGTTAGTGAAACCTTATTTGCTCACTGGCTACTTTTCTGCATAAAATCGACCATCCGGCACCTAAAAATGATTTTCATTTCTTTCACTTTCATCCCTTCTGACTTTTTTCTTTTATGTTTTTGCGAGTCGGTTGCACTTGAACAGGCTAAAGGCCGACCCCTCTCACATCTGACTGTAGATAGTTGTAAATAGTGTTCAAAGGACTTAATATTTCAGAGATGAGAGAAGTGAGGAGAGTGAGTTTGCGCAGAGTAAAGGATGCTGCGGTGGGAAGGAGCTGTCGCCTGCATTTTCTTCTTAGTAGGCAAAAAGGGTCCAATCAGAAGCAACACAGTAAAAGTACTTCAGAAGTGACTTGATGACTTTATGTCAACTTCAAAAGCTTTGGGCGTTTTTCTCCAAAATACTCTGTTTTTTTTTTGTTTTCCTGCAAGAAAAACAGTTAATTGACTTTCAAAAAAGGAAATCTACACTAATAGCACTTTTCCCAGATTTGGTTTTTAGACCAGGCAAAGTTCACCTCATTGAGGTAACAGGGTACTCACTGGTCACGTTGCTGAAGAGTCGGCGTGGTTCACGTGTGTTCATGTGGTCCTGTGATGCTGTAACGAAGGGCACTCATTCAGAAACTGAATACACAGGAAAGGTTTCTAGTCTATCTAAGGTTTGTTCCATAAACTCATTTTCGACCATCGAGGGCAGGTTACAGTCCTGTCCAGTTGGGCTTTGAATCCGAGGATCTGAAGGAAATCAGTGCTGGAAGATGATGAGCGGAATTGGAAATTGCTCCCACTGACCCCATTAACCTCTCCAGATCACTTTTGCCGCCGCTCTGTACAGTACATCTCGTCTGATTGCCTCAGATCCTCACAAGCTGTTTCTGCAGGCAGGGCTGTAAAGCAGGGGCATATAGACTTTGTGGGTAATGTAGTTCGGTACTATCCTGTCGCTCTGGCCCTTCATTCCTGCATGGTCCCTTTTGGTGTTCCAGCCAGCATGAGAACAAGGACACAAACTGTGAATCATCTTTGTATTTTTTAAAATAAATTCCTCAGCAACATTTATGGCTTTGGTTTTGCAAATGGTTTATTTCTTTTCAGCACTTATTGTTTTTTGTAAATGATTCTGTTGGTTTGTTTGTTTTTCTGTTGGGACTTTTTATTTATTTAACTAATTATGATGTATAGATATTTATTCTAGCAATAGTCTTCCTATTAAAATATACTGTGCTGATGCATCCTCTGAATAACTAAAAATAATATATATATATATATATATATATATATATATATATATATATATATATATATATATATATATATATGATAATAATAATCAAATCTGCAAAATGATTTTCCTAATAAAAATGTGAACTAAGGAGTGTTTCCTGTCTTTTTAATTTTTGTATATTCTTACATTTAAGGATGATTTTCTGTATCATCCTTGGATTTTGGACTGTTGATCAGATAAAACAAGATATTTGAAGATGTCATCATGATCTCTATCATAAAATCATAAATATGTAAAATATTTTTTTTTTCACTATTTTCTGACATTTTATAAGACAAAGCGATTCATCGGTTAATTGAGAAAATAATCAGCAGATATTAATTGATAATGAAAATAATTTGTTAGTTGCAGCTTTACTTTTATTTATGATAAATAACCTCATGATGCTACCTGCGAAACTAATTATATTCCCATTAGCTGTACTTTGTGTTTACCGCTAATTAGTCAATAGCTGTAGACTTTCAGTATTTTCTTATAGCTGAATTCACTCTGCAAAGAAAATACAGGAAACCCACACAGACATGCTGGATTCATACTAGTCTCCCACTCCTTCTTTCACTCTCGCTTCTTTCTTCTTAACCCTGTAACATCTGCTTGGGGATGCTGTGCCCAGCATGGTTGCTATGGAGACGGTGTGACGTTGACGACGGTTGTCGCATCAGAGTGTGGTGTGACCCTGGTGGGGACAGAGATGCGTTACGACAAGCAGAGGTCTCCCAGGGTGCTGCTGGAGTGTCTAACAGCGTGGAAAGATGAAAACTCTCACCCCTTCTAGGCCGGCAACACCTCTGATGGATCTTAATGAGATAATCATCTCATCCACAAACAGTGGTGTGTGTGTGTGTGTGTGTGTCTGTGAGAGGGGGGTCACCACTGTCAACCTGACAGTATTTTTTTTTTAAATCATGACTCATGGGCTTCCACTGATTTCTTAGAAAAATGAAGTGCTCTGCTGAAACTCACTGTCTCAACAACACACACCAGAGAAAAGGAGGGTGGGGAGGGGGTTAAAGGGAGAGGATAGAAGTAAGAAACATGGGGGAGGGTGAGGAGGAGAGTCGAAAAAGGTGTGGAAGCGAAAGAGAAATGTATAGGCATCAGCATAATTCACACATCAGTGGAAATGAGGTCAATGCAGTACTCTCTCTGTGTATGAGTTATAAATAGATATCCTGTGGTTTTAATAAGCAGCTAGGAAAAAAAGGTTTCCAGAGAGATACTGTGTAAACAAATATAAGATGTTATCCTTACACACTAAACATGTCTCCTCTTCAAACGGCCTCCCAGCTGCCACTAACCATGCAGCAGCAGATGCAGCACGTTTAGCTCCGTGTGGAGGAGTGGTCTGTACAGCTACATGGAAACGGAGGATGCATGTTTTTAATGCCTGCCAGGAATAGAAGGAGCGGCCCACACCTCTCTGGAGGAGACCGGACTACAGGTGGGTCAGTGGCGCCATCGTGTGGCAGAGCAGAGGAATTATATATACAGATCCACATGTGTATGTATGAAGAATGAATATATCATGGCTGCAGAATAATATGGGGTCTATTTAAATTAAATTAAGTTCTTATTTTGTCTATGACAATAGTGCAAAATCTAAAGATATTCAGTATTCAGTTTGCTGTCGTGTATGCCACAGAAAACAACAACAACAACAACAACAAATGTTTGGCATGTTTGCACACAAAAAATAATTATTATAACGATTATTATTGTATTATATTATTAAAATCGACTAATCCCTGCATCTTAAACACAAGTAGAGAGCTGGGAAAAGGTTATAGTGGATATATTTATTTGAGCACTAACCCCAGTTTAATAGATTAATAGAAATTCAAATATTAGAGCACTACAGTCTTCTGCAGATAATGTAAATCAAGGTGGAAGATATTATTTACTTGATTTGTCAAAGAATGTAAATGGAGAAAACCTGAGGTATCTGCAAGTAATGCAAAATATACTTATTCTGGTCACTCAAACTTTATAATAAGAGGCAACTCAAAGCAAGAGCATTTTTGTTCATTTCATATGCAATGAAAAATATTCAGGCAGCTTCTGTATGATGGGAAATGTTATTACTTGCCTGGGATCTGAGCCAACAGCTACAATTTACATTTTTATCTTCATCCAGTAGATCTAATCTGCCATTCAGACATTCAGCAATCCGACAGGATGACAGGAACCAACATCATGTCCCGGATGAAAGTTTTAAAACGGTTGAAACAACAAGAAGAAAAGTATGTCTGACTCCATTGTTAAATACACGTTTAGTTATTTGTGAATGGGGCTTTCATTCACGCAAGTGCATTACTAGACAATTAGTCTGAACAAAATTGATCACTGAAATTATAATCCATTATCGAGACGCATGTGATTGGGAAAAACGCACACACACTCAAACTCTCCTTGTTTGGAGGATGCATTCAGGTTATCTGTGTGAAATGTTTGTTTGGGAGCCCCTATGTTAAACGCTGCTGCTGTCAGTGAATCGGATGGAAGGAGGGAGAAGGAGAGGAAGGAGGAAGGGAGGAAGAAAGGAAGGGAAGGGAGGGGGAGCAGAGGAGTGGACAGACACTGGTAGCGGAGGGGGAGGCGTTTGGCTCGGTAAAGACGGGGAGTGAACGAGCAGAGAGGGTGAGAAACCAGCGGATCTGGCCCTTTAAATCACCAATACAGCGCATTCAGAGGTGAGTTTGGAGATATTCGGGTGTTTTTTTTTCCTCACTGTGTTGTATAATTGTAACGCGTCTGTGCGCCTCTGCAACCCCGGCTACTTGCCACCGAGGGCGGCTGCAGCGGAGAGGGGCTTCATCAGTGTCACGAATCCGGATTTCCCCAGCCCTTTGCCGGCAGAGAGGGTGGGGAGGACCGGGGACAGGGTCAGTGGAAGATTTCCTACAGCTCGACTGGACTCCGAGGACGCACAAGTCGTTGTATCAAAAAAAAAAAAAAAAAAAAAAAAGCCTCTGGATATAAAATGCTGAAGTAGGCCGTATGCTGATCAATTTGCATAATAGCGGAACATAAAGGCATGCGCCCCAGTCTTGTGCCCATTGTCGCTGGATAGGTTTATATTGGCTGCTGGAGCCTGCCTCCCTCAAAACATGTCACCACCCTGCTCCCACGGCTAACAATCAGGGCCTATTTGCAGACGTGAAGCGGTCTAGTCTGGTCTTCACTTGGGAAAATATCTGTGGCTTTGATATGTGCACAAGGTCTGCTTGTGCTTGCGCGCCTGTGCGTATGTGTATGTGTTCGTGCGTGTGTGTGTGTGTGTGGATAGCCATGGGAGAGAGAGGACATGCTGTTCTATCCATCAAAATGCCCGCATTGTGTTTCCACACGGTAGAGCAGCGAGCAGGGCCTATAGCGGAGGACATGGCTCCGTACTGTAGGCCCGATCAGCGCTCAGGAGCTGCTAGGATCAATAAGGATTGATGCATATTTGCGCGTCTTGAGAGCGGTGGTGGTGGTGGTGGTGGTGGAGGGGGGTCACTGGATGACTGGCTGGATGGTTGGCCAGGGCCTGGTGATGTTTTGGTCCAAGCATAAGACAAATGACCAGCATTAACACTGCTGTAGGTTTAGCCTCTGTGCATCAGCTTCTTTTCAGTTGTGCTTGAGGCAACACAGATGAGTTTCCACGGTGGGGTAGAAATCCGTGTTTGTGCTGTTTTTTTATTTAAGTGCACGGTTCGCTTCTCTCAGCACGGATTGTGCCTTAGCAGAAAGTTTGGAAAAATCAACAGGCTGAAGGAATCAAAGCGTGATAAAAGTGGTGATATATTTCTTAAAGGTGTACTATCCCTGCGAGTTGTTTGTGGGTTTTTAGCTCTGCTCATTCTTGTGATAACTTATGAAAACATTAGTCTCCATTTCAGAACAAAAATGTCAATTGGTTAATGGGGTAAAAGTTCAGTCAGCTTGTTTGAGTGTGAGTTGAGTTGTAAGGGAAGGTGTCACTAATAGGAGAAATAGTCCTGCAACTAACATGACCCTTGTTGAAGCTTATGGAGTCCTTTTTTTTTTTTTGGTTGCAACTAGTGTTGTTTCATCTTCGTGGTAGTTTTGCAGGTTGTTCATTTGGTTTGTGTTATTTTGTCAGGAGTTGCTATTATGTATATGAATATCTATATATTTTTCTGTTGGTTGTCAGCGATGCTGCATGTTGGGGAGTTTGGGATACTCCTCAAATCCTGGCATATAATGAGAGGTATGGACAAAGTGTGTGTGACACGTTGAAGCATTACATTTTAGAATTTAAACTTGTTTATCTTGGTTAATGCTAGTGTAAACGGCTGAGGTTTAAGGTTATGGTAAATTTTCAGGGAATACAAGGACAGAGGAAAGATGCATATCCCACTGGAGTAAGGGTATTTTGACTCTAACTAGGTAAGAGACTGATTTGTAGGGATAAGATTAGAGTTTAGATTAAAGGTACAATAACACAAACATGGAGATGTGGAGACAAAATTTCATCAGGTGTTTCTATCTCTCTCTCTCTCTATCTCTCACTCACACACGCACACACACACACACACACACACACACACACATACACACACATACACACAAACCCTAATTACAGACATGAATCTCTGAACTACTCCACAGTAGGAGTAATTAAAGCAACACTCTCCTCCTGGGAGAGAGAGAGAGCGACAGACAGAGAGTCAGAGTGAGAGACTCAGTCGTAACACGCTGATAGTACCGTATGTGAGGAATACGCGAGGTGTGTTTTGATCATAATATGCATTAACTGCTGCTGTCTGTGACTCCAACTAAGGGAAACGTCCACAGTGCACTAAAAAAGTGCTAAAGAACGAAAGTGGAGGTTTATGAGTGTTTGAAATGAGACAACGCACGTATGAAAAGCTCATAAAATCACACATTTTCCAACATCTGATCAATTAAACGGTATTACTTGCGATTTGTGATATGAAAAATGACGTTTTTGATGACAGATATATGGATGATAAGGTCGGTGATGACAGTTTGGTGTTGAAGCCTCTCTCCTTTTTTAAAAGGCCACAACGTGTTCCAGCCAGCAGTTATATAAGAACGACACTTAAATGCAGGTTTCACTATCACAACTCACAAAATCTTAAATTTAACAAGTGTTTGTGGGCCAATTCACAACTTTAGAAGTCTTTGTTATACACAACCGCATGTGCAAGCTAATATTCTTAAATGTATAAAAATTTGAGTGGAATCACAGCTACAGCAGCAGCGAACTCACCTGTCCCTCTCACCTTGTTGTCCTTCTACACAGAGACAAGCCAATGTGAGCTCAGCCGCCATCCAGCTCTGTCGTTTTGACCCGGTAACTGCTCTCAGCTCGCCCTGTCCATCCAATCAGACTAGTGTTCAGAGAGAGCCCTGTCTGCACACCATCATACAGGTAAAACACTCTATATATGTGAGTATCTATCTTCATGTGCAAAAGCTTGAAGACTGGTCAGCAGTTGATCCCATTATGTTACTTTAAAAATATTTAAAATTTAAATTTAAAATAAGTTCCATTCTCATTTGTAATATACTTCACACGCCTCACAGTGGTGCTATAACTCTACAGAACAGGCCGTACAGTCACCTAAACAAGCTATCAGTGCAGCCAACGCGAAGTTAATATAAAGTATGTCAGTAAACCCAGAGGCCTATGTAAAACATTTAATTGTTAGCTATATTATACAAAATCCATTCATACAGTGCATACTGCTGCAAAATGTTTTAAGAGGAAAATCTTTTCAAAAAAACACACAAGATGCAAATCAAAGAAAACCAGTCTGTACATGCAAAACTGCTCTCTTAGTAGACACGAGTACAATTTGTCGGCCTTGAATGCATATTTGAGTCTTCTGATTTTCTTTCATTGCCGTCTGCATAGTAATCTTTATTTTCTCTCTGTCCCTCGTTCAGTTTTCTCCTGTGTTGGTGTATTCTGATGGATCAGTATGTCTACCACTAATAATATCGCCCAGGCCAGGAAACTGGTGGAACAGCTGAGGATTGAGGCAGGGATTGAACGCATTAAGGTAGGATGACAGTTTACTTTACTGTGTGTGTGTTTATGTGGCTATTCATCCATATCTGACCATGATTTCCCTCCCCTATAACCCTAACCCCCCCTACTTATCCAATTCTTCTCCACATGTCCTTCCATTTCATTCTTCCTCTTTCTCTCCCCCTCTTGCCTTCCCCCACCTCCTCTTATCTTCCTCTCCCTGCTTCCCTCTTGTCAGGTGTCTAAAGCAGCAGCAGACCTGATGAGTTACTGTGAGCAGCACGCTCGTAGCGACCCTCTGCTGGTTGGAGTTCCCACCTCTGAAAACCCTTTCAAGGACAAGAAACCCTGCATCATCCTATAGCCACTCTCCGCTCCTCTTACCCTTACACACACACACACACACACACAAAACGCACATTCATCGCACATTCATGCATTTACAGACATATACACACACAGACACGCAAACACACTTTCTGTATCCGAATTGATCCCCAGGCCTCCCGGACACATACACGCAGACACACATACACTCTAAGCAGGCCTGCTCTATCTTACAGAGTTTTGCTCGCTATATCCAGTATCCACACACACATGTAAACACACACACACTCCCAAAATAGCCACTTTGGAAATGCGCCATACCCTGGAGCCACAGCTAGAGGGCAGGTATCATATGCTCACAGTGGCTGAGATCAGTATATCACTGAGTATGATCCAAGGTGCTTTGGTAATATTCATATATGCTGGTAAATTAACTACAAGTGTCAGCTTAACTTGATAAGGGATTTGGACATTAATAATCAGTAGGAAATTGGATTTTTGTTCCTTTTTTTTGTCATGAAATGAGGGGTTGGGTAAAGGATGGACAGCTGTGCCATAGGCAGGGAGTGGGAGGATGTACAGTCCCTGACAAAAGTCTTGTCGCTTGGGTACAAGTTGACCTTAAGTGCCCCTCAAATATATTTTGAATCAATTTTTTTTTTACAAGAAATGGCTCATTTCAATCCCAACATCTTTTGAAATAATGTTTTGGTGCCAAATGAAACTGCTGAAAAGCTGAAAAACTTTTACAGCTTGGTAAAGCCCACTGAGTCAGTTTTTGCAAAGACAAAAGTCTTGTCGCTTTGTCATATGATGCACCCAATCCTAGATTACAGCCTCACCTGTGAACAATAATTGATCAATCAACTAGTGAAGTCCAGCACACCAGACCTTCACATCAACTGCAACTTGACCTCTGACAACATGCCCAAGATTCACCCTGAGACAAAAGTGTTGATTATCAAGAGGCTGAAGACCAGATCCACTGCTGAGGTGGCTGACACCTTCAATGTGTCGCAGCGTCAAGTACAAAGAATAAGAAAAAGATTTGACGAGACTGCAGATGTTTTTGACAAGCCCAGGTCCGGCAGACCCCGCAAGACAACTGCTCGAGAGGACCGTTTGTTGGCTCGAAAATCCAAGGCCAGCCCCTTTTCCACTGCTGCAGAGCTCCACCAGGCCTGGTCACCTCAAGTCCCTGTGTCAACCAGAACAGTTTGTAGGATTCTGTCTCGAAATGGCCTCCATGGTCGAATCAGTGCCCAGAAACCAGCACTAAACAAAAGGCAGTTAAAAAAATGTGTGGCATTTGCCAAGGCCCACAGCCTGCTTAAAGGATGGACGCTGGAAAAGTGGCAGAAAGTGGATTTCTCAGATGAATCTTCGGTTGAATTACATCACAGCCGCCTCAAATATTGCAGGAGACCTACTGGAGCTCGCATGGACCCGAGATTCACCCAAACAGTTAAGTTTGGTCGAGGAAGAATCATGGTCTGGGGTTACATCCAGTATGGGGGTGTGCGAGAGATCTGCAGGGTGGAAGGCAATATCAATAGCTTGAAATATCAAGAAGTATTAGCTACCTCTTACATTCCCAACCATAAAAGGGGTCAAATTTTGCAGCAGGATGGCGCTCCATCGCATACTTCCATCTCAACATCAAAGTTCCTCAAGGCGAAGAAGATCAAGGTGCTCCAGGACTGGCCAGCCCAGTCACCAGACATGAACATCATTGAGCATGTCTGGGGTCGAATGAAAGAGGAAGCATGGAAGACAAAACCAAAGAATCTTGATGAACTCTGGGAGGCATGTAAGACTGCTTTCTTTGCTATTCCTGATGACGTCATCAATAAATTGTATGAATCATTGCCGAACCGCATGGATGCAGTCCTTCAAGCTCATGGAAGTCATACAAGATATTAAATATGGATCTCACAGCACCACTACTTAATTCACTGATGTTATACAACATATTTTTGTATTTGAAGTAAATTATTTGTTTAATTTTCACATTACTCTCTGTAGGCGACTAAAACTTTTGTCTTGCCAAAATCTGACCTTTCTGTGCATATAAAACATAATTTGGGAGAGATTTAGCATTCATATGAGCCATTTCTAAAAACCAAAGGATTAATTAAAAGTCAGGTTATAAGCTGTTGTTTCTACAAAATGGATAAGCGACAAGACTTTTGTCAGGGACTGTATTTGGGCAACAGAATGGGCAGTAGGCGCTCCTGCCAACCGTGCCAAACATGACCTGGTGTCTAATTTAAAGCTCAATAATTCTTGTGTTTGTGGGAGTTGAAAATTCACCAGGTCTGAGAGCTTTTTTCTGGAACCTGCCTGTGCTAAACCATGGCGGGTCATTTCAGAGCGACTGGCTGAAGCCTTTGCCTTTATTGGGTTAGCATGTTCCCAACTAAACCTGTTTTAACAGACCTTCTATGCCCGTGGCCTCACTATAGCCGTCTGCAGCCTTTGGCCACACCTCCAGCTGTGCTGTGCTGTACAGAAAGTCGTCTCTAGATGCTGATCTGCTGTCACTGATTCTGTTTCAAACTGCGGTTTATGAGGCTGCTGTTGTTGGCAGAAATCGATGTCTGTGCTGACGTCAGATGTGCACCTACAGAATGAGAGGAACATAGTAAACTGCTCTACACAGAAGTCAGGCTATTAACCCCGGACGTTTACTGCATTTTTCTTAAGAAATCATTTTTTTGTGAACTCTGATATTTTGTTGAAGCATTACTTAACAGATAGATGATTTTTTTTTTATTGTTTTGCAGTACTTTTGACGTAGGTGTTGCCCCTGGCCGATCAGGTTTCTATTCCTGTCGTATGTTAAATGATCACGTTAATGAAATGACAGGAGATCTGGATTAGAGCCAGGGGTAATACCTAAAATAATTCCTGCTAGAATCTTAAACAAACATTTCTACTGTACATCAAACCTCCCTGTGCTTTACACTGAGAGAGGGTGAGGTCACAGACTGACCACACCCGAAAGTCAGTCTGCAACGACTGCAAGTCTGGAGGAGGAAATATAACTTAAAGCTGTCCCAAAAAGTAAAAATGAAGCTGTTTCTGCCTTTTCTGCCCGTGTTTGACTCTTTTAATTGGCAGTTATACAGTTATCCTGATTGTTCTGTTTGCCCCCACAGTGGAGAAAGTACATATGTCTTTTCTTAATGCAGAATAATCCTTATTTTAAATCAAATTAGAGTAAATATTACCTGGCTTCCTGGTCCAACAGCCTCACTTAAATATAAGCTGGGACTGGTCAGTAAAAGCCTGCGGCCCCCCTCTTGGTTTCCTCTTTTCGGTTTCAAACCTCGGCGACAAAACTCTCCTCCTCCTCCCTGAAAAACCAAACTTGATTGTAGAAAACTGAAGACGAAGAGAAAAACAAATGAAGTTAAGAGAAACAAACTAAGTGTATAAACTTTCTTTCAGACATGTGCAGAAGTGATAAGTTGAAGAGTAGCTGTTTTGGGTTTATTTTTTGAGTTTCTTCTTTCTATGGAGTCCATGGAACCTGGTCAGTTGAGTATTACCCTGTACAGTGTTTGTAAGATACAAAATCTAAACACAGAATCCCCTCTGTGGATGTTCGATTTTTTATTTTATTTTTTGAAATACTTATTCCGTTTTGTCAGTCAGGACTCTGTCTGTCTCCATTTTTTTTAAAATTATTATTATTATTATATATTTTTTAATTTTATTGTCATTCAGGTTTTAGAGGCTTGCGATGGCGGCGGTTGGTTTTAACCATGGATACAAATTCAACACCTGATGAGGATATATAAAATAAATGTAAGATAGAAACACAATCTCCTGGTAGGTTTACAATCCATATCCTGTTAGAGGATGAATCAACATCGGACCTCATTCCAGTGGAAAGAACCAACCTGCAATCTATCCTTTAACACCAGAGCAGCCCACAGTTTTTAGTTTTTAGTTTTTTTTAATCCAGTTGGTTTCAATGGGCGACAGACAACTAGGACAACACCCATATATACATGACTACATGACACACACACACACTCTCTTTCTCTCTCTCTCTCGCAGCTGCTTTTTAGGTTGAGGGATGATTGCTAGAGGTCAAAGGTTAAAGGTGTTGTAAGGCCTGGCATTGAGAGCTGGTTATTTGCTGAAAGAAGGGAGCTTTTTGTCATCATATTTACATTTTTAGCATTCAGCTGAGGCTTTTGTGAATAGGTACAGTGACAGAACAGGGTGAGGTCACTTGGATGGGAATAATGGCTGCTGATGGACTGTCATGGAGGTTGCTGCTTTTCTCTTCTCTAATCACATTAGTTTTTTTTAGAGGTGGTGAGAGGTCAGCAGTTGTTTGTGTGTGCATGAGAGTTTAATTATAGGGATACATCTGGTGATATTTTGTATTTGTCTCATTGTCAATAAATAGCCTGAAAAGACCGAAAAACAACAAGTAATTGATTCTGCTAACAAGACCCCAGCTGTTTTAGTTGTTGTTGCTGTTTTTAATTATTTTGACTTTAAAAAAAAAGATGTCTCAGTGGGAACAAAAACAGTCAGAGTTGGGAAAGACTGAAAAATATGTTGTGTTTTCATGGGATTTATTGAAAATATAAAAATGTAGGATATCACCAGCATTACCCTTTTAAAGACAGGGAACACAATGCAAACATATTCATCTTTAATAGTGATTCATTGTTGTTCTAAAGTATTATTATTCTTTATACAGAATACACAATTTCTCCACAATAATTGCTGCTGATATAAAGCACTGGCTCATCTCTCATTTCCCTTTGTTCCAAACAGAGAAAGCAGGCCATTCCCAAAGTACAGAGAGAGCGGGAGCTGGAGAAAGGCCATAATGAGGGCTTAAGGTTGCGTGTGTATTCATGTACGTGTGTGTGTGTCTTGTGCAACCGTTTGTTAACTGAAAAGGATGATTTGGCAGAGGTAGGCGGAGAAGAGAAAATAGAGGCGCGCACACATGTGTGTGAAAGAAACACAGTGTGCAGGAACACACAGTGCATCCAGTGCTGTGCAGAGTGTCACATAGTAATGTTACAGTACTGCAGCTCTGCAATTCCAGGTCAGGGTGAGTCTGACCCGGGGGGGGGGGGTGGGGATGGGGGGTGGGGGGGGTCATGTGATGCTGTGTGAGTCAGATCAGCACATGGTCTCCAATTGTTCTTGTGATGTAATGACTGATAACAACATTAGCAACAACAAATTCACAGATTTAAAGACTTTCTATTTCTTTTTTCTAGCAGCCTTAGAGACCTAAAGGAATAGTTCAACATTATGGGAAATACACTTAAAAGCTTAAAGCTTAAAAGCTTGATACCGCTCTTATTTTGGTGAATCTCTAATATAACACTACAGCCAGCATCTGAAAGTTGAGTAGAAACTGCAATGACTAATCTGGGATTATTTTACTTCTCCCCTTAACCTGCACTGTTTTAAGATTGTTAGTCTCCAAGGAAGGGAAGCAGTTACTTGTAATTTGTACAACTGCAAAGACATAAAACAAGCATACACACACACACACACACATACACACTGATGCTGTCCTGAAGATGTCTGACAGATGCTATTTTTATCATTATTTTTTTTCAATCATTCCATAGCTGGTTGGGCTTACAATCAGAAACAGCCAATCTGAGTCACTGGTTTGGCTGACAGTTTGTCTGATTGGTTGGTTGTTAGTTTGCCTTATAGTGGCGTATATCGTGTTAATGCTGGTCTTGGGGATATCAGATCAACAGAATGAGCAGTCTTACAGTAAAACACATGGCTCAAGATGGAAACCCACTGGTGTTTTGACACAAAGTGACCCTGGTGAAATTAATTTCTGGTCAGGTGGGGAGAGTTGAGGCTCCTCACTGGTGGACTTTCATATCAAACATCACTGAATCGACTATGAGCCCTTCCCGAGACTCATATTTTGTGTTCTGATCTCCTGTGTATGCATACAGTATATGTATCTTTTTGCCTTGATTGATTATGAAGAAAATATATCTATTTTTTGTAACTGTTCTCTGATGTGCCATAACTCATGTTTTCTTGCACACTGTTAATATTTTGTGGATATTGCTGTTAAAAAAAAAGATGATATTGAAAAGTAGATACCATTAATAAAAAGATGATATAATAACACATGCTCTTGTGTATTTTTTTTTAGCAATGCTAGCAACATGGCTCTATGGATGCTTTTGTCACGACTGACATATCTCAGTACAGATGTTCATGGTGCCAAGAGGATGAATCACACTGTGTGGTGGTGTGATCCCCTGACTTTTACTCTTACACCACCAGCAGGTCAAAGATTTTAATGTATCCTGTGAGATATCAACATCTATTCGACGGTTTGGCAATTTAATGTGAACATTCACGATCCCCAGAGGATGAATCCTAATAAGTTTGATGATCCTTTGACTTTTCCTTTAGCACCTCTATGAAGTTGACATTTGCGTTTTGCATTTTAAATGAAATATCTCAACAACTAACTTTAAAATAAGCCTTTTTATATTCCATATTGTGCCATCATCAGTTCAAATTTATTTATTTTATTTTGTCCACTACTTTGGTTTATGACCAAATACCTGACAAACTAATGACACTCCCATTATAGACTCAGCTATACTCAGTGTTTAGTACTAGCAAATGTTAGCATACTAACATATTACAATTGTCTCCATTGTGTTGTGTTTATTTTATTATTGTTATTATATTCTACATTGCCTTTCTTTCTATGCTATCCAGGTGGGAGGATCAGGCTTCTTTTTACACTGACTGCAAAGGTACACAAATGCACATGGACACACCTGCTCAAACCTGCCAAATGGGTAGGCTATAGCGTGCATCAACCACAGCAAACAAAGAGCACAGCAAGGTGAAACCTCCCAGTTGGGTCATTTCAAAGGAATGTCACTGTTACAAAGTCTCCTGTCTGTGGGTGTCTTTCTGCCCTTTGCAGCACTGCTTCAACAGTCACGAGTCTCTTCCAAGTTTCAAACCAAACCCCCCCGCCCCCTCCTCCCTAGCCCCTCTGCAAGCCAAAGCAAATCAGATTTAGGGTGGATGAACCTGAGCCAATCAGAAGTCAGTCCCCCTCACCAGTCACTCTCCTATCTAGCTGATCGTAAACAAATGGGAGGTCCATGTGCCCGAATGTTCCCTCTTTCCTCAGAGCTGTGGACAAACGTGAGAGCAGAGGGTGGAGCGGAGAGCAAAACAGAGTGAAGGGAGGGTAAAGGAGAGAATAAAACCACAGACTTGCAGGAACATCTTGCTACCTGATCATGTGGAGATAGATAGCTTTGTACGGGTGGGGTTACACCCAGAGTAATTTGCGCATGCTTTACGTTCTTGGCTATTTTGCAGCAGCATGTGACGTAAAACATGTACACAACAAGCACGCAAATTAAAATTAAAACTTTGATCTTGCAGCAGATTTTTCACCCCCCTTGTTCCCAGACTTGTAGGGACAGTAGATCTGCATCAGCTTGTTTTGCCTGTTTGTTCCAATATAATGAGTTTCTGTCTCCACCCCAGTTTCTCTCTCTCTCTCCGGCTGACTTATGTTTACTACAATAGGAATTTGTAGGGTTGACAAAGACATTGCCCCAAGCATGCATGTTTGTTTTCCATTACTCCAACCCCAAATGTAAACTGTAGTTGCGTGACTCAGCTGTAGCTTCTGTTTCCATGACGCATTCATGGCTTTTGTTTGGAAATCTGAGCAGAAACCTCTTCAAACTGATGGAGCAGTCAATCAGTTATGAACAAAATAATTTATTGGCTTAGTTAACAGAGCACACAATTAGAGCATAAATAACTGATACAACCAACAATTACTGGTGTAGCATTGTTCAGACTAGTTTTATAACATTTATTAAAAAAAAAAAAAAAAAAAGTACAGACAGGCTCAGAAAGTCTCTGATTTGTTTTTCAGTACAATGAAAATTTACAGTCGACTTTTCCCAATCAGAGTTCATCCTGACCAGAATACATCATGTCCTGAGCCCATTTTGCAGTTCTTTTGGACCTGCAACGCCAAACAACCCTGCGCAACTTTAACTCCAACATAATTTCCATTTCAGTTTCCATGGAGACAAATCCTCTGCTGCTCATTTCAAGAACACACACACACACACACACACACACACACACACACACACACACTGCACGCCCAGTCTACACTAGTGTTGTACACACATACCACACATTCAAAACACGCGCACACCTACTTTTCAAGGACTCTCCCATGTCAGAATACTCAGGAATGTTGGGCATAGTTTCACCATTGTAGCATTCCTGACCAGTCCAGAGAAACACACAGGTTTTCCAGATACTATCTGGGGTGTAGAAGTTTTACTTTCAAAAGCTACTTCTTCTCATCTATTACTGTCATGCCTCATAAACAAGTAAAGGTCAATCTTAATTTTTGTTTTATGGACAATCTAAAAATACTTTGGCTTGGATGGGAATCTGCTTTTTTGTCTTTTGTGCAGATTTTAGAAACCAGTCTCCTCTCCATCTGTGTTCACAAGCCCCTGAATGGGAGTCTGTGGTTCCTGCTTTTCATGCGATAGCCCGTCTCAGTCCACTCCAGGCCATCCCTGCATGAGTTGCAACAGATCCTTCAGTTCGTCTGTACCTGAACCCAGAAAGAGCTCCTGTGTTTGTCGGCGTGTTCGGGCTCCATACCCTTCAGCGTTCCTGCAGGATCAGTTCAGGCACCCACTGGTTGAGGCGCCGGCTTTCCTGGCAGTAGATCCCCACTTCTTGTAGCCTGCAGTGGTCTGCCTGGGGGTTCTGCAAAGGAAAAATAAACATCAAATTCATGTTCAAATAGTAAGGGAAATTTAGTAATTCACAAAGAAAAACAAAATTACAGAAAAATAGATGAAAAGTTGCACAAAGTGCAACACAAGGATATGAAACAATGTTTTAGCTACCGCATGGAAGCTATCCCTAATAATAACTGCAATATGTCTGCATGGTCAATAGTTTTGCAACTGCCTTTTGGTTACATAAGAGAGGACTGTGCCAAGCCAACACACCGTAACCAGCATGCAGTGGAAGTCGCCGTGCTCTTCTTGGTTTCTGTTGGCATCAACAGCTCCCAGTAGCTGTTGGAGCCGCTGAACCCCTGAAACCCGCAGGATGGTGATGCCGCTGTCGCAGCAGAACGACTGCAGCAGGGTGAAATGGATCTGCAGCGCCACATCGTCTTCACCGTCAGCTGCCAGAACGCACAGAACCACAGTATCTGGGTCTCTGAGGAGAAAACAGAAAAGGCAGAAAATGATGAAGACACGTGCACTTGCATGTTTTTAGATGGTTAGGGGTTGCAGCCATTAAAAAGGTTGGGCAAAATTGTGCTCATTAATTCAACTCACGCATTGAGAAGTTTAGCTGATTCATAGATGCCAACAGTCAGGCAGTCTTGTTTCTGAGCAGTCACCAGCAACTCCTCCAGAGCCAGACCAACAGACTGCATCCTGAGCAGGAAAGAAAGCATAATTGCATGTTCATATTTTGCAATGGCAACATTGGTCGTGCCCATTAATGTATTCATCATTATTTCATATCGTATTATTGATTATTATTATTATTATTATCGTATTCATATCGTTTTATTAAACGATAAAGTTAAAATACATGTTAATCTAGTAATAAAAGTCCAAGAAAAGTCAGACAACAAGCTTTCACCAGTCATAAATATATCTTCCAGTCACACAAGTGGTGGTTGCATTTGGATGACTGTGATAAAATAAAAAGGGACTTTTATTATAAGTTTTATATAAACTGCTGGCTATGCAACATGCATATGTACTATTGCACAATCAGTTAATGCCAAGAGTTAATGAGGATATAAATAACATATGCATACAGTACATATTTCAATCTACTCTGGGTTCAATGTAGGGCAGCAGTTGTGCCAACTAAGATATCAAGTAGCCTATTTGACGCTCAAAACCTCTGCACTCCAGCCAGATAAAGCTCACAAAATGTAGTTTACATCAGCCTCAGCAGTTCAGCTACTACAGGGGGTCAAAGGACGGGAAGCTGTCCAGAAGCACACGATGTGCCTCCACATGGCTCAAACAGCCATAAAACCATGCAGACAGCGGGTGTAAAAAAAATAAAATTAAAATACAACACAATAAAACTCACCTGTTCTCGATGACGCTCGGCGCAAAGCTTCCCTCAGGAATCATGTTTGCAGATTGAAATATATATATAAATATATGTCCTGGTGATTTGAATATTCCTTCAACGTGTCCTTGTCTGAACAGGAGAGAGTTTTGTTGTTGGCAACCTTGCGACACACTCTTTATACCGGAGCTGAGAGGAGGGCGGCACCGAAACTACACGAGTATTGCAATTGGCTCAAAAGAAATCAAACCAACGTCTCTCTGCGTTGCCTTGAGTGATGATTTTACACAAGATGAAAATACTGCACGTTTGCTTTCAGTCGTTAAGACTTCATGATCTGTGTGAAATTATGCTTAAAAAAAAACCAAAACATTTTTGCCAAATATTTATTGATTATTGGGTCATCAGATGCAGACTTTGATCTTTTCATAATATCCCAGAGTTTGCATAATTGAATACAAATGATTATGAAATTATGACTGACATCTAGTGGCTGACAGAGAGAAAGAAAAGTCTGTGTCGCCTCAAAACTGCCGCACATGTTCAAGCAGGAAGCTGGTACTAACACAAACCTTTACTTACACTATATTTTTTCATGTAATTTTATCAAAGCATGTGCAAGACATTGTGGACACAGTGTGTAGCCTAATACTAGATATAAGTGCATTTTGAACAGAACAGCCAGGAAACCCAGGTTTTAAACTAACTTTTGCTCTTGTTGCACTGTGCTGCAGTCTGGGCAGTGATAATTGCTGGATCTGTAGAGATCCAGTTGATTGTTCACCTCCTGATCCTCAACGACCTGGTTCTCAAAGAAGCTGTCTGCATAGTTGAGCATGTGCTCCACAGCAGAAAACAGCAGTACGTCAGTGTCCAAGTCCAACTCCAGCTCCTCACTGTAGTTCTTCACCGGCAGCACACAGGACAAGGGGATGCCCAGAGACTCACTCAACTCGCGGGCCTTAAAGGAGCCACAGAAACGTGCACAAATCAGGGAGTGGATGCCCATTTATCATCACCATAATCATTACTGACACCACCACCACAACAGCAAGCTTTGCATCATTTATAGCCATTGGCATCTTTACCTTCCTCTGAATGTAAACACTGCGATAAACATTCTTCAAGTCTGCTGCCACCAGCGGACAGGCCTCATCTACTTTGGTCATCAGAAGTATTTGAGGGATGCCTACAAGAAATCAGAAATGGAGGACGATTAGATTGAAAATAGAGAAAAAGATAACACAGCATGGGAAGAGGCTGGCGTATAAAATATAAAGATATCAAGCTATAGGCTGCACTGTACAATGGTGGATCCATTCCGGAAATGACATTATTCTCCTGCTAACCCAGCTGGTTGGTCTTTCTCCGGATGGCAGCAAACTTATCCAGCATTTGTTCAGTAAGAATAGAGATCGTGCAGGTGTCGATCACGTAAACCACGCAGTGAATCATATCATTCAGAGTCGCATGCTTCTTGAAGCCGGGGGCGTTCTCCTGGAGAGGCGTGCAGGGGCTAAACTGAAGGATGAACAAAGAAAAGACAAGGTTTGTTATTTTTTATTGTTCTCTCAATGTAAATTCCTACCACTAAATAGGCATTGTGAGGGTGTAGGAAGGTAGGAGACCTGGTAGCGCTCCTTTATATGACCCTTGTAGATGTTAACTATGTCCTCAATGTCCAAACCAGCATCAGCCTTTTCCTCCAGCCCCATTGTGTCACACAGGACCAGAGGAATAGCTCCGCCGCCTTTCCCAACGGTGATAGAATAGGTGCGGAACTACAGAAGAGACACAACATGTGACTTAATGCAACACTGTATAGTTAGATCATGTTGATATATATATATATATATATATATATATAACCTGTGCAAGGTAACCATCGAATGTATTTGGCTTGTATCATACTGTATGTCACCCCTGAGAGAGTTGCTTTCTCTTGTTTTGTCGCTCTTGAACCTGCACTTTAACCTCCATATTTCAAACAGAGTATCACAGATAGTAAAACTTGTGGCAGTACCTGAGTGGTCACACTCTTCCCTGCTGTACCAGCGATGGCCTGGCAGGTCATATTGCCTCGAAACGCTGAGTTGATGGAGTTGAAAAAGCTGGACTTCCCAGCTCCGACAGGGCCCACCAACAACACCCGGGCTTGGTGCACTGTTTTGATGTCAGGGTGATAGCCCTGAATGGTCTTCTGTAACTGCTGCTTTCTCCTACAAGAAACAGAAATCATGTAGACAATATTTACAGGTCTAGTACAGGTTAGCTGCAAACGATTAGTTTGATGTATATGTTTAATCAAAAGAGTTTTTGTGATTTTCTGTCATTTATATACTCTTATAGTGTCGGATGTATGTGTGTTAAACTTGAGGTGAATGTATGCAGAAAAGTCTTAAACCCAGGTGCAACATTATCTCATGATATCAGATTATTCATGCCGGCTGTTCATGCTGCATAATCCAGATTGGATTCAGACTCAAACAACTTTGAGAAGTTTACAATTTAAGTACAAGAAAACAAAGTGACATCCGTTTTTTTTATGTAGCCTCCGGAGGTGGCAGAAGTCAACCGAGGGGCAGCTTTCGGGAACTGTGGGGCTCTATAAAAGTCAGTATAAGATAAATAAGAGGTTTTTTAAATAAGACAAAGATGCACAAAGAAGAATCTACATACTCAGCAGTCCATTGGATGTTCCGCCAGGGTTTGGCCAAGAGATCTCCCATGCCTGCATGTGGAGAATAAATGCATTGTCACTGATGATTGCTTATTTTTAAATTAATATTCCAAATGCATTCATAAAATTTACTTTGTCAAAACAATGTGATTTTTAGCTTACTTGTATATTTTAAATCGTGATATTGGCTAATTCAGTAGAAACAGGTTAATCATGTATTTTTTTTAAGTTTCACATGCAATAAATATATATAAATTAGTCACAGGTTAGTGTCACGCACGTTCAGCACGATACACTTCAAACTCAGTCAGTGCCAAGTCTCCTCCATGCATCGCTGTAGGCTGAAAGCAGAAGCCTGTTCCTGGGTTGGACTCGAACACAGGCTGGTCCTCACGCAGGAACACCAAAGCACCGTAATCTGGACCAGTGGCTCCATCTGTGAAAGCACACTGGCCGCTGATATTCGCCACCCTGAGAGGCTTGTTTACCCCAGCACTGATGCTGTAGAGGAAAGCTTCCTCATCCTTAATGCCCTCTCCGCTCTGGGTGTAGTCCTTAGAGGTGTAGGCTCCGAGGACAAACCCAGCAGCGTTGTAGGCAACAATAACGGTGGGACCCTGTTGATCACAGCGGCTGTGAAAAGCAGCAGCGGTGAAGCCATGGACGCTGGCTTTGTAGAGCAGGTGAAGCCTGACATGACCGAGGAGAGACATCAGCTTCTTCTGCTGATCTTTAGACAGGCTGGGTGTGACCACTGACATGATGGAGACTATCTAAACAGACCAGAGGACGCAGCACTGTGATTACACAAATTGTGATTACTAAAAATGACATGTTGAAATATCACTTGCTGAGATGTTTATGTATGTGATGTTCTACATTTCACATGTTAAATATATATGAAAAACACATTTTATTTTAATATCTGAAGCCATAAAACATGTTTCTGTATGTCTAATTTTTTTTTTTTTTTTTTTTGTAGATTAATGTTTGGAGACATTAGGAGACTAGGAATATTAATTGTAGTGCTTTTTTTTATGTGGCTGTTAAACCTGTTTTTCCTTCTTTCTTTCTTTCTTGGTTTATACAGTCCTTTAAATGTTTAAACAGTTATGTAACCCTCTTTTTCTATCATTGGGAGCATGGTGTAGCAATTGGTGTCTTACTCATTGTCATAAAACTAGACTTTACAGCATGTTACAGCAGTGCAGGATACGGTGTAGCGAGGCAGGAAACAGATAAGAATATATATTATTAATATTAAAAATAGAAACTTCTTTTTCAAAGTTCTAAACATAACCGCAAATATTGTCCACATCAAACAACCTGCAAAGTGACACAACATTTTGTTAACCATACAGAAAGTGAAAGTAACCCTAACCAAAAAAAAAACATACAAATCTATCTAATCGATTGATGAGTTGATTGGAACTGGACCTACAACACAGACTTGTTTACTGTGCAGGTAGTGGATGCCGTTAAATGTTATCAAACTCACCTGTAGTAGATGTAGGTGGAGGGTTGTAGTTGTGGTGTGATTCAGCCGCTGTGAGTTTCTCTGTCGAGGGTCAAATAAAAGTGAAACTGTTCATGGTTCACAATATACGGAAAAGTAATTGAACTTTAACTCTAGACAAAACATGCTTGTAAAACTAAAAATACTTAAAAAAATAAAAATTAAAAATAGTTCATCCAAACTACATCACTACTACACAATTATCAGGCGTATCTTTTTTTTTTTTTTGAGCCTTTGTAGAAACATGCACACAAGCTGCAGCACATTCAGTGTCCACAAGGTTGCATCACAGACACGTTTGAATGGTGATGCACATTCTTTATTCATACTTTACTCCCAGCCCCACAACCCCACACATTTCGACATCGTTACTGCATGTACTTACAGACAATTACAAAGTTCTAAATATTCAAGCCAGCAGTGAAGTTTCTCATCCGACAACATTGCTCCACTCTCTCACGATGCTTTTACTTTCCGTCTTCATGAATATCATGAATGAAACGACATACGTCACATATTTTATACATGCGGGGACACATACACACAGTTACAGTTCACTTGACTACTGTGGGGTTTAATTAATTGTTGCCCATAATTACAAATCTAGTTCAAATGTCCAATTTTAAAATATTTAATCTGGGAGCCTTTTACTTAAAAAAAAGACAGAAAGTGACAAAAACAAAAAACAAACAAAAAATGATTGCACAAAATAAAACTTGCATTCTTCTCGTGGAAAGTACAATTCCATGATGAAACGTTAACAGTGCATTTATAGCATTACAAAATATCCCTCAGATCATTTAGAGATACTGAATTAAAACAACATATTACATTTGTGATCTCATGCTTTGGTACTGAAGACACTCTATATGCCATGTTGACATTTGTGTGAATTAAACCTTTAAAAGGCAGAATATGACATCCATTCTTAGACATCCAGACGTAGTGCGATAATTGACTTTCAGTTTCAGTTTCGGGATTTCTTTGCTTCCAAATATAAATAGATCAGATATCAATAATTTCTGTCTTATTTACAGACTACAGCTTGAAAAGCTGCCCTTACTGTGATGAAACCATCATTTCATGCTGTGCAAAATAGTTGCCTACAATATACTGTATAATTATATCCACAATCAAAATACATGTCATCACCTTTAACATCCAGTTCCTGATTAGTATTAGTAGTATTAGTATTCTAAGCACTCGTAATAGATTACAATTACAGCACCTTTCTTAATACGATGACTGATGTAATGTTATTAAATTTAATCTGGCTCTCTAATCCCCATTGACAGATTTGGTTTTATGCACATTCAGATTAAGTAATCTCAGATTCAGCAGGCAATTATCGTTCAGAGCAGGTCAGTAGTGTTTCTGAGAGTCTGTTCGCTCACCGTAGATCTCGAAGTTTACAGTGAAGCCGCAGTGGCACAAGACTTCATTTTAAAGCGGGTACGACACACAGCATATAGCTCCACTCATGTCTGCTTACAGTGCTCACAACACACACACACACACACACACACACACCTGACTGCACACTGTGAATATGATTTCATTGAAGGTACAATTACGATATAGACAACTTCTGATCAGAAAGGTATCATTTTAGAAACTATGTTTTCACAAACAAAAGCTACTCGGGCTTGTTTATTAGGAGGAATCTGCAGTAGTTTGATTTGCTGAATAATCTTTTCAAGTAGTAAATGATGCATTAAAAGCAGCACAATTGGCCCAGAAACACAGCACAGACTACTATCATACTTCAGTGCTGAATGCATTAAGAAATCAAGCCTACACTTAGTGCCTTTAACCCTGTGTATGCTAACTATTCTGACTAATCTACAACATCGGTTTTCATGTGGATTTACATTCTTGCATGCTTCCCTTGCATCCCTTGTGTTGTCCTCTCCTCCTCTGCACAGGGTCATTGGTCAAAGAATTCATGCAATGTATGTTTTCCTTGAAAAAACTAGGGTGTTAGGACAAAGAGAAATAAGGGCTTTTTCAATGCAAAAGCAGTAAACAACCAGTAAGGGACGGGCTGAGGGTCCAATTTCATTGCTGACTTGAGTTGTTTTTTTTCTTCAAAATGGGACCCCATAATCCCCTTTGCTCTGTTTTAAACTCTCTCTGTCTCTCCCTCAGCTCTCAACAATTGCCTTTTCTTTCTCTCACACTTTAGCAAATATTCAGCCTCACTCTTCATCTCTGCATCTCTCAGTATTACATTCCTGATCTCCTCGTTCTTCAGAACTCTATCTTGCAAGCAGGAAAGGTTTCGTCCTGCATGGCGACAGTGCTGTTGGATCCCAGTACAGTGATGTCCAGCTCCTTCTGTCTGTCCAGGGTCTGCTGGTACCACTCCTGCATCGACACAGACTCAAAGGTAGGGATCACTGTCACCTAGAGTCACAGAGGAAAGGATGGGTGAACAAAAAGGAGGAAGATTATCTGTTATATTTGACGTCCAGCACTTGTTCGTTGATATCCGTGGCTGCAGTTGTTTTTTGTTAAAAGAGCAATATGCTGTTTTTGTTAAAAAATAACTTCTAAGTCCACTATTTTGAGAACAATAATGGACCAGGTAACTTCTCTGTTGGTAAATTATGTTTGTCATTCTGTTAAAACTGCAGACAGATAGGTTTGACTCGTTTAATTGATCCTGTCTGTTCAATGAATATTAAGACTGACTTAATTTGAGATAAGAAAGTTAGCCACCTCTCCCCCTGGCTAAGATATACTTACTTACTTGTATCATGCATGAATCTAATTATGTGTGTCTTTCTACCTGCATAGGTTCAGGCCAGGATATCTTTCCATCCAATAGTGCGTCCAGCGTATGTCTCATAAGCTCCTCCCTCTCCGGACTGTCGCCGCTGATGATGTAACAAGAGGATCGGACACATTTGAAGAAGTCCACACTGACTGTCGGAGAGGAGGCTCCAGAGGGAATATAGGCCAGGTCCACGAACACACTGACTTCTCCAGTGGAGGTAGACTTTGAGCCTGTGACAGAAGAGTGAGGAGGAACTGATACCAAGATGCCAAGTGAAAAGAAACAGTTACGTTACAATTTAAGTAAAGAGAAAGCAAAAAAGGGAAAAGCTCATACCTGGATTAGGTGAAGATTTTGCTGGTGCTGAGCGGGTGCTGGAGGAAGGCGTACGTGTAGATGCAACATTATCCTTGGTTGCCTTTGTGACTCCACTTTGGCTCCCGGTCTTGTTTTTCCCTGAGCCTGGTCTTTGGGACCCCTCAATAACCTGGAAAAATGACATTTTATACAAGATACAGTGTTACAGTGTACAGTGATTTGACTCAAAAGGTCAACAATGAGCAAATATGAGTAATTTTTATGAATTCCCAGAAAGCATCTTAGTCTAAATACACAGAACATTATGATGCCCTATATTAACATCAACAACATTTTTCTTCTGTGCGAATACAACAAACTCACCCCTGGTGTTTTTTTCCCTCGCATGCCAGCGGCTTTTGCTCTTTTTCCATGAGCATCGGAGTCAGACTGAGGAACGGGCATGGAGGCATCAGGATGTGGGGGTAGTGGTGGACTGTCCCTGAGGGGGGCTGGAAGAGGATCCGGGGGCAGAGCCTGACTGGTGCAGAGGCCGTGAGGGGAGTTAGTCGGTTCACTACACGACTCGTCCTCATCAGAGTCCAGAGCTCCATCTGCTGTGGTGGAAGGACAGTCCTCCGTGCAGACAGGGGCGTTTGAGTCGCTGGGTGACATGTCCTTGGGGTTGTTGTTGTTGTTGCCATGATGCTGTCCACCGAAGGCTCCTCTGGAGGGCTCGCTGGCACCTGAGCTGGAGTCGGGCGCTTTGAAATGCTTGAACTCACAGGGGGAAACCAGACATAGGTCCACATCATGAGATGACCCATCAAAATGGAGGGTGTTAGGTGCTGGAGGTCGCCCCATCTCTGAACCTAAAGATCTAGGAGGCTTCTTCATAGGTAAAGACATTCCCATAAAATGGCTTCCATTGGAGGGATAAATACTGTCATCAGCCTCTCTCTGGCTCACAGTAGTGGGTCCCTGCTCAAAGGACATGGACAGCGATTCATCTACTTCTGTGGACTGAGGCGAGCTCACCTCTGCTGGCATTGAGTGTGTAGTGGTGGTGGTGGTGGTGGTCGCCACAGATGGAGAGGGGTCAGAGGCTCCTTCTTTTAATGAACCCAAAGAAAGGAAACTTAGATGCTTCTCTCTGGGGTTTGAGTGGCTCTCGGAAGCATTTCTAGGTTGGCAATGCTGCATCTCACTTTGCCTGGATGATTCATTTACCTGGGTGACATCTGTTGACTCCGAATTGCTCATCTGGGCCTGTAACCTGCGGAGTGTAGCACTGTTGCACCACACATCATCTGGAGACAGACAGTAAGGAGTATGGCCTGCGCTGTTGGGACGTGAGTCAGAGGAGGCAGGCTCCACGGTCTCCTCCTCAAGGCTGACAGGGGCTTGGTTCTCTGGAGAGGATCGGGAGGGAGGGCTGTTTCTCAAAGCCCCGTCCAGGAGAGTGTATTCAGTTGGGGTCAAGTCTAGCTGGACACCTTGCTCGTTCTTTGGCGCCTTGTTCAATGAAGATGGAAATCCTACAACCTTTGCTGGTTTGTTAGCAGTTACAACTTTCTCTTCAGTTCCAGCGCTCTCTTGCAGCCCCTTACCACCACTCTTCTCTTCAGTTATCCCTGCACCGCCTGTTGCTTCTTCGCCTAGTGTATCAGCAGCCTCATTACTTGTTTCTTTGCTCAAACCTCCCAAGGCTTTTTCATTTCCTGACTCGCTGCTTTTCTGCTTTCCTTTAGCTACCGTTTCCACCTGTGTCTCTGTATCTCTGTCCGTTTCCTCCCGGAGCTTGAGGAAATCAGCCGTCATATCTTCAGGAGTAGACGTTTTGGAGCCACAGGGGTTCTCTTCAGGCTCTTTCTCCAGTTTTTGATGTTGCTGCACCCTATCAGGGTCCTCTGGTTCTGAGATTTCTAATGCAGTGCTAGCATCTGGTTTTGCAGAATTATTTGGCAATTCAGTCTTTACATGTGTCTTCTTGTCGTCATTTCCAGATGGTTTCCTTGTTTTCTTCGTCCCTGTTTTAGAGTCATTTTTTGCTTCCTTTTTGAGTTTAGTTTTATTTTCATTCTTTGTTTTGGAAGGGAGAGCATCCTTTCTGCCCTGATCATTCCTTATAACACTATTCTCCTCTCTGCTGCCAGTCTCCCCCTTCTTTTTTCCATCCTTTCCTCCTCCTTTCTTTGAAGTGTTCTTCTCTGATAATGTTGCTTTTTGCTTTATGCCCATCTCTTTGATTTTGTTTTTATCAGCATCTCTTAAATCAACTCCATTTAAAACTTTTCCTTTTTCCTTCAACGCCACCTCCTTTCCCTCTTCTCTAACCCCTCGTTCTTTCCCTTGTTTGGGTGTTGCCTCCTTCCCTTGTGACCTGCTACTGTCCTGGCTCTCTGTCCTTTTGGCCTTCCTGTCTTCCCCTAGCTTCTCAAGGTCCCCAGTGGTCACTGTGGGTTTCTGGAGGAAGGCCAGTGTCTTCAGCTTCTCCAGCCCCTGCAGCAGTTTTGCCTGTGGGGTAACTCCAGGGAATAGCACCCTGACCACCTTTTCCTGGGGGCACGCTGGGTGCCACACAAGCAGTGCAGACACTGAGGTGAGGGCTGTGAGGGGAAGAGTTTGGGACTTAGATGCTGATGACACTATGTCAGGCCAGTTTTGCATGAATGTCTGGTACTCCTGGCTGTTCTTGCCGGGGTTGAGGATGTATAAATCCAACTGTCCCACTCCCATCTTTTGGAACAGGGTTATTGGCTCAATAGGGGCCCCTTGCAGTCGAAACATTGGCTGCGGCCTGATGTCCAACTTCTTTAACATGTGTAGCGTTAGGGCCGCTTGCTGTGTGCTCTTCAGTACATTATCCACACCTGACAAGAGGAGGAAGAACAACTTTAGATGATTACTTTGTTTTTTGTATTTAAAAACATCCGTGACAACATCCACAGAGGAAGTCCATGAGAGATGCACAGTTGAAACAAAGGAAAAGCAAAAATAAAATAATAGTTTCAGCTCTCATATATGAATCGCTGCACAATGTGTTTGTGCTCAGACAATTTACATGTGGACTGGGGCTTGGGGAAATTGTAATGACCATTTTTTCACACTCACAAGGTTGCTGTTCCCCCTGAAACCTGCTGGGGGCGTTAAAGAACACAACTCCAAGCTCTGGGGAGATCAGCCTCTTAGATGACTCATCTGTTCAGACACAAAGAAACACACAAAGAATGAGGAAATTTGTACTTAAAAACAGCTATAGGCGACAGATGAAAAAATCTCATTACATCATCTTCTGGCAGGAATATCATCAACACCTCTCACCTTTGACATCGGAGATCAATTCCAACTCAGCTACCTTCCTCTCCAAGAAAGTGTTGACCCCAGGGAGGTTCTCTGTCCCGATGTGTGTCAACAAAACCGCATCCACTCGGTCGAGGTGGCGGACCAGCTTCCAGAAACACGCCTGAGAGTCTGAACCGCCATCCACCAACACCGTGAACCCATTAACGGCAAAGAAGGCACAGTCACCGCGGCCAGCAGGGAACACATAGCAGCAGGGGCGGGACAGCTTGAGGAAACCCACGGTGGTAGGAGGCGGCAGGAGCTCAAAGGGAGATTGTGGGCAAAGGGTGTTAGAGATGAGGGAGGTAAATTCCCCCAGGGCCTCCATGGCAGGCAGCACCTCTGGGGGATTGATGTGGAGTGTGAAAGGACCCGAGAGAGGTTGGTTTCCCAAGAGAGTCTCCCTCCACTGGTCAGTGTTGGGACAGCTGAGGGTCAAGCTGAGCTTTGAGGAGGCGGAGCTCTCTCGATCTATGAACTTAAGAGAAAGCAACCAATATTAGAGCCAAACAGATATTATCAACTGATACTAGATACTAGTAAAATAAGTGAAAACATTGTCTTACCTGCTCCGTTAGTATTTGTTTCAGATGGTTTGGTGAGAACAGTCCTCGGTGAAACAGAAGATCTCCACTTTCCTCCAAGCTCTGACCAGCCAAGATTAACAGTTTATGAGCTGATTCCCTGGACAGCAGAGCAAACACCTGACCAGGCCAGAGGGAGGTAAAAAGATGTTTTATTTTACAGTTACTTTATTTCTTCATAATCATAACTAAAAGCACAAAGATTTGTGATACAGACAAATACATAGCTTGATCAACTATTTCCCAAAAGTTTCCTTGGATCCAGGATCTCCACCCTCACCTCAGAGTGAACCTGTTCTTGAGATGGACTGATCAGCACCTGAGTGTCCAACACTTTAGTACTGTGGCGCAGATACTTTTGCCCTGAGGAGGCAGAGAGAAAGAAACAAAAGCTCGAGAAAGAGAAGGACAGACAAGTAAAGCAAACAAGAGATGAGGAAAATCACAGCTGAGGGAGTCAGGAAACGAGCTGAATGATCCGTACAGTAAGCAAGGGGCCAGAAACAAATAGAAGAGGAAGTCAAAGAGAAAGTGAACTGGGATAACCAGACGTGTAATTGACTGCCTGAGAGAAAAATAGGAAGGAAGAAGAGTGGAACAGCTGAATCAGAGGGACTGTCTGAGGATGAGATGCCATGTTTACTCAATCTGCAGTGGAAATCCAGTCTGAGAGGAACTGGATGAATGTCTGAGCACACAGAGACGAACGCAGCCTACTGGAAAACAACGACCCGAGTATGAATAAGTTTCTTTGTTTTCGTTTTAAAGTTAGAAACAAAGGGAAGCAAAAGCCATTGCCATTCCTTTTCCTTGCCATGAATCACACTTTAAGCCGCGCTAGTGATGAACTCAGTTAAACATTACACCTGCTAACCAATAGCATATCAGCATTGTTATTCAATCAGAATCAAAAGGTGGCTGTTTATGCATGCACAGGTTGAAGTGTGGAATATTATTTCATTCAATACCATCTTTTACAAAAATGAAAAAATAACACAAGGCCCAGTAGTATCAATACACAAAGTATCAATAGTTAATTTATAGATTAGAAGACAGTATAGAATTAATTACATACGTGCAACCTTTCTGCTCTCTAAAAAGAGATCTGTGTGTGTGTGTATTTATCATCTTACTTACTGTGCTAGGACCGTCTGACTCTATTTGTCTGCTTTATTTTCCCTGTGCCTGGTTGTCTTTGGCTCTGCGTACTAAAAAGTCACGTACTGAGAGAGAGAGAGAGAGAGGTGGCACAGCTTGGTTGTGTGACTCTATTGTTTTCTGTCCGAAGGGCCCACCCATGTTTAACAATCACCCGACTGCTCCTCCACTTTCCTTCCTTCCTTTCGTGTTGACCCCTAGAACAGCACAGCTAGCTGTTTACCACGGGGGACAAGGGTTTCATAAATAATAAAAAGGGTCCTAGAGTTTGGACACATGAACACACTTTTACTTACCTGCACCCTTGAACGCTGCCGTGTGGTGGGAGAGAAATTCTTGGAGATAGAGATTTAGGTTACAGGAGTTTAAGTCCACGTCCCATGACCGGATACCTGGAGACATGACGTATGGTCACATGGTGCAACTCTTTCCTTCATCACTTTATATCAAGTTGAAGTTCAAATATCTATATCAGCCATTTTTGCAAATGAAATTCTATGACATAACAAAACATCATCATACTTGTCCACCAATTTGTATTATTTTATTTTATTTTTCAGATAAACTGAAGGATTAAATGTTCTTATATGGGTGGTGAGAATTCGTAAACCATTAAAAAAACAACAACATCTGATTGCATACAAAATGCATGACAAAGCTGAAAACAAGGATGTGTCTCTTAGCTCATGAAAAGTTAATGCAAATGTTTTTCAAAGGACTGTGAGGAAATGCTGATTGACTTAATGATAATGATGAATGTATCTTTTCTCTCAGTATTTTTCCTTTCTATTTCCTTATCTATATTTATATATATATTATGTTGTTATTCAAACATGCACTCAATCATACCTCTCCAATAACTGTAATGTAATGCATCATTATGGGATGTCATGCATTGTTTACTATCTACAGTGTCTCTGTTTCCACAGTTACTGCTGTACATAAAGGTTTACAAGTGGCTATGTGTTGATTAAATATCTGCCCCTGCAACATTTCCCCCAACCAACCAAAAAAAAAGCTCATCCTTACATAACAATATACTGACAAATCACCCTCTCCAGACTGCTTTTAATTATAATGCGCCCACAGGAGTGATGCTGATGGTGGAGTATCGCCAGATGACGCATCCTCGGTCAGTCGGGTGGATAAAATGACACAGACTAAACACTGAAATGGGGGTCAGTGTATTATCTTTGGGGATTATTTAGGCGACGAGATCACCCTTATTATTATTATTATTTTTTTTTTTAATCCGAATATACAGAACGTCGTGCAGTAAAAGAGGCGTGTTGTCGTAAACGTACCTCGTTCAATCTGCCCACTGATGTGTCCAGTCTGTCTGAGGTGAAGCGTCCGTCCTATAATGATGAGCAAGGAGTATTTGTGGAGGCAGAAGTCGATGTTTGCGGTAGCAGCGCGGCTCGACTCCTCCTGGACCTCCCTCCCCAGCACCCGGCTGGACGCCATGTTGGAAACTTGGTTGTGATGTCATTGAAAAAAAAACAAAAAAAAAAAAAAGCCTGACAAGCGCCTTTTATTGTGGAGAGATGACAGCTGATGTGCAGGAACGCAGCCGTGCATTAGTGAATGTGTTTGAAGAGGCTGAATTATTGATGAAACGTGGATCAATATGTCTTTCTCTGTGTTGCAGTGTACATATTTATATCTGAAGCAAATTACCAACAAGTGATGTTCATGTTTACACGTGGTTCATTTTTCATACTGCATTTTTATTTTTTTATGTTTTTAATTATAGAGCAAATTTTGCAAAGTCACACACACACACACACAGACACAAATTCATTTAATATGGTTTATTTATCGATCTCCTCATACAAATGTTTTAGAAACCAGTGCTAAGATAAGTAACCATCTTCTCCTGTAAACAAGAAAAACAATATAATAATAATAATAATAATAATAATAAAGAGAAAAAATGGATTTATCACATTCACAGTCTGTTACAGGATATCGCAATTAAACACAGATAACTTCCCCCTGTGCTATAATCATTAGCGAAAAACACAGAGACAGATGCATGCAGATATTTAAACCTATCCAAAACCAAAAAACAGACGTCCTTTATTAATCATACACCACATCGCATTTTTATTATTATTTTTTTAATCACAAAGAGAACAACAATCCTTCTCGTTTTATCTCATGTTACGGAGGGATTATAGCCTCTTTCTGTCACTCCAAACCTCTGAACTCTCTCTTGTGTTTTTTTATGCACCTTCTTTATATTTTTCCTTCACAAACACTTGAGGACATAAAAGTTGCAGGACGTGCCCCGGGGACAGCTGCACAACGTGCCGATACGAGCGCCTTTACGCACGGCGCACGGCTCCCCAGCGTCACACTGAAACGACAAAAAATAAATAAATAAATAAAAATAAAGTCATAAGAATGTGGACTATTGGATCAGATTTACCGGAAGACGAATATTTATAAAGACATCGGTGTATTATTAGCTTCCAGTCCGTGGTAGGATTTTAGACACAGTTTGCTTGGATCATATTAGGTTTATTTAAAATGCAATAAAAAAAAATATTTTAATCAGATGTATAATCTCTACTCACAGACGGCAGCCAGCCCAGCTTTTTCTCTAAGGGCATCTCTTTGCTCCTCAGCTTTTCCAGAACTTCTTGCAAAGCGTCAATCTGCACAGAAAATTCATTGCAATTTAATATTGTGCCCAAAAAAATAATAATAAAATAATCTTCCAAAAACACCAACAGCTTTTCATGTTCATCTTTTGTCCCATATCACACCTCTTATACATTTTCTTACCAGGTCTTTCTCCTGTTGGGTTTTTAGCGGGAAGTCCAACGAGCGCGTCTCCAACGAGGAGTCCTCTGCACTGGCGACCCACAGGTAGGCGCAGCAGCAGGTGGCCGCAAGGATGAAAGTCCGTGCGCTGAACATGGTGCTGGAGCAGAAACAGAAGGAGACTTCTAATCGGGTGGAGATAAGTGGGGAATCAACGATGGCTCGCTGGATGTTTGGAAGGTTTTGGAGGTCTCCTGCATCGAGTACCCCCCTCTTTATAGGCGCTTTACACATGCTGTTGACATCAGCCAGCCTCTGAAATATTAATGGAAACTTTGACATGGGTGACACTGCTCAGCACCTTTGTATCTTTGGTTGATCTCAGGAAGGGACCTGATCAGATGAAAGAAAGGGTGGTTAAAGGTAGATTTACATTTTTACAAAACATATTTGATAACATAATCTAGTATTCCCTATGCATGGTGAATCAGGTGTCTTTATCACAAGATTTGAATCTTCCACTGAGTTGGAGTGAAAAAATGTGCACATTCTGTGGTCTGTTGTATGCAAATTAAACTTGTCAGCTAAACATATGTCTGATGAGTCATTTTGTTGTGTCAGAATTAAGCTGATAACCAACCACATAGGTACATAAAAGCAACACGACCAAACTGATTTGTGAATCTGAATCTGTCAAATGCAAATGAGAACAGATATTCTACTAATAAAGCTTGATCTGAAACACACTTTTACATCCTGTGGAGGCTAACCTTAGTAAACATCAATCCTCTTATGTCACTACTTTTCAATAAAGCTGAAATCAGACCTGAGGTTAACCCACATTGACACCAATCTGTAATCAGGATCCAATTTCCTTGTGTAGGAATAACCTTAACCAACCCTCAAAGTAATGTGTGTGTGTGTGTGTGTGTGTGTGTGTGTGTGTGTGTGTGTGTGGCAGGCTTATGTTTGCACACCAACCACGTCAAAGACCCCACATCATTGACAAATTACTTTACCCCGGATATGCCGTTCCTCCACCATGTTGATCATGATCTCCTGCGCTGTCTCCTGAAAAAGTCAAATGAGATAAGCAAAATGAGGGTCGTGGTAAATACATGAATCCTGTGACTCACTCAGGTTGTGTGTGTTTTGTGTGTGGGTGTCAGATGAAACTTTTCTTGACTCTGAGTTCCAATGCGATCCTTTATGTGTATAAGTTCTTGCAGAATGAGCCAAATAGTGCATTTTTATTTCCCCACTGCAATGGCACAAAAAGAGTCTCATATCATAAATATTAAGCTATCATGTCCCAAGAGATAACCTCTCCATATTTATAATAATGCAAAATGATTAATAATTCTGCCACACTTTTAACTGTGTTCCTCCACACTAAAATTTCATACACTCTTGTAATTTTCTGTTTATTTACTTTTTCCTGATGATATTGTGTATTCTTATTTTAACGCCTCAATGCTATTAAGAAAGAGTATAATTATTATTTTTTTGTTTGTTTGTTTGTTTTTGTAGGTACTCCGTCGTTCCGCAGGAGGGCAGCAGCTCACATTGAAGCACGGACACTAAAAAATGAGACAACCGGAAGTTTATAGTGCAGGCTAGTAGCTAGCGGTGTTGTAAAAAGCCTTCGACGTAATTAACTTATTTAACGGTTTAGTTTCCACGTTTAGTTTACAACAGAAGCAACAATGTCCGAAAGAAAAGTTTTGAATGTAAGTATATAAAACCCAACTAAGTTTAAAATAGTTAGCGGTGGCTTATGAACTGAAGAAACTAAACAGGCTAATGTTAGCTGTGTAGCTTAGCTAAGTTAATGAGGTCTTGTGATGACTTAATGTTTTAACTGTTCATATTGACATCTAAAACACATTATGTACCAACAAATCATACTGTATTGGTCACATTGTCGTAGGTTGACGATAGTTTTGTTCTAAGTTCAGACTTTTTTTTAGTAACGTCAGCGTCAACTCACGTATGTGCTTTCCCCTCCGCAGAAATACTACCCTCCGGATTTCGATCCATCTAAAATCCCCAAACTTAAACTCCCCAAAGATCGACAGTATGTGGTCAGATTGATGGCTCCGTTCAACATGAGGTACGTCTGTCTTAAAAACACATGTCACTTTCAGCATCCAGCTTTCAGTTTTAAACACGTGTTTAAATAAGCTTTTGTCAATACATAATTATTAACATCATTACAACACAGACAATGGTAATGAATACTGTGCAAAAGTAGAAGTTAGGGCTGAAACTAGCGATTATTTTTGTTACTGGTTAATCTGATTATTTATTAATTGCTTATTTTTTTCTGATAATTGATTAGTTGTTTGGTCTATAAAACGTGCAAATGTCATATTTCCTCTGAGTAGGATGCTCGAGTTATGTTGTGATGGAGCCCCTTCTCCATCATATAATGATGGAGAAGGGGCATTATAATAAACATTATATAATGTTTATTATAATGTTTTTAATAAAAATAAAATAAAATAAGATTCTGTTAAAGTGATGTCTGCATTCGACAGAGCAGGTGTTGCTTTTAACAAGAGAAACAAAATTCTCAAAGTTTGTCTGAACACAAGTAGTTGTACAAGACAAAAACAAATTAGAAACTGCCTGATAACAGAATAAATAAAGAGAAGTCTGACTGTTTTCATACTCAATCCTTTATGTACATATTTCCATTTGTATAAAAAAAGTGTTGAGTCTGAGAGCAGTGTGAGACAATTATATCATTATCTTAGTGTTTCTATACATGAATGACATGGCAAAGATGCTTTATATGAATGTGTTGTAAACTGAAATGCTGTCTTTGTGTTTGTCCAGTTGTCTGAGAAAGTAAGGTTTCTGTTGAGCTCTCTGTGGTGGATTATATATATCAATAATTCAATAAGTATGTCTTTGTGACCTCTTAGTGATTACTGGAATTAATGCTGTGGTGTCGTTCGCATCGCCTCTCTGCTTGTTTGCAGGTGTAAAACATGTGGCGAGTACATCTATAAGGGGAAGAAGTTCAATGCACGTAAGGAGACCGTTCAGAATGAACTGTACATGGGACTGCCCATCTTCCGTTTCTACATCAAATGTACTCGGTGTCTCGCTGAGATTACATTTAAGGTGAGTGTGCTTCTCTGAATGTGCAATGCCTCCTTCCAGCTGCTGCTTCAGTACTTCATTAGAAGCTCTGTAAATAATTGTGATTGCTGTAAATAATGTAATATCTCCCAGACTTCGCTTCCTCTTTTAAAAAGAAAAAAAAACACATCAACTTCACATAAGAAACAAATCAATCCAAATGTAATTTATTGTAAATTAGTTTTCTTTTTTTAACCTGACTGAGTGAACCGCACCATAATCCAATGTACATGTACCTTGTGCTTGTGCAAATGGCAATAAAGTCTCATGAATCCTGTTGGTTATAGTGACATTTACTAAAATAGGACAAAGTTAAATATAGCACCGTGTCAGTGTAATTTCTGAAAGATCTTCATGTCGTGACTACAGACCGACCCAGAGAACACAGACTACTCCATGGAGCACGGTGCGACACGAAACTTCCAAGCAGAGAAACTTATTGAGGAAGAGGAGAAAAGAATCCAGCAGGAGCGGGAAGAGGAGGAACTGAACAACCCCATGAAGGTGAAGTGTGTAAACATCAGCTTCTGTTTTTCAGCTGTATTCAGGCATTGAGAACAAAGAGGTAAAATTTTCCCACTCATCTACCAGGTGTTGGAGAACCGCACACGGGATTCCAAGATGGAGATGGAGGTTTTGGAAACCCTCCAGGAGCTGAAGGAGCTGAACCAGAGGCAGGCTCAGGTCGATTTTGAAGGAATGATCGACAAGTACAGAGAGCTGGAGAGGAGAGAGAAGGAAAGAGAGAAAGAAGAGGATGAACGAGAAACAAAGTGAGTGTGACCTGTGACTGCGTATCTAAATATGTTTCATTTGTGTTAACTCATCCTGTTGATAATTAAAAAACTGAGAACTGAATGTTTCATTTGTTTTACAGAGAGATGTTGGAGCGTGTCCTTGTGAAAAGACTCAGAGACTCTGATTCAGAGAGTGAGGAGGAGAGCAGCAGCAGCACGCAGTCACAGACGTCCAGCACAGACAAACCAACAGACATTCTCACCACAGAAAAACCCACAGACGCACAGGTACATATGATATTCAATGAAGTGTGTGTCTTTGATTAAAAGCTGTGCAACTAATTGGACTCAAATGGCATTCGTAAATCTTACATCTCACTACAGCTGAAGATGAGGTAATTGTGATTAGTTTTGAAAGTGTTTAGTCTAAACTAAATAATTGGAAACATTAAAATTTTACCTGGTGCTAGTTAAAAAGTTAAGGGATCACCAACGTTACCACGGCTCACC
The DNA here is from genome assembly GCA_036937835.1 of Pampus argenteus. Classification (NCBI taxonomy): domain Eukaryota; kingdom Metazoa; phylum Chordata; class Actinopteri; order Scombriformes; family Stromateidae; genus Pampus; species Pampus argenteus. The sequence continues at coordinate 16,604,605 of CM072873.1, forward strand.
CCAGTGATCACTGAAGTCAGCAGAGAACCATGAATGTCTGAACAAAATGTCATTGCAATCCATCCACTAATAGACTTTCAGTCTGGATGCTGCTAGCTTGGCTAAAAACCGAAGAGAACAATTTGAGGAAGATGGTATGAGGAGGGTAAAGCAGATTGTTTCTTGCTGTGTTTCACAGGGAACCTCAGCGGGAGGAGTAAAGAGGGCCAAGGTGGAGAGCTGGGAGAAGAGTGTGGGGACACTGGGCGGTGGAGGGGTGCTGGGATCCCTGGTGGTGCGAAAGAAACCAGCTGCAACTATAAACAAACCCAGTTCAGTGGCTGCCCCTGCTGCAACTATAAACAAACCCAGTCCAGTGGCTGCCCCTGCTGCAACTATAAACAAACCCAGTTCAGTGGCTGCCCCTGCTGCAACTATAAACAAACCCAGTTCAGTGGCTGCCCCTGCTGCAACTATAAACAAACCCAGTTCAGTGGCTGCCCCTGCTGCAACTATAAACAAACCCAGTTCAGTGGCTGCCCCTGCTGCTCTCTCCTCACAAACAGGTAACACATCAATGTCTCTTACAGACTATGTGAGGACCTTTAATTGTCAGATTCTTTTGAAATCAGTCATTAGTCAATTTATTAGATTTTTTTTTTTCCTCACCAAAAAATGTCCTTGGTGTTTCCATAAACTTAAAAAGCTTGTTTACATCCTCAATCAAACTAGCCAGCATATGATTTAGAAGACAAAGTCATCTTGTTTCTTGTCTTACAGATTCAAACGCGTCGACTGGCGGCTCCACTAATGCATCAAAGGCTTCTACCACACAAAACGGGCCATCATCTCTCAGCCTGCTGGGGGCGTATTCAGATAGTGACAGCAACGACAGCGAATAAGAGAAAGATGCTTGGAATGGATTTTGAGTGACTGACACACAATTGTATGAACGATGCAGAAAGGAATATATGATGCACCTTCCAGCAATGCTGTACAAAAGCAAATTATTACAAATCAACGTGATGGCGGCCAGTCATTAGGAGGGATAGATTTGTCTGCTGTCTGAATCCAGTGAAACGACTAATGTCCTTCAATGTATATTTTAGTGTTTATTAAAATCAGTTTTGCTTTGACTCTTTGTCCTTGAAATGCTTTGATGTCTTACAACATCTTATTTTAAAAAATGTCTTTAAATGTAAAGGTGGCATATTTAGTTCTCGTTGTTGTGTGTATCTGGTCATTTTCTACGATAAGATAAATGTATGGAAATGAGAAAAGCAAGAATATGACTATATGAGCACAAACCATTGTGGGTGCTTTAGATGTTGTAATGAGCTTATAAAAGGTAAAATGTTTTATATTTTTATATATTTATATTATATATATATATTTATATTAAAGGTCAGAGATATACATGTCATATAATACTGCTATCAAAATAACCATATAACTAATGAAACTATTCTTCAGCAGATTGAGTTTGCCCAGTTGTCATGGAGATGTTCAAACTTTACATTATAACGTTCAACATATTTGAATTAGCATTATAATGTAAGTATGTAACTTGTCTTTTTCTGATATGAGAAGCTGCCTCACAGCTAAGTAGGGCTGCAGTTATTATTATCAGTTATTAATTTATCTATCTGTCTGTCTGTTTCTATCTCTGTCTTTAAAGTCGACCCAAATGTGTCACCACTCCCCTTTAAGCCAGTGAGTGTTGTGTCGGAGACAGTCTGCTCCAGCTAACGTTAGCTGTCTGACCTGCGTGTGTCTCAGAAGCAGCCAGACGGACAACAACAATTCATTTTGTAGTCCTGATAACGTTATAACGAAACGCTGGATGGTAACCAAAAATATATCAAAGTTTAACGGGGATCCGTCAATGCAAAGAAAGAGGGTGAGTCTTAACAAGTTAACTATGGCATGAGACGCTTCGACGTTAGCTGCGGGTATCCAGCTAACTGGGCTAACTTAGCTTTGGCGTATTGACAGCGGTGTAGCCGAAAGAGACTTAACTTTGTTAAATAAGTAATATTATCAAGAGCAGGACTAGCCAAATGTTTATCTAGGTGCTGATATTTTTTTAAGAAACACTAAACGTCATTTTTAATCAACTGTTATAGATAAGTAATCGATTGAAATCCCCTAAAAATAATGCTAACAAGCAGTTGTGATTGGTTCCTGTGATTTGATTTAGCAAGCTAACGTTAGCTGGCTGCTATAAACAAAACCTAATTTCTGTTTTTAGCTCAGATCATGAAATCTTACTAGCTGGTGTTTTCGTTTGACCTGTTGATTTTTCTTCTTCAGTCGCATCTTATGTAGGGGGCGGAGGGGTGAAGGTTAATACCTCCAACAAGTTAATATTAGTTAAAGTAAACATAAACATCATACTAATTTATAGCCCTCTTTTGTTTACAGCTGGAACAATCAGTCGATCATATTATCTATTCGTATTTATTTATTTCAAGTAAAACTACCAAACAAGCTCTTGTTCCAGCTTCACTATTGTGAGGGTTTGTTGGCTTTCTTTGTCTTATGTGATGGTTGGACTGGAGAAAAACAAGGAAAATATGGCTTAGAAAATTTACTACTATATAACTGGTTTCTCACAGTGGAGCTAATAAAAAACACAAAAAACTCATAGTTTTTTGTTGTTGTTGTTTTGTGTCCCCTTTCAAGGCTACTGGGTTATTATTTGGCTGCTATTGTGTTAATTTATCTTTGTGATCTACCTAGGACTTGAGCCAGATTAGACTGTAGGCGTCTCTATTGATTTTGCATGTAGATTAGTGTCGAGTCAGGTTTATTTATAAACACAACAGGAGTGGACTCAATGTGCTTCCAACATTTAAATGTCAAAATGGTCATTAGGCAAGTAACCAGACATAATATATAATATATAATGTGAAACAGAAAAAAATGGTTTGACTAACATTATAAAACTAACATCTAAACAATAAAATAAATATAACTTTCTGGCTTTTTTTCCCACCCAGATCCATGGCAAAGTGGCTGAAGGACTACCTAAACTTTGGCAACAGGCGTGACCCTCCACAGCCCCCGAGGCCAGATTACAGTGAGAGTGAAATTTTGAGGGCCTACAGAGCTCAGAAAGAGCTGGATTTTGAGGACCCGTACCAGAGCTCTAAAAAGGAGCTCCAGAATGGTAGTTTCAGCCCGTGTAGTGCAACAGTGAGCCTCCCCTCATTCCCTGCATTGGGTTCAGGGTTACCTAATGGTGTGGAGGTATGACATCTCTGTTTTTGCGGTCATATATACATACATTATGTCTCTATTATATGCCAGGTACCTTGTCTCCCTAGATAATTCTACTGTTAGATAATATAGACTGCTTTTTCTGTAAGATCTCCCTTTGATTCCACCTTGTTAACACGTTATGGGTGATGCATATTGAAGTCATATGTGAATTATTACTGAAAGCCTTTTGTTTTCTTATCTCATTGTCCAGGTGAAAGTGGTATCCCCCAAACACAGACTGATTAAAGTGGATTCTCAAGAGTTTGGCCGCTGTAAAGTCCCCCTGAGTCCTGTGACTATTCAAGAGGAACCTGTAAGAACAGTTTTTACTTGTGTTCTGCTTCATTTTTCCTGATGGTTTTCTGTCTACCCCTCATACACATAAATATACACACACAGATTTCAGTTCTTGCCTCCAGTCCTTCACGTGTGTCCCATCTAATTTGTTTGACGCCTGTTGTTTCTCTTTCCCTCTCAAGGTGGTTCCCTCTGCTCCAGCAGCGTTGGACGCTGATACAGATTACTCTGACCCATTTGATGCTCGTCCAGACCCAAGACCCAGACCGAACTGGGAGCCAAAATCTGCACCAACAGATTGCTGCAGCTACATGGAGCCATTTGAGGCTCAACGGATTATTTCAGGTTTATTATTAGATCTTTATGTCTCACTAGGTAGTCGGCTCTAAATTAAAAGGTATTGTTTACATAGAAGGTCATACAGGGACATAATGTGCACTGAATGTCTCAGTTGCAGTTTCTGTGACCTCTGAATGGCATTTCATTAATCTACACGGTAAAAAAACAACTTTGAGGTAACTGTGCTTGGTATTTGACTGGGTCACAGTAAGAACATCATACAAGGATCTTAAACACTTTCATTACATCAGTGCTCCAAAAATTAAATTTTCATATTATTGACTTGTAAGGAAATATTTAGCAAAACAATGCACTTTACCTGATTTTAATTTATTCTGTGTATTTTTCCCCCTGTAGAAATGCAGCACAGTGTGATTACAAACAGGTCTGGGAGCAGAGATGGTGCCCAGTTATATGATAACCCATACGAGGAGAGGACTCGTCACCACCACCACCGGGCTGCTCCAACAGCACAACAGCAACCCCAGAGGGTCGAGGGTGGGCTTCTCTTGGTAGACAGCAGGGAGAGCAGGCTGCCTCAGGACGACGAGAGGCCAGCTGATGAATATGACCAGCCCTGGGAGTGGAAGAAGGACAACATCTCTAAAGCTCTAGCAGGTAAATTGATGTTTCTGGTAAGTAAATCTATGTAACAAATGTATCTCAGACTTTTTGTTCCTTTCTGTCTGGCTGTAGTTCAGTTTGAAGGGGCCGAAAGAGAGCGTTCACGAGCTCAGACGGAACAAACCAGGCTTGCTAAGACAGTCACCACGTCTACCACAGCAGACTCGACTACACTCCGCCTGGTTGGTGACACACCTCCTCTCCTGGGAGAACGAGTGGATCCATTTCTGCCGCTAGAGAGCCAAGTGTAAGTGAACATCTATCTTAATAGTCTTTCCCTATTTCCGATAGGTAGCAGTGATCGTCTTTCTCCTACACAAGTTTCAGTTTCACATTGCTGATTTGATTGTTGTTGCTTGTAAGTACGATATAATAGAAAATATAATATCTTTGGATTTTGAACAGTTTATTAGACAAAACAAGCTTTTTTCAAGACATAACCTTGGCTCTGGGGAACTGTGATTGACATTTTCCACAGTTTTCTAATATCTTACCGATCAAACAGATTAATCCGTAGTGAAATTGATTGTTAATAGCAGCCTTAGTCATGTTTGTTTGTCACCTGCAGATGGTACCATGGATCCCTGAGCCGTTCGGAGGCAGAGACTCTACTGACTCTGTGCAAAGAGAGCTCCTACCTGGTGAGGAACAGCCAGTCCTGCCGGAACGACTACTCTCTCTCACTCAGGTAGACGACACGTCTCGCCTTCTTGTGTCACTTACCGCACATACTGGGTCAATAATGACATTTTGAATCTATACTGGATCAGAGAAAACACATTCTCATTGTATTGTCTTGAAGTTTGCACTGCAGGAATTGTACCCCCTGTGTGCCGCACTGCACTGCGCTGTTTCCAAAATTATCTGATCCAGTTTTTGTCTCATTTGGTTTGGTCCGTGGGTAGCGAGAGAATCTTTTCAGAAACAAGCTCTGACTCAACTTTTAATTGTTCTTTCTCCCACCCCCACCCCCGCGCTTTGTGAGTGTGTTTTCAGCCTGTGTGAATAATAAGCATGGCTGTAATAAGCAGCTGTTTTCAGAGAGACTATCCACATGCTGGGAATTTGCTTCTAACCTCCTCTGTCTCTGTCTCTCTGTCTCTCTCTCTGTCTCTGTCTCTCTCTCTCAGGAGCTATAAGGGCTTCATGCATATGAAGTTCACTCAGTCTGTAGACGGGCGCTACGTGCTCGGGGAGAACAGCCCTCCCTTCTCCACCATCCCCGAGGTCATCCACTACTACACCACACACAGGCTGCCAATCAGAGGAGCTGAGCACATGTCCCTACTGTATCCCGTCATAGTACAGACCCTCTGACACTGACACACACACACACACGTTCTTTCATCTGGTGCTACTGAATACAATATATACTCAATATTTACCCCTTTCCTACATGCCTTTCCACTGCCATTCTACTTTCACTGCTCACATGAGATTGGACTGTTTGGTGCCATGTTTTCCTCTTGCCATTTACCATAACCCCATTAACTAGATCGGCAGCTAAATAAGAGGGCTCCGTGCCTCATGAACCTATGGCTTGTGAACTGGTTTTGTGACTGAAATGCCTGTTTTTAACATCGTACTTTTAGGTCGAAGATAAAAACAGAAACAGAAAGGTGTCTTGAGATGCTATAATCTACATAATATTGCATGGAGGTTTGCTCTCACACTGCTGTGCAGAGATGGACTGTACTATCGGCTCATGTAAAGGATAATACTGGTGTTTTATCTTAAGCTTCTACCAATCATCGAGGTCGACTTTTTCAGCAAAGGCAACAGTTTTGTTTTTTGTTTTTTTTTTCATGAGAATTTAATGTTTTATAATAACAAAAATCAAACAAACAAAGTGATGGAAGTGGAGTGTGCAGAGTTAAAATAGATGTAGACAATAGAAGATACAGTAGAAAATGTGCTGTAACTACAAACAACACTGTTATTATCCCTTTAACTGTTAATTACCAGTACCAATCAAACACTACAATTTAAACCATAGCTGTGTGTCGGCTCTGGCTTTCTCTGTGAATGTTATATGATGCTGTAGCTGTGCGCCCTGCAGTGCTCTCCTCAGTTCATTATGTTATGTGTGAAAACAAAGTGACAAGAAAGACATGGCTTGTTAACTTTACACAATAACAGACTCTTGCAATACTAGTTTATAGATTTAAAAACTGCAGTATTATTATTATTATATATAAAAGCCTGTTGCTTGGTGATCACGACTATTAAGAAAGAACTTTGGTAGATTATTTACTGTGCTGTTTTATAAGATTTACAAATGTGTTGAAAATAAAGGTGTTGTCTGTTTTTAAACTTTCTGTTGTTTAATTTTGTGTTTTGTATTAACGGATTGTTGAGGAAGACCAAAATGAAGATTTCTTCTTTATAGCCTAATTAAGGGAAAATTAAAGGTGGTGTTCCTGCATGTGTGTTTTACATCAGTTTGGTGTTAATTAGGTTAAGGTGTGTCTTCTCAGATATGTAAGTATATAAGTATGAAAGGATGAGTTTAGACATGTTGGTGTCAGCCAACATTTAAAACCATCACCACCCACCATCACAGATGAAACTGCTCCGATTATGTTTCTTTTATTAAATGTTCCTTTTTAAAAGTAATTTTTATTCACTTTAACTTAAGTTAGTGATGTTTTATCGGCTAATGATTTTAACATAGGCCTATTTAACCAACATTTCTTTATAATCAAAACAAAAACTTAATGAGGGTTCCCTCTGCTCCTCTTTCCAGAAAGAGTCAAGTCTGTATAAGTTTTGCAATCTTAAGTTATTACAATGAGTATTATTATTGATTGACAAACACCTGCGAGCAGCGGGAAGTCAGAGTTAGTCATCTTCATGATCCTTTTATATATACGATCTTCGGTCTATTCTACCCCGCGAGTGCCACCTGATATCCTAGCAACCACGCTAGCAACCGGCAGGTGTCGGTGTGACTAGTGGCGAGGCCTGCAGGTAAACTGTAGCTTTTTTTTTTTTTTTTTTTCGTCGTATTTGTGTGTTCAGGGAGCAGGTTGTAGGTTCAGAAAGTATTTAGTATTTTTCCTGTGTTATTAATATAATTAGCTAGAGATTAAATTAGTTGCTAAATTAGTTGTTGCTTATTGCTGTTGCAGGGATGGAAGAACTAGGCTACTCGGGTGTCTTTACTTAACTCTACCAATACAGTAATGTAAAAACACTTAATTAGGTCTACAAGAGAAACATCCTGCATAAAAAAGTATTAGCTAAATGTATTTACAGTATTAAATATATTATTTAATATGATATCTTTACATTATTATCTGCTTCCTGCTACCACATGTGTATTGTTTCCTGATATTGTTTTCCAGACTGGGAAGTGAGTAAATGGGCTCTCAGAGCTGTTCCATCCGAGCGACTGTGTAGTCTGGCTCAGCCCCGAGCACCTACAGCTGGCTGGCAGCCAGACCACCAACTGCTGTTCCCAGTGAGTAATATACACTATTTTTTGTGACACTCCTGTGAAATGCATTTAGAAGATCATGACCACTTAGGGATGGCGGAAAGGAGAAACGAATCGAAGAAACCTTGAGCAGAACTGGGCCATCTGCCATGTGCCACAATGTTTTTTTACCTTGTCAGAAAAAAAATACACACACACATATATATATACATATATATATATATATATATATATATATATATATAAACATGTTATAACATACATCCAAACATATATTTAGAGTATGAATTTATGATGAAAAGTGGTACCTGTGTAATAAGTGGATAATTTTAGCCCCAATGTGCTCTGTTCTAAATTCAGCTTCAAATGTTTCCATGGCAACTCGGATGCAGCAGCTTGCTCAGCCCAAACCAAACCGACTCAGTTATCCAGACCGGTAGGCCGAAATCAGCACATCTGTCTCCTTGTCTCTCATCTTTCTCTGATTGAGCGTCTTTTTTTTTTATCTTCCAGTCGCTCCGTTTACTGGCTGGATAAGCTGCCACCAGAAAAGACTGGAAAAACCACTGAAATTGGTACATGTCTTACTCTTTCTCTTTCACATAATATTTTTTTGCTGCTGGTTATTTTATTTAATTTTTTTTTTTGATGCCATGGTTGTGTTTCTTCATAGATTTAACCCCTCGCTGGTCAGAGCTGTGTAGAAGTAAAAACTTCTACACTCAAGTCATGTAAATATAACTACCACTACATGTGTGATTTCCTTTTTAGTGTGGTTCACTTTTTTTGCCTTGTGTGCTTTCTGAAAAAAATGTTGTTTATTTCCTGTTTTATGATATGAGTGATCATAGACATATGATCTATGAGTCTGATATGTTGTGTTTTATTTTAATATTTAGTATTAATTACACTCCATTCTCATAACCTCTCCATCCTTTTTTATAGATTTACACAGGTGCCTGTAAAGCGCCAATAAATGCAGCAATGCACCAGGAATGGCATCTCTAAAAATGCTGTATAAGGATGGAAATGCACTAAACATGTTACCCTTTAAGGATAGACACCCTGTGCTTCTCCCTCTGTTTTTTTTAATCCTCCTTTTGTGTCTTCTTCTCATATCTACTCTCCTGCTCCTTCCCCTGCATCCTTTCCCTTTTCTTCATCGTCCTCTTTTATTTCAGTCACCTTTTCTTGCCCCACACACAGTCTCCGTTATCTCACGTTCTTCCTCTCGTCTTCCTTTCTTCTCCGCTTCCTGCTACCACATGTGTATTGTTTCCTGATATTGTTTTCCAGACTGTCTCCCACATGGGAAGTGAGTAAATGGGCTCTCAGAGCTGTTCCATCCGAGCGACTGTGTAGTCTGGCTCAGCCCCGAGCACCTACAGTTGGCTGGCAGCCAGACCACCAACTGCTGTTCCCAGTGAGTAATATATACACTATTTTTTTGTGACACTCCTGTGAAATGCATTTAGAAGATCATGACCACTTGGTGATGGCGGAAAGGAGAAACTCATCGAAGAAACCTTGAGCAGAACCGGGCCATCTGCCTTGACCGGTTTGGTTATGTGCCACAATGTTTTTTTTAACCTCGTCAGTCATCTTCAAGGCCTCAAAGTTTACCTTTGAGTCTGTCATATTTTTGGTTTATATTGGCTTTATAATGACACATCCCTTTTTGGTTTCACTGGTGTTGAGTCCTTCAAGCAATCTTAAAGGTTTCACATTTAAAGTATTTATATTTTGGGGCTCTACTAAACAAAAAGTTTGGCCACGCCTTGATGAATAGAATATTTTGATGAGTTTTTAATTGACAAGATGTAAACTCAGTCTCTGTAGGCAATATTTAAAAATATTAATTTTAATAGTTACTTTTTATGTCATAAATTGAAAAAAAATAAAAAAGTTTGTTTGGGCACCCTACGAGTTTCTAAGCATCAGATTCTTTTTACCTTTTAGGAAGTGAAAAAGCTTTACAAAGTCTCTTCAAACTTCATCAGTCCACAGCACGTATCCAAAACGCATCAGGCTTCTGTAGATGTTCCACTGAATACTTCTGAGGTTGAATTTTATGATGAGGAAACAGGTCAGGTTTTGTTTCCTCTACTGACTCTTCCATGAAGGTCTTGTTTGTGCATCACTGCGCAGTGGAAACAGTGCACCACCACTTCCTGCGGGTCGTTTTTACTCCAATTGGGTTTTTCATTCTTGGTCTTCCAGATCTCACCTCGACTTCTGCAAGTTTCCCTAAACTGCCATCTCTTGGGTGCATTTCCCACTGTGGAGACTGCAAGGTGACACTGCTTTGCTGTCTTTTTGTAGCCCTCCTCTGCACTATGGGCATCAGTAACTTTTATTTTCTTACACAGAATCCATGCAAAGCTTTGAAATTGGCACCAAATAACATAATGACAGGCCTAACGTGCTGATGAAGGTCTTATAAAAAGAATCTGAGAATTAGGAACTCATGAGGTGCTCAAACAAACTTTTGCCAGATGCCAAAATGATGATTTTTAAAAAAAAATTTTTGATTCAATTTATGGTAATTGAGCCTATGGTAGTGTTATGATAATGACATTAACGAATCTTGTAGCAAGTGGTCTGTTGTTTTTTTTTAAACTGGTGTGCTTCAGAAAGAAGTCAACCTAACATGAATGTTAAGGCCATTTAATGTGTCCACTCTGGGACAGATACAGAAATGGAAAAGAGAAAGTTAGATGAGGAAGATTGTTCATATCTCATATCAGCTATCCTTACTTGTTTGATTAACCTACTTGCTCTATTTATTTATCAGCAAGTGCGTTTTTTTATTATTATTATGCACTGGCACACACACCCTAAAAATATTAAAATGGAAAGTAACTTGTATTAAGAGTAACTTATTAAGCAACCATTAACTTTTTTTTTTTTAACCTTTGTTTGAGTAGCAATCTTATATGGTAATCACTTCTACGTCTGTCATTTTGTATGGGAATAATTTTCAGTACTCTACCCACTGCTGTGTTTGTTTGATATTGTGCGTTTTTGTGTGTGTGTTCAGTACAATCTCCTTCATGAACTGAAATGTGATTGTAGTTGAGCAGAGCATCACAGATGGCAGTTGCCACTACACGGATTTGCCAGCTTGCCCAACCAAAGAGAAAGCAGGTTCTCGGGGGCTCTGGCCACAAACCCAAACCCGTGCCTATGACCCACATGCCCTGCAGAGCATCAGCACACATAGAGCTGCTTGCCAGTAAGTCATCATGTGTTGTATCTGATCATTCTCTGCTCTGTTGCAGCATTTTTAAAGGAACAGACAGGGTTATCTTATCTTAGCACAAAGACTGGATTTGGTGGTGGGGCGAGGGGTTCGACTGGTTCTGTCTGAGGAAGAAATGTGATCATTTCTGTGTCATTCAAACTGAATATCTTTAGGTTTGAGTTTTGATTTGACAAAGCATGATATTTTAAAGACGTCTCTCGAGCTTTAATAATTTATAACCGTTTTTATAACAATGATTTACTGACAAAACTATAGGCGATTCTTCAACCAATCGATAAAACAATTGGCCGATTAATCGATAACGATAATAATCTTTTGTTGTAACACTAGTCCGAAGATAAGACCCCAAGAGGTCAACTTTAGGAGCTGTTGGTTATAAGCTTTAAACAGTCAGGCTAGCTGTTTCCAGTCTTTATGCTAGGCTAAGTTAGCCGTCTCTTGGCTCTGTCTTCATGTTTTAGTGTAATGACATGTGTGTTCTTATAAAACTGTAACATCACCATGTTTTTGCTATTAGAACTCATTTAAATGACTTTTATCTCTTCAGCACCTAAGCATGACCACCCCAAGTTTGAGGGAGATCGCTCAGCGTGTTGGCCTGTCTCCAGAGCATCCAGAAACTACACCGCCAACCAGAGACTCCTGGAGCTGTCCTCACCCAAAGAGAGGAAGGCGCTGTTTGAGGGCTACGACCCGTACATCGTTAGCCGGGGAGCCCGCTCTGCAAGCCCCTCGCCTCGGATACAGCAGCTCTGTCTGCCGCTGCCCCGCAAATGTAGCTCAAAGTAGGAGGGATGATGACCACATGTTCCCTGGAGAGTTGTGCTTTTTGTTCGTTCTGTCAACACGAATGTGTACACAATGGTAGAACAGCACATCCCTATTGTATATCACCTTATTGTATACTTGTTTACACCTCCGTGTACCAGCTTGTCATGACACCTTTTGGCTGAAGGTGGTTTAGGATAAAGTATAAAGTTGGATTAGAAAAGTCTGTTGGATGTCATAAATACACACACACACGCACACACACACACATATGTGTTCAATCCATTTTTAATATCTGCTGTTGTGCTCATGTTTGCTATTAGTAATAAAGAACGAGACTTAATTGCTGAATCTCATTGTCAGACCATAAAACAAGCTGCAGCTGAAATTGCTCTGAGACATCCTCCTGCTCACATCCTCTAGTGCACATCCTTCACTTCCAAACAGTTTTCTTAGTTATTGTTACCATTCACAGAGCCAGTGAGTCAGCTTGGCAGTAACATGTGACATGCATGTATTTATTTATTTTAAGATGAGCCCCTCAAAACCAGATTAAAACATGGACTGCTGTGAATGGACAAAGTGAAACCTAGGTTTTTTTCTCCTCGTTATTTGAATTTTTACGTGGTTAAAGCCTTATTTCGTGAACCTCGTCGGGACCCCGAACCACACTTTGGGAACCGTTCATGACACAACGCCGGGGCGGGAACACATTGTGTTTCAGGCTGTTGAGTAAACGGTGCGGATGGACGCGCCGGTGGGACGCGCAGGTGGGACGCGCCGGTGAGACGCGCCGGTGGGACGCGCAGGTGATCCGCGCTCTGTGTCGCTGGTGAGTGGACGCGTTTCACCCGCAGAGCTCATTTCAGTCAGTCATGTTTGATTCAGGCTGTTCTCCGTGTTCATCTTCATCTGAATTCAGGTAGTGAAGTTTAAGTAGTTTGACGCGTAACGCAGCCGTTTAAATCTCTGATAGAACCAACTTCAAAATTCAGTTTCATTCCTTATATGATCTTTTCTTTTATGCTGTTATGTAATATTAGCGTCAATTAATTGATCAACTGAAAAAAACCTGCAACAATTTTAAGTCGGTCAAGCTTCTCCACTGTCAGGGTAAAGTGAAGTAATGGTGAGACTTAGACTTAGTTGCAGCTGAAACTTTTATAAGCTTATAAACTTTTTTTTAATTTTTAATAAGTTTAATATGTCCATATTATACGTTATACGCATTATTATATTTTATTATGCATGTTGCATGAAAATCTGTGACAGACAGGGACTAAAGTACATTAACAGTTTTGATTTGCTTGCACTTTATTCATCATTATTTCCATTTTCTGCCACTTTATAGTGCTGATGATTAATTAATTAATTAATATAATACAATTATATTTTTACACCTGAACTTTTGCTTGCAGAGCTTTAATTAGCCAGTAATTCCCACTTCAGGATGTCCCTACTTGCAGAAACAAGCAGCATTTATAGGAGCTCATAGCAATGATAATGCTGTGAAAACCTACTACAACAGGAAGCCGTTCCCGAGGAGATGAGATGTTACAATATGATGCTGGGAAATGAGTGAGAGGAGCTGCAGTATCAGGAGAGACCAGTTAATGGAGCGGAGGCCGGCTGTGGTGTGGACCTGCCTGCTGGGAGCTGCACTCACCCTGGGTAACGTTCAGCGTCCTCTCCTTCTTTAATCCAGAGTAAAGTAGAGAGGTCGACCTGGTATAGTGATATGTGTGACTGGCTTTTAAAAGATAGAGGATACAGACTCTTTGCAAAAGCATGATGACTCATTATGTAAATGATATATCAATGAAGTATTTACAACAGCTTGTCACTCTGTGGCTCATCTACTGGCTTAACTGGTTTTTGATAGATACAATACATCAATAAGTTTGCTAAATGATGTACAATTTCAGAACCGTTCAAATCAGCAGCATTGTGACCTATTTTTATTATATTCACTTAACTGAAGCCAAATTTCACTTCCACGCCTTCACTGTTGTCATCTGTTGTGTTTATGTGCATGTGACAATAAGCCTCTTGAACTCTTGTGTATATATATATATATATTCTTGCATATATGTCTTGCACAGATATATACTAGTATGCACCAGAGTGAAGTTTGCATCAAGGCATCGTGTTCAGTCTTGTTTGAGTTTCGTTTAAACCTCAGGCCAAACTGCACATGAAGCCTGCCACAAATATTTGACGAAACAAATTGTAATGCATCCTCCTAAATTGGCTTCAGATATAATTCTTCTAAGGTCTGTTTTAATAAGTCCCTCAAACAATTTGACGTGTCTCATAACACCAATTCACTAGTTTTCTTTCTAATCTGTTCCTCTTTCTTTTTCTTCAACAAACCAAAAACTTCCTAATTGAGGAGGGGCAATATCTGCCTGTCCATACTGTTAATCCATCCTCTCTGCACCTTCAGTCCTGCCTCCAGCCCTCTCCATCACAACCTCCCAAACAGTCCCTCGACCCCCGCGGCTGATCAGCTGTGTGTTCCTGAATCGGGCTAATGTCACTTGTCGCTGGGACGCCGGAGACATCCCGGTGACGCACTACACTCTGCAAGTTCAGATGATGCCTGGGTGAGACATAACTTTCCTCTAATATATTAGAAGTCATGTTCAAACACATGCAAGTATGTAAAACATGCCGGAGCTTCATTTCATCCATGTTTTGCAGATTCACTCCACAATTATTTTTTTTCTATCCCTTCATATGTTCAAAAATATGTGTCACTAATCATTTTGTATAGTGTCACAAATGCCACAGTTCATATCATGAGTAATGAGTTGGGAGGCCATCGATATATATATATATATATATAATATATATAATTAATAAAGACAGAATTGAAATTACAGTGTTAATTCACTCTGTTTATGACGGAGATTGTGTAAGCATTTTTCCACTAGTTGCCTTGAAGGCAGGAAACTGATGTTGTCTGAAATGTACCACTGATGTCTGATATGATGTGTTCAGTGACAGCTGAGCCCTTTCATACATGACAAGTGAGGCATTGCTTGGTACTTCTGTACCTTAAAAACCTTCATACGTTCCTCCACTTAGCACAGTGTCTCTCAAAATCAAATGTGATAAAAGACCTCAAAGAACGATCAAAACAATATATATATATCAATCCAACATGCTGTTGACAAACCCATTTATTTAGCTATTGTAGATTAAATATTATCTAGTGGGTGTATGCCACTGTATTTGATGATTGATAACAATTCTTTCGGCTGTAAGCAAATGCTTGGCTTTGTAATCTGCCTTTCAATCTCACATTCGTGTGATGCCTTCATGTCAGCTATCTGATTGGTTAGATAATACTTTCTGCTTGTCTTTGCCCAAAAAAATGAAACTCAGCATTTCAAATGCAATTGATGCAATTGTTGTGTGTGTGTGTGTGTGTGTGTGTGTGTGTGTGAGAGAGAGAGCAGGGTTGCATGTGTAACATCCACTTTTGCGTGACAAAGCCTGCATCTATGTGTGCATGTGGTTTTGTTTATTATTATGCTGTTGCCCAGGGAAAATTTGGACTTGGATGAACATTTCTTTTCAGTGTGTGTGTGTGTGTGAGAGAGAGAGAGAGAGAGAGGGTATAGGTTTGTCTTGATATTTATGCGCATGAGGAGATGTGTAGAACTGAGCCTTTTTGCAACAAACAGCTCTCTGAAGACGTTCACCTGCACCACGTCTGGCTTGAGCTGCACAGCAGGGATGAGCTGCTCATCCGTGAGATCTATCTTTTGCATCACCATCACGGCACACGGCTACAGCCAGGACGTACTATCAGAACCTCGGTGTCAGCGTGGTCGGATTGAAGGTGAGGCTGCTGTGCTTCTCCCACTCGTACCGTCATTGTTCATCTTCCGTGTCTTTCTCAATCTTCTCTCTGTGTATTCCTCAGTGATGTTGCCACCAGTGACTTTGAACAGCGTGAAGCCCGTCGGAGGGAGACCTCGGTGTTTGAATGTAATCTGGAGCCGTACATTGTCTGTTTTTCCTGTGTCGAACTCTGAAGTCAAAGCCGGAGACTTGAATTCCCAAATTGAGTTCACGTCACAGGGGCAGGTCTGCCACTCCCGAATATGCCAAACACATAAGTGCATGAAGGAATATACACTAAATATTCATTTATATAGTAAAAGCGCAAGGTGCAGTATTATAAAATATCAAATGTCACACTAGTGGTGCCGATTCTCAAAGTTAAGTACGAATTTTGCAAATTTAGACTCCATGACATCCTGTTTTCTTTTTCCCGCTCACTTGTAATGTTGGAAACATAAGCATCAAATAATCTAATAAAGCTTTTGGTTATAAATATTAATTATTAATTAAATACTTCACGCGGCACCCTTTAAAAATAAAGCCAAATGTGACAAATGTAGTTTCTTCAGAAGTTAAAACCCTCACATCACTTTCTTCTGTTTCTCTCGTACAGGTCGATGTTCAGGTCAAAAATGTCACAGTGAAAGACTACAGCTTCACGGTTTGTCTCTTCAGACCTGACACCTCGTATATGGTCAGGCTTCGACACAGATACCAAGGCCCGGAGAGCCCCTGGAGCCCGTGGAGCAACGCGTGTCAAGGAAGGACAGGGGAGGACGGTGAGAGCAGACAGGGTTGGCAAACTTGTGTCGTGACAAGAAATATTGGTGTCTGATCTTATCAGCAATGTCACACAATCAGCTTTCTATAACCTCAAAAATATCTCATCAATTCAGGAGGCTTCCTGTTTAATTCAGTCGGCGAAAAAAAACGAGTGCGTGCTTTTGTCACAAGCAGCTCGACTACTGCAGTGGTCTCTTTTTCTGAACCCACCGTACACATTTTACCTACATGCAGATGAGAGAAGCATATTTCAGCCAAGGTTGAACCCAGCCACGGTGAAAAAAAAGCGAAAACAGTTTTGATTTTAAGAACAACACACTTAAACTTTTTCACTTGGAGCAGCAACTCACTTCCCCCATTTTTTTTTTGCAGCCATTCATGGTTGCCAGGCAACATATCCTAATGATGCTGATGATCCTTTGAATTTTTCATCTAGTGCCACTATGATGTTGACTTGGTTTTGTGGAGTGAAATTTGACGTATACGTATGCCTGTTCCCCGAACTTTCTACCACAAATGCGAGGACAACATTGTTATTTCTCCAGTACTTAGCAGAACTAATGACATTCCCATCAGCCTCAGCTGTACTTTGTGTTGTGCAGATTAGCAAATGTAAGATGGTGAACTTCAAGAGAGAAGCCATAGAGAAAACATTTCCACCTCATACTTTAATTTTAATTACCAGTGCTGTAGGAGACATGTGTGGATGTTTTTCACTGCTGGAGAGAATACATACCGCCCCTTTTGTAATTTATTTCAATTTATTATTATTATTATTATTATTTTTTCTATCTCCCAGCTCCGTCTTGTGCACCAGCATTCTGGAGGCAAGTGGGAGAAACTGACAACACCGGGTGGAGGCTCATCTCACTGCTTTGGAAGGTGTGTGTGTGTGTGTGCTTATTGAACATTGTGCGTAAATGAGTCATTATATAACAATATATTGCTTTGGCTTTGGACTTTAACAGTTTAATAATTTGGATCTGATTAGTTCTAATCATTAACTCCTCATTGATTTGTTTTTTATGTCTCCCTGAAATTGTTTTTGTGCAACAGTCTGAGACCAATACTGAGACATATTGATAGTTGGAGCAAGACAAAGAGGAAATAAATTCTCATGTAATCTCTGGATAATGCAACCGTTTGATTTTAAACCTCCATCATTTCACAGCAACTCACTCTTTAATTTGCTTTTCTGTTTTCTCTCCTGGTTTGTGTTTACGCTGCTCAGCCCTTGACTCGCTTTCTGGCCAATGGCAAAGTTCTCTTCTACAACGTGACTTGCCAGACAGAGAGTGCTCAGGTCCTGAACGATTACGGGAGCTGCAAAGATTTGAATAATTCGTGCACTTCCTGTAGCTTGCTCCTCCCTGGTGCGCGATCCTCCTGTGCTCTGACGGCCTCGACCTCTGCAGGAACCTCTGCAGAAGCCCGAATATGGCTCCTTGGAGTTTCTGAGGCAGGTAGGGCCTAATCAAATCATGCCTGCATTTGTTACTGTGTGTTTCTCTACAGATTTATACAGCTTTTACCCATCTGTATGTCTGTGCACCAAAGTGTCAAACATGAAAGAGACACCATTACCATTTGTTTCTTCCCTTTTCTCTCCAGAGCCACCGCCCCCGAGCCAAATCACTGCAAGCCCACTGGATGACAATAACTTGGATGTGCGTTGGACGGCTCCGGTTGATCAGTCAGTGAGTGGCTTTGTAGTGGAGTGGTTTGCTGTTCGAGAGAAAAACAGCAGCATCCAACACTGGAAAAGGCTGAATAGCTCCAGGACAGCACTCGTCATCACAGGTAATCCAATGATACATATGATAGCTTTAAGTGTCATGGTTAAAGTGTAAATAATATTTTTTTGAGTTACTTATGTTCATCTTTGTGTTGTTTTAGAGGGAGTAAAGCCGATGGAGCGTTATTCTATTTCTGTCAAAGCATTGTATGGCAAACAAGGTGCTGGACAGAAGAGGACGCTCCACATTTACACACGACAAGGAGGTACGAGATCATTTTGACAGATGACTGACCCCAAAAAATCTGTTTCGAACAGGGTCTGGATGGAGAAAGTGGGGGTTCGGGTTTTTTTTTGGGCTAAGACGCTGTGAGAAAACAGCGCTGCACATAAGTCTTATTATGGTAGGAAACACCCTGCACGCATGATGTTTTTGACTTTAGAAAGTAATACAACACGTTAAGATTGTTTTTTTTTTTTTTTACACAAAGAATAGTTAGTAGTGGAGTGAAAAATAAGCTCCAGTTGCCATGTTACTTCATGACGAATAAGCTGTATCACGCTCTGGCTACAGAGACAAACAGTGCTTGTTTCAGGATCGATTAGTTGTAATGTTTTCACTGTATTCAAAAGCTGGTGATTCATGTTG
Organism: Pampus argenteus; assembly: GCA_036937835.1. Taxonomy (NCBI): domain Eukaryota; kingdom Metazoa; phylum Chordata; class Actinopteri; order Scombriformes; family Stromateidae; genus Pampus; species Pampus argenteus. The sequence goes on from CM072873.1 coordinate 16,623,602, forward strand.
TAACTCAATGACACATGATTACCCCTGTCGATGTAATCTCAATCATGATTTCCTGAGACTGGAGAAGATGCATCGAGATACAAGTGAAAATAAATATACACGTCCCAACGTGTTATGCTGCAAACAAGCATAATAAAGAAGGAGAAAACAAGTAATAAATGCTGGATCGATTCCAGCTGCTGTTTTCATGTTGATTTATGCCACGAGCCAGTGTGCTAATTAAGTCAACACGGTGTCCAAATCTTGTTTGTGAGGAAACGATATCCCTTTTAATAAATATTGTTGCGAGCAAAGATTGCCATCTATCTTCATTTTGGCGGACAAGATTCAATCAGCTGGTTGAAGCTGTTTTTTATTCGTCTGCTTGTACAGTACCATCAGCTGGTCCCACGCTGGAGGTGCAGCACATCTCCGGCAACACAGTAGAGCTCAGGTGGACTCCTGTACCTGTGGAGCTGTGTCACGGTTTCATCCGCAGCTACACGCTCTACTACACCGCTGCAAATCGACCAATCAGGAGTGAGTGATGACACACACAGAGCAGCACAGTACATCCACTGTTCTGTAACAGTACAGTCCGAAAATGTCTTTGAGTAGGATGAGTGTGGCATCAGTTTAAAGTTCAGAGCTGCTTCCTCGACTCCAGTCTGTTTGTTTACTTGATTCAGAGACGTGTACAGTTGTTTGGGATCCATTCAGTAGATTTCCTTAATCCTAAAACTCACAAATAAAGACTAGTCTCAACAAAAATCTGCTTTTCTCTTGATTTGCATCATGTTTGTAACCTTGTGAGGATAGAATTAACACTTACTGAGAGAAAAAAAGAGGTAAAGCTCATACATGTGTTAATTATTGTGTTGTTTTAGTTGTTTAATTGTATTAAGATCTTTTCTGGTTTATTCAGGGAAGTTTGTGTCTGGTCATGTTCACCGTTACTCTCTGGAGGATCTGTCGCCCGGTAACTACGACATCTACATGCAGGCCAACACCGACGCTGGCGCCGGAGCAGCTGGGCTGCTCGCTAATGTGCACATAGGTGGAGAAGAGTCTCACACACACACACACACACAGACTCACTGCCCTCCAAATAGATTCATGGCGATTATCTTTAAATGAATTATGTGTGTTATGTGTGTTTGAAGGTTCTGAGGAAATCTCGATGGTGATTTGTGCTTTTCCGCTTTTGCTGACTTGTCTGGTACTGGTGCTGATGGCCTGCCTGGCACAGAATAAGAGGTGAGATCTCTGTCTTTCACCAATGACATCTCACATTAACCCAGATCAGGTCTGTTTGGAGTGAGTTGATCATTACATTAAATAAAATTACTTTTTTTTTTTTTTTAAACAAAAAACACATCAGGATAAAACAGAAGCTGTTTCAATATGTTCCTGATCCTTCCAACAGCAGTCTGGCCCACTGGACCCCAAAAACCACTTCAGAGGTAAATAAACTTTAACATCTGAGCTGTCTATCATCAGTTTATCTGCCCCAACACATGTAGATCAGTTTACTAGTTCTGGAAATTTCTACTCTGCCTGTCAAACGCTGTATAATGTCTTTGTCGTATTTGTAAAATATAAATGTCATCACCAGGTTTAGCTTGGCTTTAGCTTGGAGACTCTTTCCTTAAAAGAAAGCCAATCTTACATATTCAGAGCATACAGTTTGATAGCATTTAGGAATAAGGGGAGCAACAAAAGACAACAGATATATTGAAAATCCGTAGATTTACCCCAGTTGTCCAACTTAAATTTGGTCTGATTGAATATATATGGAATAATATTTTAAATACAGTAAATCTGAAGTTATTTAGCACTTGTGACTTCTAGTTCCAGATATTAAAGTTAAAACTTTAAACAGCTTTAAAACTCTTGTGGACTCAGACAATCTCGAAAGTAAGAATCAGGCGCTGTTAAAATTTCAACCACTAGATGGCAGAAATGGACATCAAAAAACATGAAGTCTTGAATATTTCACTCAGTGGGAATGACATCAATTAAGAACCAGAACAAACTAACACAAAATACTTATAAAACTGTTCAACCTTAAAGGGAAAAACTGTATGTTGCTTAAAAATAATGTCCTCAAACAAAATGTAATTATTTGAGTTTTTTTGTTTTTTTTTTAGAATATGAAGCAGCCTGCAGTACCAGAGGCGTCTGACATCAAATACTCTGAAGTTATTTTACTCAGTGAAAGTGATCTGCACGACCCGGCCCCGGATCAGGACTTCAGCTATCAGGGTGTCTGTAAGATCCAAACATATTCCAGTTACCAGTACTCTCCACTCCCAGTTTCTGGAGCTCAAACGCCTCAAAATACCCAAAAAATGAACAAGGAGTACACCAGAATTTCAACCAGAGACAAGACGACCTCCACCGCTGATGTCTCCTCCTGCCCCACCATCTACTCCAATGTCCTCGTCTCTCAAATTCATCAAACTCTTCCTGCAACCATCCTGTGCTCATCACATCCCCAAACCAATGTCAGTGTTAATGACAGTAAGCTGCAGCCAGAGGGAGACAGTGAGCACGGCGTAGGATCTGATTCACCATCCTCTGAAACAGATGAACTGAACAGCTTTTTTCTAAGACAGTATCACAGCTCTGTCTCCTTCCCTGATTCGCTTTCTCATCCAGTTGAAGGCACTTCACCCCAACACTGTTTTTCTAGAAGCCACTGTAACTCGGTCCCATCACACCTCCCGGTTGCCCTCGCTCACCCCGACTCCTGTTCAGACACCTCTGCTACCACCTCCTCACCTGTCCGTTACTCTGTTTTTGTGGATTTCTCCTACTGTCCTGTGGAGTGCGGCCCATACGTCTCCTACAATACTTAGTCTCGAACCAGTTTTACAGTATCTGTAATACTGTAATTTTACTTTGTATTAAAATGTTCATTATTATTATTGTTGATTTACAATAATGTGACTCAATTGATTGTTTATCAGACACAGATATTGTGCTTTTTTATTTTTATTTTATTTTGATAAGAAATGTAAAGGAATAGTTGTTGCCTTCTTACCCAGAATTAGTTTTCAAGATACACAACATACCTCTCTTATAAATTACAGCCAGCAAGCAGTTAGCTTAGCACAAAGACTGGAAACAAAGGTAAACAGCTAGCCTGGATCTGTCCAAACGTACCAAATCCAGCACCTCCGAGGATCACTAATAACACATTATTAACTTGTTTAACCACACAAAAACAGAAGTGGAGGGTTGTGTTTCTATTCTCACACAGAGCCATGAAAGGGAAGAATGTCAGACTCCTGTAATTAACACTTGGTTTTATTTTGACAGTCCAAAACATGAGAAAGATCAAGGTCGATCAGCTCTTTTTTTTACCAACACTGTATTCTTTGTGATTAATTCGGTGCATGTTTGTACTTGTTCTTTTTTGATTATAAACCAGGTCTATGTGCTATAAATACTGTGAAAGTATCCAAAAGCACAGTCAGTCAGTCAGTCAGTCAGTTTCTCCTGATAGCAGCTGTTTTTTCTTTTCTTTTTGTTTTCACTCATCCTCAACATTTATTTTTTCTGGATGTTGTGAGTGTTTATAACAGTATTTCATTCAGAGCTGAAGTTCTTGTCTTGTCTTGTTTACATTATTTGTATGTCTGAGTGTTAAAATATGCCGTCAGTGCACCAAGCAACAGTAATGCTGTGTGATGAGTTTAATATTTAGATTCACAACTTTATTCACTGTACATAACTCGAGGGATGGGAGCGTTATATCTTCTAGACTGGACAGTTTATTCAGTTTGTCTGTAAATCTTCGGCTGGCACCTAACAGGTGTCATTAACAATATGAAGATATAGGTTCCCGATCCTGTTCATACTGGCTATTAAAAGACATGTGCTTTAAATACAAGTGATGGCTATTTAGATAGAGATCTGCGGAAGTCTATTTCTGTCAAGAAGAAGAAAACCCATAAAGTTAAAGTCTCCCTTCACTCATCTTGTTACTTCAGTTGAATGTTGGAGCTTCGCTGTGCAGAATGATGCATGTGCAGAGTTTGAAGACTGTTTTCACATTCATCTGCTGAAGGGGGAACGTTTCTTTATGCTCACAGTTTATAGGGATATGGACATATGAGTATATGAGAGGGTTTGGAAGCTGTGGTTCAGTCCATTTATAGAGAATATTTATACGTCTTAAAACATGTCTAAAGGGGATGTTTAGGAATGATGAAGACAAAAATACTCATTTGTTACATGTACATATACATATTCAAATCAACATCACAACATACTAAGTCAAATGTGTCACTTTTATCTCAACATTTTTGGTCAAAATTGTGAGATTTTAAGACAAAATACTGACTAAAACTCATAATCTTTGCTTGTATAATTAAATCCTCTCTTTTTGCTTTTCCTGGTAAAATGAGTTTCTATGATGTCGAAATAAAAAATAAAAGAAAAATAAAACTATATCTGAGAAATGGGAAGTCATACAGTATAGATGAGTTACCGGTTTGTGTGAAAACTTTACTTTTTTCTCTCCCTTCACTCTTCAGGGGGGGCTTCGGGAAGCCAAATCCTCTGTCAGCCCGTTTTTGGTGCGCTAAAAGACGCGCCCCCAACACCGTGCGTAAAAAGGGGCAGAACGAGGCGCACCTGAAACTGCGCAGCACGGACGGACAGACAGACGCACAGGTAACACAACAGAGGAGCGGAGCCGGAAGAACGAGTAGGTTGACTTGTCCTGATAGTAGTCATTATAACCACCTATAACCTGCGCTTTTTTTTTTTAAAAAAAAACAAACAAAAAAAACCAAAAAAATCCAACACGATTTATTTATGAAAGTGAGGCGGAACCGGAGGAAACATGCCAGAGCAAGGAAAGAAGATGATCCTGGTGTTGGTGGACTTTCTTTGTGTCGTTGTTGGTGAGTGACTACATATTTTCTCCTCCTCTTGACAACATGGCTGGAAAACATGATCCGTTTTCAGGCTCCGCAGCTCATCTGCTGCGCGTTCACTCGACACTTTATTTAAACGTGTGTGCGGTTGGAAAAGAAATGAGGGACGTTTGTTTTATTGCACGGCTGACAAGCGGTGATTGCTCAACACATCCAAAACACACGAGACATATGATGTGTTTCACCTGTATTTCTGTGTCAATAAAACATGCACAGGCGTAAAACTATAAGTTGGCAGTGATTGTAGGGAGGGGGGAATCAAATGGTGCAAGTCACCATTTGTGTGTGTGTGTGTGTGTGTGTGTGTCTTGTTCAAACAGGCCGGTGTCTTTCACAACATGTAGTAAGAATGCTGCTACTTGATCTCTGCTTGTTGAAGTGATTTTCTTTTCTTCATCCAAGTCATCGGAGGTTAAGATGGGTCACATCATATTATCTCAACTCACTGTTCGCTGATCAGCTGATGATGCACAGTGTTTGTTTGTGCACCCGTATCTGTCTCTCTCTTCTCTTTTCCTATGATAAATAATTTCTTTTTGAACACATTTTATACTTTTCTGGATATTGTTCTGCCTGCACCTTATGACCCTCTTTTTATCTATTATTATTATTATAAGGTGTGTGTGTGTGTGTGTGTGTGTGTGTGTGTGTGTGTGTGTGTGTGTGTGTGTGTGTGGAGGGGGACACACACCACCAGTTAATTGGGGACAGCTTGTGCAATGGGGGACAAAAACTGATGAACAGTTTATTTTTTCAGTGTCAGTGTTTATCTCCAGGAAATATATGAATGTAAGTTTATGTAAATTCCTTCAAAAGTGACCAGAACGGTGAACAAAACGGCTTGTTGCGACCTGCCCTGGAGTCTGGGGACCACACAAAGAACGGAAAATACATCTACCAGCTGTTTGTGTCACATCATTATTTGAATCCTTGTGTGTCTGTCTGCGTGTGTGTGTGTGTGTGTGTGTACCCAGTTGTGGACCCATCTGTTGACTGACAGGGAGGAATGATAATGACGGGGTCTGCTGTTCAGCCCCTGTTCTTCATGCATGTCCATTTTGTGTAAAAACAGGAGGCGTACCTGACAAGAATCCATGTTGGTTTCAGGATTTCGTCTTGTTGTTTCTCTTCTTGTTGGGCTGGAAGAGTTAAAGGTGGATTGCTGATATGTAGAAAGAACCTGTTCAACATTAAAGCTTTTTTTTTTTTGCTTTTTTTCCCCCGTTGTTGTGAAATCAGACATGTGTTACATGATTAATAACTAGTCAGATGAAGATTTCGCCACATGAAGGAGGAGAAAGTGTGATTAACGCCACATGTAAGTTCGTCATAAGCCTTTTTAAAAGTAAAGCCATTTGTTGATTAATTTCTGTATCCTCAAGATAGCAGCATGCATCACTGACTGACTGACTTGGTAATAATACATGCATATATATTGCCTGTGTGTATGTTGTTTGTTTGTTTGTTTTTTGCCCAAGCTTGTGTGTGTCTCTTTCTTTTTGCATTTATTTGTGATCTTCTTCATAATTTGATATTTTTCTTTACGCCTACAACATGGTTGTCGCTCACTATGTCACATAAAGGTCACAGCTCAGCATGACCTTCGAGTTACACTGTGGATTTGACAAATAAAACACTCTAAGTCCCATTGAGAAGCTCCGACAAACTCAAATATTGTCATATTTTCAACAAATGCCTTTGTGACTTCATGTCATAAACTGTGTGTATGAGGCAGAGTCAGACTATACAGTGTTTCACAAGAAAAGGAGCAAAGATTTAACACAGTTTTACTTACTGCAACACAACAAGCACAAGACTGACAAAATTAACTCATCTTTTATGCATCTATTTAACTGTTGATTTAAAAAAAAAAACACAAACACACATTAAAAGGTGTCTTGATATGGAATTAGTCATTAAAGATTCAGCTTTATTATTAAAATTTGAAGCTGCACTCCAACATGTTAGTGTTGGTATAGTTAGTTTACTAGACTAGACACTCCTCACCTGCCATTTTAAGCTGAAATAACTCTGACAATATCATCTGAATTGTTATTGTCTCAAACTTTGGAAATCTCTTAAAACATAACAGCTTGAGTAGCTCTTTACTTTACATTTAACATGTATCTTTATTACAAGACGTCATCGTATCTTCTTATTTCCACCTTCTTTGTGACCGTGAGAAAGCAACTGATCTGTTTTTGTGTGTGTTAAACTATTATCAGGTCTGGTCCCTTCTCATTTAGAAAAGTGTGTGTGTGTGTGTGTGTGTGTGTGTGCGTTTGTGTGTGTGATATGGCAGGAATGTGCTGAATGTCCAAATTGTAACTGATCTGTGAATCTGCTCGGAGTTTTATTTCTCCCTCTTCCCCTCTGCAGCCAAACCTCCATCCTGCCATTATTTGTTACCACTGCAGATAGCAGATTAGTAGATGTTAACCCAACTGGACACACACACACACACACACACACACACACACACACACACACGGCAGAGCAATGTTACACTCTTAACACTTTGAGCTGAGTTCAGTAAATCCAGGCTACAGTTACATTTTGCATCAGTCACATTTATAAAGAATGTAAAAATGAACCTTTTTATGAGAACAGATTGCTCTGTTTTGTTATATTTTCCTCCCCAGTCTCCGTCTTTTTCTTTCTTTGTCTTAGAGAGTCTTTCAAAAAGCGGTTAACTGCAGTAAAATATGATCTTTTTTTTTCTGTCTTGTTTGACCTTCACCTGCTTGTTTAGAAACCTTTTTTTTGTTTCCAGGTGTTTACCATGTACAGCTGTGTAAATCCATCTGAGCAAGCTGTCTCAACTCGTCGCTCTCAGGCTTTAACTCTGCGTTAAACACTGTTTTATCTCAGTTTTAATGGTGTTTCTATCATCACGAGACAATGCAGGGCTGTTGTCCTCCCGGCTGCGTGTCAACAAGAGCGAGTCCAGCTGCTACAGATATCGCTACCACCGTTTAATAACTCTTTATGAATTCAGATCCTCCTTTTTTTTGTGTTTGTCCGGGTGCTGCGGCCTGTTCCAGGGTCAACGGAGAGTTCAAATAATAATGACGCAAATAGTTCTCACGTGAAGCAGCAGATTCAGATAAATTTGATTTACTGTATCAGAGGTCAGACACATTAGCACTTCATCATCTGGTCTGTAAACCACAAATCATTTTCTCATAAGTTTTGGTGTCGACGACCTTTTAAACGCTGGTGGTACATGAGGCAAACTAAAAATACAGTTTTCCCAAAGATGTGTAATTTTTGTTGCATGTATTTGAGAATATAGACTCATATCAGGCTGCAACTAACTGTTATCTTCATTGTCAGTTAATCTACTATTTTTATTATTTCTTGTCTTGATTCATCAAGTAATCATTTGGTCACAAAAATGTCTAATAATCAGTTTAATATCACAGCGGCGGTTGAAGTATTGTGTCTTTTGGTTAAGTGGTAGCGATACCACAATGTACAGTAGGCTACTTGGGTAAACACACTTAGACGCGTTCTACCTCTAATCGTGGAAGATTTTAAAAATGAAATGGTTAAATGTGAGAATCAGCACTTTGGAAACGAAAGTGGGCGACACTCGGAGGCGACATAGCGGGTGACTAGAAACAGCTGCTGTTGTTGTTGTTGTTGTTGTTGTTTGTCTCTGCAGAACGTTATTTATGTGCTGTTTTTTTGCCGAGATGCTCCTCCATCTGTTTTATTGACACACACACTCACACTGTAGGGTTATCTGCTATCTGCTTCTGCCAAGTATGTGTCAGAGTAAAGTGGGAAGTATTGACTTTTGCACTCTGACATTCCTGTGTGAAATTGAAAGAGAGATGTTAAAGAGAAAGTGTGTGTGTGTGTGTGTGTGTGTGTGTGACATTATAAGACACATTACTGTTAACTAAACACTCTTTGGTGCTTTCAGAAGGCCTCTCGGTACTGCGACGGTTTAATGCGGCAGAGGAAGAATTATATCTGTTAGTTTCAGCATTACCTCGTTCACGCTCCAGTAAGAAAAGGGGAATTTAGGCACTGAAAAGACTGTAACATTGAAAAAATACTTTTTTTGTTTGTTTCCTCTTAAAGCGACTGGAGAGTTTCAGGTTTTTTTTTTTTTTTTGTTTAGCAAAGTCGGATCAGATTAAACTCTGGCTGGTCAATTTGTTACCAGAAGCGAATGTTTCCTGTTTCTCACAAGGAAACAAACGGGAAAGTCCTAAGTTAAAGTTTTATATGAACACTGGTTAACAGCAGACTGAATGACTCCAAGTATTAGATTTGCTCTGAAAGATTAACTTGTGACCTTTCTTTCTTTTATGCTTTTTTTTTTTTTTTTTTAAAGGTTCATAATAACCTGATAATCTAGATACACCACTGAGTAAAAAACTAACAAATGAATCAAAAACTTTATCAGGCAGGATAACGTGACAATGAAGTAGTGATGCTCAACCTTTTAATTAAAAAACAAGAACTAAAATGCAGCAGATATACTTGGAGATTTATTAATTTTTTTAATCACCTAGTATTGTTTAGGACTTTTTCCTGGAAAAATCCCCTGACCTAACAGGAAAAAGAAACTGATGAACAATGATCACTGTTATTACAGACATGAAAAATCCCCCCAGAAACCTCATCAACAAAGTCTCAAAGCGCTGGCCACAGTGTTTGTTAAGTGATTTTCTGAGAAAGGCAGGGCAAATAAGTTGGCAAAACAAATCCGATCTTTAAATCTCATATTTATATAATATAATTTCCTGCCCCTGCTCCGAGGTGCTGCAGCAGGAGTTCAGTGTTGTGCGCAACGCCAGTCACAAATCCCTGTGAGCTAACAAACGGCAGAGACGTCCAGGACGGCACTCGTCTGTGAAGACCTCGAACAAATGTTTCACATACAACATAGTTACCTGTTTCTGGTCCCGTTCCCAGTAAATGTTTTAAGCTATTCAGCCCTCAAGATGAGCGGCGGGGCCTCGGCCACTCATCTTGAGGGCTGAATAACAGGAACACTTCCCACTTCCCGCTAGGTCAGAGGTCAAGGGGAAGTTGTACTTGTGTCTGATCCCAAATTCCATCATGTTTATTTTCTCAAAGTGGAATCGGGTGCGTTCTTGCCAGGAGAGATTGTGAAAGCGTAAAACAATACTTTCCCTTCTTCTTCTTTTTTTTTTTTTTTTTTTTTTTTTTTTATCTCTCCTCTGGATGTTTTGTTACAGAAGACAAAAAGTCAGTAGAAACCTTTTGTGTGTCTGTTTAGATGAGATTGGAATCAATGTCTTCATTGTTTGCAGCTGTAAAAGTTCACAGAGAAAGTATAAATCGAACAAAAACTCAAACTTCATGTATCCGACAACAGAGGAAAATGTGACTTTAAAAAAAAAAAAAAAAAAAAGTACAGCAAAGCTCATCAGTTTTGGGAAATTCCAGATCAGGTAAAACAGGAAGGATCCGAGGATCACACAGATGGATGCAAGTGTTGTACAAGCCAAAAATATTCTCCTTAGACGTAGACTTCTTGGATACGGAGCCGAGGCAGGAGGCTTTTTTCATTTAATGACCATCATACTGACACACATCAAGTCATCACCTCCCGTTTCATAATACTAGAATTCTGTATTCGTCAACTGTAGTTAAGGAATATAACCGCAGAGGAAGTGAAACCTGTGATCACTATAGTCACTCTGATCACTTGTAATCACGTTGGACTCACTTAGAGTGAAACTGGAAGATCCTGACGTTTCTGAAGAAATGTGAATGTGTGTGTGAATGCCAAAATAAATTGTTGCAATGGAAAAATCCCAAATTTGGTTGCAATCGTATTTAGCAAACAAATAAGTGATACCCAAAACAAAACTTTTTTTTTTTAGGGGTTATTCACACTAAAAAAACTATTCCACATTTTTCTGGTTGACTACCACTGGCTTAGTTTAAAGATCGGGGGGAGGAACAGCTAGCTTGGCTGCTTCCGAAGTTCTGTGTTTCCTCCATATAGAAACAGTAGAAACCACACTAGCACAGGTTATCTATCTACCCAGCGCTCCACTGGTTACCTGGTAACCTCACTGCCCATTTCCAGCATCCTCATCCCTGACCAGATGTTAATTGGTGGGATTTAGAGGTGTTGGTTGGCGGATGGACGGAGGCAACGGAGGTTGTTTCCACTCTTTATTGTTAAGATGAGATAAGTTCGTTGCAGTGATATCAGTCTTGGCATCTAATGTTCAACGATCTAATAGGCTACAATAACTCAGTAAAAGTACTACCCACATTTACATTTCCTCTTCTTGTTTATTAGTTATTTGCACTTACTTTATGTATTTATCTACTAAACTACTGTATATCTTCTATTTGTAGGATTGAACTGTCCTGTTAGCTGAAAACTCAATAAGAGTGCTGTTGTACTTATGATCTTGATTTTTTTTTTTTTTTTTTCATTTGGAAAACATGTTTCCAAATAATAAGAATATCAAATTTAATACATTTAAAAGTAGTAATAAATCAGTGGGCTATGTAGAAGGAAAGAAAAAAAAAAGTTAAACTTCTCTGTATCGGTATATAAAAATAAAGAAGGCGGTTATATTACGTTCTCCTGCTAATTCTGCCACATTAATGATCTGATCAAGAGTTTGAATAAGTTTTGGGGTAAATTCAGGAAGGGCTACGGACTCGTCTCCCTCGAGCTCAACCAGGTCTCTGGTAATGCAGACCACCACCGGCACAGGCCTATAAAAACATACCAGGCCTTGGAATAATAGAGCAGATAAAAACAGCCTGTCCCACTCAGATAATAGGACCTCTCCATGGGCTCGCCTCCCAGAGACTGTTGGAGCATGTTTGATCCGAAGGGGAATCGACTTCCTCACTGATTCTGTTGTTAAATAAGCTTAGTAGTGGTTATTGTGTGTGTGTGTGTGTGTGTGTGTGTGTTTTGAGGGCCATTGCCCAACTGTGTCTACTCACATCTCCACTTTGGCAGTGTGTAGTCACCGGAGACTTCTGTCAAACAAGCAGACTCTTATCTAAATGTTGTCCTTGCACCCTGCAGAGTAAACAGTGGTTAGGCAAAGGGAGGTGAGAGCACGCTCGACCTGTTGGAATAATGAACTTTGAAATATAAAGGAGAAAAAAAAACAAGGGAGGCTTCCTTTTCATAATTATCTTCAATGAGGAAACTGCTTGTCATTAAAGATCATTAGAGGCTCTTTTGCAGGAAAAAAAAATACAACAAATATTTCATTATTTATTACAGACCATGTTTCTCAATGTTACAAGAGGCAAAGTACATGCTTCTCATTTAATGTAGTGACATAAACTAGTGGGTGTGGCCGGCTGATAGGTGCCTTAAAGAGACAGTCGATAGAAAAAACAAAAACAAAACGCAACTGTAAAATATTACGTCCCAGTGAACTATGGCCCCAAAGTAAAGTGTAATCTTTATTTCTGGATGCGTTTCTTCGTACAAGTCATGTCTCATATTTAAAATCAGCCTGCGCTCTGTAAATATGTGCACAACTTCTATTCTGTATTGACTTTCTTCAGTCTTTCGTCAGTAGGCTGCAACTCTAGTTTGCATAGTATGAGCTGGTTTTCCTAACTTGTGGAGTGTTTACAAGTTGTTATAATCTGTCTTTATTACAATATGTGTTTGTGTGTGTTTGTGTGTGTTTGTGTGTGTGAGAGAGAGACCTCACAAACATGTTGGTAGCTTGCAGTCTTATTCTTTGCTGGATTTCCTAACATGCTGCTACGGTTCTTGGCACATTATCGGCACCAACCAGTTGATCCTTGGAATATCATAAAACTGGAAGCAGCATCGTTTATTATTATGCTGGAAAGGAAAATGAGGGCCCACCCTTTAAAACATTGCTTCATAGTGCTAGTAGAGGTCATAATATTCACTGGGTATCTTTTAACACTTAATGACTCCTGGACCTTTCTTCACTGCCTTTTAACACTGCCCGAGGCTTAGATTGGTTGAAATATGTTGCATGTCTTGCTTCTCCAAAGGTATGCAATCTTTGTTTCCGCTTTCTGATGCTCTACTGCACCATGTTTTTTTGTTTTTGTTATATGTATGTATATATATGTATATATGTTCAGCCTGCTCTGAATGCTTCGTTTTCAATGTTACTTCCTCTTTGTGGTGATGTCAGATAGTTGACGCCCGCCAGCGACCGTTCGTTCTACAGCCTTCGTTGCATTGTTGATCGTTGATTGTAATGTGCCTCAAACGTGTACCGATGGATTTGAGTTCATATTTCTATAAATATAGACCTGGAAATGTGCATGTTATATTTCATGTTTACAACTAGGCTTAATTATTAATTAGTTATGGCCTCATATAATGTGGAGAATTCTGCCCTTTTATCCCTCCACATTCTCATATTTAAACTCCTCCTTTTGACATAGTCATTATTCATAAAAGCTATTTTTATTCACACCTTTTTAATGCTCATATTGCATTATATTGCTGTATGTAGCGCGTGAGGAAACCTTAGCTATAAATGTTCCCACCTGTCGTGTTGCCACAGCGCGTATGATCTCAGACTTAATTCACCGTCTTGACGACTAGACATCCAACATATGTGTGCATGACATCACGTCGCCATTACGTCCCCAAATTTACCTGCCTGGAACATGTTGGTTTGATTCGTTTAGTCCTGCCTGTCGGAGTCTCACACTCTGAAGGAAGGAAGCAATCTGTTAGTGGAGAGCCACTTTTACAGCATTACCCAATAAATATACGGCTCCAGCTTAAGACAACAAACTCCATCCATTCCTCGCTCTTATTAGCTTCAGCAGTCCAGCGACGAGTTCTTGAAAACAGGAAAACGATTTAAGAGTCGAAGTGTAGAAAGTTCCTGACATCATGCGGCCCTGTTGATCGGACCATTGTCCTGCTCAGATTTAAGAGACGGGTTTATGTCCTCTGGCTGCTTCTGCACCACTTTAACTCTTTTGTTTGCACTCCAACTGTCAAACAAAATTTGTCCATCGTACTTTTTTTTTTTTTTTCTCTCACGGGTTAGTGTCTGTTTGCATTCAGGGCTGTACGTGTCTCTTTAGGTATGCGTGTGTGTGTGTCTAGTCTTCAGAATCCCAGGCCTTTCGACTGTGTAAACGCTGCACCGATGTCAACGGTCAGGGCTGTTCTGTCCAGTGTGTGTCCATGGCAACAGGCAGGGTTCCTCTGTTGAGAGTTAATGTGACCTGCGGAGGTGAAGCTGTTGCCACTGAACTCCTGCTGATGACAAATTCATATACTCTGCAGAGTTGGACCTTCTGCTCACAGCCAAAAAATGAGTCTGTCAGCGTGTTCTCGGCTGTTTCCTGAGCTGAACTTCATTGTGTTGTGGTTCATATGTCAACACAAAGCTGAAGGGACTAAGCTGCTCTCAGGATGGATGCAGTCTGTGTTCTGCAGAGACTCCAGTATGGCTGTTTTTAATGCCAGCGTTCACTTCTAGCAGTCACAGTTGCTTCACTCTAAGGTCATTTTTTATTAAAAATCTTGCATGCAAGTCCTGTTTGATTTATATCTTTTCTGGTTTAGTTTCTTTTTGGTTATTCTTGTGTTTCTGTTGTAGCTGTTCACAGTCATAGTGCTTTAAAAAAGGCGTTTTTAATTATTATCTCATAATTATCTGCAGGATAGTTGTTATTGTTCCCATGTCTTTTTAGTTAGCAGAAAAAAAAATCACAAATTTCAATGAGAAAATTGGTGGAAAAGTGTGATTTGTAACACTGCAAGATCAGGTCATTTTTATTACAGTTTTCACATGCCGCAAAAGAAATCTTGGCACACGTATCCTATAATTATCTCTAAATAACGGTCGTCTCTCCCGTTCCAGCGGCTCTGCCCTCAGGCATCCTGACGCTGATGTTCAGCCCGTACCAACGAGGAATCTACTGCGATGACAAGAGCATCAGCTATCCCTACAGGAGAGACACCATCTCCCACGGAGCCATGGCCGCCGTCACCATCACCTGCTCCATAGTCATTGTGAGTCCAATGTACAATGTAGTTGCAGAGAAATAAATAAATAACGGAAGACATCTTTATGTTTAAGTGTTTTCACTACGTTTGCTCTCGTCTTCCGTTCCCTTCCACAGATCACTACAGGAGAGGCCTACCTGGTGCACACCAAACGTCTGCACTCCAACTCCCAGTTCAACCAGTACCTCTCGGCTCTCTACAAGGTGGTTGGCACCTACCTGTTTGGAGCAGCCGTCAGCCAGTCACTGACAGACCTGGCCAAGTTCACCATAGGTCGTCCCCGCCCAAACTTCTTAGCCGTGTGCGCCCCGGTCACATGTAACGGATACATGCTGCAGATCAACTGTACCGGCAGCGTGCGCAACGTGACTGAATCCAGGTGCAGTGGAAACATGTGACGATGACGACTGTGATGCTCTCGTAACATTCGTTTAGATATCCAGCTGGAATGAATTTGTTGTAGTGTAGTATTATCTTGTTTTGTCATAAATATGTAATTCAGTAAAAGGTAATAATAATAATAATAATAATGCTCTGCTGCTGTTTTGCTCCTCAGGTTGTCGTTTTACTCCGGCCACTCGTCCTTCGGGATGTACTGCATGCTTTTTCTGTCGGTAAGTGCGTCACCATTGCGTGAGACCCTCAGCGTCTGTGAAATGTCTGTTTACCGATAACACACACACACACACACAAGTGACTCAAAGCAGGAGGAGGTGGTCAACACAAAGACACAAAGTTTTAAAAAAACATCATTGTTGTTGTATTACACACTGCACAATGGCTGGAAAGATGACAGATTGAACAGGTCATCTTTAGTCAGTGTTAAGAGGTGAAGCGTGGAAAGTCTCCTCGGGCTGCTTAAGTATTAACAGCTGCATGAAGCACCGCTGTCCTTCAGAAATCAGTAGTATAGTTTTTCACTGGAACAAAAACTGCATCTTGTCATTGCCAGTAAAAGTGATGCTGATAATACAACAGGTATCAGATAACTATAATGCTTTTTTTTTTTTTATATGGTTTTGAAAGATTGAGAAAATAAACACTTTAAAAAGGTTGATTGTAAGTTATGTTATACTTCTTATAGTGTCCATATTCTTTTGTACATGTTCAAACTAGAACAAAAATGTGTTTTTGTATGTATGAATATGATTAAATAGAGGCTCGTTAAAAACATAAATTATATTTGAAATGTACACTAAAAACCTGTTTGACATGAATCTCCTTATTGTGTGTGTGTGTGTGTGTGTGTGTGTGTGTGTGTGTGTGTGTATGTGTTTGTAGCTCTATGTCCAGGCCCGAATGCAAGGGAAGTGGACGCGGCTGGTTCGACCCACCATCCAGTTCTTCCTGGTGGCGTTTTCTCTGTATGTGGGATACACACGTGTGTCTGACTACAAACACCACTGGAGCGACGTCCTGGTGGGGCTGCTGCAGGGAGCTCTCATCGCTGTGCTCACTGTGAGTAACAGTGTGTTGTGCAATCAGCTCCTACTGTATGTGCACAACGTGTATGTGATTTGTCTTCATTCCACACTGGGGGGCTTTAAAGTGTGACTAGTTACCTCCCCTTGTCTCAGAGAAGCTTGGAGCACAACACAGACCAAAACATATGGTGCATTTAAGCAATCTTTGCAAACTTGTAAAGCCCACAAAGCAGCTAATACCCATGGGAATATCCAAGTACATGAGTTACCACTATGAGTATGTCTGTTTTATTGCTCATTATATGATGATTCAAGAGCTACACTGTTTAGTAAAATGTTTTTCTGGATGAATGATTACAGGAAACTTGAGCTGTGTTTCAGGAAGGAAAGCTTTTGTGAAGACAAAGTTTTTTCTTTCTTTCTTGTCTTTTCTTGTCGTGTCTTGTTTCACAAATCTTTGACCGCTTTGGTGTCTTGTAAGTTCATGTGAGCTATGCATGAAACGATAAATAAGATAACTAAACATATGAGAGACAACATGCAGGTTTATGGTAAACATATCCATTAACTTCCATCAATTTCTTGACTTTGTGGTTTGAGAAAGATGGATGAACACAACATTAAACAGTATGTGGTGTGCAGAGGATTGTAGGAAACTTTTTCCCCCCTCACTTCACTTAAAATGGACTGGCCTGTCCCTGAAAAGGTCATATTCATATCGAAAAATGTTCCTTTTTTTTTCAAGATTACAACTAGAGTTGTTTGTGTGACTTCATTCTGTGGTTTGGTTTTAGTCTTTTTTTGTGTGTGATTTTAGTTGCATTAAATCACCTTTTCAATACAGTCCAATACACAAAAACCTCAAAAATGAAGTATATTCACAACGTCCCCCGGTTTGAATCCAGCAGGACCGTCCATCATGTTCACTCTAAAGGTTCTGATTTAACGTTCCCTCTTCTTCTGTCCTTTCAGGTCAGATACGTGTCGGACTTCTTCAAGCAGCGTCCTCCGCCCTGCACGCACACAGACACGGCAGAGAACGAACAACTTGAGCGCAAACCCAGCCCGCAGCCTCCCGACTCGCAGCACAGAAACCACTACAACTACTCTGGACCAGTATGAGCGGACCACATGATCTAAACAACTGATATCAAAGGATGTGTGACTTGTACAAGTGGAAAAAAAAAAAAAAAATCCACAATGCAGTAACCAGAACCTGGACATCCAGATCCAAACTAGACCTGCTCCTTTCGGACTATTTGTTTTTTTGTTTTTTACAGCTTTGAAAACTCAAGATTCCCAAAAACCTGTTGGAACAGAAGTGTGGGTGTGTGTAAAATATGCAAATCATGTATGATGCGTGTGTCAGTATGCCTGCTATTGTGTAATATGTTTTTTTTTGTTTTTTTCCCATGATTCTCTGTTGCATTTAAATTCATGCTGTGACTTAGAAGTGAGCAAAGACTGCAAAATTCAAAAACCACCAATATAGTCTATAGTCTATAGTTATAGTCTGATACAAGTGTTCCTATTTTACCTACACTGGAACTAGATTATATATATATATCTGCCTGTCCTTTGACACGGATGTCTTTATGTTTTTAGAAGATGTGCATGTGTAACGACAGACTGCTCTAAATATATACATGATTATGTATAGTGCTAACATTTTAAAGTTTTGGTTGTTTTTTTATATATATAACTACTGTATCTAATAAATTGTGTAGCTTTTAAAGAATGTATTAGCACTACTTTGCTGTGATGTTACAGTGAAACCTTTTTCTTTTTTTTGAGCTGGCACCATCGTTTCTGGATGTCTTGTTGTTTGTTTTTTTTAAATAGACAAATTTTGCATTTCAAATGTAAGAAAAGGATGAGGGAGGAAATCGGAGACACATTATTCATCCCACCAACACATCAGGTTTCCTTGTAGCTCAAGTGCTCGTGGAACCAGCATTTCACTGTGCGGATGGATAAAATCGGACAAGAACTAAATATACCTTCATGGATCTCTTCCTTCCCTCATTGTAACCTCTTGTCAAACTGCACGTTAATGTAATCATCCCTTTCCTTTCAGCCTGTTGGTTGTTTTGTGTAGTCTTTCTCCATAAATATTAGCCAGTCAAATATTGTTGTCTATGTGAGTGCTTGCTTCTATGGATCTGCTGTGTTCTTGTTGAAAACAGCACAGTGACGCAGGGTTCGTGTCTGGACCTGCTGCTGACGATTGTGGGATTCCTCGGCGCCGCTGGAATGGGACTGTTTGAGCCACGTCAGGGCTTCTTTGGTCCCCTCTCTAGTTATGTGAATACTTTTTCAGCCTCCTTTTTTATTCATTTGTGGTTGGTTTTGTAATGCTGCAAGTCCTGCTTAGTTCATAGCTTTTTTTTTTACAGTTTTATCTATATAAAACACATCAGATCTTCTATCCAAGAAATGGACGATCTGGCAAATTATTCAGCAACACGGACGCTGATTCTGGGAAAAGGTGTTGAATTTTTCTAATGTAATTTCAGTGCTGAGTATCACAACTCAATTGGAGGCAGTGGCAAGAAAATAATAAGAAAATAGCTTCACCATTTTTCAAGAAACATGTACAAGTACTGATCCCCTTCAAACTGAGGGCAAAATCCACTCTGCTCGTTTTGAGCAAAACTGCATTTAAAAGTTTATCTGAAGATAATGAGGCTTCAGTCGACGTGGATACCTTCCTCAGTCAGTCTTTTAAGAAAAAAAAAATCTCTTTGTCTCGACGGGCAGCGTTTTCCTGTTCAGCTGCAGTGGAAAGATTGTAACAAAAAGAGGAAATTGGGCACCAACATGACTGAGTTAAAAAGATATCACCTTGATCTGACTCATTCAGACAGCTCAGGCTTCAGATTAAGTTTTAAATACATTTTTAAGTGCATTATGAAGGGATTTCAAGGGCCTGTATGAACAGGAGGAATGATTATATCAAGAAAAACATGTCTTTTTCGGCACCTGATTATTATTGTTTAAATCGGGTGAGGTGCTGAGTCATCCGATGAGATGCTACTAATCCATCAGGAATTCAGTAATAGTTCATTTTTAAATTACATATGACTCTGCAATCAGATTCATTCCTCAAAGTGCTATCGTATCTGAGTCAGCTGTTAATACCAAACCTTCACACCACAAATGATTTCATCAAGCTGCAGAGGAAATGAATCAGCCTGAACATTTTTATCAGGCTTCCTGAACGCAACGTTTGGTGACTTCAAGCTAATGAGGCAGTTTTGGAGTTACCAGCCAAAGACAAATCACCACTCTTCAATCACATCTTTTATTTGTAAGGCACCAGAGAAGCTTCCTTACTGCTAAAAGGTTGATTCATTCGCATTAGAGTACACAGTTGCTTGTTTACATCTTTGTTTTTTGTTTTTTTGTTGGTTTTTTTTTTGTCCCAGGTATCTTAAAATAAGATAAGATGTGTTCATTAACACATTAAACTGGTTTTCTTTGCACAAAAAAAAAAGGATAAAACATTTACAAACCTAGAAAAACAATGTTAAGTGTTACTGCCTATTGAGAGAATGGGAGAGGAAAAAAAACAAACAAAACAAAAACAGGAAAAACAACATGGTATACAACATTGTGCCTCTCTTACTGTAGGCTTGTTATGCACACATACAACACCAAAGTATTCCATGATACACACACGTTAAAAAGCAGCTTTGAAACATACAAAAATGCTTTAAAAAATATGTATATTGATATATTCATATGTATACAAATTGGCCCTTCACAGCAAAAACAAACACACATACCATTCATATGTCTGAGTTCTGCCAAGGAGGTTTTCTTACGGAGACCGACGTCAGCATCAAATCTGTTCTCGCACTCGCTATATCAAAGTCACATCTCCAGAGAGGGAAAGTTGCCTCCCCACCCCCCCACCAGCACAGACAGGAAGAAGAAAAACAACAATAACAACAACAACAACCAAAAAAAAGGAGCACTGAGCCACAACTTAAGTGCTTTTTAAAAAATAAAATACAAAAGGAAAGGTTTAAGCTCTGATTGTGGACGTGCTCAGACGTTAAAGGTGGGTTGTGAAAGCTCTGGTAAGCCCTCACATTACAGGAGAATAACAGCAGTTGTACCGACCGCCAGCCCACAGTCACAGGAAGAGGACGATAGACCCCGAACCCCGGACCCCTTCAAACGCTCAGCAGACGTCGGCCTTGTGGCTATGACGTCATATTAATGATCAATGAGAGAGAACTGCTGCCCTCTGCTGCCTGAAATGTGAACACCCTTATTTCGGCAGTGTCCCAATTCCACACTGACTGCATACATTGTGTAGTACTTTTGTAGTCTACCGTATACAGAAAATAAACATATTTATTGGTCTGTACTAACCAGAAATGATACTCTTCCTCTAGAGTAGGAGCCAATTAAACTGTGAATTCAGAATGACACTAAAACTTAAAGAGAGGAGACAGAAAAAACGTTTTTTCAACAAGATCCCGAAGCCGTTTCATCACCATCTACCACTGGTTTGTGTTTTTCTGTTCTGAACATTGCATTGTGGGAAGAGGCAATCAACAGCAAACTCAAAAATCCAGTTTAATTTTGTACAGTATTCATGCACACAAATGACCGTTTTGATTGTACTTTTGAAGTGTGAACACACTCTAAATATACTGAGTAGTATGGTGTCCATACACCAGCCTGGATCCACACCTCCAACATGAGTCTAACTTCCCAATCCCAATATGATTCTGCTATATTAGATATTCAATCTGCAATAAGACTATGTATTAAATCCATTGATTTGAGTTGGCAGTTAATGTTGGACAATTCAATTCACAATAAAAAATGGAGGCGCTGCTCACAGGTGGAAAAGAAAACGTGAGTTGAATCATATTAACTTCAAAAGTCGCTGTGATGTCTGTCAGAGCACGTCTGGTATCATTTACTGTTAGTACATGACAGTACATTTATTTCTTGAATATCAAAGACAAAAAAGTATACTGTCAGTATGAGCAAATGAGAATCTTGTTATTGTGTTGTTTTCTGAGGGGGCACAGAGCTTTAGCAACTCACCCAGGACACATTTTTCATCAAAACAAGCGTAAATTAAAAAAGAAAAAAAAAACACACCCACAAGTTCAACAAGACAGGTGCTTGATACAGTGTCAGCATAAACTGCAGTACGACCGTCTGGCTCAAGTTTGTCTCGGTTGGTTAAAGAGCGGAAAAGCACAAGGGAAAGAGAGAAGAAAGGGAGGGTGAGGGAAATACAAAAGGTGCTTTAAGGGAAAAAAAATTAAATTAAAGTGTTTTCTTCTTTCCAAATCACATTCACTCGAGCACACACAGACACATTTTTGTATGTCTAATTAGCCGGTAACTTTTTTTTTTTTTTTTTTTTTCCAGAGCTTAAATTCTTGTAATTTTAAAGACAAGTCATGGTCAACACCATGTAGCGTGCGTAGCAGCAGCTAGGCCTATGAAAACACAAATTAACCCCCAAGCTGGATATACTACAATTTGTACAAACTATAGGTTTTCAATGGAATAAAATCCCGTTCATTTGGGATTGAGGTACACAGCTGAGTGGATGCATCCAGTGGTTGGTCATTTGAAAAAGCAAAAATGGTTAAGAGTCAGGTAGTCAGGTAAGTTTGATGGTTTTGAATGCACCTGAAAAGTGAAATGTCCCTTTCAAAAAACAAACAAACAAACAAACATCCCATTTCATTTCAGATGAAGATTTAATTTGGCTCCAAGTGCATAAAAGCACAGCGTCACTGTCCAAACAGCTCCAGTCAACATTTTCAGGAAGCTTTGAACAAGGGTGATGGAGCTTTTGTACATTATGAAGATAGAGGGAACAGCGACATTACTGTCACTGGCAGACAGAGGGCAGTGAGGGAAAAAAAAAATCTGTGGGACATGAGAGGAAGTGGGGGAAAAAAAAAACAAATCACAGAAAACAGATCTGATAACAAAAACAAGTCAGAAAAATAAACCTGTGAGAGGCAGATCCATGTAAGGGAGACTGCTGTTAGCTTTCATCCTCAACTCTCACTCCAAATGGGAAAACATTTATCTCGGTTAAGCCGAACAACAGTGGCTTGCACTAAAAAAAAAGCATCTATTTAAAGTCTAGAAGCCTGAACTGAGTCTATTACCACTAAATAATATGAACATTTAAATCTCACTCTCAGCCATTCAGCAGTTTCATTCTCTGCACATCCAAACTCTTTGCTTGTCATCGTCCCTGCAGTTAACTCTTCTACATCACCACTCAGCAGACAGGCAGCCGGACTTACATCAATCTCCATTTACAGTTACAGATTTACCTTTCCATTTCCCCCCAGTAGGACCCCACCCTCCAAACCTTCTTGCCATGTTCGCGCTAGTCTGACTTATCCCCGTCGTCTCCTCTGGGCGCTCTCTCAGCGGCCTCTCTGGCCTTGTCCTCTTTCACCGCCTGGGCCTGGCCGTGGGAGTAGTTGGCCAGGATGGAGGAGAGGGAGAGCAGGCCGGAGCTGGAGGAGACGGCAGGCAGGGTGGGAGGAGTGAGGCCCAGGGGCAGTGGGGTCACAGGCAGGGCCAGACCCTGGAGCTGGGACAGGTGCTGCACCTGCAGCTGTTGCTAAAAACAAACAGGTGATGACAAAGCAGCGAGTTAACACATTATATTACCCGAGTTTTCCATGTGTACACATAAACAAATGTCATGTGATGTGTGTGTAGCGTGGACTATGGACTGGAATGAATCATGTCTACACGCTGTGGGACGCTGCACTAAGCAGCTGTGGTTGCACTACAACTCCGACATGTCGCAGAGCCACAGGAAGTGTTTCAGAAGCAGAGTTGTTCTTCAGCAGCCATGTTTCTAATAATGTTTTGAATTGTTTGCTGATATCAATTGTTACATAGGGCTGAATTTAGATTTGTGGCTCATTTATTGCAGGAAAAAACAACATCATACCACATCTGAGCTAATGAAAGACAACCACTTTCTGCTTCTATGTTTTTAGATTACATACACTTTGTGTCTGTACTTGTTTGGACTGGTTTCAATCACTACGCACACATTTTCTTCCTGAGGAGTGTACATGCATCTCACCCGTATGATGGAGTTCATCTCAGGCGGTGTGACCTGCTTGGCTCTTTCTATGGCGCCCATGACTTGCTGCTGATGCTGGAAACAAAGACAACTCATGGTCAAAAACAGCTTTGCCAAGTGATTGAAGTGTGATAGAACAACAACTTCAGATTTGCTAGTCATGCATGTAATAATACTTTAATAGCAATGAAAGCATCAAGGGAAACACTTTCTTAGCATATTCAGCAGGGAAAAGACTCTTAGGCCGAGGTCCATGTCAGTGTCATTACCTCCTGTGACAGGTAAGGCAGCACCTGAGCACAGATCCCGTTCAGTCTCTTCACTATTTCAGCCTGAAGAAACAAAAAAAAAATGTCAGACCAGCAAACTACCACAGCTAGGATGCTAGTAGAAGGATTATTGGAGGCTGTGATTACCTGTTTGTGCATTTCAATGTTCAGCCCATACGACATTTCATAGTACTGTAAAAGAGGTGAAAAAGACAAAAAATTATAACTGGCTGAAGTTATGGAGTCTGTTTCAATTAGTCAATTGATAGTTGATCAAAATAAAATTAATCAGTAACTATTTTGATAATGGATCAGTAATATTTCAACATTTGATAGTTCCAGCTTATTGAACGTGACACTTTACTCTTTTTCATGCTTTTTCTTGATCCAAATTATAGCAAATCAAGAAAAAGACATACAAGACAAGTTGATAGTAAACTAATCATAAACACAACGTGAAAAAGAGGAGAACACTACATAAGTAAATCATAGGTAAAACTCAACAGTGCCTTGGTATATAACGGGGACTGTGATTCAACACATCTCAGACCGACTCTCACTGAGAACAAGAGATGATACTAGACTTACCATGATATAGTGACGCTGCATCTCTGACTTTTCAGAGGCCAGTTTATCACACTCCAACTTCAAACTGGTCAAAGACAATATAAAGAAGAAGAAAACACTCAATTTGAATGCAAACATTCAAGTGAAAATATACAACTGAATTTCATCTTTTGAATTGAAAAAACATCATGAATAATTGTGCCGTCTCCTTTTAAAATCCGTTTTTTTATTTTTTATTTTTCCCCCGACATATTCTGATATGCTGTAACTTTCCGTAATCTCACACACACACACCCACTTCTTGCAGCTTCTAGCCTGGTGTGTGAAGGTGAGAAAGTCAGCGGGGTTTCACTTTGGCTCACAAGATCTATTTTTTCACTCTTTACACAACTATGAGTGTCTTCAAAGACAGGTGTGCCTGGAAAAGTCGCCACCACAAATACTGAATCTCGCCCCTCTTTTGCTTTGGTTGTTCACAACAGCTATAAACACTCACATCATTCAAAATACTTCCTTTGAAGCATATGCCTGCCTTTAGTAGGCAAATACACATGCAAAACATTGTAAAGGACGGGTTCACAATTTACCTATGTTTAGGTAATTAACATCACAGTACTTCCTAATGTTATCGCAGTAAAGATCAATAAAAAGGGAGCTCAGAGCATTGATTAAAGCGAGAGAAAAGAGAAGAAAAAATCTGATTCTGCAGAAAAGTAGCCTTGCTCAGAGCTAGCATTGCTTAAGTTAAGTGTTGTTTCTATAATAGCAAATAGTAACTAATAGTAACTAGCTGTACTGCTGACATCTTGGTGAAATAATCATTTTAACTGTGTGTCGTGCGCGTCTACCTGTGGTACTGTGCTTGGAGGAACTGGAACTCATCCTTGATACGATCACAGGAGTCGGATGTGGTGAACTTGAGAGGTTGACTGGACTGAGAGGATGCCTGGGAAACACAAACAGAACAATATGAATATTATTCATAAACACACACATGCAGAAGCCTAAAACACACTCGCACAACTATCGTTTGTGTCTGCTAAAAATAACCTGATGATGAGTGCATGTTTACGTTTGTTTAGAAACAGCAGTTTAACCTCTTTAAAGAAGGGCAGCCTAAACAGAGCTTGGTGTGAGTGCATAAAACAAGAGATAGTATGTTTGACTAATAGCAAACTACAACTATCAAGCGATTATCTGTACAAACACAGATTTCTACTACAGCGGATATGCAACATCTGTCTGCTCTTTCAGCAACACAAAACGTGGCGATTGAGGAAATGTGTTTACAGAAGGCGAGATTACAGTTTGCCCACACTGGCTGGCCATATGTGAGAGGTATTTAGAGGCTGCATTAGAAGTCTGGTTAGACTACACTTAAACCATCGGTGCAAAGCTGTAATCCTGATTTTAATCGTGTGCCCTAAACCTCATTACTCTCTAAATAAGTGGCACAAGGGCAAAGGGTTTCCAGCGGGATTATGGGACTAAACAGAGAGGATGCATCACCCGGTTACACAGAGGTCAAATCTCATCTTGCATCCAGAATGCACAATGAACAAGATTAATATGTTTTAGAAGATTTAGTGCCGAAACTATTTGTAGATTCACTGATTAGTTTAAAAAAAAAAAAAAAAAAGGTTGTATAAATCCTTTAAGTCTTTTATCGAGCAACAATTCAAAAACAATTTTTTCAGATCAATTGATGATTAAAAAAAGTATTTTTTTTGCAGCTAAAGCTTTACATAATTGTTGAATAATCAATTGATGTTATTTGTCAAGGAAAAATAATACTTATAATATTTATTGTTACTTCTCAAAATGATGGAATTTGCCGTTTTATATTATAAATGATGAAATCTTTAGGATTTCTAATGCTGGTCTGACAAGTTATTTAAAAGGTACAGGATTATTTTTGGACGATAAATATAAATAACGATTCCTTGTAAAATAAAATAAATAATCAACGGTTTGAAGGTGAGAAACTCTAATGCAGAATTACAGTTTTTAATCTTACTCTATAGTGCCGTTACCAGAAAGAGGAACAAAAGTCACATGTTATAACCAACATGCAACTTTATATGACCATGAAGTGCACAATGCTTCGGTTGACGCCACTGTTTACAGTTCATACACCGTTTTATGTAGGCTTGGTGCAGCTTTTCCTCCACCTGTGCTTTTTGCAATGTAAATTTCTTCCCTGGTTGCTAGTTATTACTCATGTTTTTAGAGCTGCAGCTAATTACCTGTATAATAAATGAATCATTCTGCTTTCAAAATGAGTTATTCACAAGTTTTCAAAACCCACAATGTCTCCACCACAAGTCCAAAAGCTAAACTATTGAATTTACTGTCATGTTTGTCAAAGAAAAACCAACATTTGAGAAGCTGGAAACAAATAATGTTTGACATTTTTGAATTTTAAAAAAATATTTATAGACTATTTAAAGAGTTATCAGTTAATTTACTGTCAAATTATTAATCCCTTAATTGTTGTACCATTTTAAAACGAAGTAGCTGCAGATATTTTTGCTTTAGGAGTAGCTTTAGGCTAATTGAAATTCAGACCAATATTTGTAGCAGCGTTTGTAATTTCGATTAAATGATTTCATGGATACAATTTTATTATTTAGTCAAAGTAGACATTTACTTGTTTAATTTTTACATTACTGCAGTTTGGTTTGTTGACAGTGGAAACAGTTAATTAAGCAGGAAAAAAAACAAAAACCCCACACCGACTTACTCAGTGACTCCACCAACTTCAATTAGCTGTTTTGAGTAACAGCTAGCTAACAGCATACTGTGTTTGGAGCTAAATACAAGTTAGCGTTACAGTTAAGAGGATAAACCATTGTTTAAAGTTTTAAACCGACATATGTTTTGCCTTGTAACGTTGCAAACGTCGTAAGGAGATGTGGAGACATTGTGAGACGAGCTGTCAGCTACCTGAAGCCAGCAGTGCTCGGTCAGTATCAGCTGTCGGTCGCTTGCTAGCTAGCTAGCTAGCTTTCGTTAGCTTGCAGTTGCTTAGTTTCCAACTAGTTCAACTAACCGACTTACCGAGTGCCTTGATTGAGGAAACATCATGTCAGCAGTGTGTTTCGCCGTGTTTCCTTAAGTCTAACCGAAATACCAGGCTAGCTGGCTAAGCTAACAGGTCCCCAGATATTTTTTTTAAATGCTTGGAGACGCTATTCGCACTTTGTACTCTGTCATCGTTTAAAATAACGTTAGCTAACGTCAAAGCAGCAGGAGCCGAAGATCGTCTTCTGGTCTTCACAGTCGGGACAAACAAATAAAAGGCTCTTCAAAGGAACATCGGTTTTTTTGGGTTTAGTTTTTTTGGTTTTTTTTTGGAATAATGTTAACGTTACGCCTCCCCGGGGAAACCCTGGATGTTGACACATGAGCCCCAGACTTTCCTCTGCTTTGAAGAGAAGAGCAGCATCACCCGGAAAACAAACCGAGCAGCGGAGGAGCGGGCGCCCCGTGTGACGCAGCGCTGAACTGAAGCTCACAGGGCCGCAGACAGAGCTCATGGAACCCAGAGAAAACGTTACAACAGTGGCTCTCACATCAAAGACCCCATAAACTGACAGAAATTAGACCATGGACCCCCGTCTGATAAGAATGAATCCAATATACAATGTAAAGTCCAGTTTTAACCGTATCAATATATGATTCTGAAACAATCATGGTGTTTTCTAATCACATCAGAAATGCAGGTATCATATTCAGGTAAGAAATGATAAATATCAAAGTGTTCCTTGTGCCAATTTATGTGCTTTTTCCTAATGTGGGACAGTTCAGGTTTAAATCTGGGACACTCAGTGGGAAGCTGGGAAGCTTTTAAAAAAAAAAAAAATACATAAATCTCTGGTCAATAAGTGCATTCATTGTCTATGCTTGGTCATTCAGTAATTACAACATTTTTACAGTTAAAAAAACAGTAATGTATTATATTATGTATTAATATTAGTAACAATAGCCTATCATTTTCAAGTATTATAAGACCCACAAATAATTATTGGTACTGAAAATATGATTAAATGCATATTTCATCAATTTAAGAACATATATGACTGTCCCACATTAGTACATTTTCTAAAGTTGGACAATGACAATTTACTGAAATTAAACATATTTTCACCATACTATATCATATTCTGATGCATGAATATATTATAAACTTAATCTGATAACAGTTGGCAACAGTGCTTCGCTTATGGCAGATTTATATCCTAAAATTACTCCAAACCCACCCAAATCTAAGACATCACACGTGTGAAGTCATGTGATTTCAATTACATGACACCCCAGGTTTAATTTGACACAGATCCTATTATTTAGCATTTGTTAGAAGAAGAGATACCGTAGATTAATTTGATCTCAGGTGTCCCACATCATACTAATTCACCCTACAGCGGGACTGTCATTATTATCCTTATGTGGCAAGTAAAAGGGGAAATTAATTTAACCTCAGGGAGCTACATCAAATTTATTCCTGTAATATTCCAAGAACCTGATACGTTGTATTGTTTTTAAGAGCAAGACAGTTAAATTTAATCAAAAAAGAGGGAAAGAGGTTGAAATAGAAATGGTAGAAATGTGTTACTCATATTGTCATTGTATCAGCACTAATGTATTTGTGCATTATTTGTTGAATAAAGTATTTGTATTAAAAAAGAAACAACCTACGTGGCTAGTCTGGATGTCAAAATCTGGTTTAAGACTTTAATTATGTCATTTATATTATGCTCACATGGAGAATATTTCTAAATTGTGTTAAACAAAATTACCACAAGCTGACTGATACACACAAACAGAAAATTTGACCTGCATGGAGCCAAATTGTATCCATCCAGCACAGGAGTAGCCTGCTGTGTCTCTGGGCATATAATAAAGCTGCCATGTGCAGTCTGATGTTAGGAAGTCGGAGGTTACAGGGTACATATGCAGTGCACAGAGCGCATGGAGGGTCATGCCAGTTGCACAAAATAAGAACCACAACATAAGATTTTTATAACTTTAATGGCCCTCTGTTTTTAGTTTTTTTTAATATAGCACTCCAACTGGATGTTACAACACTAACCAATTTGTTTGTGGCTGTTTGAATGAAAGTTGATCGATAATGATAATCTCTGTAGTTGCAGCCCAACCACGGACTTTCATAAAAACATGCAGTGACTTATATATATATATATCATGAAACCCACTCAACACACACTCCATCAGCAAGTATAGGAACAAATTTATTTCAATTTAAAACAGATACCTTGTCATTATGTTTCTCTCTTAGAAGGCGGCAATGATCATAAGTCATGTTCATGTTTGAATGAGGATCAGGCAACAGTGGTTGAAACAAATACATGAAACACATAAAAAAATATGGCAAGAGTTATGTAAATCAATTAATCGATAACCAACTGATTGGAACCCCTTCATCATCATTATCATCATCATCATCGTGGGCTCTGCTTCAATGAAAACATCCAAGCCCTCACTTCCAGCACAAAATAAACAGCACATGCAATTATAATTTTCTTTAAAAAAAAACAAAAAACAAAAAAAACAGCAGATTATCTTTTAAATCTTCAATCTTAAATACAGAATAAAGTCTTTGTGTGTACTTAATTGTCTATCCTTTTAGTCTCTGGTGTGTTTTATTTTAAAAAGGGGGACCATCTCAGGTGGTGGTCCTTTGATGATGACCACAGCATTGGCACTTAGAGAGAGCCTGGCTCTAAAGAGAGTGGGGTTGGCACACTCAGTATAATACATAATTTACATTTGGTTTACATACAAAATAAAGAGGAAAAAACAGCATTTTATACACCACTACACAACTGACCTTCAGGTTTCATTGGAGTGAGGAAAAATAAAATCAAGTGGTCCTAAATAATAGTGTTCTGGTAATGTTTTTTCTTATTATACAGAGAAAGAAGATGAATTAAAACAAAAACACACACATAAAAAAAAAAAGGAACAAGCTTGAAGTTTTGAATATGCACAAACTCGACGTCCAAACAATGAGTTAGATTCAAAAACAAACAAGCCCAGGGGAAGGTACATAACACCATCTGAAAGGGCCAGCAACACCAGCTTTCATTATTCAAGGCAATAAATACGAGTGTTGTAGTGAAAAACCGATCTCAAACAGACAAGAATGAAAGAATGAGAAGTTTCATATACAGACTGCCTTCCCTCTTTCCCCAGCTCATACACGTCCAGAAAAAAAAGCCACATTGTGCAACGCTGGACTAACGAAGCCACCACACTAACAATTGCCAGTCAGCTCTTGACCATGTGCCAGAAGTTGTAGATTCGCTCTATTAAAAGTGAGCTTCACTCAACACACAGGAAACCTGAACACTGATAAATACTCGTAGTATCCATACTGCTGCATCTTTCCACTCAATACTGGCTCCCCGACCCGTCCAGACCTTCTTTATGACAGCAGACTCCATCTAATGCTCGGCTGTCTGCTTCCTCAGAACAAGGTTAGTGTCATTTTCAGCAGACAAAATGGCAGTTACAGACTACACTGGCATTTTATTTTTATTTTTTTAAATATACATTTTAGCCTGATTTAAGTGTTCAGACTTGCTTACTATTTTGGAAGCATATTGTACATTTTTAGAGTGATTTCCCACCTTTAGGGCAGTGTTTGGTTTCTGTTCATTTGAGGAAATCAAGCTGGAGTGATATAGGTAATATGAGGTAATGCTTTAATAAAATGAAAAATGTGGGCAACTTTCTGACCAATAGCACCCTAAAGATTTAAAGAAAATGAATATAAAAGCATTATGTAGTGCTCGTTCTTTGCTTTGCTTGACATGGGTGAAACAGTAAACTTCTATCAAACTATATAATGATGCAGTCGAGATCAGAGTGGCGATAACTCATCACTACAGTAGATGGTGCGTTCAAGTCCTTGCTAGAAAGCTTTCAGACTGCACTGTTTTTCATTTGAGAAAAATCCAAATTCATGTTATCCTTTACTACTTACTAACACACAATTTGTGTTTTTCACAAAAAAGGCAATTATATATATGTATGAAAAAAAGTGACTTCAGAAAGTAGAAAGGAAAAGCAACAATAGTGACAGACTGTTGTGAACAGAAGCCAGCGGCTGCCTGGAAGGTAGGAATCCAGTCTCTAAACTGGAGAAACTGTCAACAATAAAAGTATGAGAAATGTAGCTAATGGCTTAAAACATGCCTGAAGCCGCCAGCATGGTCTTCAAGAATTTCTTGGACATCGGCTACAACACAAATACTCTGGGGAAACAGGCAATACTCATGCTGATAATAGTGTCTTTAGTAATAAGTGTTTCAATACTGCATGAGGTATAACAGGAAACACTGTCATACCAATGCAAACAACCAAACAAGAATTAGTTCAAGGTTCAAGAGCCACATACTGGGTCCACCTAATTCACCAAAAGGGCCAGATACATAAAGAAATACAGAGACAAAACTGCTTAGTGTTGGTAAACTCTCTACACACACCTTGCCTATACTTCTTATAGCACACACACAAGTAATTTCCATTTATAAAGAAGGATTAGTAGTGGATGACTTGGTTCACTGTGGTCCTGTACTCCACTCCCCACTGTTTGATGCCTGATGCACTGTGATAGCCCTTAATGAGGATGAAGGATAAGTCACCTGTAGAAAAGGTCAAAGACCATAAAAGTATATCTGCACTTTACTGGCACTATCAAAGCAAGCCTCAAAAAACTGGAAATTAACAATGCAAAAAACCCCAACAACATAATTTTTTTTGTGTGTTAAATTACAAATAGCAAGCATGGACCCGCATAGGTCTTCAATCACTGATAGAAAATTCCACCTACGTTCGGACTGTACATTTTTCTAGGTATGCATTACAGCGCTGCGTCTATAAACCAAGAGGAAATACAAGTTTAGTTTTTTTTTTTTGATGTTTAAAAAAACAAAACAAAAAAAAAACAGATGTGAGGGCTCCTAAAGAAACCAAACAGTATTATTATGAATGGAGACGTAATGGCAAGTACAACTGGAAATGTCTCAATAAGAAATAGAAAGCAGAGATAAAGTCCTTACTATACCAGACATTCGGGTTTTTTTTTTTTGTTTTTGGATATTTTTTTTTGTTTTTTGTTGTTTTTTTTGTTTTTGTTTTTTACAGCAGTTCAGACTCAAGTAGGCTCCGCCATGAGGAAAAGGAGCACTTTAACATGACAGAATCAAAAGCAGTCAAATTATCAAGACCTTCAAAACCTGGTCCATAAATTAGATAAATAAAAAAATCTTTAATTACTCTTAAATCATTTTGTCACCGTACTGTTTTTTACCAGCCCTAGTTAGTATTACTCTGGAGCCAGAGCTGTTGCAGTAGTGTGGAGTTGTGAGGGTTGAAGAGGCTGGTTGGAAGGAACCTCTCGTCTCTGACTATTGCTCCTTGCCGATCATTTACTCACCACCACTCAGCTCTGTGTAGTCCTATTAATCAAGTGAACAAAATCCATTATCACAGTATCAATACTACCATAAATTCATAGGAAAAACCTGTATGCTAATGAAAGAAGTTGATACACTTTTTTTGTTTGTGGTTTTTTTTTTTGTTTGTTTTTTTGTTTGTTTTGTTTTTTTTGCCAAAGATGGTGTACCACAGAGCGTTTTTTTTTGTACAGGAGTGTTTTGTGTATATGTATTATGTATTTACAAACAAATATACACAAATGACGTTTGCAGCCTTCAGAATGCATTTTCTGTGAAAGGTTCATAGCCCCTTTTCCTCTCACCACTCATCAGCAAGCAATCTTTTTATAAACAAAGTGACTATACAGTTTAAAAAAAAAAAAAAAAAAAATAGAAAGTAAACAGAAGCACATCCTGATATAGTGAATGACTACGTCACGGTCAGGAAGTGTGTCTGATTGGACGGCTGAATGACGCAGGTGTGACGTCATCAGAGATGTTACCGCATGGATTCTATTCACACCCTGGGTGTGGGCATGTTTAATTTACGGCTCTCATTTAGTTGAATAAGCTACTTGCAGCCCGAGCTGCAGACGCACTGTGTGGGCCGATTTAAAAAAAAAAAAAAAAAACAAACAAAAAAAACAAAACAAAACACTGATGTCATCACGCTCCCCTCCGCTCTGCTTCTGCCAATCAGAGCGGAGCCGTGTATTAAGCGGCGTCCTCTCACCCGCTACCGAGTGTTTTGTAATAAGAGTGGGAGTGTGTATCAGTGGAGTCGGATACTGTGAAAGGTCACGTGGAAGATTGTCCCTGTGAATCCATACAGAAAACCTCTGGAGGAGGGAAGCGATGTGATTACCGGTAACTTAAACATAAAAAAAATAATAATAATAATCCCACAGAAAACTTTAAAGGATACTTATCTCAGTTGCTTCTTTTTTTTCAAAGATGTCTTCGTTATGTAAAGATTAAAAGTTTTTATAGATTTTTCTTACCACCGTTCCATTTAGCCATAATTTGTTAAATAGAAGTATACGTAGCAACAACTTTCTATCATTAAAAACATTTTAAAAATCTCAGCATTGAACAGATTTTGATTTGCTATTTCTTGCCCTCTCGTGCTTTTTGTCTTAAGTGTTTACATATACATTTACTTCATAATATATATTTCTATTTTCTGTGATTGCAATGCTCACACTGGTGGGTACATTCATAGATGCGAGGTGGAGACAGAATCCTCAGCCCCCCCCCCGTCCCTTTGCGTCCTGTGTGTGACCTCACATCCTGTCCCGACACCATCAAACTGTGGCGGGATTTCACAAAAGGAGCGTCGTGTCGCTCGCTGGTCGTCAGATGGTTGGTTTCTGGAGATTCAGTGTTTGCTTCCTTCCACACCGGCAGGAGCTCAGAAAAGGAGACAACAGAGGATCTGATCTCGCACCACTCGGGGTCGACTCCAGAGCGTCAAGGGGTTTGATGCTGCTATCCACCAAAACACAGCTCCTCGCTAGTCGACGCACCACACACAAACACACACACGCACGCACGCACACACACAAACACCAAAGTCCCTTTCAGTCACTGTACAGCTCGTGTGAAAGGTTTGTGTGCTAGATGAAATGTGCCAGAGCCAGCAGCCGGGGCCAAATCAGACACGGAGCAGCTTTGGGAGGAGCGAGGACTCTGACACAATAAGCTGCCGAGCAAAAGAGGAAGAGGGCGAGCTTTGGTGAAAGAGAGGGGCGGTGTTTGTAGGTGGGAGAATCTGTGAGTGTACTGTACTGGAAAACAAAAAACAAAGGAAGGGTGCTGTTGGTTGGTGTGTGGGTGTGTGTGTGTGTGTGTGTGTGTAGGGGGGGGCATGGTGTGCTGTATTATGCATGAGGAGTTGAGCGCACACTCTGAAAGAGGTGTGGATTTGTGCAATGGGGAGGAGATGTGCGTTGTACGAGAGCCTTCACACCAGGTTGTACTCTTTGAGGTTGAGCTGTAGGATGGTGTCTTTGACAGCTGCAAACACAAAGCGGATGTTCTCAGTGTCCGTGGCACAAGTGAAGTGAGAGTAGATGATCTTGTCGCTGTCTGGGTTTAAGTCCACAAACATCTTGAGGATGAACTCCCGCGCTGCCTGTGCGTCTCGCTGGGGACCTTAGATGCAGAGACAGACAAGAGCACATAGACACATTTATTCATTTCTCCCAGCTGCTATTTAAATGCATTAAGCGTTAAGTACAGACTTTGAGAAGGGAGGCTTATCTTAGCCCCACCTACCAGAAAAAAAAATCATGTGTTGCATCTCTTTTGTTTAAACTATTATTTAAAACACTGATCATCATCCACATTCACATAAACCACCTCCATCAGTCAGAGACAGTACCAACTATACATTGTTAGAGAGAACTGCACATAACAAAAACGTATAAATGATCTCACCATCAAACTCGGGGAAATAGTCCACCAAGTGTGAGTAGGAGATCTTCTCCTCTAGCAGATCCTTCTTGTTGAGGAAGAGGATGACGGAGGAGTTTTGAAACCAGGGGTAGGTAATGATAGTCCTGAACAGAGCTTTACTCTCTTCCATACGGTTCTGGCGTGCAGAGCAGGGAGTTGGGGAACAGAGGTGTGATTAGAATAATGTTCTGTGGTATCAATACTCATTTAGACGTATGCAGTTCTCTACATGAAAAGGCTTAGCTGTGAACACTTTTATATTAAAGCAGCATCATAACCAATATGTCAAAATATAGTACTGCAAGTATCAGTGTTGCAGTTATAATCATTACAGGTCTAAAAGACAACAAAAACAAACCACACGTTTTTATGTTTACCTACCTCATTGTCTGATTCCACCAGGACCTGGTCGTACTCACTCAGCGCCACAAGAAACATGATGGAAGTGACGTTTTCAAAGCAGTGAATCCACTTCCTCCTCTCTGACCTCTGACCCCCTACATCCACCATCCTGATGAAGGTGAAGAGGGGGATAACAAATGGAAAAAAAAACAAAAAACAAACAACAAATGTGCTATCATTTATTTTTGGGTCTGAACAATTTGTTAAAAATCCAAAACAAACCACTATTGAGAAGGTTCATGAACTGTATTTTAAGTAAACAGTTAAATCCTGATGGATTCAATATAAATCAGAGTCACAACTTCTTGGCTACAACTGTACGTTTTGAGGGTATCTGAGCAAATATGTTAAAATGTCTACATGTGGCAAAAAAAATCTACACAAACAAGAGTTTTTGTCTTTGTGAGTAAGTGAGTCATGCATGCCACCACAAAGATGAAAGCTTCCCACAGATATAGAATAAGCTTCATAATGAATGCCACTCAGTTCAGGAAATCAAGTCATGGTCAACATTTCTGAACAGAAGCAGAAACAAAAACAAATAATGTGAATTTTGACATCAATTTAAATTTGCTTCTCTCATAAAGTAAAGACAAGTTGTCTCCACATTGAAAATCTGATCTCGAGCTAATTGGTTGGGCATCTAATGGTTTCAGTAGGAGACATTTAATAGAAATTAAACTGAGAAGCATTCATGTGTAAACCCCTTCATGTCATACAGTGAGAGTGGATGCATTCATTTCTCCACCAGGCAGACTTTCTTAACCTTCCCTGGTACACGTGACCCCCACAAGAATTACTGTGAAGGTTTTGAAACTCACTTGGAAAAGACAAATGGGGGAAACATGAGGGACATAAAATGAAGGACGAATGAAAAGATGGAGAGGGAGAACACGTACACAGGATAGAGGACAAGAGGAAGAAAAGTGGAAAGAATGAGAAAGGAGAGATACAGGGGGCACCTCTGATGACGGGATCCTTCTCATGGTAGAAGGACGCCTCCTGTGTCACCTCATGAGAAGCTACACGCTGAGATGTTTATATCTAAACAATTTGAACGTATATAATGCACAAGAGATCGACGATCACGATCGACTAATCCGAAACTGCAATGGAAAGTATTTTAGCATTTAGGCAGACGGGGATTCGCTAAAACCTTTCGTGAACGACAATCCCGGCTGAAAAACTGACTGATGGATGTGTGTGAATCCTCATAAGGTTTCAGCTTTCCTGAGTTTCTCCTTGACAAGGTCACCCTTCGCTCGTCGGGGAGTTTAGGTCCCAGTTTCATTAAGCCTTCATTTGAGACATCTGATTCAGGAAAATTATTCACGTCAAGAGCCTTTCTTGTCAAATACCTTCAGTGCAATTTAATAACTAACCCTGCGTATTTTGGTGCACCATGCAGGCCAAGTGCATCGTGGTCATCAAAGCTGCCCAAAAATCGGTTATATTTCACAATGCAAGGGTGCCCCCTCGTGGTGGCCCAGTCCACTGTGGTCCACAGAGACCTGGGGCCAATATAGGCCCTGCAGGACCTGCTGCCCAAAATAACATCTCTCCACCGCGGAGAGGACGACCTCGTTTCTTCTGCCAGTCGGAGAGGAAAGGAGGAGAGGAGGAGGAAGAGAGGAGGTGACCCATTTACAGAGACCGGGCACCAGAATGTAGGACTTTGTGTTCATTATGGGTTGTGTTATGTGTGGTATGATTGCTGTTGGTGGCAGGAGGTAAAATAAAAGCGTAGGATTATGAGGAGATGATATAATGACAGTGGTGACTGAATTTCTAGGGAAGGGTCAAGGGGAGTACAAATGGAATATCTCAAATTAAATGGAGAAATTAGAAGTCACACATATTTTCATTAATGGGAAGGAGAAATAATATGGTTAATTTGGGGCTCAGGACAAAAACACATCAGATGATTTAATGATGTTAATGATGTCACGATACAACATGTAGGGACTGAGGTAAAAGAGGCATCTTTCTACCTGAAAATGATGCTTTGCAAGTCGAAGGGGTACTCTATGATTCCTGTGGTGGGGATGCGCACCCTGAGCACATCCTGCTGAGTGGGAAGATAGCTGGAATCTGCAATACGATCCAGATCGGAAAGATAACTACAGGCAGGCCC
Organism: Pampus argenteus; assembly: GCA_036937835.1. NCBI lineage: Eukaryota > Metazoa > Chordata > Actinopteri > Scombriformes > Stromateidae > Pampus > Pampus argenteus. The sequence continues at coordinate 16,661,353 of CM072873.1, forward strand.
AGTCGAGAAAAAGAGGGAGATAAACAGAAAAAAAAAGAAGACAGAAAAACAGTTACATAAAGCGTGACAGGCAATTACCGCAACCCCCCTGCCATTCCAGGAAGTGTGGATGAGTCCTGTTGAGGAAGCTTCACAGAGAAGGCCACATGTCAGAGACAAAAAGGGTGTTAGTCAGTGTCACTGCTCCACCAACACTCTCGTTCCATAAAACTCATAAAGACTTTGGAGGTTAGCCGTTAACCTGCGACTTGAGCTTTATTTGACTCCATTTCAAATTAACAATTTGTAGGTTGTGGATTATGTTGCAGACAGTGAGGCGGTATCAGTGACAGTAGTAGCAGTGACGTCAGCAGCAAAAATAGCAGCACCTGGAATAAGATAAAGACGGTTTTGGACAATATTATATCAAAGAAAACAAGAAGCTTATTTGAATTAAATTTGAAAAGGGTTCCAATTATTTCGGATTTTAAAATGTCTGTTTTATTCACTTCCTGGAGAATCTTTGACATCATTGCCTAAATCCTTCTTCATCTGGTATTTGGTGGCTGCTCCCCACAAGCTTCAGTGCAGCATTTCTGTCCTTTTGTCTTTATCCTGGAGCCAGAATCTCAGCACAATTCTGAACACAAACCACTGATCTCTAATCAGGTTAACCAAATCTGGACCTCAGGCTCATTTGATCCAAATACAACAGTATATTTATTTTCCTCTGCAGACAATTATCCATGCCAAGTAGCCTATGCATAAGGCATCTGCAGGTTGGTAGTTCTGTCCTGTAATCGTTTCTTTTTTTGGCCTACAATTTATCAAAAACTATGCAACAATGACGGAGCATTTACCCTCCACTCCAAACCAGTGTGTTAATATCCTGACAGTCATCAGTGGTTTTTGTCCTCTAGTCATGATGATACTGCAGTCCCGGTGCCACAGGGGTACCTGAAGATGACGTTCTCCAGGTCAAATGGATACTCTATTATTCCCGTGGTGGGAACACGGACCCTCAGCACATCCTGCTGGGTGGGAACATATCCCTCCGCAGTCACACGGTCTATATCGCTAAGGTAACTGGAGATATACATGAACAATGTGGATAACACTGAAATGAAGACATATTCAATACATCTTTCACTCATTCATTCACTCACACACGAAAGAAACCATGACGATGACATTCCCAACATATCAAGCACACCTGGAGCAGCATTTAACTGTAGTACAGGAAGTCTACAACCAGGGGGCACTATAAAGTGAGACAAGTGCCCTCCGGCCATTTAGCCTGGGGTCATATAGTATTGCCATGTAATTATGACAAACGCAAACAACTGCAGAACAGGCCAACACATTTGGCTCCAAACAACAAGGTGAAAACACAACAAGAGGTGTAGACGTTGCAATTTAAAAAAAAAAAAAAAAAATCTGTGGTTTGTAGTACATTTTATACCATTGTATTTGCACAAGTGGTGACATTCTGACATCAAACAATACTCAACCTTAAATTAAACCATAGTGGAGAGCAGTAATATTCTGTGTTAGCAATTGCTAAGAGGACACTGCCATGTTCTTACGCATTCAAGACATGTAAAATTACAAATATCTAGTTAGAGATGACAGTAGATACAAAAAGAGGCTTCAACGTTACTGTTATTCCTCTCTGTTAACTGGTTGAGAGGTAATAAACTCTTGATAAGGCTTCACAGTCTCAGCTCTGCTCTATTTTAGTCTGACTTCAGGTCTCAAGAAACCCCAATGACACAGTGAACTAGTAAGAAATTAATCATGAGACGCTACAGAAAAATGCCCACGTTGGACAGGTTTGTAAGACTATCAAAAAGAGGTTGGTAAGTTTTGAAAATTCTTAGCCAATTTGGTCAGTGGATGAAAAGCTAGTATGTCGACTTGCCCTGTATACATCCCAATGCTGTCTCAAAATACAGGTAAAAACTATTGTCTTGTGCTCCGTTTCCTTGCCTGAAGTAAAATTAAATGGTCATTAAAAAAACAAAAACCACACATGTTCCTTCTTATTTTCTGTACCATAATTAAAGGTTATAAAATAGGTGATATATATTAAAAAAAAGGTATCTGAAAAATCCTTAAAACAGCAACATATTTTTCCAGAAACAATGCGAGTAGTTTTTTTTTTGTTTTTTTTTCACCCGATGAACTGACTTTAAATTTTATCTGCAAATTCACTGTCACAGCACAGACACACCCACATCACTTAAATCCTGGGTGTATTTACGGTTGGCTCAAACACACACACCCACCTATTCCCACGTAATTACAGTATAAATTTGGATTTGCATTAATTTAAAATCAAATCATTATGAATTTAGCATTTGGCAGAGTTAATATTAGGTTCTACAGAAGATGATATATTTGAGAAAGAATCCATCCAGTAAGAGAAAAGTTCAGGGCTGTTAAGAATCAACAGTTCAATTTAAAAGTGTTAGTTCCCAAACCGGCATCATACACAAACAATACTTAAGTACACTCACACATTGTAATACATATTAATATTCATACAGACACCATTCGTAAAACCAAAACAGACATCATAGGCCTCGTCTACGCACGCACACACGCACACACAAACGTACTATTTAGTGGAGTCAGAGAGCTGGTACTCTCGGCGGCGGTCGTAGGCCTCCTGGATCCCCGGGTCGGCCCACAGGGTTTTGATAGCCACGATGTAGGGCTGGTCAAACCCATTGATCTTCTCAATGTCCACCTCCTTCACCAGCATGGCATTAGACTAGAGAGAGACAAAGAACGATGAGACAAGGAGCAGAGACAATTCCAGATGGAGGATAATGATGAAAAAAATAGAGAAGAGCAGTCAGACACACAACAGGGCAAACAGAAATAATGAGTCCAATCGATCAGATTTATTTAGATAAATATCATTTTCAGTTTAAAAGACATTTTAGATATTTGTAGATAATTCTTTTCTCTGTCTATTTAGACCACGTGGCTGATCCTAACCACCCACCTATTTTACTTATTGCAAAAGACAATGTCGCTGGACACACTGACTGCATCACGTCTTCTTGTGAAACACACACACACATTTTAACTTTCCAAAGGAACATACAGTGCTTTAGATTTTAATTTAAGCTGTTCATACACCAACTTTTTCCATCGCTGTAATTCAGTAATAAATATGTGGTACATAGATGTGCTTTTCTGGGAACTTCACAATAGCCCTTTTTCATACACAGAACGGTCTTTATTGAGCATACTAAGAAATTACGACAACTGCTGATACATGACTGATGTACATAACTAGATGTTATGTTCTAGACGCCTATATGCTTTTTTTCTTTTTTAAGATGAGACTGTCTATTCTGCTAACATGTGGATGTTAACCATGTTCACTATCTTAGTTTAATGTATGTGATATATTTTTTTGCAGGTATTGATGGTGGTAAATTTAAGACAATTCCACCTGAGCTGGAAATTAAGTTGTGCATCATATTTTGTGACAACATAATACTACATGATGTAGACTCGTCAGTCTGACAGCCGTTTTCTCTTCTGCTAAATATCGGACTACATTCACCTTGCAACCCAGGTGTAAATCAGTCCTCAATTAGAGGCTCACAATAAGAGACCAGCGGGGCTCTGAGGACTGGAATTGAGAAGCTCTGCTGCATACAATAATAGACTATAATTATGTAGTTGTATTGTGCCCACATCACCGGTAACCACTTAATTTTCAGTGTTTTGAATATACAGTGGAAGGAACGGCAGGCAGGACATAAAGAATGTTCCTTGTTCCTTATTTCCTTGGGTCAGTTCTTACCCGATTCTGTTCATATTTGTAGGGGATCTTGAGGTTCTCAGTGGCACGAATCATGGCCTGCATGGAGGTGAAGATATTTTGGTAAACAAGTCGGATGAAGCCTCTCTTATCTTCGTCTGAATAGCCAGCTCCATGTATGATCCTCATCTGCTTAATAAAGGTGCTCTTGCCGCTTTCTCCTGTACCTGAAAAGGACACAAAACACAGAACACAGAGACGTTGAGTAAGAGGCGGCAAAGTTATGCTGTGGACGCTGTGAGATGGTGTCGCACGGCCACGTAAGGCCTGGCTTGTTATCACGTCTCTAATACAAACTGTGTCAGACAAACAGGCCAAGAAACAAGAGCCAAGAGGTGTAATGTTGATAGAGTAGATGCATTATGAACCACTCAGACCCTTTGAGAGACACAAAAAGTTACCAGAGAATTTTCCATAGCCGCTTCTTTTGACTTTGACTACTTTATTTTCCTTGTCTAATAATGATGAATACACTTTTACTAAGCAGCCTGTTCTATAATACTATATACATGCTGAACCTCCTCCCAACCAGTATATTTACAAATGCACACACACTACATAAAAATTGTCAACTGCTGCGATTTTGCTATTATATTTGTGTGTTTCAATATAACATTCAACGTACTGTGATAGAAGATTTTATCGATATTAGGTGCTACTCCACGTGCCCTCTGATTAGTGGACAATTCATCTTGAAATCAGGCTCATTCACATTTGTGCCAAGATGATGAAAAGGAGCCAAATCAGTGACCACAAGCTGCTCCATGAAAAGAAAAAAAAAAACCTTGATGCTAGTTGAAGAGATCCCTGTATTTTCATGAGTAATTTGTAATCATTAATTCCTTTTAATCAATAAGTAAATGAGCACAGCCTGGTTGAAAATAAGCATAAGTAACGGTCTAATGCTGAGACGGACATACACTAAGTAAGTTTCACGCGTTATGAAATCACTCTAATGAAATTCCAAGTTGATTGACTAAACTGGTTACGACTGCTAATGTGTCAAAGCGTCTTTGTCCCAACTCTCAGGATGTTAATCGCAGAGTTTGGAAAAGTGAACATATCAAAAAAATATTTCTGGCAAGAAGAGGAGTATTGCAGGAAAACGATAATTAATCGTATGAAGATGATTAAGACAACCTGCCCTACATTCAGGAACAGTAAGCTGCCTCTGCCAAAAGGCTGCTGTCAAAAAGGCTGCATTCCTTCAGTAATCCTCCTCTGCCCTCCTGAGTCCATATCTGGCTGTAAGATCATCGCAATTTTTCAAGTGGTGTTGGGTTTCCAGATTTACATGCATGGTAAGGAGCAACAGATATTTAAAAAAATGTATATGTATATACACATTAAGACATTTATTCTGCTTCTTTCCACATGGCATCCTTTATTTCACAATAGAAATTACAATTTCAAATGCTTGTTTTGAAGATCTATAGTGACAAAATAAACCCCCCACTTGCTTAGGGGTCTATTGGGCCTAACACATATTTCATCCTAGTGCTCATGTGCTCTACATGGCCAGAAGGACAACCCTCAGGCACAAAAAAAAATAAAGAAAAAAATAAAGCTGATGGCATTTAAGTCATCGGTGAAATCAAAAAGGAATCCAGCACATCCATAATATCTGCAAGCTGAAAGGGAAAGACAAGGAGGGAAAAAAAACACACACACTCATCTCACCACCACCTACATTCAAGGTTTTTGAAGAGCAGCCATCTTTCCGTTACCATGGCAACCTCTTCTCTGTCTCCCTCTCTTTTTCATTCCCGTTTTTTTTTTCCCTTTCTTCTTCCTTTTTTTTTTTTTTAACCTCTCCCATCCGCCCCTTCTCTCTCCTCTCTTTCGTAGCAGACAGTAAATATAACTGTGAGCCCCTCAGGCTCGCTCTGTGATCACCATCGTTTGGTTGGTGTACAACAGAGAAGAAGGGCCTTGGCTCCACGGAGACTTTGGGGCGGGTGGGGGGACAAGCTGGACTGAGGTCAGTACCAGATTGTGAAAGAAAAGAAAAGACTATGATACAATTAAAAAAGGTCTCATCTTTCTCTTTTCTCCTGGATGCTATAGACGTGTGCCTGCAAAGTAGTCGGCCTAAAAGATGATTGTGTAGCTAAGAAAAAAAAAAGGAGTCAAGTACAGAGTATATTCTTTGTGTTGGGCGGTAGTGGTAGTGTCGTGGTACAGACTGCAGACTGCCTCCACTAAGGAGCAATAGGATCACTCTCCAGCTTAATGTCTGATTTATTTCTCGTGACCCCATCACAAGATCTCCCGCCGCTGTGTTCTCTTAACTGTCGTGTCCCTCTTTCACCAGACAACACACTACGAGCCTCTGTCTTCCCTTTTTCTCCCCAGATTGTACCAGCCAGAGCCACAATCATTTTCATGCCCTCACCAAGTCTCCCCCACAACTACACACACACACTCTTCTCCTCTCCCTCCCTTTTATCACAACCCCTCCTAACATCCTTTAGGCTAGAAATATGCTTCTCCATTCTCATCCCTCTCCGTCAAGAATTTTGGATATTCATAACTAGAATCCATCCATTCTTTTTTGGTAATGACCTAGAAAAAGGAGGTCACCTTTTAATAGCTCACACACTACTTGGGTTTGATAATGCTTTCTGTTCCAGGTAGGAACAAGTGTGAGAGGAAAAAAAAAACCCCACAGAAGACAGTTTAGATTATGCCCCAATACAACAGTGTAAGGTACACCACACAGCCCACACACACACACCGACACTGGTCTTTTAATGCGCAAAAGAGCATGTAAAGACTCAATCAAGGCAACAACAATGTGCTTAAAATAAAAAGGAAAACTTGACCTGCACAGCCAAATTAAAGTATAACCAGTAAAATGAAATGAGTATGTAAATAGTAACAGCTATTCATCATGTGAAGATGCCAAGCACTTCACCTGTATCCTCTGTTGCCAGGTTAGCTTTCATAAGCCTTTACATAACGCGACTGATGTCAGCTTGTGACATCAGATGATGGACTTGACACTGCTGTCTTAATACAACAGTTTTAGTTGAGCCCAGGTTGCCATACTAGTTATGCCTGTGTGTGTGTGTGTGTGTGTAGAGCCTGCTTTGTTTACACTGTCTGCTCATATCCTACAAGTCTTCCATCAGGCTTCACATGCAGGCACGGGTGGCCACAGAAAGCCTTGTGCACAAGCTCTGCTAATCCGAGCCTCTCCTTGCAACGCTTGCGGCAGCTTTCAATGAACACAGGGAGTATCATGGCAAACCTGCATGCAAATACACACAAATATAGTGGTCTATTAGCGTGAACAGTGTTTGCTTATCTGAGTTTTTGAGCTTCCCTTTTCAAGAAGCGCAATCTAAGTAGAGAGAAAAAAATTTGCATGGACATAGCAGAGGTTAAAGTATACAGTAAACCTTTAAATTGGCATCCGCCAGGTGGCCACCGCTCCGGAAGGATACAACATGAATCAGGCAGTCACAAGGCTAACCGAAATGTAGCGTGGGTCTCGATCCTTCACTAAATTAATCTTGGATACTAGCCTCGTTTAGGGGCACAAAAGTAAGGGATTGAGCCAAGGCAGCCTGGAGCTACACAACACACACCAGCTGCCTAACCAACTGTGGACACACACAGATTCTGTGGTCAACCTCAAGGCATGCACGTTACCTCCGCTGCGATGGCCCATTTCTTCCCTTTCTTTCGCAATGGCCTAGGCCATGCAGACAGTACAGGACTTCAACAAACGCACAAACACGCACACAAAAGCATACAGAGAGAGGAAAGAGGGCTGCTTCTCTCTCGGTTCTCGTGCAGCTTTCTAACATGTGTTGCTTTGCTGTCACACAACAACACTACTGCTTTGTGCTGATGTCTCTGCCTCTGCCGTGTGTTAGATGTGTGTGGGTGTCATAGCTGTAAATTGAATATACGTGCCATAGCATGTACTCCACATAATACACACACTCAAATTCAAAAGCATTCATCTGACCACCTTAGGACAGCTTTGTCTGTTCACCAGTGAATATGTGCTGAGTGCTGTTCTGGCCGAGAGGGTGTGGGTGAGCAAAAAATAATAATAAAAAAAATCTAATAATGGCTTTATAAAAGATTTTGGAGTCAGCAGCAGTGTTTTAGTCTGCACACAAAACACACACACACACACACACACACACAGGCTGCTGACTAAAAAAAACAAAAAAAAAAACAGCTAAATCCTTGATATTGACATTATTATTGGCACTTATTTTAGAGAATCTCATAACATAAATTGTATGAGATTCACATTTGGTTTGCATACTTCTCTCATGATAGACCATTCATGTGGCTGGATATTTACCAAACATTGTAGAATTCACAAATTCACAACCACAATGCAAAACAAAGTGTGTCAATAGACTTATCATACCAAAAAATCCAACTACTAAAGTAAAAAAAATAAAAAATAAAAAACAGAGTATTTGAAACTGTACACATCAGCTAGTGGGAGTAAACAGGAACGAACATGCCACCCTGTCAGCACAGAGAGGGGCTGGAAGAAACTGGGAGTGAACAGAAACGCAGGCTACGTCCCTGTCCTGTCAGGGGACCGGGGCAGCAGCAGTATGTGGGACAGTCACCATCTAGCCTCATTCACCCCCATATCTCCAGAGAACCTGCCATGACCCCATTTAGGAATGTGTGCGTGCCTTCATCTGAGCACTAGTGAGCAATATGAGCAACTGTGTAAAAGACACCATGTCAAAGAGAGAGAGAGAGAGACAAAGAGTGTTTGCAGGGCAGGCTGAGGCCTGAGCATTTACTGCATACGAGCATAAATGTAGAGGGAGTCTGGATAGAGCTATCGGCTGTGTTTGATGATACTCAAGATTTATAAACTGACTGGTGACCCTTTGACCTAAAGCAACTTGGACTGAAAGCAAGACGTTCAAAATGTTATACTTGCAGTTCATATTTTAAATAATCCTTACTGGTCACTGAAAGTTGTGAGTGAAATAGATACTGAATAAAACACAACCGGGAACATCAACCAAGCTTCATGTGAGTCTTCTACATACGGCACCTTAACATGTCACTGTGGTTAATGCGTCCATCACAAATATTTCTACACAAATTAAACTTTTTGATAAATAGTTGGTTTTAACAGCATTGGTAATAAAAACATCACGGAATTCATGCCAATAATGTGAATAGATTAAACACGTTTATATGAGAAAAGAAATAATTTCCTGATATTAATGTAAATATAAAATCTTTCACAGCAATGATGTAAACACAGTTACAACTACACAGTGCTCAGAGAACTACAATACAGTTATCTGTAAGTGTTTCATCAGCAGGGCCAACATATATTAGTTTAATGCAGATATGCAAGTATGTGCGTACGTGGACTAATAAGTCACAAGAAAGTGCAGTACAGAAATGCCTAAGATATGTTTGAGGTAATCTAAAAAACATGTCACCATTACATAATTAGTAAAAAATTAATATCACCCCATATATTGTTGTCGGATATTTTAAAACTTTAAAATATGCACTGCCTGTCTCACAACGATTTCCATACTTAAAAGTGTGATTTCGGTATGACTGATCATCCACATAGCTTCACACTCACTGGCATGAAAAAGTACTGTACTCACACACACACACACAACCACAAGGAGTAGAGCTAGAAGATCCCTATTGCCATATATGATCAAAATAAGACGGCTTGGCAAGAGAAGGAAGGTCAGCAATAAACATTTGAGCCGAACCCCTGATCCTCATCCTGGTTCAGTCAGACTGTTCCTCTGAAGGATGTCTTAACCTGGTAACAAGACGTCTCGCTGGGAGAATCAACAAGAACAATTCAACCAACTAAATTTTGGCAAACTGTACGGTCCATTACATAGGGATGATGCCTTATCAAGTGGTTGTCAACAGTTTTGCCTGTCGAGCCAACTTTGCCCCCGTCAGACCCCTTTTTCATATTTTGTGCTTGACAAATTCTCTGATGACCAAATGCCATGCTGACGCAGCGCCGGGTATGATTTACTGACCAAGAGACATCCTGTTCCTCGGATTTCATGTGAAACCTACATTTTGAATAAAACGTGAATGCCCACTGGTACAATGGCAGCTTGACTGGGAGCTTACAATTGACCTCAGTCAGCACTTTGAGAAACCTTGTAGTGTTTGGTTCACTTTACTGACCGTTTGCTCGCTCCAGCAGTTCATTTACCCGAAGCAGCAAAGGCCACAGCTCCAGGCCCACTGTGTTTTGACCAAGTAGAGGCAAACCACTGGTCTGTGGAGCAGGAAGCTGCCGGTATGGCCAGATAAGGCCCTCAGTGACACACAGCCAGACTGTGGGCACTGCTGCAGCCTTGGCAGTGGATAAAGCTTGAAGTGGTTATAGCATTTACCTATAAAACTAACCCTAACATTCATCCGCACTGTATTCTTAGTCTGGAAATTTTATATCTGTGTCTGGCATAAAATGGAACCAAACCTCATAATTGTCTTGTGTTTTTCTATTTTGGCAAAGCACCCAGGCCATATAGAAGGCCCTGCCAGGAAAAATAAAGGGACACCGAAGGAGGATGGACCTGAAGTAGTGATAGCAACACTGTCGGGGGAATGCTCCATCAACCTAGATCTGAAATAATTATCAGATTAAATCAATATGTTTACCGAAAGAAAATCCATCTGCAACTACTTTGATAATCAATTCATCACTGTCGTCATGTTTTTAACAAAATACCAGAAATTTTAAAAAAAGGTGAGGATTTGCTGCTTCTCTGTTTATATCATTGTAAGCTTAATATCTTATTGGTCAGAAAACGAGCCATTTAAAGATGGGAAATTTGTGATTGTTCCAGTATTTTCTTGCGTTTTACATTTTAATTAGAAAATGGAATATGGATAATGAAAATGTGTTTGTTGCAGACCTCCAATCAATCAATCAATCAATCAATCAATCAATCATCACAACATCAGATCAGGTGTGAATAGTATCAGGAAATAGACAACCTGCCTTCTGTACATTTATGACAGAATAACTTCCACAACCTTCTACCAAGATGGACAAACTGTCAGAGCTTAATATTCCTCTGCTTTGAAAAAAACACTTGATAGCTGAAATGTTCAGACACAGATCTCCTTCTTCCTCCAGTGAGGTGTGGAGAAGCAGGCCGTGGGCTTGAGAATAATGCCAGGGGATAATAGGAGTCAGTGACATCTCAAAGTCTGAGCAGCGGATGTGTTTAACCAAGCCTATTAAGACCTGGACTAATCCTGCCTTACACGTCCTTATCCAGGCGTCCACTGACAGCTTTAACTTACACAGGATGGGCTACTTACAGTATGATTGACTGCAGGTCTTGCTTGCTTTCCATCTGTGACACCTTAAATGTTTTTCTTTTCTTTTCTTTTTTTTTTATGTCTGATGTCAAAATCTGGCAGATACTGGAAATACGAAGCAACAAAAACACTTTAGTGCACTGGTGATAAAACAAACACACAAGCTAGGGTGGAGATAGGATGTAATTTATCAACTCAACTCTTCATCCATCATCTGGCAAGAAAATTATGACTGCAGTACATTTCAAATCCTCTGCGCAAACACAAACACCCTTTTTCACCTGGCAGGCAGGTAGAACAGAGTTTACAGCGATTAAAATGTATAAATATATGAATATGTCTCATCCACGGTGTGACTCTGGTGTGGCCCTGGTGTGGCCTACTTCTGAGCTGAGGTATTCAGCAGGGAAATGAAAAGAGACACACATGTCCAATAACCAGGGCTGCTTTTGGTGGGCGAGAAATGAGAACAAACGTTTTTTTTTTTGCAACTAAGGATGCAACCTAGATAATTCTAATTGTCCTAAAAATGGACACCTGTGCTTTTTTTTTTTTTAAACCAACGAGCTTTCACACTTATCTGTTGTTTTAAATTACAGGTGGGTCATATCGTACACACCCAGTTAAAAGCCAGGGTGCTGCTATAAGATGCATGTACATGTAATACATTTTTCCTGAAAGGGATACAAGTATTTGTGCTAAAGCATGGCCGATTATTCCTCCTTATGTCCACAGAACTATGAATCAATGCAGTACAGGCCAACTTATTAAACAGCAGCTCCCACCTGCCCACACAACAGCTATAAAAATAGCTAACCTACTCAGCTAGACTCCAAGATGAGGGGGCAAATCCCTCAGTATCCTTGTCTACTGGACGGGTAGATTTTTTGACACTACTGCACACTAAAAAGACAAATTGATAAATGAATGAATGGACACCAAGCAAAATTCAGCTATGGCACCTGAAGAGCTTCATGCAGTTGTACAAATGTTATGCAACCTAGTTTAAAGCAACAGTGCACATCAGCCCCAAAGCTGCTGATTCTTCTATTATCAAGAGACCATCTTCACCTTTTAACCACCATCAGCTTACAAACCACGGTGGCAGTTCAGGAGCTGGCCAACTGGTTAGCTTGAGGGCTGGTCATTAACATCAAACTGGCCCACTGACTAGCATGTGGAGGCCTGTATAAACGGTGACATGTTAGTAACTTCGACGCCAAATAAGCTGTTGTTTGCATACCAATGCCAATACACATATACTTGAATAAAGAAACACTAACGCTGGATAGCCATTTCTTGCAGATACGTAGCTCGACAAACCAGTTTACTATTTTTAACTCAGCAAGCTACAAGACAAGCGACGCATTTAAAAAAAAAAAAAAAAAAAAGAAAAAATAATATATATATTTATATGACATAACGTTACTCATACTGAAAACAAGCTTCCAGCTAGCAGCCTTAACTCGTAGCATATTTGCTAGCATTGCCAAGAAGGCCCAAAGGAGGCTAACGTTAGTTTTTTCATACAACGACACAAGACATGACAATAAACAGTATATTTAAGGATTAGCATGCCACATACCGAGAAGAAGTAATTTCAGCTCTCTCCTGGAGTCTCTCTTGTCTCGGCGCAGTTGTTTGTCAATTTCTGCATTGATTCGTTTCGACTCCTTCGCCTCTTCGCTCAGGCAGCAAGCCATCATGGACTCCAGAGTCATCCCCTCTGGTTGTGGCAGCCCGGTTAAGACGGGACCACGACAACACTTGCCCACGGTTACAGCTTCTCCCGAAAACCTCGTTCCTCGCGTCGATCTCAGGCGAGGAGGAGGAGGTGGTCTGTCGGGGCTGGACGGATGGGTGGACGGGACTGGGGGGGAGGGGAGACTAGCTAGGGGCCTCGCTGTCAAGTTGTCCCCCCCGGCCGAGCGCAACTGCGACTTCACCCGGGTGTTCTCTGCAAATCACGGGAGACTCGGACAGGGGAGGGAGACAGGAGACGGTGGGGCCTCCCCGAGATGCTCTGCCCGCCCGTTTCTTAACACAGCTAATATTAAAATGACTGCAACTGTTACAGATTTAACCACTCAATAGCCGGTTTATATCATTAACCCTCTGCTGTGTGTCACTGCGCGGTCCAAATACTGTCTTTTCGTCCGTCACTGTGGTCCAATTCTAGCGTCACAATCCGCCAAAAGTGGCTGAAAACTGCAGTGTCGCGACATCCAAACCCGTTAACAGTTGATAATATGTGCAGTCTCACCAACGTTAGCTAGCTCGTTTACACCTGAAGAAGAAAAAAAAAAGTCGTAGTCCTTGCCAGTAAGCCAAGTGATAACCGTTATTGCACTATCCACGCCGCAGCCGTCCGTTTTAAGTAACTACATTAGCTAACGTTGGCTAAATTAGACGCAACGGCTACGGACGCTAGCTCTCCCAACAACGCCTCAGCTAATGTGTCAACCCGCAGTGATTGAAACAGCAGGCTGGGTTGAAGGAATTTGTACGCCTAGCTAGCGATAGCAGGACAGCACCCCATCACATCCTGAACCACTGACGATTAATATATAAAATATATACACATATATGTAAAGGCTACTAAAAGAAGGGATAAATACGTGCCGGTCCGGCGGCTTTATTATTATTTTTTTGTTGTTGCCAGAAATGAATTCACAGCAAACAGCTGGCTTTGAGGACGGCTCGTCGCTGGAACAAGGTGGACACACAAACACACACACACTGGTGGTGTTGAGTGACAGAAGGAGGATTACGTGAAACAGGTTTATGACTGAACGAGGCGGGTCTTTGGGCTTGGATCTGACTCTGAATGCTTAAGTTATAGTCGATGAGATGCAAAATCCCACTATGTATGAATTAGAAAACAAGCTGGGTTTATTTTATACTTCTTCTTTATACATCCTAAGAAAAAAAAAAAATCAACTGTCCATCAACAATGAATAGGTTTAAATAAGCACCCCATCAAAAAGCTGCAGTGTAATGCAAAGAAGCATCAAGATGAATGATGATTAGTGAGATCTGTGGCCGTACATGGACTGTGATACCAGTGACATCTTGTGGTCATAGTCATAGATTGCAGAAACTAATTAAAAAAACAACTAAGCAATACAAATTATCAAAAAGAAAACAATACACACAATCTTAGTTTAGATAAAACGTGGATCTTTACGCAGTGGTACATAAAAATGTACAGAACACAGGGTCATAATAAACATAAAAACACAGCCCAACAACATTGTTTGATGAATAAAGGCATAATAGCTACTCTTTAATTCTTACCACAAGTGGGGTAAAATATGTAACGTTTGGCCAGATGGTGGCCACTAAATCAGAAGTGGTTATTCACGGATGTATAATGATTTCAGTACATCTCACCCGGCTTGGCAGGTAGAGGTATACATGGTCAGACTGGACTAGTCTTTTATTAGTCTAAGCTTTATATTATTATATCCATTTAAGGTGCATTTAGTGCTTACATATGCTTTGACATTTAATGTAACTGTAGTTAGCATTGGTTAATACTGGAACTGGACTGAACGACGGACTGATGTTGCCATCCACAATAATTTCAGTAACATTAGTCCTTATGTGTAAGAACCATCCTCAATCACTCTGCTGTTCAAAACTGTCACAGAAGAGGCGTCGGATGTCTTCAGCATGACTTTGGTCCATGTTGGTTGAGATGAGCGGCTTGTGGCTGGGTTGAGGGCTCTCCGCTTCGGCCACCTCCACCTGCCACTCTGCCTTGAAGGCGTCCCCGTGAGACTCGCACATGTTGTGCAGAATGCAGCAGGCCAGGATCATTGTGGGGACCACATCCAGCCCACAGTCGTTCCTTTTGCTCAGGCACTGCCAGCGTGCCCTCAGCCTCGACAGCGCCTCCTCAGACACACGCAGCGCTCTGGTGAGCCGCCGGTTAAAGTGCCGCTGTGGCTCCGTCAGTGTTGTATGATTTGCCCTTCTGCCTTTCTCTTCGGGATAGGCCTTCATCAGCCAGCTCTGAAGCGGGTAGCAGGCCTCCCCCAGCAGCACATATCTGGACACAACATATGGTTTTCAGTCACTTCAGTAAAATAACAGAAGACTTTTAGACTGAATAGTTAGCTTAGATATATAAAAATTAAACAATTAGACTAAAATTGTGACAACAGCCACAGTCAACTTGTCATGCATTTGGCTTAACTTTACCTGAGTGGTTTTCCCATGAAGATAGGTGGTGGGGAAGGTGATAGTGCACCCTCTGCAGCTGTGGCCCACAGGGATGAGTTTTGTAAGATGTCAGCTGGGTCCGTTCCTCCTGGGAAACTTGCGCATACATCCCAGAACTGTCCCCGTCCGCTAACAGCCACCTGAAATGCCAAAGACAAACAGTCAACGTGTGATGTAGGATAACTAGTAGGCATGTGTTTGTACGAGCATCCATGGGTGCCTTCTCCACCTGAGACAGCACTGAGAGCCAGCCAGCAGGGTTAGCGTAGTCGGACGCGTTGCTTGATGGGGTGATGATGGCCGTGTGGAGCGTTGCTATGGCAGCGGCACAGTGAGGGAACCCCCAGTGGGACAAGAATAGCTGAGCCGAATCCTCCAGCTCCTGCTCATTGGGGGGCCGCAAGTAGACAGCGCTTAGGAGCGCCACGATGGCATGACACATGTCTCTAACACACCTGCACACAGTGGACTTCCCCACACCAAACAGAGTGCTGATGGTGCGATACTCGATGTTCGATGCTAGACGCCACAGAGCCACAGCTACGCGTTTCTCCACCGGCAGAGCCAGGCGGAAGCTGGTGTCCTGGCGAGCCAGACGGGGACGCAGTTTGTCACAGAGGTAGAAGAATGTCTCCCGGCTCATCCGGAACTTATCCAACCAATCAGAGGGCTGGAATTCTGTCATCACCACCCGCTCCCACCAATCGGTGCTTCGAGTGGTGGTCCAGGGACGTGTGCGGATGCGGACGTTGGAGCGGATACCTCCTGCTATCATCATCTGGGGAGAAGACAATGAAGAATAAAATCAAACTAGCTCACCAATATTTAACCCTCTAGTGACTCTCTCACACAATTTGTTAAAACCACAGATCGACTTTTGTCATTTGCAGCATTTCCCATTTTTTCTGTTAAATGGGAAAAATTTTGTTTCATGCAAATACAATAATTATATAACCTTATAATAAACAATATTAGAGCTGCAAGTAACAAATGAATAGTCGTTTGACCTATGAAATATCAAAAAAATGGTGAAAGATGTCAATCTACTAAACGACTAAACAAGCTAGAAAATGTTCACATTGAAGAAGATTTTTGGCAAATAAAAATAGTAATTTTCTGTCAATCGAGTAATTAATTGTTGCAGCTCTTAGTGATATCTCGATTATTCCTTATAGTGCAAACAGGAAAGCTGTCGAAACGTTATGTGAATGTCTTTTGGTGTTTTTATTAAGTCAGACCCTTTTATTTTGGAAATAACTGTGTGAGTCTTAATATCTTTTGCTGTTTCTTTGCACATCTGCAACTGGTCAAGCTGTGTTGACATGATGTCCATTTTTAGGAGGCCTCTTATTGGTCATATGAGTGTGATCATGGCTGTTTAAAGTTGTTTTTTTTTCTGGGGAGGATGTGAGACAGAGAAGGAGACACTGACCATCAGCATCCTCCTCTGTCTCTGGAAGAAGTACTGCCGATGTCGGATGCGTCTTTGGATCTCAGTGCGCCTCTGAATGTGCGCGTCGTTTATGTCTCTCCTGCGCTTCAGCAGCATGTAAGTCATCAGGAACATGAACGGCCGCAGCTGCTCCTCTTCCTCCATGTTGACAAGTTCAACATTAAGTTATAGCGAAAGAAATGCGCTCCAAACAACTCAGGTGTTGCAGCAGCAGTGACCGTCACTTCACCATCTTTGATATAACTACATCCGGGTTCTTTGTCCCCCTTCTTTTTTTTTGGTTTTTAAGGACTGTTGTCAACCAACGTATTAGGTGCATTACCGCCATCTTTTGCTTCGGAGTGTGGACTAAAGCTTAGCCTACCTATTAAAGGATAAGTTCACAGTTTTTGTGCAATCAAAGCCTGGAGACTCTAGCTTATGGTAACGACAACAGACTAAGCGAGGCGTGTTTTTGCTTGTGGATTTTGCTCTCCATATTTAACTCCAGTTCTCCACCCTGCCAGAAGTCTTCCAATGTGCCTGCACTTTAGTAAGCACCAACAATGATGCTGCCATCTAGTGGCAATAAGTAGTGAAGATAGTAGCGGTTGCTAGAATGTTTTATATGCCAGAAATGTTTAATTATTCACATCCCTTTACTCCTAAACTCAAGTAGATGGACGTTAGGCCTACTCTCTGTTTGTGGACAGTCTAGTTACAAATACACCAGCACTGCCGAGACCTAAAACACAAATTATCTGCACGTACAACCGGCTAAAGCAAATACATAGCCATCATTATTGATTTTTGCTAATATTTTTTTGTGTCATCAATTATCAAGTAATAAAAATTGATCAGTGTTTGAGATTAGTTTGTAGAGCTAACAAGCAACTGCACTGTATAACAGCATAACAGATGCTAAAAATAATGTTCACGGTTCTCAATATTGTCAAATGCAGAGAGAGAGCGAATATTGCAATACATAATGTAATAATAATAATGCAATACAATCCAAGACCACAGAGTTGAATCAACGCCGCTCTGACAGTGTCAACAAGAATGAATGAAAAAAATGTTTTTTGCAGTATGTTTTTAAGTATGATTTATTGCAGGGCTGTTGTTTTCAGGACATGGTGTTGCTTTCTAATCAGAGCATTTTATTGTTTAGTATCAGGATAAAGAGTGAGTTCAAGGAATAAACGGAGTCTACATAAGGAACTCTTCTTCACACAGCACAGTAACTGCTTGCTTAGTCACAGCAGATGTCAATTTCTCACTTTAATACGTTCAATGACAGACAACAAATGCTTTACATTGGTCCATTTCTTCATATAATGGAATTATTGGGTTAAATCAGTGTTTTTTTGGGCAGCAGTAGGTTTGCATTAGAGGTAAGAGAAGGTGCACATAAGGTAATCATTTACTCTAGGATATAGTGTAGTGTGTTGTACATTCAGAAGTTATTAGATAACAGAGAAGAGAGCTAGGACACAACTTTTACTCGAGTGATGAAGAGCTCTGCCGCCGCATTCTCAAACTCCTTTGCGTCCATGTTGCCACCCGGACCCTGCGTCTGCGCTCCAGACATGGCCTGAGCCAGCTGGTAGGGAGAGATCTTGGCACTGGCCTCCAGATAGCGAATAGCCTTCACGTTGGCCTCCAAACAGGAATTGGCTTTAGTATTAGCATTAACACAGCAGTTTGCATCAGAGCCCTGTGAAGTCTCCAAGGCTTCCTTTAGGGTCCCCAGCACAGCCAGACCCAGCGCCCGTGAGGCAGGCCCTTCGTCTGGGCAGCACACTTCAGCGTAAAGCCTCTGAGCCTGCCGGATGTAGTCTGAGAAAACTGCACACGTGAGCACACCGTGACGGAAGACATCATAAGGGACAGCCTCGTGGTCTTGGCAATGCAGGCGACGGAGGAGGGGAGCAGAGGTAGAGGCAGGGACTCCGCCTTCACTACACAGACACTGCAGAGTCTGTGTGTAGAGGCCTCCTCTTACCCCGCCACCTCCTTCTCCTCCTCCTTCTCCTTCTCCTCTTCCTGTGGGGCTGTCAGTGCAGGAGCCATCAGGAACTTCAGCTGGACGTCTGCGTGGACCAGTGAGGTTTAGGAGGTCATAGGCTACACGGACGTTGTTGCTGAAGGCAGATCTGTGTTAAGAGTGAGAAAGGAAAAGCAGGTTATTTGTTAGCGTGTAGAAAAGTTTGTCTTTAATTGTATTTCAATTCATTCATGGTGGGCTAAACATAACCAGGGGAGGATGATATGGCAATATATATCAGTACAGTCTCCACAGTAGAATACGTACGGCTGTATCTGTACGGCTATACAGAGGCCAGAAATAATACCTTTTGTAATGTGGGTACCAGTAAACCTTAAATATAGACAGTTAAGATTAAGATATTAAGATATGGGTTATTACTAAAATCGCAGGTGTATTGTTGTTATTATTGTTTTGGTCAGTTTGAATTACTATATATATCATTGCTATAATCACATGTGGATTAAATCTATCACTATTTTTCTCACAGTGACTCGAACAACAAAGTAACAGAGAGAATGAGCTTCAGTAAAACAAGACATTCATTTGCATTAATAAGCAAAATACCAGCTACCAACAAAAACATAAATTATTTAAGTATACAGATTAGAGAATATGAGGATTTGATTGTTTTTAGAATAATATTAGTGTCGAAGGCGTTTGGTTCAGCACCATAAAGCTCTGAAATGTACCCGGACCTCTGAGAGTGGTGCGCCAGCCGCAGGTGCCACAGCGCCCGGTTGAGATGCTGCTGCTCCTGCGCGCCTGCGCTCACCGGGCCGTTGTGCAGATGGTCCCCGTCGCTGCATCCAGCTGTGCCGGTCTCTGTCACGGAGGCGAGGTTGCAGAAGTGGTCAGCCAGAAACCCGATGGGATCATCTGATCGAGCCTCGACCATCTTCAGGATCGCCCCGCGGAGAAGCTCTCCGACTCCGGCCTGGGACAAAAACTCCCTGTCATTGTCCGATTTGGTGGCTTTTCCCTCGGACAACCCTGGAGGAGTCACCCCGGACCGGCGCTTCTCCTTATCCGCCATTCGTGTTGATGTCCCGTCCCGTGTCGCAGCAACAGCAGCGGAAGTGAAAACAGACGAGTCGAGAAACAGGAAACGGGGTTTTGATTTATGCTCTAACGTTATGTGGCTGTTCGGTTATTAAAGTTAAAAATCAGGTATTTAATTATTATTATTATTAACGATCCATATATACACAATATATATGGAAGTTTTTACCCCTTAATGTCCTCACTAAGAAAAAAGCAATGAAATAACAACCAATGTTTTAGTTTTATTTTTTTAACAGACCCCACCGGTTTTTTGTTTTTTCAAATAAAGACCAAACAAAACACTACTTCATGGTGAAAATATCAAAATACATTTACAAATGCCAATAAAAAAAAAGTAAAAATATAAAATGTGTGATTTTTGTAAATCTTCTCCACTTTTTATTTTATTTTAGACTTTAACTGATATAGTAATTCGTGCTCGTAATGTGTTTTAATTCTGCATGATAACTATAGAACCCCAAAGTATTTAATACTGAAAAAATATTTTATGAAAAACGTACAACTGATTAAATAATTGACTAATTGATGAATAGGAGGAGAGGTGGGTTCAAAAAGACAAAAACAACTAAATAAAATTTTTGTGGTGTAGAAGTCTGTTATTCTTTCACAGTTTAATCAGACCCAGAACATCCCTACTTTTATCAAATATTTTATATATAGTTAATCTTGCAAAAAAGGAAAGAAAACAAACCTGTGAAATTCATTTTAAATGAATAGCCTACTTCATACAGGAGATCCTGATTGGCTGAGGGCTTCACATATAGGTCAGTAGCTGGATCAAATCTCTTTCTGTTTCTTATTGCAGTTATAATATTCACATTTTTCAGCACTATATGTTCTGTAACAGACTAAGACTTTCTAGATACTCAATGATAAATTGACTCTCAAACCACTGGTACTTATGTTTTGACAGCTTGATCAATGAGGGCATTTGTTTCTTTTTATATGAGGCATCAAGTTTACAAGTGTGTAATCTTTTTTTTTTTTTTTTTTTGTAGTGTTGTATTTTCATAATGTACAAGCTGCATCATTGACATTGGCACAAATGCCATTTGTTATATGTTTGCCGTTGGTGAGGGCAACTTTTTTCAAAGAAGCCACATTGCCGTTGATGTGGATGTTGTCTGGAGGCAGAAAGTTTCTCTGCAGCTTGTGCTCCAGTAGCATATGGCTCTGAGGAGGAAGGCCGAGGCACGCTCTGTAAAAGACAAGCCGGGACATAGTCAACGTCTGTCACTAAAGGAGACAAGAATTTCACACATGTATATAGTCCACTCTAAAATATATATATAAAAGCATCACTCTTGAAACTGGTGGATACCTCATGATGTTTTCTATGGAGGCTCTCTGGCGGAAGAAGGCGTTGATGACCGGGGTCCCTGATGGGACCAGTGGGGCCTTGCAGAGGAAGGAGAGCAGTGCTAAGACACTGTGGAAGGACTGGAAGTCCTCCTCCCCCTGAGGCCGGACAGTCACACGCTGACAAAGCTCTGTCAGGATCACCAGGTCCAGGATGATTGGGCTGGCCAGTAGAGAGTCCTGTTACAAAGAAACAGATGTAGTGAAAAAGTTTTATTTTTCTTCTACTACCACTAGAAGTTGCAAAAATCTGACATTTCCTTATCCTTCCTGAAAGGGCTTTAATGCCAGCAATACAGGCTCAGTGGCAAAAAAAAAAAAAAGTATTTGATGGATATTAAATCCATGTATCAACTGTAATTTGAGGCATCAGTTACTAGAATAGTACATCTGAAAAATAAGCTGTAGAGTACAGAATCTGATAGCGTGCATTTTTGTTTGTAGTTGTTTGTAGTATTAGTGAGTATTAGTACAAATTGGTAGTCTATGTAGATTTCAGCCCTTTCAAATCTGACACTGTGTCTTTTTTAATCCTACCACTAGGAGGTGCCAAATTCAGACATCTATGACTTTAAGTAGATTTAACAATATTTAATCAACATCATTTTTTTTTAAAAAAGTAATTCATTGTTTATTACTTCCAAATTCATAAATGATTCCAAACAAATTTAACTTGTCATATTACAGATTACGCATGTAAACATTAACACAATAGTAGTGAATTTGTGTGTAGTGGGCTAAAGCAGCTAAGCCATGACATACCGGTAAGTATGTCAATGATCCGAATGCGTCTCTCTGAATTAACTCCAAGTCATGTTAAGAAGGATTAACTAATCCTGAGCCTCCCTCCTACACAACTACTGTCAGATAAAGAGTAGCTCTGAATGTCATCTGTAGCTAGCAGTTAGCAGTTTGTACTCTCACACTGGAAACTGTCCTAATATGGTAGCTTTGCTCATTTCTAATACCTGATTCACAGCACCAGATTAAATGACCACTGACCTCACAGGTGTTGTGCAGGGCGATAGTATTGGTCCCCCCCATCATTATTTCGGAGGTGTATTCATCCATGGCACGCTTGCTGTCACCCACATAGGGGACGTATTTAATCACCACCTGAAATAAAACGCATGAAGAAGTCAGATCAGCTGCTTTCTGTGAACATCCACAGCCCATTCTCTTTTTGTGTTTGCACCTCTCTCACTCACACAGTGGTCAGGTTTTTCTCCAGGTTGGTACAGGATGCTGTTGGACTGCACCATGTCATCCACTACGTTGCTCTTGGAGATCTCTTTGGAGCGGAACTGCTGCGGAGCCGAAAGGTTTTTCCCATCGTTGTTTCCAAGGTGATTGTAGCTGACAATGGAGGTTGGCTGTCAAGAGGAAAGATGTAAGACATATCAGTTAATTGCTTCAATGATAACATCCTTTATTCTCATGCATTCTGTCTCTCACCTTGATACCTGCGCTGACCAGAAAGTCCACCAGCACTGACTTGATCTTAGTCTGACCAGACTTGAAGTCGTCTCCTCCGATGAACACTCCTTTCTCCACAGCCAGCTCTATGGCCCCTGGGACGAAGGTGTTCTGAGGCGAGCCGTTGATGTAGGCGCAACCTTCCAGTATACTGGCCACTGCAAACAAAGTGGAGGGAGAAACCTCTGCGCCAGCCTAATGGACGTAAGAAAAAAATAAAAGATAGTTACAAAGCGTATGATGATATTACACTGAGGACTCGCAGGGCTACATTTCATCCGAGGCTCTTCACATCATCTGTCTGTAACACAGCTCCATTGTCAGCTTCATGACTATCTAAAATTGAGCTATTTGCTGAAGATCACAAATCTGTGAAATAGACTATTATCATTGCTGACAGCACTACAAGCATGCTGAAGAAAGTAGATAAAATAAAAACCCACCCAAGAGGGGCAAAGCTTAATTTTCTGATAGAAAAAAGAGCTCCTTTTTCTTTTTTTTTAAAGGCTGTTTCAGACTCATTACAGCATTTAATTTACAAATCCACAGCGTGTGTTTGGAGAGCTAATCTTTTCATCCTTTAAGCTTTATTAATTGCAAAATGTGATGGAGGATTACTATTTGGTCCTCAGCATTAGTGAGAAATTAAAGTTGAATGGCAGGATTCTTGACTATCGGCTACCAACAGAAGTTGGGTTTGTTTCAAAGACAATTAAAGTGTTTCATTATGAGATTTATACTAAAACGTATGTACTTGTGCCTTTAAATCTGTCATGTTAGTGTGGAGCTGCAACTAATGTTATTTTCATCACTTGATTAATCAATTGATCATTTGGCCTATATAACATCATTTTTAAATGCCTGTGGCAATTTGCTATAGACCAATCAAATGTCTTGTTTTGTCTACCCAGCAATTTAATCGACTAATGCAGCGCTACTTTAGTGCTTGTTTTGGAAATGTGTAAATCCCTGAACCAAACGCTTTTCATGCTTCCCCTCTCACCTGGATTGCAGCTAACAGGTTCTTTGCAGTGTCGTTGACCCCTGGTATGATATCACAGAAGCGCTCAGTATTGGCCGTCCACAGAACAATGACTTTGTCCACGCCGCTCGACTGACGGAAGTCCCTTATGTCGGCTCTGAGCTGCTCCACCTGGAGGACCATTTACTCTTTCAGTCAAATTACAAATAACATCTGAAAAAACACAATGTAAAGCAAACAAAACAGGAGAAACAGAAGTAGTCATAACTCCACGCAGTACCTGCTCTGCCATTGTCCCAGTGAGGACGTTGTCGGCTCGACTCTCCTGGTTAGCAGCAATGAATTCTGGGATGTAGATGGACGGCCTGGGTTTCATGTGACTCATGTGTGGTTGAAGCTGCTCTTGTAAAGACCAGTCGAGCACCTGAGCTCGCTCCATTGCACTGCTGAGATCCATTGAAGAGATATCCCAGCCTAAAAATACACACTCCAAGATTTTAAAAAATGTGCTTCAATCCTTAGCTATCTCTCATCTTCTAGAACAAAATGTACAGTGACTACAATAGCGTGAATGTAGTGAGTCTATAGATAGGTCTGTTACAGCTCTTGTCTTATGAAGCAACAGACTAGATTGCATGAGGGGACACCTCAAGAGTCCATTTCTGACCATCATCACCTTATGGAGGTGCTCTCTGGCCTCTAAAGCTGCCCTCTAGTCAGATTTCCTTGCTCTCCGTTCACATACATAAACACATAATATATAGGAGGTTAAAGTTTGAGCTGAGTAGCAATAGTATGTACCGTCAAAGACAATATCATTAGGGTGCACCATGGGTAGGAGATCACGGAAGGGCACATTGACCTCGCCCTCGAGCCCTGAACCTAGACAAACAGTAGACGCCTGCAGGAAGGAGCCGAAGTAGTTCGCTTTCTAAAGAATATGGGAGAGAAAGCAGGAGAAAAGACACATTTAATTCACTTTAAGTACTAAGGAATATTTACTAGTTATCAGGTTTATTACAGATGCTTAATGCAATGCATAAAAGGAAAATAGGCCAAGTTGCAAAGAAGGGTAAGAGAGTAAAATACCCATATATGGAGAAATACCAAAGACCAGAGTCAGGTAAGCTCTTAACACTCTACTGAACATGTCAGCATAACCAGCTTATAATGAGTCTCGGTCACTGTATAACAGGGCATACAATAGGCTACATTTATAAAAAAAAAAAAAGGACAAGACCGTTCTCTATTATCTCCCTAATGGTAGCCTCAGGTTTTTCACATTCTATTATGATATTCGTTAGGAATTAATTTCCCATCTAGACCCTTTTTTTTTACCCCTCACACAATTTGCACTTTTTATAAAAAGGAGTAATTGTTTTGCGTGTTTAAGCCAGTAATTTTCCTACTGGTATTTTACTCACCATCACAAATTCCACACACATCAACTACATTAAATTCGTTTGCCACACCATACTGGAATGAATGAAATGTATGTATGTATGAGTACAGGCATGTTGTTATGACTCTTCTGACCTTTATTCCAGTTTTGGTTTTCCAGGTAAGGCCCAACCGGTTTGCCAGTACAGCTGCTGTAACGGTGGTACCATTGTTGCCTCCCCAGCCAGCCAGCATCACACCAAGTCGAGGGACGTGTCTCTCAGTGTGAAATGTCATCTCTGTGGTGTGGGGCGTCACCTGTGTCCCAATGAAAGGGGGAGTCAGTGGGCGACTATGCACACAGCACATTTATAAATGTACGTGTGAACATGGTTCCACGAAACTTTAGAAGACAAAACGTGAGAGAGGATGACTTACGGTGAGTTTGTTTCCGTCTGCGTGCACTGATGTGGTCTGGTAGGAATACTGAGCCACAATGTGTGTATCCGTGTACCTCACATTAGGGCTGTTGATGTGAACGTTCACCGACATGTCTGCAGAGTCTGCAACAAAATAGGTGAGAAACACAAATATATATTCAACTGTGTCTCTTTGTGCCTTTCAGTCTGTGTGTGTGTGTGTGTGTGTGAACACACCACTATGGGCAAACCTGCATTTCCTCAATACGTCACAACAGCTACCGGCATGCCTTGTTGAAATATGAAGATATACATTTTTTTATGCTTAGCTGGAGCATAAAACTAAACACTTCTTAGCAAACCCTGTCAAACCACTAAGTGCTATTTCCATCCTAGTTCATTATTAAAACGGTTACAGAGAAATAGATACGTTAATAAATGTATGACTCGCACTTCTGAACCAAAACTAAACCCGGAAACTGCCCCTCACCTTTTGGTACAATGATGTCTGTATGTTACTCTGTTTGAATGGAGATAATTCGCCTGTGTGACAGGGGTTAAATCCAGTCCTTTTCGTTTAAAGGTGGTGGATACTGCTGCCGACTCTTCTCGTCCGTCGTACCGGCTAGACTGGACACAAGCGATTATCTTCCCTCGTTTGAATGGTTGAGCTCTGAGCCAATGAGCCTCAGTCTCTCTTATATAACCCGAGGATGGAGAGTGTCGCAGCAGAAATGTGATAGGGCCTCCACAAGATGTAAGGCAGTGGGAAGACATATGGTCTTTAAGCACAAAATACATATGAGTGCAATTGTTTAGGTGATATATTTTGAATATTTTGCTCACATTTAGCTGTAAAGTAAATAATTTAAAACACGTTATATGTAATTGTTAACAATATATTTATATGTAAAAAGGTTAAATGTTAAATCTGTTGAATTTTAAATATAAATTCCAAATGTACTAAATGCATTACTGAAGCTACACAGAGCAGTTAGGCTATAAAACATCCGGTGATTTTTCAAAATAAAACACTCCGGCCTGGTTGTATACAGTGAATGTTACGTGTCGTAGTATTATTATTATTACTTAACCTGAGCCTGAGCATAGCTTGTCCTGTAAAAAGAAGCGTTTGTGTGCCTATGCCTTTGTTGTAATGTATTCTCTACTGTATAAAACGCTAAAAATCTGTTTTAGTTTGCTGTTAGCATGGCGCTAGCATTAGCTAGTTAACCAGATGCTCTTCCTGTGTCTGATTTCCAGCCCTTAAGATTCAGCAACTGGATTATTTATTTCCAACCTCAGATTTGTCCAGTAACTGATTTTGTTGGACTGTGAAATAAGTGAAAGTTTATACATATTCTTAAAATTATGATTTGGTTCTCAAAAGTGACTTTTTACATTTGGTGCTCCATAAATACAGACTGATATGAAAGAGAACTAATGGGGAAGGATGTGCAACCAAAGTGGATAGAGCAGTCGTATCTAATACATAACCTTCAGCTGAATATAAATACACATGAATATAGATTACATCAAAATAACATTACAACTAATGGAGGACAAACACATGATGAGATGTTAGAGCATATGTGTTTTGCTTTGATGAGATGAACAGTTTAAATATGTGTGCAGGGGAAACTCATTGTATTGTCACTTTATCATCCAGGGACATTTAGATTATCACCTTCTCTGTGTGTGGTTCCACTCTTTCACTGTCCTCTTACAGGTAAAAACCATAGAGAAGCAGACAGCGTTTTATCTAGCATGTTAGACATCCGCCTGAAGGCTTCATCCAACCGGAGCCTGAGCTCCTCTAATCCGTCAGAGTGACACTGACCAGACAACTGAACTCACAACCGGTCAGATGACCTTTGCATTCCTCAGACATAAGATAGAAAATCTGACCCTTGAACCCTTGACATGTGTAGAATGTATTTAGGTGATAGAGATAATGGTCCTTGAGACACAGAAAAAAAAATACTAGTGTCTTATCAACTTTATAAAAAAAGCTTTAGAGGAGAAACATGCCATCATTGATTATGAGTGCATCCCTGATGAGGAATTCATGATAAAATTAAGGGCAAACACCACCTCATTGTTATTTTGCATAAGATTATAAAAAATGACCGACCCTGCAAAAATAGGCTGTATTTGATCAGGTAATTAGCAGCTATAGTTCTCCAGTTTGGATTAAAGCTAATATTTTCATTATATATAAAGCTACTGACTATATAGTAGCTTTATATATAAAGCTACTATATAAAGCTACTAAAGCTACTGAATTGAGACAAATTGAAATGGTAGTATTGCAGAATTGGTTGTGTGCTTTAACAATGAAGCATTCGATTCATGGATTTGAGGTTTAATTAGGTTTTAATTACTAATTACCTTAAGTTAGATA
The DNA here is from genome assembly GCA_036937835.1 of Pampus argenteus. Classification (NCBI taxonomy): domain Eukaryota; kingdom Metazoa; phylum Chordata; class Actinopteri; order Scombriformes; family Stromateidae; genus Pampus; species Pampus argenteus. The sequence goes on from CM072873.1 coordinate 16,689,296, forward strand.
TATATCAGAGTTTTCAGAGAGGTTTGAGTGTTCAAATTGATCTCATGAGCTGTATATTGATGTCAGTGATATTTACAAGTCTACAGGTATTTATTCCACAAAAATTGGACAGTAATCTGTCCAATGTTTTGGGTTATATTTCACAATGAAAAAATGGGTGAGAAATATCTTCTATATTATGTTTACAAAAGATAAAAGAAATATCAGAGTGCATAAACTTAGCAATAAAACAATGATACAAGGACTTCTCCAGGTCATAGTCTCAGTTTGGACAGCTTCTTAAACAATATGTGATTAATTAAGCTCACAAAACATGTGAAAAAGTATAGTAAATAGTAGTAAATCTAGCAGCAGAGGCTGGGACTTTTATTCCCTCACGAGTCAAACTCCAAGCTCTGTATCTACACTTCCCATAATGCAACTTGATAATATCTTTTAATGTGCTGCATTCATGTTATCTGGGATGCGCCATAGTATAGAATCAAACTCCAAAAAAGATTAAATAAATCAAAAATCTTAGGCTTTTGCAAGGTAATAAATAGTACTGAGTGTTATTGGAAAAGACCATTTTTATGCTGTTTATTGATAAGCAGTATACATGTACGGTGATGCTCTCGCTGTGTCTATGTCAGTTTTCTCCAGGTGTTCTGGTGCAGAGCAGAGCATTGCTGAACATCGCTCACTATCATTGTCTTTGACATCAAGTGACATCATGTTTGAAATGTAATGTTGTTTAAATGTAAAATATGATGCACATTAATCAGATGGTAGAACATTGATCCTTCTCTTTTTGGGCTGAAACCTACAAACAAGTTGTGAAACTAGAGCTGGCTGTTGTAAGCAAAACATCCATTCATTCATCCATTCATTCATTCATTCATGTCATTAACTGGAGGTTTGCATGTATTTTGCAAACACGTGTGTTGGTCCTTGCAGACCCCTCTTTTATTTTGGAATTTTTTAGTGGTATTAAAATCAATCATAACTGAGCTATTAATGTCTTTGTAAAACATAACAATGTTAATTGTATTGCCAAAACCAAATGCCTAGATGCAGTGAATGTGAATGTGTCAAAGGCATTATAAATCATTATAAACACATAATAAGTTCCTTAGAATTATAATAGTTAGCCCTTTCCTTAATCTGTTTACATAAGGCTGGTATTTTATAATCTGTTCAAAGTGTGTGATAGGATGCCAATTATCTATGAATAAAGGGTCTTAACCAGGTTAAATGATATAATGCTTTGTTTCACTGTAGCTGCTATCTGTTTTTTAATGATGCATTCTTTGTACATACAGTTTAATGGATTTTTAAGAAGTTCCCAAAAGCGTATATAAAATTTAACAGACAAGACCATCGATTCATATGTGGGTTTTTTTTCTTTTTCACTGAAAATAAATGAACTTTATAGCTTAAGAAGGAGCTCAGTCAATATCAAGAGCAGCTAACGATTTCCTTTTTTTTTTTTTATGTATTTTTTCTCAAGAAGGGAAAATTAATGTGTGTTCATTTCCCTTTCCACTAAGCCCGTTGGCTCTAACCCTAATAAACCCTCCTTTTCCTTTTTTCTAAATAAATGTAGTCACGCTACAATAACAGAAACGTAAGTATTTCTTATGACGTTGCATTCGCTCTATCTATCCGCCCTCTGATTGGAGGACGTGTGTGTACGTAGCAACGGTCCGGAAGATGTCGCTCAGGCCAGTCCTAAAAAACTTCCGCCTTAAGTTGTAAAGAAAACATAGCAGCTAAAAGGCAATCGACGGCGTAACCAGCCCATTTAAGAAGTCAGGCCAAAGGTAGATACAAGTACACATTTGATACACATATTCCGACTTACATATTTGCCAAAAAAGCAGTTTGCTGACGCGTTTTAGCTCATTTAGTCAACAGAAACCTTCAATTTACTGTAGCTAGCACGTATGCTACGTTGATAGCAGTTCGCTACCATCGATTTGGTCGGGCCATAGGCCTCAATTGAAAATCTTTGCGGCTAGATCGCGATGATTGTATCACTTTAGTCAGTCAGTTGTCGTTATGACATTATATTTTTGATAGTTTTATCACTGTAAATAAAACGACAAGCCTCAAGTTAACGATACGTCAGCTACTTTTGTTAGCCATGTTCAGTTAGCCGAGTAGCTGTTACCTGGAGCTGATTGTATCTAGTTGTCTAGTCAATTTATGGCGTCAGACACTCTGGTTGATGCTACTGTATACCTCAACATAACATGTGAAGCATTGGACAGCTCATGAGTATCATAGATAGTTGATAAAACTGTCAGTTGCTCAGTATTTAGTTAACTTTAGCTAAGAACTGACATCACAAGCAGACATCACTTTGTCATTTTTAAATCAGACTCTATTAGTATATATAAAAACAATGATAAAATAGGATGCATGGGTTTGTTTGTAATTTCTAGTAGCTGTTTGCTTAATATTTATATGTTTGGTTACACTGACCTTGCTGTCACCAGCCAGGTAACAGATAACTGTGTCACCCCCTCCTACAGGTTAAATAAACCAACAAGTCTTCTCTTCCTGCTGTTAGTAAACCTAGTAGACCCTATCTATAGGAACCTAGATGAATTGGTTGATATATTGGTGACTCAGTGTATGTGATAGCTGTAACAGTAAAAATTAATATTGGCATTGATGGATAACTAATAGCTAGTAATCCCTGATTCACTTAATCAGGTCACGATTGGCACTAGAGCTGCAATAATTGATCATTTAGTTGCCAACTCGTGTCTCAACTGTTTTGATAATTGCTAATTAATTTTTCTCAGGAAAAAGACGTCAACATTTTTTGGTTCCATCTTCTCAAATGTGAATATTTTCTAGTTTCTTTAGTCCTTTTATCACAGTAAACTGAATATATTTGGGCTGTGGGCATTTTTAAAACAACTACAACTAATTGATCGGTCAAGAAAATAACAAAAACAAACAAACAATAATGAATCAGTATTGAAAAGAATTGTTAGTTACAGCCTTAAGCTGGACCAATAAGTTGGATCTTTGCATTCCCGTTAATGACCAAATTTAAGAGATTATTATTAAAAATGTTTGTATATTTTATACGTTAATGTTAGAAATTGATATCAGTTATCATAACATTATCATATTTTGAATTCCCAAATATTGAGTATCAGTATTGGCGTCCCAAATCAAGTGTCAGTTGAGCAATTCAACCCTGATATTCAGTGTCTTGCCATACAGAAATCTATTAAGAACACAGTCAAACCTTGCTTTATATAATGCTTTGCTATTGTTTGTTATAATTCTTTTCCAGGCTCTTGTCACTCTGGGGTTTGTGTGGTTTTTAGAGAGTGTGTGTGTGTGAGTGGGTGAGTGCATGTGTGAGTGTGTGTGAGCTGCAGTTTCCTCCCCGCCATTTCACCAAGCGCTGCTCCTCCCTGGAGGATGACAATGGAGGAGATGAAGAATGAAGCGGAGACAAACTCCATGGTATCCATGACGCTGTACGCCGTGATGTACCCAGTTTTCAATGAGGTAAAACATGTCGCCTTTAATACATCATTTTGACATGGTGGTGTTAAGATGAGATATAATTTATTGTTCCCTTTAGGGTTTTTTTTTTCTTGGGCTCGGCATCACGAAGCATTTACCTCCAGATGTACATGGATAGTTAACACCATCCTTACACTCATTTGTATAACAAAATATTGCACGTTCAACACAAAACCAACAACTAAAGTAAAGGAGTGTTTGTCCTTCCTTAGTCATGCAGGATTAGTTCCACCTTGTTATCGCCAGAAGATAACAGTGTTTTCATCCTCACTGAATTGTCAGTGTTGCTTCACAAAAAAAGGAGGAAACAGAATAAGTCAGTCACACCATTGAGGTCAGTTTGTCAGTATTTCAGGGAGGGGGGGAGGGAGACAGAAGAATTGCTCAGTCAAGGCTACAAGTCACAGAAACATAGCTGTATTATAAGATCAATTCCCAATGTAAGACAATGTACTTGATAGATCATTTATACTGCAGTTGGAGTATAAGAAGAGTTATATTGTAGGGGCAAAATGTTCAACAGTATGACTTACATTTCTATTAGACAGATGTAAATTTACTTTAGTGATATTCAGAAGTACAACTAGTCCATAAGTGATAAAACACAAACTCACTACATAATGTGTGCTGTGGCATTTCTAATTGCAAAGATAATAATATAGCTTCTGGATGTTAATGAAAAGCTATATTATGTGTTGTTCCTCTGAATCACCTGTTTGGCATGAACCTTATACGGTAACGTCAGATCCTGTTGCTGAACATGAGCTTGTTTTGACAGCAGTCAGATCCAATATAAAGCGACGGTGTGGTTTAAACCCTGCCGGCTTTAAAGTAGCCTCAGCCTCAGCATGTACAGTTTTGACAGTCATGTGTGTTTTTTTTTCCTTTTTCATTAGCTGGAGAGGATCAACCTATCAGCAGCTCAGACGCTCAGAGCAGCCTTCATAAAGGTAGGACTATGCATGAATCAGGCTGAAAAATACAACATACTGTTACAACATCTTCAGTTGGTGAATCACGGTTCCTCGTTTTGTTCTTTTGCATTTGCTTTCACACATTTGGCCGATTATATAACCAATATTTTGAGAAAGAATCATGCATGTGACTGAGGTCAAAACTGCATTTAGGATTTATTTCCATTTTCATTGATTGTATAGGTTATGATAACATTATCCTCACCAAACTGGGTGCTGAGATTAGACACGGCAACATTGCTAAAAATAGGTCTAAGCAACAAGCATGTGGGGTCAGATGATCATACCTCCAGATTAGCCAGTTATTTAAAAGAGATTAAAAAAAAAAGTAAAAAATTACAATCCAAACTGTCTCGTTGCACTTGCCGTAGATTAGAATTGGTTTCTCGTACAGAAGTTATTGGCAACATTAGAAATAAACTCACTTTCAGATTTACATAAAAAAAAGAGTTTAGACAATCTGGCAAAACCTGCCAGCTTGTTAACAACATGTATGATTTCCTGACCACTTGTTTTGGTGCTGTCCTTCCTTACACAACGTTCATCATGCTCCATTCAGATGATTGATACTCAAATGAGTTAACGCAGCCGGTATCAATATAACATCAGAGGAGCGGGCCGTAGATCAGTGTTCAACTGTGCGCAGATGAAATATTAATGACGGAGATGCAGCTTTGTCATTATACAAACCAAAGGGAGATGTCATCCCCTTACAGCTGTTTTACTATGACATTTGTGGGTCTTTTGTTCACTTGTCTCACTGATTGGTTTCTCTTCTACCCCCGCTGCTTCCTGGCTGGTGTAAATTCAGGGTTGAATTATTTAGGAGGGGAGCTTTTGTGCCTCTCAACACTCAAAGTTCCAGCTTTGTTCTCTGCAGCTTTGTGCATCTCCTCGCTTCTGTTGGGGAAGACAAACTTAGCTATACCTTATTCTCCTTTTCATATGTGAATTGCTTACTACTTTTCATCGCCGTGCGTGAATAATGCATCTCACTGCCACCCAGACTCCCGGATTACCTTTTGAAATGGTAATGGTGAGAAGCTATGATTAATGCTCTGTTCTTCGTTTGTCAGGCGGAGAGGGAGAACCCTGGCCTGACTCAGGACATCATAATGAAGATCCTGGAGAAAAAGAACGTCCAAATCAACTTTACGGAGTCCCTACTTCGCATGGCAGCTGATGATGTGGAGGGTGTGTATATATATATGAAAGAAAAAGGTTCTGAAATATTGTTTATACCAGTGTTTTGTTCTGACTCAACCAGCTGTACAGTGTATATATATATCATCGTTACCTGTATCCATTTATCTAAAACAATTAAGTCACCGGGAGCCTTTTTTTCCTGCAGAGTTCATGATTGACCGGCCTGAGCAGGAGTTCCAGGACCTAAATGAGAAGGCCAGAGCTCTGAAACACATCCTCAGTAAAATCCCAGATGAGATCAATGACAGAGTACGCTTCCTACAGACTATCAAGTGAGTGCGAGCAGCGTGCAAACACACCATGCATCTTTGTGCTCTTTGTGTTGTACAATCCTGTTTGCTCACTGATGTTGTCATCTGGTTTTCCTCCAGAGACATAGCCAGCGCCATAAAAGAGCTCCTGGACACAGTCAACAACGTCATTAAGAAATATCAGTACCAGAATCGCCGAGTGAGTACCACCACGCAGACATCATATATGGGTTACTGTTCACTTCTGTTTTTCCTTGTTTCTAAATGAGGTTTCTGTTTATTTTCTGCTTGTCAAGGCTCTGGAGCACCAGAAAAAGGAGTTTGTGAAATATTCCAAAAGTTTCAGCGACACCCTCAAAACATACTTCAAAGACGGAAAGTAAGTTTGCCCTTTACGTTGCGTATTGTGCCAATTATTCATTTGAGAGGAAGTTGTGTCAGTGTTGAAGCTCTATCTCAATCCAGATTAATGCTGGAATGATTAATTAATTAGTTTATTTGATAACTATTCTGATTATTGATACCTTTTTTAAAATATTTTTTAAATGGGTGTCGTGACATTTTGGGAGTCTGTTTTATTTGGTTGAGCAAATAATGTGTCATGTCATCCAGTCAGACATGATTGGGGCTGTTGATACACGTTGTAGTTGAAATTTGCTATGCAAATGAACTTGCCTTGCCTTGCTCATTGTAAATATTATATAAGTAGCAATACAAATGAGCCAGAAATGATGTCCTGTGAAATGATGAAGTACATGTATCAACACCTTTTAGAAACATTGTCAACAAAGATGAAACTTAAGCTCCGCAAAGGAGGTTTGAGGAGAAGAAAGGACGTGTGTGTGCGTGTGTGTGTGTGTGCGCGCGTGTGTTAACCAGCAGCTCATTTGTTAACTAAACCTTCTGTTTGTTTTTTTAAATGTTATGACAGTGCCACATTTCCTTTCCTTTTTTTTTGCAGTAGTATTCTTTAGTAAGTAGTTTTAAGCCTCTCTGGTCTGGTTTCTTTGTTCCCAGGGCGATAAATGTTTTCATCAGTGCAAACCGGCTCATCCACCAAACCAACCTCATACTGCAGACCTTCAAAACCGTGGCCTAGCCCTCAGAGACCGCAGATCTCCCCCTCCTCCCTCCTCCCCCCTCCCCTGCCCCACGGGGAGCAACTGCTATGGATGGTGGAAGCTTGAAGAGCGCCTGACCCATATATGTAAATTAGAAAGAGTTGATTTTAGGGTTGGGGGTCGATTCCATTGGAGTCATTGATTCTAGATTCCAGTTCAAGAGACTGAAAAGTGCCATTTGTTTTGTTGTTTCAATGAGGATTTTCCAGTCTTGAAATGGAACTGAACGGGCCCAAAGTCTGGTTGATTGATTTTATTTGGACAGTTTTAATTTATAACCCCGGTCTTGTTGGGAGTAGGTGAGGTGAGGTGTTTATTAAAGACTAATTGCCATTTTTCTAATATATTCATGTTGATCATTTTACTTTTAGCTTTTCAATCACGGCTTCACATCTGAGACCACGTTCACTAGGGATGTGACTCATTGGTCTATACTGGTTTTCTCTTCTCGCCTCCCATTTGTGTTGTTTTGCCATGGTCTTTATGCGCAGGATAAAAGCACTCGACTGCGGGTGAAATAGCTGCGAGGACAGGAGAGGAAGCAGTGTTGGACATTTAAGGAGCAAATCCAGATTTTGTTTCTCTTTATTATCAGACGACAGAAAGCCAAATGACTTCCAGCACAGTGTGCGCCTTACCATGTCCTGTAACATTCCCTCCTCTCAAGAGTGTAATGAAGTGGAGCCAGTCCCTACTTTTAGGGGGATGTAGAGAGAGAAATGAAAGTTCTGTATTTAACTGATATCTGGTTGCAAATGTTCAATAAATAGTTTCCAAATGATGATGCTTTTTTAAATGTGTCCGGGTCCAATATGTGTGAAGATGACTTATTTATTTTTGATTGGCGATAAGATTTCTGTATTTTAGGATAGATATAAGTATGTATCCATTAACTCCTCCTGTGGTCAGCTGTAAATAGATGCCGGTGTATAATTATAATCACACATTAGATGATGTAGTAATAATAAAAATATAAAATATGTTTTAAGAGACAAATACTGTACATAAACATAAAATATCTACTCTGCTCTATAGTGTGTTATAGTGCTCATAAACACTAAATAGGGGACTCATTCTCTTTAAACAGGACACTTGTTTTTAGCTGCTGGGGATCTAGACTACAGGCTTGATGGTGTATTAGAAAGGGAGAAATTAATAATTAATAATCATTAATCATTTTGATTACTAAAAAAAGGGATTTTTCACAACCTGCCAACTCAAAACTTTTCTCTTACTAATGATCTACTAAACTATTAATAAAGGTTTTCTTAAGAAGAAAATCATTACTTTTTTTCCCCCAGAAGTTGTTGCCCAGATCTTCCAAAACATAAAAACCTACATTGTTCAGCAAACACTTACCAAAGACTCTTCCACACAAAGATCCAAACAAAGATGGTACCTGGAAATTATATGCGTTATTGCACAATTTGTATATATATAGGAAAGTGACGATTTAAAGGAACAATCTACATAAATCGGTAAACAGAGAAACATGACGAACGCAGGGAATCCGCTGGCTCTGTTATGGTTTCAGGGGCATTTTGCTGGCATGGTTTGGGTCCACTTGTCTCCTTAGAGAAGGGTCATTTCAAATCAATACAAAGTTGTTCTGAGTCATCACCTTTATCTATGATGAAACATTGTTATCCTGATGAGAGTGGCTTCTTCCATGATGACAATGGCCCCGTCCACAGGTCAGGAGGGGCCACTTAATGATTTGATGAGCAAGAAAAAAACCCTTCCTTTCATTTGTCACATTACAACTTAACATATTAATATTTTGCTTGTGTTTTACAAAAAAATTAAAAAATATTGTCTCAGTCTACCTCAATAACAATCACAGTTGCAAATAGTGGACGTTTATTCAGACATTTCTTTCATCCAGATGGTTATGTTAACATCCCAGAGGGGGACTAGAGGAAACCGAGCCTGACTACCAGATACCATGAAACAGAGAAAACACAGTGGTGAAAAAAACAACACAAACACACACACACACACAAAAAAAACTGACTTACAGTCACCTACATGAGTAGAAAGCCTCTTACCACCAAATGTAAATAACCACAGCTATACAAAGATCAATGTTAAGGGCAGAAATATGAAAGTTTCCCTTGTGTAGAGGATTCTGGTTGGTGATTTGTTCCCTGTAATTCATGTCAACCAGTGAGGTCGGCCTGTGACTAACCTGTTACCAAACAGGTTAGAAAGCTGTTTGAGGTTCCTGGAAATGCCGTCAGAACATTCCTTTACAATAAATAACGTTGAGAACTGAGAACAATGCCCGATATGTTACATCAGTCAACTTAGTTTGGCTGATCCAGGAAGCAAAGAAGCAAGAATGCAAAACACACCACACAGACGCATTTGTTATGACAGACATCACCGGTCACACAAAAAAACAACAGAAAAAAAAAAACCAACTAACTTGCAGGCAAAATAAATTATTTTACAACATTTTTTGTTACAGCTTGAACGGTCTTTATTGAGTTTTCTCATGTAAATAATCGCCGACGTCACTGCCCCTGGTGCTGATGAGCAAGCACATCCTTAGATAAGCAGACGCTTCCTGAACCAGGTCATTTTCTTAATTTTGCCCTTGTCAAGACTATTTAGTTCCATAACACACTTTCAGCATTTCCAGCGTTGGCTTAGATAATGACATCCTGTAGCAGCAAACAATGAAATAACCGAGGAACAGTGAGGCTCCAGAATAGGTCTGTTTAAAAAAAAAAAAGGGGGTCTTCAACCTCTTTTCCTTCTTTTCCTTCTGCTCGGTAGTTTAAAGCCACACTTGTACTTTCATAAATTGTGGCATGAAAGCCTAAGACAGACATTTATTTGGTAAAAAATGACTATGTATGTAAAGTGGTACTGTACTGTATATATATATATATATATATATAAAAAGTGTGCAGATCTTTTACTTAAAGAGCCCTTTCAGACATATTTTAATATTTAAAAAGAAATTGTGTCTGATATGTTTCATACGAGCGAGGATGTTAGCGGTTAGTAGCGAGGGGTTACTGAGGGACATGGCATTATGATAATACTGCCTATCAAGCCATTGGGCTGGCCACTGTTTAGCTTATGAAGTACAGATATAAAGCTGGGTCAAGCCGCATGTCTGTGGCTTAAAGGCACCTTAAAGATAAGTTAGGTCAAGGCAGGAGAAAGTTGCCGCTTGTAATCATGGTACAGCCTGATACCCGAGTCCGAGCGATAGGTCGAAACATCATTTTAACATCAATATTCAGCCATGTTTTGGCGGGGTTTGCGATTTTACTTTGGAAAAATTAAAAATTCAAATGTACTTGTAAGTAATCGAAAACAAAAACAAATCAATGGAGAAGAATTGCCATGCGTAAGTAGCATTTCACTGTTGCCAATTTTTACTGTTATATATTACTGTTGGGTATTTTAATCTGTAACAACGCAGCATATTTTACAAGCTAATCCATGTAAATTCTTAATTTGTAACTAAAATAAGTAATAAGTGTAATAATCAAATAAATGTGGCTGTACTCTTAGTCTGAGGCAATTCTCTCAGTAATACTTTAATCATGTGGTAAAAAAAATTAAATAAATCATTTCATTTAAATATACATTTGAATATAAATTACTGACATCATCAAACCACGTTCCATCTGTGTGAATTTACTCCTCCCACAGACTAATTAGGAATCTCTAATCAATACTTTTATATGATCAACATATCAGATGATTATTTGCAATGCTTGTATCATCATCTTACTCTGCAGTTTCCCTCGGCTCTACAGAGCGTGCACATTCATCCACATCGATGTGTGTTATTTCTGGGTGAGCGTCCTCCCACCGTTAGCTCTCTCCCTCTGAGTTCAGCATCCCCGCTCTCTTCAATGCCTTGTCCACATTGGGAATCAGTTTTTCGTGGAAGTCCCACAGTCTTTTGTCTTCGTGGAGCTGCTCCAGCTTTAAAGAACCCTGAAGAGCATTGCGGACATGAATGATCCGACACGTTGTCAGTGGAACCTTGTACGTCTGTGAAAAAGTCTTGAGTGTCTCATGCACTGATGTCTGCTCCACCATCCTGTGAAGTACAGAGATGTACAAAAATGAAATTATGCACAACTCTTGGACTATTTGTCACGGCCTTACAAGACAAGTGATTTGTCGATCTGGTGCCTTAAAAATGGCCTAGCTGAAAAACGAGCTGAATTACAAATGATTTATTGTATCTTATCTGACATAATATTTGTTTAAATAAAGCACAATTGAAGAAGCACAGTTTTGGAGTTATGTTGTGACTCTCTTTAGTACCTTGGCCGGACTATCATCTTATACGGGTGATATATATTTCTTTGAGGCTCCTCCCTGTAGATGTGCTCCAGAATATTGATTCCAGGCACACCTTTCCACTGAGGCAGGTCAAACCTCCTACTTGGCTCGAAATGATGCTTGGGGAATATATGGTTTTCAATGTGGAACATAGCTATCTGGAGAATATGGACAGAGCACAGAAGATGAAAAGTGATGATTATTGTGAACCTAAAGTTTAGTTATTGTTTGTAATGTTTCTCAAATGCACGCCTAAAAATACCCTTACATTTGGATGCTGCTGTTCAAGCATGCTCATCAGAGGCATTAGACTGTCGTGTTGGTATGGCATTATTATCTCATCGATGTCGTTCAACAGGATGTAGCGTGAGCGCTCCATCGATCTGTAAATGCACTCATTAAGCGTGGTCAGCTGGCCAAAGTAGTGCAGGTCCCCTCCGTGCTGTGAGAAAAGCCATCCACGAGACGGATTCAGATGCTGGTCGATGGGCCAAGGAACCATCTCCACGAAACCCTCCTGGATGTAACTCTGCAACAGGCGGTTGAGGTCTGGACCGCAGGTGGTGTTGTAGATCACCACTCTGTTCACACCTAGCAGCCTGGAGCAAGGTGAGGAAAATGTTAAATGGTCGATTCGTCCAAATCGCATATGAAAGTAATGAATGTCATAAGCATTAGTTAATAGGTCTTAAGTTCTTATAAGATGTTTACTCACATTAATATGTGTTCATAAGACTATATGAGTGTTGATAATTACATGATATTCGCATTTATTGTGATATTATTAGGTTTGTGTTGTCGCTGTGCTAACCTGTACATCTCCAGAGACTGTGCAAACTGAAGCACGTTGTTGTAGTCTCCAAACAGGTTAGAAATACAGACTGTAAAGTTAAACTGCAACTTTTTCTCTTCCTTCCCATCGGTCTTCTGGTTTCTTATGGGGAGCCATATCTGCTCAGGTAAAATGTCGTTGTCTTGCTGAGACAGAAGAGTGACGTGTGTAGCTTTGCAGTGTTGAGGAATCTGACACATGACATCTGTAGTGGCGAAGGGAAAACCGAAGTGGTCCGAGTGTTGTAAAATTGTTGCTGGAGTTGTTCTTGACAACCGGCCTGTACAGCAGAAAAGACAGTGAAGTGGTTGGATGGAGTCTCTCCTGAAAATGCCAATGATGCGTATATCTAAACCAGTCACTCTTTGGTCCATGTAGGCTGACACCAGCAAGTGTTTGGTGTTGGTGAGGGGGGTGATGGTCTGATCAGAGATGTTGAAGGGGCAAGTCCTCGCAGGCCCACGTGGGTTTGGGATGGACTTGTCCACCCTGGATATCCTCATAGTGATGGTAAGGATGAAGAGGAAGGTAATAGTGAGGAGAGAGAAGAAGAGCTTCCCTTTGACTTGAATTGCCTCCATCCAGCCACAGATGGGATTGATTCAACCTGAAGCAGAATTAAGAGTCACAGTTAGAGAAGACATTTAAAGAAACATTTTTTCATCTGATAGGAGGACCTTTAGACAGTGGAGGACAACTAACAGTTGCTTATTAGCAACGGACATGATGTTATTAGTTTTGCAGTTATTTGGTGATCAACTAAATTATTGGACAAATAAAAGTTTGACCTGTTGATGGTGCTAGATGAAGAATCCAACGCTCACAAAAGGTTATTACAATTCTTTTGCAGTATTTGTACCAAATTTCATTGTAATCCATCCAAATAAATGTTGAGACATTTCACTAAAAAGCGAAAACCGTGAATATCACAGTGGCACTATGGAAAAGTCAGGTGATCATCAAAGTCAATAGGCTTTGAAAATGAATCCCTGTACCAATATTTCAATCAATCAATCAATCAATCAATCAATCAAAGTGTTTATTGTCATGTGCACAGTATAGAAACAAGTTTCTCTGTCCAATGAACTTCTTACTTGTTGTCACACATGAATGCCGTATCAATAAGAATAAAGACAAGGAGGTATTCAGGTTAAAGATAAAAATAGAATAAAATAACACACAAGTTACATAGAATATAAATATAAACTGTAAGTAGGCAGATTATGTACAGATATTTACAGGTGATGTGCAAGGCGTAAGCAGTAAGAATAGTGCAGGAGTAAGGTGTATGTTCTTGAGTCACCGCTGTGTGAGGTAGTTAAGTGATATTAGTTTAAGTTATATTGTTGCAGACTCCTGTCGGCTGTCGAGGAGTCTGATGGCGGAGGGGAAGAAAGAGTTTCTGAGTCTGGTGGTCCTGCATTTCACACTCCTATACCTGCAGCCTGAGGGGAGGAGAGTGAACAGTCTGTGTTGGGGATGGATGGAGTCTGTGGACTATACACTGGTACGTAGATGCTCTGCAGCGAGGGCAGTGGAGTCCTGGTGATCTTGGACGCTGTCTTCACCACTCTCTGCAGGCGTTTGCGGTCCATGACAGTAGAGCTGTCGTACCACACAGTGATGCAGCTGGTGAAGATGGACTGGACAACGCAGCTGTAGAAGTTGCTGAGGATCTTTGGTGACATGCCGAACCTCCTCAACCTCCGCAGGAAGTACAGGCGCAGCTGAGCTTTCTACACCAGCTGTGTGGTGTTCAGTGACCAGGTGAGGTCCAGATATTTAAAGCTGCTCACCCTCTCCACTTCCAGACCCTGGATGAACAGTGGCTGATGAGTCCTCCTACCCTTCCTCATGTCCACTATCATCTCCTTGGTCTTGTCCGTGTTGAGGGTGCTTTGCGGGGGGTTGATCCTCCTCAGGGCTTTGTTTACTTGAGTTGGTGAGATGACCGTTGCGGGGGAGGGAGGTGTGGTGGTCACAGTGTCTGTCGGCCTCCTCTCTGTGTGGAGGCAGGAGGTCAGGTGTAAAAAAGTGTTGAGGTTGTCAGGCAGGCTGTCTGTGGCACTGATGGTACTCGTGCTACTCCTGTAGTCTGTGATGTGCTGTAAACCCTGCCACATGTGCCCTGGGTCAGCAGTGGAATAGAAGCCATCCAGCTTCTCTCTGTGCTGCTTCTTGGCTGCTGTGATGGCCTTTCTCAGTCCGTACTTTGCAGCTTTTGTACTCGGTCTCACTGCAATCCCTACATTAGTTGTTGTTGAGACATTTCACTCAAAACCAAAAATGCCAGCCTCCACAGTTGTTGTGATATTTTAGTGGCTGAAAAAAAAAAATCTGGAGTATGGTCTAACGCTAAATTGCTTTGCTGGATTATTAATGAGAGGTAAAAGCTTGCTGTGGTCCTGAGAGAATAGAACCACCAGAAAAATGAATTTTTTTCGATTAGCATTAAAGTCGTCTAATGGTGCTATTGCTACACTCTCAACTGGGTGTACACGTAAAACAGGTTTTACAGTACATGTTTTCACTTATCCTGGTGTTTAGACTTGTTGAAAGTTGAAGCTGAAACTTCACACTATTTCCTGATAAGCATAACAATATGCCTGCCTGGTGATATAGTTACCTATATCACCAGGCAGGGTGATATAGGTAACAAGGTCAACAAGGAAGTAGGATTAAACACTTGTGCACACACTTGTGCAATTTTGAAAGATATGCACATTTACCTATGAGGGTGTGCTGTGGGTGTGCAGAGGCCAAGTTTTCTTTGTCCATCTATTTTCCTTAAGTGCTTAATCTGTTCAGATGTGCAGATGGCTTGCAACCTTTCTCTCCCATGTTGTATTGGGAACCAACGAAAACAATTTTTATCTGTACACGTTGTATTTTGATCTTAGTTGATGCCTATTTCTGGCAGCCTCCCATATCTTTGACACCATCAGGTAGAGGCAAAGACACAATGCATGTGTGCCTTGTGATACCTAGGCAAGCCAAACAATCAGCAAATATGAACAAATTAGGATCTAAGATAAGGAAACTGGGTGGATGGATATAGTGGTATTAGTTCTCTGTACAGTGAATAAGCAGAAAACTGAAAAGGCATTGTGACACTTTAGAGACATTGAGTATTTTTCCTACCAAATGCAGAACCAGATTTACTCAAAAAGTGGCTAAATAAATGAAACTTCTACTAAGAATGGGGGCGACAGTACACGGACTCATCAGTGATACAGCGCCACCATGGCGCACAACACTAGTGACTGGGACAGAGATCGATTCTGGTGCAGCAGCGACTTCCAAGTGAGGCCAAAACTCAGACCAGTAGTGGCTAAACTCGATAGTCCAGGAGCAAGAAGTAAATGTTTATGGTCACTTGTTTTTCCTGTTTTTAAGTTTAATGTTTGTCTTTTTGGGTTTTTTTTTTTTTTTGCTACTTTAACTGCCTTTGTCATTGTCTTTCTGGTTATACAGGATCCTGTCACTATTCCTGTACGCATCCTTTTTTATTTGCCTGACAAATCTTATTGAGTTTTGTTAGGAGATTCCTCACAAAAGCTTTAAGTTCATCCAGGTCTGTAGTTGCAGGCTCAATAACACTCCAATCTACGCAGTCAAAGCAAGCCTGTGTAAGTCAACACACATGCTATTGTGACCAAATTTAGACATTTTCTACGTATTGTGTTGCAGAGATACCTTATAGAAGTCAACGTGTTAACCAGCTAGTCCTGTTCTGTCCTGTCCTGTCTCATAATAGGACTTGTCTCCCTGGCTCTGTTTTCTCTGTAGCAGCTTGATGTCGTAAGGACTCCGTAGCACTGCACACACTGAATGAAGTAGTATGGTATGTAGGCTTTCTGGTGATATGATTGCCTTGGAACAGTTGAAACAATCTTACACATTGTGGATTTAATGCTAATACATTTGACTTTAAATAAACGTCGTTCATGTTGTTTGTGTGTGTTTTTCTACGCACTGAAGCGAAGCAGCAATACTGGCAGCCAAGAAATCAGCCAAGTAGTTAGTGTGTTAGTGGTAGTTACAAGAGGAGGAGGAGGTGGGGGGGTGCTCAGGCAGGAAGCATTGCTATTGTTTTCTATGTAAATCTCGTTTCTTTCTATAGTCATCTATCAGAGTACAGGATGAAATAAAGGGTTAAAAAAAGAATGATATTAGACTTTTAAAAAAAAAGAAAAAAGTATTGCAATAATATGGTGTGGTGATGTCTTTTAGAAGTGTACAAATATAACAGCAGGTTACAGATCAAGCCCTTATTTATTACAAGAGAATTTAAAAAAATATATTCAGTTGTACGAACGGTATTCAATAGTATAGCTACATACTAAATAATGTATATGTATATGTTACAAACATAACACTGAGAGTAGACGTGTAGACTCTGTTTACAGACCTATAGTAGTCTTGCAATATAAAAAAAATATAAATATAGAAACGTACTCACTCAAAGCCGACTGCTGTGCTCCTCCTGTCTATGGTGTGGATCTATTTATCGCTTCTCCTGCGCCTCCAGTATCAGCTTAACTTCGCTTTTCATCTCTGTTTTCAGCCTCTGGGCGTGACCAGGTCTCTTTGCTTTCTCTCTGTTTGACGGTTAAAGAGGAACCTGATGCCTGTTTTTTTTGTTTTTTTCTATTTTTTTTTTTTTCGCCGCAACGATTTCGTATGTGACATGGACAGCTGACAGTAACAACCACCAATGGAAAACGAAACAACAAAACATACATACATATATATACGTTAAAAGGTCAATAAACGCGTCTAAATGCATGGTGAGACTCGTGCGCACAGCTGCAGGCTATGGGAGGATTTTTTATTTTTTAATTTTTTATTTTTTTGTGGGAGTTTTGTGGTCCCAGAAATCAGGAGGTCATGAAATTGATGATTGATTCTGTTGTGTAAAGTACTTCCAATAAAATCTGAATATGAATATATTTGGGCCTGTCTCCCAATACAGAATCCCCTGCTTAGTAGTTGTTTATAGAGTTTCCAACATAACAAATATTAAACCTTCAACATAACGGAACAGTTTTTTTTCCCAGTCATTTCCTGTAATTGTTCAGCTTGAACCAAACTGCCGCTATGTGTCCCATTTCTGATGTAGTACCTTACTACTCTCTTCTTTATGCACATCATCATAGGTATGGCAACAGGCCTTTTGTAACGTGACCGCAAACCATAAATACTGGGTCATGATCTGTAAACGGAAATATTCTTCTGTTGAGTTCATGGTACACCAGGGTTTTTTATGTCTATGTGGAGCATAGAAGTGAACATAGTGTCTACTCACAGCCTACAGAAAACAGGTAATAATGTGGCCATGTCAGGATAAAAGGCAAACTTGGTGCACATTTGAAAGAACAACTAAGAATTCAAAAGGATTAAAAAATAAATAAATATATATATATATCTTTTTATGATTTAAAAAGAAACAACAATAGAGCAAAATGAATGAATGAATGACTTGAATCAAATTTAACTGCCTCAGCGACACAGCATATAATACCATAGTAAATTATAACTAAGTACTTTTCTATTGCAGGACAAATACAAAAAGCTTCCACCCTCTTGGAGCTGCCATGAACTAATAGGAAAACTATTTTAATTATTTGTCTTGTATGTCATGTCTTAGCTAATGGTGAATTGGGATTATGAATCCCGTTTATGTTGAGATTGGTGGCTTGCTATTGGTAGTTGTAATGAAGGTTAGCAAATGTTGTTTCCCCACTACAGAACAAACATCAAACCGTATCTCTCGCCCGCTATTAACATTGCATCTGCTGTACTCTTGACACTTTTATTGCAGCTATGTTTGATTAAAAGTGTGTCTTTGCAGTGAACACTTCACTCTCTTTCCATCATATTAGCTATACAGAGACACACGGACAGCAAAACAAGTTCCACTTCCTTTGACCTTCATAAATCAAGCCTTCATTTTTCCTGGGAGATTGTACCTGGTGGCAGACAGAAATGCACAGCGAGGCTTGTAGGGAACCAATCTGAGCACTGATGGTGTCATTATTCTATAGCCATTACACTTTTTACACACACTGTGTTTTTTTTCCCCCCCTTTTCTCCCTCGTACTCCAAAGGATCTGAGCAACGGGAAGTAAGAGGCATGTGTGGGCAGAGAGAGAATTAGTATTAGTAGTATATAGTATATTTTGAATAATTTTTACAGAATGACTAGGCAGCAATCGTTGATGGAAGAAGGACACAGAAGGAGGAGAGGAAGAAAAAAAAAAGTATGTTAGGAAAGAATAAAAGTAAGCAGGAGAAAAAGGAAGGAGAGCCCACCGAGGAAAATATTGAAAGCCAGCGCTGAGGATTATGAAACCTGAGACGATGAAGAAGTCTTGTGTAGTCTGTATGGAGCCATTTGGCAATTCAAAGCCAAAGGAAGTGTGGGTAACGTGTGTTGTCGGAACTTACAATGAAGACATCTCTACACACCCCCCAGTCCACAGAACTGATCAGAGTAGTAATTCAATGCGGAGACTGCTTCACTAAACAGTGGGAACTTACACCTTTAGTGCGGAGACTGTTATAGTGAGCAGCGGGAACTTACAAAGAATTATGCTCTACACTTCCAGTCCCAAACTGACCCGAAATCTACCTAGTAAATTATTCAGGATTTACGGCCCGTCTAAAACCGCCATATCAAAAGGGCTTTGTCCAAATCTACGTCATTTATTTCCTTTATCACTTATGTCCTTTATCTTTACCTTTATCCTTTATCCTTTATCTATAACTTTATGCTACCTATGAGATGTAGAATGTGCAGTGCGGAAACTGTGCCATACACTGATCGTCACCAGCTTTGAACAGTCGGAACTTACAATGAAGACATCTCTACATCCCCCCCAGTCCACAGAACTGATCAGAGTAGTAATTCAATGCGGAGACTGCTTCACTAAACAGTGGGAACTTACACCTTTAGTGCGGAGACTGTTATAGTGAGCAGCGGGAACTTACAAAGAATTATGCTCTACACTTCCAGTCCCAAACTGACCTGAAATCTACCTAGTAAATTATTTAGGATTTACGGCCCGTCTAAAACCGCCTTATCAAAAGGGCTTTGTCCAAATCTACGTCATTTATTTCCTTTATCACTTATGTCCTTTACCTTTATCCTTTATCCTTTATCTATAACTTTATCCTTTATGACTTCTTCATTAGTTACTGTAACTCATACACCCCCCCACCAACACATCATGGTACTCAAACCCACACAGAAATACTTCTCAGTGTAACAAAAATCCAACAAAACTCTCAACAGCTTAAACAAGTACCAGCGCTCCGATTTAAGTGAGAAATGCTCACCGTGTTCAGCCGGCCTCCGGGACGGGAGTAGATGCAGAAGCTGTCGAAAGAGACGTCGTCCTCGTCACAGCATGTCCAAGTTCGTGACGCCAATGTGTTGTTTATTTGATGTCGATGATGTGCAGGTGGTTTGAAGAATCTCTGCATGCTACTGCATTGCTTTCTCATAAGTTTATTACAGAGAGTACAGCAGCAAGTACAGCATCTTACAGACCTGCAGGATGTCTGTAGAGAACCTCAGCCAATTGGATTCTGACTCAAAACATCTGAGTTACAGTATTTTAAAGGTTTACTGGTCAACCCTAAAGTCACCCTGACCACGTCACAAACAAGACAGTAAACAGATGTCAATAACGGCCTTATTTATCTAGTAGGTGTAGCAACAGTTATTTCTCTAACTTTAGCTTACTTTTCCTTAAGGGTATTTATTTTTTAGTAAATAGTATGTGGTTCACTTTTAACAGATGTAACAGAAAATACACTACACGTGCTTTATGCAAGCCTGCACTCCAGCGTTACCAACATTCAATTGTCACCATTGTCACTCTGATTTAGAATATACACACACACACATTGTTTTTATTAGACCTACATGTTAAGTTTAATTAAGTATACATACTGCTAAGGAAGTTTGTTCTAGTAGACTAATTTACACACACACACACACACACACACACACACACGTGCACACACTCCAGAGCCAAACAAAGTAGATTTGATTTATGGTCAGTCACACACAGAGAGAGAGAGAGAGAGAGATTGATTCTGCATTGTTCCTTTATTTAAATAAACCTCTTTTTGAAGCATATCTCATGCTGTGACTTCTGCTTTTTGCTTCTTTTGTCTAGTTGTTACAACTTACCGCATCAACAACAGCGAGGTCTGTGATGTTCTTGCAGAGGTTTGAATCAGTGCCGTTTTGAAGTAAACAAATGTGGGTACTTTGTATAAAAGTTTTACAACTCCAGCTCAAATATAAAATACCAGAAGGACCCGGGATTGAAACCCAATGAAGCCCACCAAATGGACACAAATGAACTTATTATAACAGGAGCTTTGCATGACCAACTGTTGTAGCGCCACTAGTCACTGGGACTCAAGAAACGATGACTGGTTTTAATGTTTTTAATGTTTTTGCAACTGCTGCCTTTTTTGAAGATGAATTAAAATATATGCTCTTTTAGTGTGGGTTTACATCCATTGTCGGATCACAGACTGTCAGCTCTACGCGTCGGGTGCAACAGCCCTGCTCTCCTCAGCATCATGTTCACATGGGGGATCAGTTTTTCTTTGAAGTCCCACAGTCGGGTGTCTTTATGGAGCTTCTCCGGCGCTGGCATAGTTGGGATACTGATGGGAGCGTGAATGATCCGACAGACGTCCGGTGGAACCTTGAACGTGTTTCCAAATATCTTGATCACCTCGTGTACTGAAGTCTGCTCAACTCCCCTGTGATGCACAAACACATTCAGACGTGATCGACCCAACATTCAACGAGCATCCTAGTTTCTCACAAAATACCTGCAAAAAAAAAAAAAATCAGAAAAATCTGCATACCTTGGCTGAACTATCAGCTTGTGTGGGTGGTATATCTTTCTGTTGGGCTCCTCCCTGTAGATGTGCTCCAGAATATTAAAGCCTGGCACCCCCTCCCATTGAGGCACGAGAACCTTTTCACTTTTATTTAAGAGGTTTTTGGGAAAGATATGATTCTCAATGAGGAACACCGCTGTCTGCAGAATGTGAGGGTTTGACAGGTAGTAGAGAGAATGAGAAATAGAAATAAATATTAAATATGATAAATATGTTTGGGTAAAATGTTACTTTATTTTTAAAAAGCACACCTAATAATACCTTACATTTGGATGCTGCTGTTTAAGCATGCTCATCAGAGGCATTAGACTGTCGTGTTGGTATGGCATTATTATCTCATCGATGTCGTTCAACAGGACGTAGCGCGAGCGCTCCATCGATCTGTAAATGCACTCATTAAGCGTGGTCAGCTGGCCAAAGTAGTGCAGGTCCCCTCTGTGCTGTGAGAAAAGCCATCCACGAGACGGATTCAGATGCTGGTCGATGGGCCAAGGAACCATCTCCACGAAACCCTCCTGGATGTAACTCTGCAACAGGCGGTTGAGGTCTGGACCGCAGGTGGTGTTGTAGATCACCACTCTGTTCACACCCAGCAGCCTGGAGCAAGGTGAGGAAAATGTTAAGGTGAGTCAAGTTTAGCCACAGAAACACAGGTATAATAGAGCATCTTATCCCCCTTCTACAGAGTTTTGCCATACCTTGCTTTGCCACACCCTACAGTACCTCACCTCAGCACATACATGCGCTCACAAAGACTTAACAATACGTGTACATTTATAATGCAATACAGTACAGTATCCATAGTTCTGAAATTTTGGAAATTACACTTGTTCATGACTGCAGGGTGAATATAAAGCCAGCAGCCGGTTAGTTTAGCTTTATGGATGCATGACAATAATGGTAAAATAATAATAATAATAATAATAATAATTGTAAAATGTTCCTCCCTCCGCAGACAGTTTCGCCCTGATAGTCCACTTTCTAACAGTACCACTCTTTTATAAGGTTCTAACAGCAGTTGGCAACCAGTGTATTATATGCATCACTGCCACCTTCTGTTTTTGAGTTTGGACTACAGCATTAAATCCTACCCATTAATCCTGTCTGTCTAATAAACTCTACTGCTCGACCCACTTGGAAGGTTCATTAAAGGTTTAATGCTGAGCTCCTGAACTGTAGTCTTCCTTCATATATTGTCTTCATTGTTCATAGTACAATCTATGATTGCATGCATAATAGTCTGCTCAGCCAAATGGAAAATATACATGTTTATATCATATATATATATTGGTATATTGGATATCTGCAAAAAAAAAAAACCCTCTAATATTGTACTAGTACTTTCTAATATTGTACTAGTACTTTCTAGTGCACGGGTCGAATGAAGCATTTGGATGTCCACGTGCAGGTTTGCTGCTGTCTGCAGACTGCAAACTATGAACTATGACATCTTCTCATCTAACTCTAAACAAGAAAGCGAATAATCCCCATAATGATGAATTATTCCTTTAAGTTCCTTTAAGACTGTGTCTATGGCTCTTTTTGAGTCTGTGGTTAATCCTGTGTTAAACTGCACCACCACAGAACCACTAGATGAACTAACACCAGGAATGACAACAGCAACAGACAAACCTGTATAATGTCTATCTATCTAACCCTGAGGCTGTGTGATGAATAACACATTTAGTTGTTTACAATATTCAATTTGTTTGAGATCATGTCAGAGAAAGGTTGATTCAGCTTATGTTTGACACTGAGGTTTGTGTCGTCGCTGTGCTAACCTGTACATCTCCAGAGACTGTGCAAACTGAAGCACGTTGTTGTAGTCTCCAAACAGGTTAGAAATACAGACTGTAAAGTTAAACTGCAACTTTTTCTCTTCCTTCCCATCGGTCTTCTGGTTTCTTATGGGGAGCCATATCTGCTCAGGTAAAATGGCTTTGTCTTGCTGAGACAGAAGAGTGACGTGCGTAGCTTTGCAGTGTTGAGGAATCTGACACATGACATCTGTAGTGGCGAAGGGAAAACCGAAGTGGTCCGAGTGTTGTAAAATTGTTGCTGGAGTTGTTTTTGACAACTGGCCTGTACAGCAGAAAAGACAGTGAAGTGGTTGGATGGAGTCTCTCCTGAAAATGCCAATGATGCGTATATCTAAACCAGTCACTCTTTGGTCCATGTAGGCTGACACCAGCAAGTGCTTGGTGTTGGTGAGGGGGGTGATGGTCTGATCAGAGATGTTGAAGGGGCAAGTCCTCGCAGGCCCACGTGGGTTTGGGATGGACCTGTCCACCCTGGGTATCCTCATAGTGATGGTAAGGATGAAGAGGAAGGTAATAGTGAGGAGAGAGAAGAAGAGCTTCCCTTTGACTTGAATTGCCTCCATCCAGCCACAGATGGGATTGATTCAACCTGAAAGAGAATTAAAATTCACATTTAAGACATTAAAACATTTTTGTTGTTTTATTAAATCTAATTTGAGGCTTTTGATTCACTTCACATAGTTTACCTCTTATTCCATTTGATCTTATTTTTTATTTTCTATTCTCGCAGTTAAATGTACTTTTATAATGTGCTTCTTTTAATGCTTTGTTATGTTTTATTTAAAGCACTTTAAATTCAAGGATTCAAGGATTCAAGGATTTTTTATTGTCATTACAACACATGTAAACATGGGATGTAACGAAATTGGTTTCCCCTGGTCCTGGAGCAGCCCAATTATCCAAATATAAAATAAAATTAGGAAATAAAATAAGATAAAATGAAATAAAATATATATATACATATGTATATATAGAACATAAAATATAAAGGTAAGGCACAAAAGTATATACAATAAATAGAAAAACAACAACAGTAACAGTGTAGCGTGAGTGTCCAGGTTGTGCAAACAACTGCAATGTGCGAGAAAAGTGATTATAGTGCAAGTAAATTACCTTGTTGTTAAAATACAGATGAACCTGCCTCACGTGACAAACATCATTAGATTTACATGAAATTTACATGGCGTGCTCTATACACCACGTACAGCAACACAACATATAAATAGAAGGATGTAGCTAATTTCTTTTTTATTTATTCGGCTGTTTTGTCTCAGGCACATGCCTGAACACCTAAATGACTTGAACATGTTGGATATATTTAAATCATTGATCGTAATCCCTGTTTGAACTCAGAGGGATAAAAGAAATATGGAAATCTGGAGCTAACAAGTACCTGCTCTGTCTGTATATATATGTATATATATATATATATATATATATATATATATATATATATATACATATATATATATATATACATCTGAAGGAAAAGGGACACTCCTTTAAAAGACACTGATATACACATATTGGACCAGGAGGACAGGTGGTTCGAGAGAGGAGTGAAGGAGGCCATCTATGCCCATTTGGAACAACCAACTCTAAACAGAGGAGGGGGGGCTGTGTCATAATCTGTCTGCTATATACCATCCTGCCTTGAGATCTCATCCCAGGAAGTTTAACTGCCCTTCACTATCAAAGCAGGTTTGATTCTCTGGATCATGTGACCACAATGACTCGCACACCTTGAAAGGTGACTCATGTGGTCTGTAGCTCCACCCTCTGTGATCCAGAGAAGAAGCCTTTTGGATGAAAGGTGAAACGTCTTCAAACTCCAAGAAAAAGTTCGGTTGCATACATTTAAAAAGAACACGTGTTCACCTTATGGTGGTTATAGTGAGCTTTAGTGTTAGCAAACACTTACATATACAATGTTGTTGCGTTTCCCTCTGCTTTCCAGTCTTTATGTTACAAGATAAAATAGTAATTGTTATCAGAGGAAAAGTTTATTTGTGAAAATGGAATCATTTCATGTCATTATAATATGAAATTTGGATCTGATAAAAAAAACAGGAAAATACTTGTTGTAAAGGTTTCTTATTATAACAAATAAACCGATCAAATATTCTCTTGACAGCAATACGCTGCCATAGAAAAGATGTAAAAGCCCAAAACTCAAGTGGAGCACTTTCAGTTTTTGTCTCTTGATGACTTTTCCAGTGTTGCTTCTTGCTTCTTATTTCATCAGAGAGGTCAGATAAGTCATTGTGTTGCATCCTTGAGCTCAGTACACCTGCCTCCATTCAAAAATAATTTCTCTCAATTTAAATCAATTTATCATCTCTCAATACTGAGTAGGAGCTTTCAAAGGAAAAGTTATGTTTCACCACTAAAAAGTTACCAACACCGTTTCATCCTCCCACACACATACTTCAGGTTCACTGTTGCCTGCGACCCTGCTTTTACACGTTTGTCATTTGGCTCGTTATTGGAGCACCGAGCTTATCTAAACAGCTGAATAACCCTTGATTCGTGTACTCCTCCTCAAATATGGATTAAAATTGTGTTTAATTACATAAAAAAAAAAAAAAAAAACTACTCACCTCTTAATTGACGAATCTCGTGAAACTGATGCTGAAATGAGCACAGAAGTGAACCACAATGATCTCTAGATGACGTACAAAAATCTTCCAATGACTCATTTGTCGCTCTCACTGTGTCTCACACTCACAAACCTACAAACACCTTTGAAACAAGGTCACAAACACACACACACACACACATATACACAATTTGGTGCAGACTGAGTTCCCATTTTCACTGTATTGCAACAGCTGGCTCACTGATGGGTTTTTTGTTTTTTTGACAATGATGGAGCTCTGTGGAGTAATCAGGTACTTAATATAAGTAATACTTGGTAGCTGGATCACCTCATTTTTGATCTTTTGAGGAAGTCTTCACACATGGGACTCAACACTGGACCAGTTTGAGGTAATAATTTCTGGTACAACAGTGGTCTAGTGCTGGAAAGTTATTATTATTAAGTTCCAAAACAACAAGTGTAATATTGGTTGATCACCTTGTACAAAGCTCTTCTGCTTGTTTTTTACTAAGTGGCTTGCTTTATATGACACTATAAACAGATCTAAACCCAAACTTCCGTAAATGCACAGAACTACGTGACAAAAGCTATACTTAACCAAACAAGTGTGTGCACTTTCACATGCAACCTGGAAACTGCTCTTCCACAAAAGAGCAAAAACCAGTTATTAAATATTGATTGCCTCCATCCAATTCCAACAATAGCTAAAAAACATGATGTATTTATTTAGTTATAGTTAATACAGCAACGATCCACATGTTTCAATAAAAAAATCATGCAACTTACTGACAAGCTGAAGCTGCTGTCTGTCTCCTCTGAAGAGACGCGACTGGTTTCGTCCTACCCAGTGGCGATTCTAGGGTCCAGTGGGGCCCCAAGCAGAAATTCATTGGGCGGGCCCCCCACCGCCCGACTTTTCACTCTGGGCCTTTGTAATTTTAATAAATAACCAACAAATTGTAGCAAGTATAGTTTTGTTTTATTTCACAAGTTATAAATATTACTTACACAAACATTGAACGTTAAACATTGTGAAGTTTCTGCTTATTTTAACAGAGAGTGCAATATCAAATATAATATTATATCAAAATCTATTATTTTAACATTATATTAAAACAAACAAACAAAAGAAAAGCCTTTAAACTTTAAGTCTTTGTGTAAGGCAACGGTTCTCAACTTTTTTTTAAAAACAAATGCCCCCTGAACCTCACCATATACCTCCAAAAAATAAAATGGACCAATAACCTCCAATATATGCAGCACCACCCCCAATAAGCCTGATCTTTCTCAACGCTACCCTAGGGCTACCCAACACCGCCTGGGGGGCTGTAGAGCCCCTGTGGAGAGACAATAGTCTCTTCATTCTAATCATTCCCGGATGGATAGCTTCTCTTCATAATTTAGCTCTCCATAATTTTCTCTCCATAGTAGAGAGCGCAAGAGCCGATTTGTGCAAACATGTGGTTGCGCGCGCAGCAAGGGATTCCTCTGCAAGCGCGGATTGCTTGAAGACTTTTGTCACTCAAAAATGTGGTCACGCAATTGGCTGCTTAGCATTTTGTTCCTCCCAACAGCTTGTTGTAAACGGGAAACCCACGAGAGTCAGACTCAGCGAATGACTTTTCAAAACGCAAATTTCGTTTCTTCACTCTCGACTATGTGCAAATTTCGACTCTCTGTCGCCAGCTAGTGGGGGCCCCAAGCAGCTGATTGGCTTGCCTGGTGAGAAAAATCGCCTCTGGTCCTACCACAGTTTCACTGCTTTCTCTCTGGGGTGGAGAGAAAACATGCAACTCGAGAAAAGGAAATCCAGCCGTGCATTGCAAGTAAAAAAAAAAAAAAAAGGAGTCGTTTTTATGCAGAATATTTACACTGTATGTATAATATTATATTTTGATTCTACGTTTTTAACCAGTAAGCAGCATTTACATGTTTTCAGCTTTTCAAGGTAAAGCTTTACCATGTGTGGTTTAAATTTATCATACAGCAGAAATCCTATAAGATAATAATAATAACTATTGCTCTCAGATAATATCATGAAAAACGTTTACTGCATGTGTTTTTTTTTAATAACTTTGCCTCGGTGCACTGTGTTATTGTTTCAATGGAAATATTATATTTTGAAAAGCACAGTAGGATATTGAAAAGAGGTAGAGTGATAATACATTTGCATAAAAGGGATATTACTCTAATCTACCTCTGCCATAACACTTAGGTGCAGGGCTAAAACTAATATTTTTATTTATTTATTTGTCATTGATTATGTTCTTGATTAATCATTGATCGATTAGTCATCTATAAGATGTCAGAAAAGGGAAAATGCCCTTAACAATCAACATCTGTGTTTGAACACAAGTATAGGGACCTATATTATTATATTGCCCCGTGAAGCAAGATTGCATTGAACAATAGGGCCAATAGGTTGAGATAAGAGCTCACAAACCAATATGCTTTCAACCTGTGGCGTCATGTCACTACACTAACGCTTAAACACTTAAAACTTGTCAGGTAATTTAGGGTAAAACTTGAAGGATACTGCAGCTGTGCTCCTCTGCTCAATTTGTTTGACAATGAAAAGTGTTTTCAACACAATAAGATACTGAATTGAAAAGAGTCATTTCAAAAAATGGCAAAAAATATTTTCTGCTTTATCTTGTATTGGATTCTAGTCCAATTTCCATCTATGGGCACTGATATTATTTCCTAAATGATTATTATATACATTATATACTCAAAATGCATTAGAAAGCATAGATTTATACTATAGCCTTCAACATGTTCTCTCTTGTCTGCTAGACTTCAGTATTTACTACGTTTACTGTTGCTACACTGTGTGTAGAAATCAAACTCATTGGTTTATTATCACCATAAAGTCTCAAGTCAACAGTAATTTACTCTCTTTGCACACATTGCCTGTTTCATGAAATGACCTTTCTATTAAATGGCTTTAATCAAACAACCCACTGTACACACACCCACAGAACGCACACACACACACACCCACGGTACACACACACACAGAATACACCCACCCACCCACGGTACACACACACACACACACACACACACACACACACACACAGTACACACAATCAGTATTGGTAATAGGTTGGTAATAGCAGTAATAGTAATACCTTACATGGTAAGGATTAAAAGGGTAAAATTTCTTTTCCACCAGCAGATGTCCCCACGGAGCCAACATTAACCATCATTTTTGTTGCTGCGTCAGTCCAACATCCATATCTTCCCATAGCAATTATAGCAATTATATATATATGTATACACACACACACACACACACATATATATATATATACATGTACATGTAGGCTGCAAATGCAATATACTTTATACATATGTATCCAGTATGTACATAGTCTGTATACAAGTTAAAGTCTTAGATGAATGTTTTCGTCTTTCTTTGAAGTTATTGATAATTTCCTAACACCATTTTATAATGAGATTATAAAGACAACACCATTAACCTGTTCGGGAGCCTGACAGGTTAATCCAGTTGTGGTTCATTTGTGAACGTACTCATTCACCTCCAGGATCCCATCAAGTACTGAGCACACAGCAGCAGACTGTAAAAGGCAACCTCATTATTTTGCCCAAAGACCAACCAGTACTCCTATGCTGAAATACTACCATACACCTAAACACTTATTTATTTTACATAAACAACAGCTCCAATCACAGCATGATAATATTGGACTTTAATGATGTCTGTAGAATCTCGGTCGCAGGAGCAGAGGATCTTGGGAGCGAGACAATTTCACTGCTATTATTATTTCACTGATATTATACAGGAATCTAAACGATTCGGCACTTTTGGAAAACACAAATCAAAACAGTTTTCGACACACAGGCCCTGTTCATCTACTAAACCAACCTCCCACTACAGATCTTCAGCCTTCAGAGACCACAACCCTCCCATTATCCCAACCGTGGAAACGCCTGACCCATATATGTAAATTAGAAAAAGTTGATTTTAGGGTTGGATTTGTACTGAGGTTCTACATTCCCGATCAAGTGCAGTATTTTTTGGTCTCGAAACAGGACCAAAAGGGGCGCAGAATGTGGTTGATTTAATATTTTGATTAGCGTATCTTTTGATTAACAGTTTTGATAGTGTTTTCTATCATCATCTTTTTTGCCATCATTTATATGCACAACACTGACAAAAGCAACGGAAAATAATCTTCCGCTCATATGTGCACTTATGTCTGGCAGTTACCGAAGGGAAAGGAAGCAGTGTTGGACATTTGATAAGCAGACCCAGATTTAATTTCTTTTTATTATCAGACGACAGAAAGCCAAATGACTTCCAGTACAGTGTGTGCTGTAACATTCCCGCCTCTCAGAGTGTAATGAAGTAGAGCCAGTCCCTGCTGTTGGGAGAGAGAAGAAGAAGGTTATGTATTTAAATGATATCTGGTAGCAAAATTAGTCTGTAAATAGTGTGTCCTACTGCACTCCTATGTGTGGGGTGACTTATTTATTTTTGTGAAAGCTTGGATTTTGTCTCGGTGTGTGACAGAGAGACAGATAGAAGCACTCTTTTGTGTAGAATAGGTGGCTGAGGTTTTGTTATTGAAAAAAAGGACAAGAGGTGGACCAGCTTAGCAGTGTTCAAATGCATTCAAATGCAAAAAATATAAAAGACTTGTGTCTAGCCTAGGTATTTAAGCTACTATAAGGTGTGGTAGTTGCCACAAACAGAGAAATAAGCCGTGTACATAACATTAAGTGGAAAACTACTTTCACACACAGTCATTTTGGTCCGTTGTTGATATACAAATATTGAATTTAGAGCAGCTTTAAGCAGTTAAAACCACCAAAGTAAACGTGAACCCACAAGGGAACATTTTCTTAGCTTCCTTTCTGCTCCAAGTGAGACGCACCAAACATGTTCCCTGACCTTGTTTACCGCAAAACAAAATAAATTGCAAACCCGACCCTCTCTATCAAGAACATTTTGACATACAGGCCACATGCTTAATTACTGTAAGAGGCCATTACTCTGCTGAAACACTGTTGTTGTTTAGTTACACGAGGCCTGCTGACTATGACATCTCCAACGCTGGTTTGAAACTTTCTGTCCATTCATGCATTTTCTGCTTTATCCTACTAACACAGCACACATTTATCATTTAAAGGTGGGGTGAAAAAATATAGACACATCCAATTCCTGAAAGGCCAGATTAGAAAAAAACGCCTGTTTCTGTTTCTTAATTCACTGTTAACCAGCAACAGAAAACACAACAAACAACAAATTATGTATCAGGGTTGCCTTGCTCAAGGGCAACTCGGCAGTGCCCAGTGCCCAGGAGGTGAACTGGCACCTCTCCAGCTACCGGTCCACCTTCCATATTTTGGTCCATGAGGGACTTGAACCTACTACTGGCCCCTGTGAAGAATCAATTAGATCACCTGTGAAAATGTGAATTTGTGCAAAACCGTTCCAATTCATTTTATCGTGTTTCTGAAGAAATTGTGAATCTTCATATTATACCACCTGCCATGTTTTTACAGTGTGTTTTTTTTTTTGTCACAAACTGGGTCAAGGAATGCAACATGGAGGGAATATAACGCATAAGAGTTACACTTGTATTGTATGCATTTAAAACTAAAGTTAAAGTGGAAATAGAAAACTTTTTTTTTGCTTCAACTTTAACTTTAACTGTGTGTGTCAACCATTGCACAATTCGATATGTATAAATATATAAGTCAATATTCTCAAATTCTGTATATATAAAAACTGTGACAATTTCAATTGACCTCTTCAGTAAACTTTATATCTTCGCTCTTATTTCCAAAGTTGAAAAGTTGTCTATTTTCACTCGAACACAAACAATAGATATCAACATCAGCAATACGTGGATGTGTGGGTTATGTGATGTTGGAGGCGTTAAAGGTACAAAAGAGGTCTGATGCAAGGTGGATGTGGGCTGCAGGAAGGGAGAGAAAGAGTGAGCACATTGAACAGCTTGTATAGTCTCGAAAGGCCAAATCAACTGAAGACCCTTCACTGCCTGCCAGTTGCCTGCTGAGGTTGGCCAGGACAACCTCTTAGACATCAACCCAGCTTTTTATGTGTCCCCTCTGTTTCTCCCTGGTGTACCCTGCCAATACAGGACTCAGAGCATCCTCCATGGTTTACAAATACATTTCATTTCAGCAACACGCACGGCTACAAAACATTTAAACAGTTTTTTTTTTTTATATATTCTTGTTGTTTAACACACTGTAAGAGTCACTCATGGCAGAAAAGGTAGGTAGATTTTGATGATTTTTCTTCTTCTTGATGCAGGATAATTTTATTTTTGAGGCTTAAATGATAAACACAGTATGCTGCCGTACCGCTGCCGTCTCCTTCTCTTTATTAATGCTACACAAATAGCCTATCATAACAGAAGCTATTAATCAAATACAGTCCGAGAGCTCCCTATAGCAGCATGCCCTGAAAAGTAACATCCCATTAAGGTCATAAGACTTATTTGTAATATAAGGAAGCCGTATTCACTGTGTTGTGTTGTAGGTTAAGTAATGGTTTTAATATGCTCCTTCTCTGCAACTTGCTCTCTGCTCTGCAACACAATAAAAGTCTACACACACACACACTGTAATTCACAGTGTGTAACCCAGGTGCACTTGGAACGTGTCCACATCTCACTTCCTTCTAAATTTCCATTTTCATCATAACCATCGCCGCCATGGCTCCTCTCCGTCTTCATCTTCAGAGCCATCGTCTGACGGATCATCGAGGCTGGCGGTGGGCATTTGTGTGCACTCGTAAAGCACAAACGTACATTGCAGCCCTATCACTGTATACAGTAGAGCTGAATATATCACACACTAATCAATTACATATGTTGTAAAATTGTCTCACACTTTCTTATACCAAAAATGGGAGTGCTGCCTTCAGCCCATCCTTGTGTGTTGTGAGACCACGAAGAGTGATGCATGATGCAAAACAGGCTTTAAAGAGCCTACTTTGCATTTGATCGACCTCTTACTCTTTCATCAGCAGCGATGAGAACTTCTCCTCAGCCACGATTAGAGGGGCATGTAGAGAGATGTAAATTTAGACAAGATCATAGAGAAAGCTGCAAGGCTTAGCCAGAGCCAGCCAGATCTTAGACAGATAAATCAGGTCAAATAGAACAGGGGACAGAGGCCCCCAGGATGCATTTTCTGGTGCGTTTTCATCTAAAATGAAAAAAAAAAAAAATCCATCTTTTAGAAGAAGTGACACACTGCACAAATGTGTTCCTTTGAACCTTATATTTACATATTAAGGGCGAGTTTCACAGAGCGAGATAAATCAATTTACAGGACACTTGCTTGAAGCGGCTATGATCAATATTTTATTTTATAGATCCTTAAATTCCCGGATAGTTTCCCAGGAAGTTCCCTGGAAATGCAAGAAACATGCAAGTTGGCACAAAAAATATGTAGGTTAGAGACAGCGAATTATGGTTACCTGAAAATGCAAGAACAAGATAACAATTTAAGATATACAGTATAAAAGAATGAAGCTGAATTTTCTCAACTAAACTAGTCAAATCATTTTGTCTCTATATTCCTAATTAGATCATATTAGCCCGGTTCTATGTAGAAAACTGTCTAATAAAATATTACGGCCAGTAATATAAAGTATTGCTGAAAAAAAAAAAAATGCTTCGAGCAGCACGAACACAATTATATTAATCCCCATTCTATTGAGTGGAAGCACTCGTTTCAGAAGCAGAAAAACTCAAAAAGCTCTGAACATTAAAATGAACCTCTCTGCATGCTTAATATTAGCAGGAGCCGTGTGGAAATATGTTTATTCATAATCTGGGTTAACTGAGCCCTTTAACTTGCCGGTTTACTGTACTCCCATCTGGAGCGCAGATCTTAAGTTGTAGTGGGTATATTGCCTGCTGTGCTGTGATGGACAGCACAAGTGTAGTTTTGTTTCTGGTTCATACAAACAGTCACACCCGGGAGTAGAACCCCTGTACTGCTACTGTCGCCTGCTGAGCAGCTCCACTGGAGCATGGGAGTGCTAACTACCTTTCACATTCATTTTTTTCCAGAGCACACTTTTTATAAGAAGACCTGGGGGGAGCTGCACCTGAAGTTTCTGTCTAAGGCTTTTTTTTTTTTTTTTTTTTTTTACCTTTAGGCTACCAGAGCTGTGAAAATATTTATGGAATGAGGCAGGTTTGGGGATTTTTGGATGGATATACAGATGAGATAAAGACAGCTGCATGTTTTACATGTAAGTAACAGTACATACAACTGGGACATACTACTTCACCTGTCATTGCAGCTTCCCTCGTTGCGCTGTCAATCCGTTGTCACTGGTCTGTGCTCTCTCTCTCTCAGGTGACTCAGTAGAAGCGATGCATCTCCCACTGCATGAACAATGCTGGTTTGTACACCGGGATGATGTAGTATAGGACATCCTGGTACTTTTAGCATTTTTCATTTACTACGTATTGGGACATACTAAATCTTTTTTCAATTCCATACGTCTTGATTCTTAACATGTTCTTGTGTGAAATGCGGTGCAGTTGTCGCCACTTTCCCTTTGGAAAATTGGAAATTGACAGATTTGGGTTTCAACTCTAGAGCTTGTTGTGAATGTGGTGCAGTCAAAATCAGACTTAGGAAAAAGAAACAACCAAACAAACTGGATTAGCTGCAGCCAGTTAATCCCATTTTATTGCAGATACCTCTGTGTGTGTGTGTGTGTGTGTGTGTGTGTGTGTGATCCGTCTGTGTCTGTGTGTGTGTGTGCGATCCGTCTGTGTGTGTGTGTGCGTGAGTGCTTCTATGGATACATGCGTGCATTTGAGGGGGTTGTGTTGTTTTGTGTTGATGAAGGGATTCAGTAGCTATCTCCTTTTTTTAGATTGAATAAATTATTGTGTTGGAAAGCATCTGTGTCTGTATACATCCGCATTTTATACGTGTGTGTGTGTGTGTGTCTTAATGTGAAGCATACTCTTGCGCTGTAAATCACCTCCCCAAGGTATCACCACCTCTCAGCTCTCTTCACATGTTTTGTAGCCTCATTTTCAGATGGTGCCTCCAGACGTTTGCATGTAAGTAAAGGGAAAGAGACACAGCATAGTGGGTGTGTGTGCATGCATGTTATTATCACACGTACTTGTATGCACATACTGTACGAGCAGCAACTCTGAAAAAGAGGAGGAGAAGAAAGAAAACGGTTGAGTTGAATAATGTGTTTGATTACGGGAAATATGAAAGTGAATGACTGTATCGTTGTCTGTTGTTATACGTGCTAATTGTCTTGATGTTACTGAGCCATTAGACTGTATTTTTACCGGCCAAGGGGCAATTAGCTTATCAGGCAGGAGCACTCATACTCAAAACCACACACACACACACACACACACACACACACATACACACACAAACATAGGTACTTGACAGTTTGATCAATGGATGTCTTACTGACCATAATGGCTCAGTACAGCCCCTTTTTCAATGCAGCACAGCTTGAGTCCGAATACAATAAACCTTTATCACAATCTCAGACATACATACACACATACACACATGTACACACACACACACATACACACGCACACAAACACTAAATAAAAGGCACATCAATCATAATCACAGGCACCTTTAAAGACAATACGGCTGAGAGGAGAAGGGAAATGGCATATCCCTAATTACTGTCTCTCTGTTGTTTACGCCCAATTATCACACACACACACACACACGCACACACACATATACTGTGTGCACGCTCAGGCTCACACACATGCAGACACGCACACAGTGGCACTGAGGGAGGATGATGAAGTTTCTTTAAAGAGAAATGGGTCTCATAGACCAAGAAGAGCTCATAGTGCCACAATCCTTCTCTTCTCTTCTCTTCTCTTCTCTTCTCTTCTCTTCTCTTCTCTTCTCTTCTCTTCTCTTCTCTTCTCTTCTCTTCTCTTCTCTTCTCTTCTCCCTTTCTCACACATATGTCAACAGATTCATGGATCGGTTTGCCTTTCTCTTTTCCTCCGAGTCTTAGTGATCTATTGATCCAGTGGATCTCTCCCAGTGGCTTCCCACTGAGCTGGAAGAGCCAGCCATCCCCGGAGAGCATCTAAACCGTCTACCATCGATTAAAATGAGTCATCAACACTCCTTAAGATTGCATTTATTTTTCGTTGCAACGTGTATGTGTCTATGTTGGCATTGTATGTATATGTGTGTGTGTTTACTCAGTGGGGGAAATGTTTGATTGATTGTGCAGTACATTCTGTGTGTGTGTGTGTGTGTGTGTGTGCGTGTGTGATCAGGTCAGTTATACTTATACAGGTCAGTTAGGGCCAATTTAGTGATTTTGTTTGGTCATTAGGACATTTTGGGAAATATGCTTATTTGCGTTATTTCCGGGAAGTAGTGATGTCCGGCATTTCACGTCCAGTAGTTCTGCGTGAACATAACCAAACCTTGACCACAGCATATTACGCTCCTATCGGTTGTTCTGGAGTTTATTTTGGAGGACTTGTTGCTAGGCAACCGCCAGAAAAAAAATGTTACATCACCTATCTCCGACTCCAATAATTTGTTTTTTTTTTTTTACATTTCTGTCTTTATTAATATTAAACGGTCAAGACACAATGTTAAGTGGGCTATAAAGGTGCTGGTAGATGTATTTCTGAACGTTGGTTAGCTGTTAATGCTTCCAGTGTTTATGCTATGCTAAGCAAAGCTAATCACCTCCTGGCTCCAGCTCTGTACTTAATGCACACATGAGAGTACTAATTATAGGGGCAGTAATTACTCTCACAACTGCAAGAGATAGTTTGTCAGGAAAAGGTTGCACAAACAGCCAATTCTGTAATCTTTTGGTGAAGTCTTGTGATAGTATCCTGTACAGTTGCAATGCTCTTTTCCCTTTCCCTTTTTTCCCCTCTACATCCTGGATTTACATCTACAGCTGCAGCTGGTTGCAGAGTTCAAAGGGTTATATTATCAATGAGTATCAATGAGTTTTCCCAATATTATGTATGTTTTTTTTTAAAACATGAATGCAGAAGCTATTCTTGTTGCTTAATGTGTGATTTTGTGCCCTCTCTCACTATATATTGAATGGATAAAAGGGAAAGAAAAACAAAAAACATTTAGCTGTAAGGGTTTGATAAAGTCTCCAGAAAAATAAGTCAATACAGTGTCCTCACAGGTATAGCATAATAAACATGTGTGGTAAGTGTGAAAATTCTCATGCAGAGTGGATCTTTTTTCTTCGGCCTGTGGGGACTCGAGCTACAGTCAGCATCGATTTTCTCAGAGGAAGTCAGCTGTTGTAAGTGGAAGGTTTCTATTGGATTTATTTACCCCGTTTTCTTTTTCTTCTCTCTCTCCGCATGTCTTGTTATTTTTCCCCACCTTCCTGTCTTTCTCTTGTTCCCCTTTATGCTGTATTTGTCTCCCCTTTCCTTCATCTCTTTGTTACGCTCTCTCATTTTCTCTTTCTTTCTTTCTTTTCTGTGTCTCATTTCCATTCTGCTGCTGTCTCTTCTCTCTGCCTGCCTCTCCTGCGTCTTGTGTTGCAGTTTGTGCCGCCGTGAGACAAAACAGGACAGTTTTAAATTTGCATTGCAACACAGACTTTGCCATCATGTTCTCCACTGCATACTGCAAGCGTGATACTGCTGAAACAGGCACCTTCCCAACTGTTCGCCTCTCAATGACGTTTTCTCCAGCACCTCTACCTCCCTTCTTCGCTCCCTTCTTCATCTCCTCAAGAGCCGCTGCCGACAGGCTGCAGTAGGATAATTGAGAGTTCTATAGATCGCATGGGGAACATCGATTCCCTCCACTGCTCTATTCTCTTCTTACTTTCAACTAAACCCCCACCTCCCTCCCTCCCTCCCTCCCTCCCTGCACCTCCACCTGTTTTTGCTTCTGTCACTCTCCTTCTCTCCTTCTCTCTCGCTGCCTCTCATTGCCTCTGTGATCACAAGTTGTAACTGCTGTGATTCGCTGCATAGATTATTCAACTACCTCCTGATCTATCTGTCTGGTAATCTGTTGGGGTATCTCTCTCTTTTTCTGGCATATTCTCTATTGTGGCCAGGACGAGAAAGATAGATGGTAAAATAGCCTCTGAGGCTGACAAAAGAAATGAAGAAACAGAGTAGAGAGAGAGGAGCAAAATAGAAAGCAAGGTGCAATTTCACAAATATTGAGTTGCAATCCTTTTTGCACTCAGCAAGTTGTCTTAAGGATTTAAAATCTTCTTCGATCTGCCAAACTGAGTGAGCGGTTGTTGCTTTCACCTGCTTTCATTTGGTTGATTTTAAAGAGCACGCTTTTCCTATTATGTGCATATTTAATGCATTAATATAATCCTCATTTGTCTATCCATCCCGTCATGCTAATCCGCGCTAAACTCGTGAAAGCTTTCACATTTGCAGCATAAGCAGGATTGGAGTATATAGTAGGACTGGGTAGCAAAACACTAGAGTCTCTACTCTTGTTTGAATGACATGAGCGCTCGCACAAACACCACAGCGAGAACCAAAACTAAGACATAATAAAACAAAAACAGATTCTTGCATATTTCAACCTTTAACATTTCAAGGCCCGGACTTATAGAAACTAAACATGGAAGAAAAACAGAGAAAGTGATGACATAAAAGTGCAGAATAAAAAGTAAAAAAAAAGACCAGATAGTTTTCTTCTCGTTTTCTTAACACTGTTACAAGGCTGGGTTGTTTTTACACATTGATCCGCGCTGCACTACTCTGCTTCTCCCCCTGATATGGATTCTTTGCCTCGGCCTTGACTAGTTCGCTTACACTCAGTCATCTTGATCTCTGCCGACTCTCAGCAGCAAACACAAACAGCCCGTTCCTTCCTGCATCGCTTCTTCGCTCATCGTTTCACCTTTCAAGAAATTCACTCTGATGAGCAGTTATCGCGACTATTACTTGAAGGTTATTATTTGAATATCCATAGTCAGTGACAGAGCGTAATATGAAATGTCTTTATATATATTTATATATATATTTCTGATATGAAGTGAGATTCTTGTGACTCATAGGTTATATATATTATACTGTCTTCTTTGGCTTTGTGAATCCTTTCCCCCGGAACCCACTAGATAATGTCAAAAATGCAGTTTGTGAAAAAGTTGACATTGTAGAGATGAAGTCTTTTCACCCAGAGCTGGACAAGGACCCTAGAACATGTCAACGATATGTAGTCATACAGATATTGTGTCAGAGAGTCCAACATTTCGAGTGTTGCTGCCTTGAACACTGGCAATATGCCTCTCTTTGCAGATATGCCTCTCTTGTGTCAGTCTTTGTCTTTTCATGACATAAGTCGACCAAATCCTGTAAAAAAATATATATATATTTTCAATTATTTCCAGTTTAGGTGATATATGCAACACGCAGTTCAAAGTCATCACCGTTTAGCTTTGCAGTTGTACAATCAGACGGAAGATGTGGTTTACTGTGTGTAGGGGTTTACTGTATATCCATATCTATCTACAGATGGAATAAAGCACTAAATCTCCTTCTTTGAATTTTAAAGTTCTTCATCTTAACAGGGTATTTGCTGACAAAGGGAATTTACAGTATTGAACAATAGCAATTAACAAAAGGCAGTACGGAAGAGGCTGAGGAGGGAATGTCTCAAGGAGAGATGAGAGACCCTTTACTTCCTCATCAGTAAATCCTTGCTGCGAGCACCGAGGATTCGCTCTCCCGAGCTTCACTTTCTGTTCTCTCTCTCTGTTTTAATGAGCACACACACACTTTCACACAACCCCACACACATACTTATTCTCTATCTCTCTATATTCCTTTCCCCATGTTTGTGCCTTTCTCTTCTGACACTCACACATACACACACACACCCATAAAGAGCAGAGATTGCCTCATTCTATCATCATTGGCCTTATTTTGAGCGAAGCGTGTAGAGGCATACCCTGTAGAAAAGCCTAAGTCAGGAGGAGAGCAGCGTCTGGTTTCTATCAGCAAAGCATTACATTACATTTGAAACCACCTCCTCTGTTTGGTGGTAATCTAATGGCCCATTACCCCACCTGTCATGATGAGAAAATATGGAGGAAAGAAATTCTACCTGACGCCCGTCTCCCACGCCTGAATAGGGGTTAGCAAATTTCTGTCACTGATGTCTGTCCGCATGTTTGTGTGTTTGTGTGTGTGTATTTGCATGCATGTGTGTCTGTATTGGTGTGCTGCTGTGTGTGTGTGTGTACAAGAGAGGATTGTCGATTCTATTGATTCCCCGGTACGCAGA
Source organism: Pampus argenteus (assembly GCA_036937835.1). Lineage (NCBI taxonomy): Eukaryota > Metazoa > Chordata > Actinopteri > Scombriformes > Stromateidae > Pampus > Pampus argenteus. The sequence goes on from CM072873.1 coordinate 16,729,188, forward strand.
ACTATCTAAACAGTCTAAACAATGGCACTTTAAAAATCCCCCTGATGCACACACACACACACACACACACACACACTATTTATGATCTGGCATGTGATCTGTGAGAACAAACCCCAGTGTGGACACTGTGACGGTGGTGATAGCTCTTGTTTATCTGGAGCTAGAGCTGGATGTTTACCACAGTAACACACAGGTGTGTGCGTGTACGTGTGTGTGTGTGTGTGTGTCAGCTCATGCATGTGTGTGTACATCTGGGTGTATGTGCACACACATGCCTTTTGTGGACCAACTGAAGGCTTTTGGTTGCCAGGCAACCAGATAGAGAAACTTGTATCTACAGTAAAAAATCACTGCACTTTCTCATTGACAACACCCAAAATAACCAAAACTGAGCAACCTCCATGTTAACTCTCTCTCTCTCTCTCTCTCTCTCTCTCTCTCTCTCTCACACACACACACACACACACACTGTACAAAGCCATTGCCACTTAACACACTGCTATGAAAACCAGGATTAATTACATTGTGACCTTTGTTTTGATCTTCTGTATAATGTGTTAGCATCCTCGGGAAGATCCAAAATAACTAAAGCTGTGCAAATACAGACTCGCACACACACACACACACACACACACACACACACACACACGCACACACACACACACACACACGCACACACACACACACACACACAGATAAGGATACAAAGAGTTAAATGATGTGTTGTTACAAGCTTCTCATGGCCTTACCTAACAAGGTATTTCCTTGTTGTGTGCCCTTGGACGTTAGTTACAATGTTTTACATTCACTGGTAGACCCATTGAAAAATACAAGCCCCTCATCTTCAAAAAAAAAACAAAAAAAAACAACAACAATGAACAAAAAGTAGCACCATAAAAACTTGAAAGCGTATGTACGCCGGCCTCCTTTCAATCTCGCCGTCTGTTGTTTTTCGCCCGCCACCTCTTGATCCCCTGGCTTCCATTGAGAGAATAAATGCAATCCATTATCTTTATAGACAACAAGAAGTACAAGGACAAAGTGAATGAAACGCCTCGCGTCGCTTCTTTTGACACATTCATCACAGTTGTGATGAGCAGGATCAGAGTTGCGCTTCACTTCAGCGCCTGAAACAAGACCGGTTAAGGGTAACTTTGGGACCGCAGAGGCTTGAAGTGACGCCCACGCTAAATGTTATCATCTTATTCCTGGGCCTATATTTGGAACCCACCCATGTAAATTTAGCTTCGTGGATGCCTCAACACACCCAAGGCGCTCCGTTTTTCTATCTCACATTTGAATAAGTCTGTTTTTCATGAGCGAATCTATTCCACGATTACACAGCGAATAATTACCCACAGCTGAATACGGAGGATGAAATCATTATTCACCGTCAGATTATTAATCACTACTCCAGACCTGATCTGGCTCCTCAGCTGTGAAATTATAGTTCTACTTTAGCAAACAACAATAATGGACTGTACTGAGTTGAACAGGGTGAGGAGGAGGGAGGCAAAAGAGAGAAGCCGAGGAGAAAGATAGAGACAAATACCACCTGAAAAAAAAAAAAAGAAAAGCGAGAAACTCAGGTGGAAAATGACAGATGGACATAGTAGGAGAGAGGAAGATGGAAGAAGAGGAAGAACACAGGGAAAATGAGTTTGCTGTAATCCAGAGTAATAATTACGGCACAAGCTCCTTCCATTATGTGTCTTGGGAAGCCAAATCCCGCCAAAACCAATTTCAGTTCATCGTCATTGAAGCTATTGTCAGCATCCTGGTCGGCAGAAAGCGAGGGGAGGCACAGAAAGAGGGAGAGACGGGAAAATGGGACACAGTTTTATCCGTTTCACTTCCCCTCTTGTGTTTTTTTGTTTTGGAAAAGCTACACACACACACACAAGTGTGAAGAAATTCAAACCTTGACAGACCCGCCAATTACGCTCATCACTATGCATGCATTTGTGTATATTACATGTTTGTATTGTTGTTTCCAGGAGAGCCATGACGAGTGATGTGTCCCACAGCAATAATATTCAGGGGCTGGTATTTTTCAGCGTCCTCTCTCTGTGTTGGTATTGAACATTGCTCTACTCATTTTCATACATATTGCCTCTTCTGTCTTCTCTGGATGCGCATCTACCACGATCCATCGCAGAAAGAAAGTGTTTTCTTTAAGATGTGTCTGACTGTAGTCAACTCTACTGAAATGCGCCCATTTGAAGCGAATTTTTTTCACAGCAGCAGAATGTGTTCAGTGCTTTTTTAAATGCACACACACCTCCAGAGGAAGTCAGGAGCAGTCAACCTACAACACCGGCAGCCTTGGGGATTGGCTGCTACCACCAGCGTTTAGGCTTGTTTTTCTTCCCTGCACTCAATATAGAGAGTTGCAACAAAAAACAAGGCTCTTTGTCAGAAACTACAGCATCCTGAAAGATTAAACGCTGTTTCCTGAGTCTAAGTGACTTGTGGTTTATATATATATATATATATATATATATATATATATATATATTACAGGTATACAGGTATTATTATTGCTGCAAATTAAAAGCAATTGAGTGGTGTTAATACCGTTAGATGGCTGTTCGTGACTTCCCGTGGAGATATTTTTGCTAAAATGTGCAAATGAAAACAATTGGCACCTACTCTCGCAAAAATAATTGCTGGCATCGGAGCAAATTCTATTATCCTCAAAAAATTAAGGCACACTCAAGCACGTCTGCTTATATAGAATAAATGAATAAAATAAAAATGTTTTCAGAGTTATTAACTAATACATTTCTGGTCACAAAGAGCTTTCCTAAATGGATATGTGGTGTTTCGGAAAAGCAAAATGTGCCTTTTAGTTTTTTATGATCAGAATATTCACACTTATGACTCTTATTTTCCCCATTTTTCCCCGGGCGGCCCCCCCCAGTAACCCCAGGTTGAGAGCCACTGCTGTAGAGATTACGAGCCGAAAGGTTACCAACACTATTTCTTAGTATAATCCGTTGGTAAGCCTCAAAAGTTAAGCATTGTACAAGACACCATATAGGGATACTTGTGTGAAGGATTACAAGGTGTCATCAGATAACCAACCCACACACAAACCATGAGCTGAACCACAGGAGAAGACAACATCCCAGACGTTGACTCTCAGCACCTCGGGCCAAATCTGGAGCCGCAGATAACGGCACTGCCTCCGCGGTGGGCAAAGAGGACTTCACTGTTCCCGTATGACTTTGACCACTAAAGGTAACCGTGGAAATAGATCCTTATCCTTGAATGCACGCTCCGCTGTCGGTTGACATTCATCTGCTGGCACTGAGCCCGGTGCATCACTTGTTAGCATGTGGAGTGGACATTCCCGGTCTGACCTGCCATGACACTGCAGTAATAGAGTTTCAACAGGAGGTGTGTGTGTGTGTGTGTGTGTGTGTGTGTGTGTGTATGTGTGTGTGTGGAAGTCCTTGTCCAGCTAACCATCACCTTGCAGGCTGGTTGACACGTTGGCAGGTACCAGGGTGTTTTTATTTAGACGCAGCAGTACAGCTAAAACATAGGAAAAGGTATCACTTCCTCATGAGGTCTGACCAAGCAGGGAGAGCTGAAATAGTGTAATAAGCACCTAAAAATGTAACTTATACACATATTTTCACATTATATAACCAAAACCCATGCCTGATATCTGTTCTCATGCCCTGCTATCAATATAATATTGATACAGTATATCTCCCAGCTCGCACGCAAAGCGATGAAACAGAAGAAGGGGAGGGGGAAAAACGAGTACAAACTGTGCAGCTGAGATAAAAATGGGACTTCTAAAAACATTCACTCTCTGTTAGATTTGACTTCTGACTCGGTGCCTCCCACACTTGCCAAAATACACCTTCCCTCCAATCACATCACTTAAAATTGACAAATGGACATATGGCATATTTTTGGAAAAACTCAACAGAAGAAAAGAAGAAGAAGAAGAAGAAGCCCATCTTTCTAAATCAAACTACTGTGACTTTAATGAAAATGATTACGGCATTTCTTTATCATTATAGATGATGTGCAGTAGACAGATGCAGGGTTAATCGTGAGGTGAGGCAGTAAAAGTAGAGATGGAGGCAGGATAAAACCCAGCGAGGGTCAGGAAACAATTCAAACTCACAAAATTATAGAGGGCAGGGACACAAGGCCAGCTCCTGTTGTGCCCTTTTTATCTACCAAATTGACCTTCCATCAGTTTTGGACCACAGGGAGCTATTTGTAAGTTGGCGGCCATTAAAGGTTGTAACAAATCTCTCAGTTCGCCGACAATCAGCCCTGCAGAGCTCTGACCAGTGGCACATCAACTGTAGCACAATGGGCTCATCCGGCTGTGCTGATGCCGGCGGGCTGTCAGGCTGTTTGGTGATCATTGAACTGTTGCAGACATTAGGACGCTTTGTCAGCCGGCCTGTGAACAGAGGAGAGTACGGCAACCCTGGAGATGAGAATGATTTTTTTTTTTTTTTATAATACATGAGAAAAACAGTGACACTAATCCAGCCAGAGCAGGAAACACAATAAGGACCGTCAGCAGAACACTAAACGTACACGGTGACATAATATTGATACTGAAAAGACCAAAAAAAAACCTGACTGAGAGAGACGTGTCCTATGCTGCCTTGATGGGCACATCTTTGTTTTTACTGCCGGTTTTTAATGTGGAGTATAATAAATCTGAACATTTGAATAGCTTTCATTAACATGTCTCAAATCTAGCGTAAGTACTTGCAGTACTGGACTGTGAAGTGTGGAGTTTCTTTAGCACCCTGAAATTAATTTAGACATGCAAGAATAAAATAAAAAAAGCCAATTAATCACCAACTAATCAGAAAGGTGATAGAAAACAGAGAATTAAAACAAAAACGTAAACGTAAAGAGGTCATATTCTCCAGCCCTGTTTCCTTCTGTGTGTTGTCAGAAGTATAATTACGTTTTTATTAATAAGTCTGACATTGTGCGGTGCATTAAAAGATTATATTTAATATATATATAATATATATTTAAAAGCCTCATTATGCTGTCTTTATATTGACACATTTGGTCGATAGGTAAGTACTACAAAATAATAAAAGGCTATTTCACAATGGAAAAAAAAAAACAATAACAAAAAAAAAATCCCAATTATTTCTTTGGTGCGAAAACTGAAGTTTGACTTTGAATGACTCATTTTCTACCAGGCTATGTTTTCTATTTAAAATTGTACTCACATATGACATTCATCGGTAGCTCTGAGAGCATCGATCTCAATCTGAATTTCATGTCAATTGTAAACTAGACCTTGTTTTTTTCTTAAAATATGATCATCATGTCTGGAAGAGAAGATATTAAAGCCAGAGTTTAATATGAAATCTACTAACTCGTCAGGCAGGGAGATTGTAATCTGTAAATGTGATACTGGAGGCTACCACACAGTTTTGTTACTCTATTATTATTTAAAATGATCCAGTTTCAGGAGACGCATCTCCTTCATTTTTTAAGCAAAGGCACTAGATGGCAAACTAGATATATTTGATTTCTAATTATAGCTGAATTCTTTTTTTTTTCTTTTGATTGAAAGAAAACAATGCATTTTAAACAGACACAGCAGGAGGCATCTTCAGCCATACAGGCAGCGACACGATATGAAACACTACAGAGGACAGATATGTTTTGCTGCAGTGCAGAGCACAACGTGAAATAATTAAAGGTGGGTGTGACAAACCGACCGCATGATACCGATTATACGTTTGTGTTGTTTTATGCATATGCACCGTTACTCTAAGGTCATGTGTCTATTCATTGGCTCCTATAGTAGTATAGCCATGCTTGACACTAACATAACTCCCAATGACGTAGTAGGTATTGTTTACCATGTTTACTATCTCAATTGAACACATTGATTACTGCCTATAGATTAAAAAAAAAACACTCCTATGTGTTGTACTGGAATGCATGGAAAGATTACCTACTTGGTCGTTTAATATGAAGGACTTGTTGCACCCAGTTGTGTAAAGATTTAGACACTCAAAAGCACAAACCGAAAGTTGGCGCTCGAGGGAAAATCACAGGTTCACCGAGGTCAGAAGGGTTCGTCAACGTCTGTGCAATATTTTTGTGCCGATCCGTCGTGTAGAAGTTGACATGTTTCAGTCAACATAGGGGCCAGACCGACAATACAAACAGAGACGTTACTCTTCACGTCGCTGTCGTATAAAGTGCACCCATTATGTGTGACACCAGATTGAAAAATGAGTTTAAAATCGATACATCGCACAAACGCAGGCGATCGATTCTACAAGCACGACACAATACATCCGGACATGGCTGAATGTCACACAGCTGGTTTTACTCGGCTCGGCGGACGAGATCGGCTGCTGACGCCGTGAAAGCTTTGCAACGTTTCCTGTCGTTCATGCCGCAGATCTCGTGTGTTGGTCGTCATTCTGCTTGGACCTCGCCTGTTTTGCTATAATTGATCTAAATCATTGGACTGTATCACTTTTGAAACTGGTTGGGCTGATTAAAAGTCATTATCAGGATCTAAACTCGGATATTATTCCATGTTGATTATTCTCAAACAGAATAAATCACATCGATGTTTAAAACCCATGACCTTCTCCTGCTTCAACGCTGTCACTTCGATCTATTTTGTGAAATTATGCATCTCAAGCGAATTCCTGATTGAATAATTATTACGTTTGAAATAAATATAGAACTCCACAAAGAAAAATGATGAATGTATGATGGAAATAATAAATTCTCATCGTAGCAACTAAACTACACTAAATTACCATTACATGAGAGCAAAGCTTCAGATTTTCACAAGACAAATCTCCAGTATCTAATTTTGTTAATTAGAGCTTACTCACCATGATAACATATCTGATAATTATTAAACAGTCATAATAGGCAGTGTACAAATCACAAAGAAGCGAAAGCACTGTCACAACCGAGCCTTAATATTTATTGCTATTAATGTTAAAGTATAAAAACTGCAAACTGTGTCAAACCTGCCATCAGGCACAGAGGAGATAAATGATTTTAACGACCTCTGACAGCTGCTAGAGAAGTTTTTTTATTTTTATAATTTTGATTTGCCTTTAGTTATTAAACTCATTGGGCACCTCATTTGAATACTAAAAATATGAACTTCTGGAGAGCAGGAGTGGCAATATGTCTCCGTTATGTGTTCCTCCGTAATGTGTTGTTATTTTCCAGCAGGTGAAAATGGTTACAGTAATTTGGGTCCCGCTTTGAGCAGCCAACCAACTTCTACTTCCTGTTTTCTGTTTTGGTCCAGCAACAGCCCACCAAGACGCCTCCTAGCACTCCAGCTGGCTTCTCAGCTATTGTACAGGAGTAATGGCCACGAGGCTCCTGTTAGCTGCGCGATATATTCTGGGTTCCTTCCCCGATCTGTGGACTCCCCTGCGCAGCCACTGAGCCGTTTGAAATCATGGCCTGTGATACTGGAGCGGTATCAGGGAATATAGTAACAGACTGACGCTGAGGCAGGCAGACAGCGACAGGGAAAGGCAGATGGACACACACACACACACACACAAACACACAGATATATATATATACACACATACACAGACTGTGTCCACACTGCTGAGACTGTGAGTGAAAGCGTGACTGTGACAGTTCTGCTGTGGGGTTATCAGTGGCCAACAGAGCATGCCCAGACACACACATACACAAACACACCAGAACAACCTCTGACACACACTGACACACAAACACACACACACACAATCCTGGGGGCTCTCCAGTCACTGTTATGTAGAGTCAGAGTCTGATGGGAGCAGACTTTGCCTTTTCTTGCCTTTTTTTTTTTGCCTGCCATCATCGCTCTCTATTCTCCCCTCATCCTCACATCTACCTCTTCTCTCATATCTCATCTCTTACCTCCTTCATCTCCCCTCCCCCCATACCTCTCCTTCCTCCCTGATCCATATTATCCTCTTAAGTTAAAACACCCTAATCATTCTTCCCCCCCACCACCCGTCATCAGCAACTACATCACTGAGGTCACACACACAGACAGATGAGTGTGTGCCATAGGCGCCTGCACGGATCCTAACAAGGCAAATATGGGTGTCATCATCTGAGAGATCATACCGCATGAGCTGAAGTGTCTGTCTGACTCCCTCCTTTAGAATTTTCCTCTTCTGACTTGCTCTCTGCAATAACAGCTTCACACTCCCTTCCCCTCTCCACTGGGAGACAAACATTAAAGAGCTTTCTCATAATGAGGGAAAACTACAGAGAAAAGACCCAAACTACACACACATACACACACATACATACACATACACATACACACATCTGTGCATGCAAACACACGTGCACATGCACGTAGAAGCATGTACACATGTTTCATAGTTACGTAAAGGTTACGTAAAAAGGCATGAATATTAAAAGAAATGCTGGTGCACGACTGTCATTAAACGTGTACATACATTTATGTGTGTGTGTGTGTGTGTGTGTGTGTGTATGTGTGTGTGTGACCGTCATTAAGATACCTAATATTTTATGTAGGAGCTGGATGGAGGATATCCTCTTGCTATTAAATTACAGCTGGTAATGCAGGCGAAATTATAGACTGAGCTCATCCTCGCCCATCCGGTGATGCACTTAAGCTGAATTTGTAATAGTAATAATAACAATACATGTTATTTAGATGGCACTTAAAAGCATAAAGGCACGAGGAAAATAAACTGTAAATATTTAACCGCATCGTATGCCAGGTTCAGACAGACAGTGTTTGTCTTCAGGTGACAACAGGTCATAAATTGTTGCCGTGGTATAATTCGTCCTCTTTCATGACATAATGTACAGACGTTATCAGACTTGATTGTTTCAGCGGCAACAACGAATGTTTGAGTGAAAGTCAAACTGGAAAAAAAAAATATATATATATATATATATCTTCACTCCCTGATGAAGCTTACAGTCTGTCAGTCGTGTGTGGGTGCATATCATAAATACTGTATGCGTCTATATTTCAATAAAGCACGTCGTCTTTTGCTTTGAGAAGTTCACAGTGTGCTGCCGAGCCAACGCTCATTCTAGTACCAAGTCCTGCCCCATCGTTGGGTTTGAGCCATTATCTTTGATGAAAAGGTAATTAAACAGACTTCAATATTTTGAAAGGTTGGAACAACTTTATGCTGTGAGCTCCAATCACTGACTTAGGTCTCCTCTGATATAAAAAAAAAAAAAAAAAACTTGAGAAGGAACTATCTTTGTACTGCTGTTAGGCTGGATATTCTTTGGAGCATATTTCAACAAATACAAAAAGACAAAAACTTGCATACTGTAGCTGTAAGGGGCAACAAAAAGGGCAAATTAAAAAAGATGATTCCAGATATACACTGATGAAAAAAGTTATATAGAAATAAAGCTAGATTCTGCTTCCAAATATTTATGATATTTATGATTTTTTTTTTTTTACTCCAGGCTGTAATGAGAATCGGCTCAATGTAAGCAACAAGAAGCTCAAGCCTAATATAATATTTACAGTTATTACAACGACGCTTGTTCTCTTTAGCAATGCAGTCGAGGGACAGACTTCTCTTTGCCTTTTGGGAGCCACGCCAACTTGTAAGATATAATACAAACAGACACTTTGGCAGAAATATGGACATGTTTGTTTTTTTTTTGTTTGTTTTTCCAGGAGGTGTTGCTCCCGCAGCTCATTGCGTTTGCTCTAAACAGACACCTCTAACTGCTGACACTAGCCATGGGAATATTAAAAAAAAATATACAAAAAAAACACTGAAGGTTAATGAGGTTCAGACGGTGCTTCCTTGTCCACCTTGTAGCAACAGTTCGAACCCGCCCAGGTCTTGATGCCAATGAGTTCAAACAGTCCCCGTAACACCAGAGAGCCGGAGGTTAGTGCAGTAAAACGAAAACTAGTGCAGAAGTTACTGTAAAAGCTCCCTGCTTTTAGCCTTCATGGTCATGTTTCCCTTCACCAAATCCCTTCTGAGTGCTCTCACCGTTACATGTAAATACATCAAACATACAGCATCATGTCAGTGTTTTACATTAAAGTATGCAGTATGATTTAGTCTAAACTCTGATGGTCTTCTAGGTCTTTATCAAAGGCCTGCCCTCCATATTTAATGACAGTCCTTCAATATTTATCTGTCCTTGTTTGGAGGTAATAAAATGGTTCTATAAAAAGGAAGCAATTATGAATCAGATGATTTATGACCATCATATAGGAAGTCATTATAAGTTTTACATTAGTCACTGTGTACGGAAGCAGCCGTTTATCTGGGTTTTTTTTAAGTGGATATCTGAGTTCACGGTCTTCAAATTTGACCCATGATTTTTTTTTGTTTTTTTTTCATACAAAAAAAGTCTTTCAAAACTTGGTTGGTTTAAACTGAAGAAATGATTTAAATATATATATATATATATATATATATATATATATATACACACACATACATATTCCAAACCCGTTAATGCATCACTGTGCAGGGCCTACAAGTCACCGGTGTGTGATAGTCTGTATAGTCACAAAGCAGCTTCCACTGGATTCAATAGGAAGTTATAACTTTTGCATTCAGGGACCTTAAAGACTTTAGGCTAAACAGACTGAAACTACATTCAACTTTAAAAAGGCTTCTGATAAACACATTCAGACAGGTCGGTGCTTTCAGCTGAACGCCTGTCTCATCTACTGTATGCATGTGTGTGTATGTATGTGCAAGATGATTTTTTTTGCAAGTTAAAGAGTGAGCAAATTAAAAGTTCATCATTCTGGCTCCAAAAAAAAAAAAAAAAAGATAAGAATATAAACACATTCCAGCAACAGCAGCAGACATTAGAGGTCAACAATTCATCCACCAAATCAGAGCATACTGGAAAATGAAACTGTTCCAGTTGCCACGTTATTTCTGCTCCTCAGTCCGAGCTTCCAAACAACATATTGGCATTGGGCATAATTTTTATGCATAAAAAACATACACAGTGGAACTGAAATGATGTTTAATGCTAAGATGCTTTCTGGAAACTAAGCCAAGGACTGTGAGGAAACCAGAAGTTGTGCCGCTAAGTGGATTATCACAGTAAGCAGAAAAAAAGAAGAAGAAGAAGGAGGAAATCCAGTCCTGTGCAGGCGAACCGAGCTCGCTTCCACGATCAAATGCAAACAGGTGCTCAGTGTTCAGTCCAGGTTTTTTTTTTTTTTTGATAGGCTGTTTGACCTTGAGCGAAAGAGAAGGACTTCAAATGTGTGTCTTGAATGAGAGCGAGGGAAATAGAGCGAGCGTGATGGAAAGATGGAGAATGAGAGCTCACAGCTCGGTGTTTCCAATGTTCCCGAAGCTACTTTGAATTCAAGATACCAATTACTTCCCACTGGAAGAAGTTGAACGACCGCAAAAGAAAGAACTCTAGTTTGGCTACTTTGTCAAAAACAAAGATCAGACTGACAATGTACATATGATACGTAAAATATAACAAAATATAATATGGTACAAAAAATGTAGTTAAACCACGAGTTTAATCACACGTCCTTCACTGCTCCCTTAACACTGCGTGTTTCTATGAGGCTGAAATGAGACAAAGAGGAAAAAAAGAGCGTGCAGGTGTAACATAGCAGGAAGAGGAAAAGTACGAGTTGAGCAGGTAAAACCGGGAGGGCTTGGAAGCAACGGAAGCTGTTGAAATGATCAACATGCGCGTGTCAACTGCTGAAAAGGGACGTTGTTTTCTAACCAGGCCATTATTTGAATAACAGAAGGCACAGACTCGGTCTATATGCAGAGCTCTGTACGTGCTAATGCTGCATTTACATTGCAACATTAAAAAAAACAAAAACTTTGAGTTGAACAGAGCAGCACATTCTGCTCGGCTGAGTCTGCTCAGCTGTGCAGTTTTCGGGGTAGTTTGAAGAAGCGTATTTATTAAATTTAACAACTGGGTATCTGCAGCCTCTTCTTGCAAAGTCGCGGGGTTAATATTACTAATTGCAAATTCACTGTCATAAGAAGTGTTTGTCGAGCTTGAAAAATGCAGAATAGGGTGCCGGTGCTGCATTTGGTTTGGCTGCGGATGGCTTAATATATTAGAAATGATTTACAGCAGCATCTTCAGCTGCTGCAGTCCACACCAGCAGTAACCCTGGTCTCCCATCGCCTCTCATCATTGTGGGAATGAGTGAAATTCATTTTGCCATCAACTGTCCACATGTGGCTGAAGCATATGAGAGCTGTTTCTATAGAGGGAGAAGCAGCGGGGAAGAAAGCCAGAAGAAGAATATCCTGTGGAGTGATGGAATGAAAGAGGGGAAACGCAGCAGACTCTGAAAGGCATTTTCAAACACTAACGCATTTTTTTTTACACCTTTCAAAAACACCTAAAGCACCACTCTTAATTCCTCTTTTTCCTCCACTGTAATCAAGCCTTATATCTGTTTAACTAAAGTGCTCTGAAATAATTAGCCGATACACCAATTAGTCAACCAGCATCACATTAATTGTTAATACTTTTGATAATCAACTACTCGCTTATGCCATTTATTCAATAAAATTGCTGGTTCCGTTTGTAGATTTTCTGTTTCGTCGTTGTAACCGAATATCGCTTGTTGGACAGAACAAGCGGTTCAACACTAGCAAAGCAGTTTTCAGATTAGCATGAATCATTCGGACAACCTAAAGTCACGTTATATAAAAACCAACAGGTGACGTTGATCATGGAAAGATGCTGGAAGATGGTCAAAACCAGAATCTATAAACTTTCGATCTTGCTATCGGGTTCCTATGACAACGCATAACACCTCAGTTCAATCACTTAAAGATCATGTATGAAGACAAGGAACAATTATATGTATCCGATATGTTTTTTTCCTTATAAAAAAAAAAAGTATATTTACTATATTCAAATCCTTAAAAATGGCATCTTCTCCTTCTTCCTCATTAAAACTCCAGAATCTATAAATATGCACATAAATTTCATCTCAGAAGCTTAACATCTGGACACAAGATGAATATTGGACCAGGATCAGGACCAGGTTTGGCTTCAGAACCATTTGTGATGTAAAAAAAAACACACACAAACATCCCGTTAGTGTCGATCTCTGCACAGTGAAGCTCAAACATCCAACTGGAGAAACGAGAAGAAAAGCAAACACATTTTTGAATGCAAGAGGACTTTAAGCTTTTGCAAATAAAACTAATACTGTGAGCGGGAGCCTTTTGTGCCAGATGTTTGACCACACAGACTAACTCTGATATAAAAATAACATACATGACATAAAGATTAATTATTATGAAACAAACTCAAGCTGTTTGCCAGCAACTGATTTACACATTACTACTATTATGTTTACTAGCCAAGACATTTCTCACAGCTTAAAGTTTGAATCTGATTTAGCAACAATCCAGAAAACTGCATCAGGATTAACTTGTTTAATTTTACACAACCCGAAACACAACTTCACCTTCACTCTTTCTGATACTCAATTTCCACCATATGAACAGTTGATAAATCTTAAATTAGTATGCTGGGATGGTGGAGGCGCTTCCAAAAGGCAGGCGTGACAGTACAAACCAACCACTGGAAAAAAAAATAAAAACAGAAAATAATTAACAGATTAATCAATAATAAAAATGTTTGTTGCTGCCTCAGGCTCGCTCGTTAAGAAACTGAAAAAAAATAAAAAAATAAAACACACTTCAATAGTCACATTCAGGATGTAATCAAGTCATCAAACTAAATCGATTGCAAATGCAAGTGTGTCGGCAGGAAGAAGGAGGGTTGGTAGCCTGAGGAGGAAATCTGCAGCAGCAGCACTGAAACATGAAGCACTCAGCTCATGAACTGTGAACACTCCCAGCCTCCAGGTTGTGTTTGCTATTGTGGCCCCCGATCCTTTTGTCCCACCATTGTTAATGATAATGTCAGCGGTGATGGGTGCAAGGTGTGTGTGTGTGTGCTTTACAGTGTGTTTGCAGAGTGTGCAAGCCTTTGTGTGCACTGTGTTGGTGTGTGTCAGAGCAGAGAGTGCGTGTGTGTGTGTGTGTGACCAGGGGTGAACCAGTGGTGTCCCTTCTGGTCCGGAGCAGGGATAACACCCTCTGGAGGCGACACTCATTAATCATCTCATTCAAACACGCAGAATGCAATCCATCCTCCCATCCTCTCCTCCTCCTGCTCCTCCTCTTCTTCTTCCTCCGCTCCGCAGAACCAACGCTCCGTAATGGGGTCACTGCTCCCATTTAACAGAGACAGACAGAGTGGAGAGAAAGGAAAAGGGAAGGGATGGAATAAAGAGGATGGTTGGGGTGTAGAAAAAAAATGAAGTGAGATTAAATAAGAAGTAAGGAAGGCGGAGGGACAGCGAGGGAGGCAGATATAATAAAAAAAGAGGGGAGGGGGGGAGGCAGGGAGGGGGAGCAAGAGGAAGGAAATAATTACGGAGGGAGGTGTTTGAAAGTGGGAGCGATTAAGAAGAGAGGGAGGGGTAATAGAGTGAGGGAGAATATGTAAAGACGGAGGAAAGCTCTGTTAAAAAATGTGATGGAAAACAGCAAAAGTCTTTTTCCTCCCCGATGGATGTTGTGAGAGAGAGAAGCAAAATGTTTTTTAGAAATGGAGAGAAGAATCTTTAGAATATGCTGCTATGGGGACCCATCACTAATTATATGACTCTCTGTATGTTGTGTGTGATTCATTCTGGTGCTGGAGGACAAGCATATGTACATAACCAGCACACACACACACACACACAGATGCACAAAAGCTGGGAGAGACACGCACAAACACACACACACACACACACCAGCTAGCAAGCAACGCCAGGGGACCTCGGTGGAACTGGGTTCCTCCTCCTGCTGCATTATTCTCTTTGGAATGTTGTTTTTATTTCCTGGTTCGAAACTGCGGTGCTTCGCCCCCGGTTATCCTGCATCTCACACACACAGACACACACACACACACACACACACACACACACACTGGAGCACTTCACTCATCCACATCTCATCCCAATACGACTTTTGAAAACAGTCTCTAACAGATGCCCCAAACAAAAGAGGAAACTGGAGGCCACAAAAACATCAGAGCCTGACAAAAAAAAAAAAGTGTTACTTTCCGTCCCTACCCGGCGTATGTCCTTGAAATAACAAGTTCACTCGTGTTTTCTGGTGGACCCGAAGACGTCTATGACGTCGTCCCTCTGCAGTCAAAAGTGCAGCGGCCGAACAAAAGATCATGGCCGTTTCTTGTAGTCGCAGCGATTCCACCCAACTCACAGCAAAGAAAGGTCTGGGCATTTGGTGTCGACTCAGGAAGCTCCGTCTGCCAGAGAAGAGGAAGCTAATTTATATAAGAATGGGATGGAGATTAAGACCTCTGAGGGTATTATGGATTTGGGGAATTAAGCATAATGGATTTCATGTAGGGCTTTCTTTTACGAGTCCCCGTTGGAGAGAGGTACGCAGTCTCGAGAGCAGATCTGATTCATTCCACGGCTGGAGGACTGGCACGTGCACAGAGCAACCATCTCTAATTCAGTAATGCACACACACACACACACACACACACACATGCACGCACACACACACGCCCGCATTCGTATAATCAGCAGCTCCCCAATATGAGCCTAAACTGTCTGAACTAAAATGCCTTTTGTCAACCCCATGTGTATATTTAGGAAGATTTTACACTATTTCACACTGCTCTGGTTTTTGAAACGTTGGTGAAAATCATCTAAACCGCAAACAAATAAAAACACACAATATGGCGAGTGTCGTGTGTGTGTGTGTGTGTGTGTGGGATCGACAGTAAACTAACTGTTAAAAGTACAGGAAATAATATGGATATAAATATTACTGTTAAACATTAAATGTTACTATTAATTATTACTTTCAGTTGTATTAATATTGCAATAATACATTATTATTATTAGCACTAAAAACACACTGCAGAGCTTTGTTTAATCGGTTCTCGTTTTAACCCCTCTGTATGGTCTGGACAGGTTACCCATCACGGTAGCTCACAAAACCAAGAAAGTTTCTAGAACTGATCAGTAAATTTAAAAATGTGTGAACTTTGGTGTCGTGGCTGGGCGGTTTTTTTTTTTAGATGTTTGATGCAATAACCGTGGTGATGGAAAAAGTTGAAGAATTCCCCTCCTGTGCACAGGACCCATAAATCACTGTTACGCCCCTGCACCCAGACACATAAACACAATCACACTCCCAGTTTCAGAGCGGCACTCGGAGGGAGAGAGAGGCAAAGATATTCTGGGTTATCTCTGTGGACTGGTGCCTTCCTCTGGCTCCCACTCGCCTCCCCTGCCAGATAAACATGTTGTTCCAAACACTGGTTCAACACACGGCAAAGTGCGGAGATTAAGGCTGACTTAAGTTTATCATAAGTGAAGTGCAAAGTCGACAGTTGTGTGGCCCACTGCCTCTCAATACTAAAAAAACCACCAGCTGGGGTATTTAGGAGGTGATGGGAGCTGGTCAATAGCAGCCACCAGGCCTTCCAGTGCTGAGGTAGGCTCTAATCCTCCCCTCCTGGCTCGCTCCCGATAGGAGAGGAAACATGTTGAAACAGCAGGGAGACGCGTTCCCAAATCAGAATTTATGGAGCAATCAACGCTGCATTATAGTTGTTTCAGAGAGACACGGATCCCCAGGCTTTGTGTTTTTGTTATAGGTTTAAATCCAGTGAATAAATCGGCATATAGTGAATATTAAACAAGGAGAAAATTGGATTTAAAAAAAAAAAGAAAAATCAATAATACCAATATCTGAGTGACAATTTAATTTTGAAAATACATTTGTAGTACAATAGTTTGACTATTTATTGTTTTTATTACTTTCAGGGATGCTTGATCAGCAAGTCATTCACATTTCCTCCCGATTTTCTCTTTCACTTTCTATTAATGGGAGTATTTCCCGAGTGTTGCAATAAAGCTGAGGTGAACAGTGTCTTCTGGCAGCAGGAAAACACAACACTATTTTGGATGTGTGAGGACCTTGAAGGGAATATTTTTTTCTGTAAAAGATTCAAAAGGAAACATCCTGTTTGCTATTCTCTCATCCTTTTTTCCTCGTTCTCCGTTTCCTTTTCTTCACTCACATTGTAAACCCTAAAACTCACATAAACATGCACAAAGACATAAAACCACACACACACACACACATACACACACACACTGTAAACTGCCGCACAAGGCCTGTGATGCTCACGTGATGTTTTCAACATCAACCGGGCCCGGTCCCTGTCATCTTAGTGTCTCCACGCCGGCTTACTGCGAAAGCACAATGACAGTAACAGACACATATCAGCTTACTATAATAACACCTAGCCAGCGTGCAGAATAATCCACCATTTTGCTTCACAACGCCGTAAATACGTATTGTCGTGTTACACCGGGAGGCGCGGAAATCTTCATCTTGTCAGCGTAACTCTTTGCAGAGATCATGTGGGTGGCGTCGCGTGCCAGAGAGCAGACGCAAAGAGGAAGGTGGCCAGAAAATGTGTGGAATCGTAGTAGTTTTACTTACAGTATAGTAACTCTCCTCCCGTGCACAAATTAACAAGTCCTCTAGTACCCTTAAGCCTGGAAACACCCGCTTGCTGATCTTTCTCCCCCTCTTTTCATCTCCTCCCATCCTCCCTCAAATCTCCTTCTGTCCTCTTTAGTCCCTCTTTCCCTCCCTACCTTCTCATCATCCTCTTCCTTCCAGCATCCTCCTAACTCTCCCTTCTCCGTCTCTCTCTCTCTTTGTACGCATTTCCCTTGCTGATGTTGTCCATTGAGAGCCAGTGATTGTCTGTGGGTGAGAGCAGAGGAGAAGAGTGGAGCCGATTACTGCAATGCAGAGCGACCAAACAACACCACGGCGCTGCAGCAGAGCAGCATGTGTTTGCATGTGCGCTTGTATGTACAGTTTGTGTACATATTTACGTGGACTCGTGTGTTTACTTGTGCATTTGTATATAGAATATGTTCACACATCTGCAGCACTGATACAATCATGTAAATGTTTACGTGTGCGTTTGTAAGCGATGACCAGCTCTACCACAACTATTTGTCATGCCCAAACACCAAAGCTTCTGCAGCTATGCACCATGACTTTTAAATAGATCTCTTTTCACTGACATCAAGCCATGCCCAACTGTGCATTTTTAATACCCTGCATGTTTATGCAGAGAAGAATATGGTTTCATGCCTTCACACACACACACAAGCTCAGAAAGGATCCACCATTCGCCTAAATCTATCATGCAAAAGTGTTTTAATCAGGCTAATTGTCCAGCTCCTCGACATGTCTCTGCCATCTCTACTTAACCAATGCCACAACCCCACTGTTTTTTTTTTTTTTTTAAAGGAATAAATGACACAGCGGTGGAGGAAGAGCGAGAGGCAATCTAAGCCACAGAGGCCCACAGGCGTTTGAAGTCTAAAGACTCTTTCATCCTCGACTCTGGGAAATGAATGATTTTTTTTCCACACAGTGACAGGACAGCTCTGACAGGACCCAAACACATGAACCATGGCAAAGCTGTCAGATAGTCAAACACACGCGCATACACACTGAAGTGTATGCGCATACAGGGAAACACAAGTGCAAAATGCACACACACACACACACAGCTGGAACAAGTCCAGGACTGTAAGTGTCGCAAAAAAAAAAAAAAAATCAGGCTGCGAGAGAGAGTGAGAAGTGAGCATTAAAAAGTGAGAAACAGAGAAAGAATAGGACACAGTGAATGATGCTATAATTAGTCGTTTGTTGCTTTAACTGGCATTTAGTTTTAACTGGGCTTCTTTGTCTGTAGACACAATGGGGCTGATGTGGCATGAGTGAACTACACAGCTTAGAGGATTAAGGCTGGACCGAGGCTGTGGCGCTGCACTCACTCTCTCAGCCTTACACACACACACACAGAGAGAGAGACACACTTGCAGAGATGCACAAACACCTACGTTCACACACGTTTCTTAAACGCACACACCTACAAACAAAAAGCGCACCCCTCTGTATACACACACACACACACACACACACACAGTCCCATGTGTGCGCACACACAAACGCACCCAGAGGGGGATTATCTGTGCAACAGAGTCCTAAACACTGTGAGTGAGGAGGTGTCTGAAGAACTGTACTCATCACCGAAGGAAGGAAAGAGCGCAGCAGAAAAAAACCAAAAAAAAAACAAAAGTATACACACACACACACACACACTGACACACACCTACAAACACTTCAGTGTGAGCTACCTGTGTATGAGCAGCATATAGAACAGCATCTCTCCGTGTCTGTCCTGTGAGGCTGAGCTGACAGCCAGTGCAATGAGAGAGAAAGAGGGAAGGAGAAATAGAGGAGAGGAGAAAGAACAAAAGAGAAAAGGTAAGGAGGAGAAAAGAGGAGTAAAGGTGAATAAAAGAGGAGAGACAGGTGAGACCAAATCAAGGAGAGAGGAAGAAGAAAGGAGATGAGAGAGGGAAGATGGAGGAAATCATTTAAAAAGAAACAAAGAGAGAGAGATGGAGCAATTCACGACCTTAGCCTTGGAGCCAGCGGCCCTACATATCCTTATTTCACAAATAGATTGTATTGATTTTATACCATTAATGTGGTAGATTTCAGACTATTAGCTTCTAGCTCCGTCCTTTAGTGTGAGCAACCCTGCAGGCCTCTCAGCTTTGCCCAACTCTCATCTGATCTCTGCAACACGCTGCGTGGACAAGCTTACAGGCTTAGTATACCTCGAAGCCGTTGCTTTCATGCACCATTACGGTGATGGAGACAGAGGGAGTGAGTGTGCATTTATGGGGGTTAGAGCATGTGTGTGTGTGTGTGTGCGTGTGTGTGTGTGTCTCAATTTGTTACACAGTAGCTGCCATCGGTTTTTTACGTAGCACCCTTTATTGTATTTCGTGGGTCGGCGGTAAGAAGGCTGAACCAGATGCAGAATCATCCTATACATTAATATAACATGATCCCTTACAGGAAAGCTTCAACACGCAAAAAACTAAGAATAAATATATTCACAACTGCCTCTACTATTGGTAGGAGATGAAAGCATAAAAAGGTACCTCCATAAAAGATAATAATAATCAATAGTTGATAGAATTGTCTGTCTATTTTTGACACACAAAAAAAAATCCTTCGTCCTGGTTTTTGTCCATTGTTTTGTTTTTTTGTTTTTTTTTGCCATTCAATTTTCCTCTGAGAAAAAGTTACAAAAAAACCCAAAAACAATACGACAACCTTGGTGCCATTGTCCGATCAAAGAAAACGTGAAGCAGAGGTCCTTGTGGCCTCGTTAAGTCTGGGTGATTAAGAAATCCAGTATGCATCCATTGCCACTTTGTCCTTCTGTACGTCGGCCTTCCTTTTTGTTTTTTTTTCCTGCATACAAAAAAATAATTTCTATAGCCTTTCCTTCATAAAAGCAGAACCTTTTTTTTCCCCCTCCTTTCATTTCACACAGCACCAACTCACCAAAAAAAGTTTCTCATCTAGCCCTGTAAAAATTCAACTGGATGCACATAAGCAAATTAAGTTTAACTGGATGAGATAAAAATATGAACTGAACTGCATACAAACGACTCCAATATTGACTGGGGTATATTATTATTTTTGGCTCATCCAGGGAATGCAATTTATTCGGCGGCTTTGATTGGTTTTAGTCTCAGTCGTCCATCAGCGTCCCATCCATTGGTAGTCAAACCTCTTTGTTTAGATAAATAGATCTGTATTCATAGAAAAATAAGCATTGACCACACTGCTGGCTGTTCATTGCTAAGGCACTTGGCTGTTTTCAATCATCTCTTTCCCTCCCTCTCGCCTTGTCTCAGTTTTTTTTCCCCATCTTACGTGTCCGCCCAGCTCGTTCCACACCTTCCGGCTGTCACAGTTTATGACTCTGTGTTTGATGTTGCAAAGAGCTGGTGTGTTTTACCTCCACGCAGGTCTTCTGAGAGTGATAATATGAACATTTACGCCCACCACCGACACAACCAACGCACCGTCTCTCCCTCATTGTGGCGCCCGAGTAGAAAAAACGGAGCCCGTACCCTCAGAGCTTTACGATTGTGAGGCGTAATGGAGGAAAAAATACTGTAGTAGCTGCAGCTGAAGTTTCGCCTCCAGGCAGAGATCTGGGATCAGCTAATCCTTGCCAAATACCAACCTATACGCCAGTAGTGAGGAAAATACAAATACTGACCTCAGCTCGTTATCCAGGAATAAACATAGAGTGTAGTGTAGTCCCCCTCCCCTACAGGCTCCTCTCAAAGCCATGCCAGCCTCTGTACAGAAGTCATTGTTACTGGATGATTCATCATCAGAGAGGGAGATGATGAAGAGACAAGAGAAGAGGGGTAGCAGGAGGAGGAGGAGGAGGAGGAGAAGGGAGAGGAGGAAGAGGAGTGTTAAAACTGGTACGAGCGGTCCAGCACCTCCATGTAGTCTGGTGTGGTCCTCAGTCTGGCTCTCTGCTCTCCTGCTCCCTGCTCACTCTGGTTGCTACTACTACTGCCTGCTGTGGAGCTGGCAGTGGTGACCACGAGCGTTTGGTCGGGTCTGGCTTCCTGTTTGGAGTCTTGGGGGTGAGGGTAGCGAGGCGGGGGCCTTGCGTACCTATCTGGCAGGTCTCTGAACTCGGGGGCAGGGAGTCTGAAGAGACAGTCCACCAGTTCGACCTTAGGCGTGGGTCCCTGGCTGTCGATCACTGTGGGGCAGAGGATATTATTTCCATGGAGGCCGGCGAGCGGCCCCATCGCCCCTGTGACGGTGTTGATGGGTGACGAGGTCACCTCCAGACTCCATTCCCTCTCCTTGTCTGCTGCAGAGCAGTATCCAGCCTCACTCTTGTTGGAAGCTGCAAAGGTCTGCTGCTGCTGCGGTCGCTGTTTCACTGCTGCATCCTGCTCCTCTTTGTAGATGGCGTTGCTACACATGTGCGAGGTTGCAGCAGAGTCGGGACCTTTCGACGCAGCCTCTGGGGCCAAGATGGTGTCATAGACGTGGTTGTGTTCGGGTGGAGGCAGAGGCGGAGTCTCAGGGAGGCCGTGATGATGGTGGTGGTGATGGTGGTGGTGCGTCTGCTCCGTGAAGATTCCACACTCCATCTGGATGCCGGCCAAGTCTACCTCTCCCTGGCGACGAAACGGCAGCTTGTCCCTTCTCCTCAGGGCGTAGGCGATTAGTGCCGCTGCCGCGAAGAATGCCGAGACAAACAACACCAGCAGGCTGAGCACCAACACAGACAGAGGGATTGAATCCTTCCCCGGGGGGATCAGGGGGCCCAGGCCTGGGCTGGGGTAGCCAACCGATACGCCTCTGTCTCGTGGTGTGGAGGTGGCGGTCTGCTCCTCCTGCTGCTCCTGGTCCTCCTGGGGCCCCAGCTCAGGGCACAGCAGCTCCATGGAGAGGAAGCGGAGGTCTACGCCTTTGGTCTTTTCTGGGAAATGACAGACCACCTCTCCCACCACCACCACCGCACTGATCCCCTCCAGCCAACGCTTCAGTGGAGCTGCTTCACAGTTACACTCCCACGGGTTCTGCTGCAGGTCCACCTGGAGAAATACGTAACACCACAGCATGTTGTCATGTAATAGTACACCAATTACTGGCATGCCATACAAGAAGAACTCATGAATTACTTTGTGGAATGTAAACACAAAATACAACATTTTGCTTACATCCTTGTGATGCACATTAGTAACTTTGTCTCTTGTGATGAAAAATAACTCAATAGCTGCAACTAATAAAATATACGTTCTGTCTTGTTGCCTTTCTTAAGTAGGTCTATATGCAAAATTAGTTTTTGAGAATTAACATAATATAATATAGCTCTCCGCAATGCTTTGAAAACATGCGACCTAACAATTCTGATTACTGTACTGAATAATGTCATTATAGGGTCAAAAACACTGAAATACTTTGATTAACTGAATGGCTGTGTAAAAAGCACCATATAATCTCAATAGTAGCAAAAGAGCCGAGCACTGACCAATTCAACTTCCACCACCCACAAGTGCTCTCTTTAAAACCTGTTCACACATGCACTACAGCAGGAATGTTTTAGTGTACAATAAAGACCACTCAGAGTTTACATAAGTGGTTATTCACAAAACTCACTGGCAGGTTTGTGCAACGAGCGTGTGAGAACATCGCAGCGCTTTGTTTTTAACAATAGACGGGATGTGATGTAACGCTCCCTTCTGCTATAATTCAATTCAGGCATATGTGCATAAATCCATTTTTCTCATTGGCAACTATTGATCGCGTGCGCTAAAAACAAAACGGCATATTCACTTTGCAAAAGACCGAAGCCGATTACGCACTAAAATGAATCATTTAGATCACGCTGTATTTTCTGCAGAACTGATCTGTTATACATATCTTTAGCAATAAAAGCAGATATTCTCTCTGTCACACACTGCACAAATGTTGTCATGCTCATTTGGTCTGGGTTATGTCCCCGCTTTTTGAGATGATTCAGCATTGCTGTTGTGGGAGCGATGGTACGACAATGTCCCTATGCCTCACACTGAACAACCGGATGCTCCTTCAACTTTATTGTAGTTAGCCCACTGTGGGCTTTTTTGTGTGGCTTTGATAATGACATAATTGCGACTGGCGGGTGAGTAGAAACAACACACCAAAAAGTGTTGCGTTCTGTGTTTTAGCATGATCGAGACACAGCGAGCATTAAAACTTGAGGTTTGTGACATTTAAAAATGTTGCTTGTTTTCGTAGTTTGATAACTTTTATTAGTTTTATTAGATCTTAGATCTGCATGAAGTTTTTTTATTCCCTGGGTATTGTTTGCTTTCACACGGATCCTGAAAGCTCCGTCCTGTCGTTCTCTTTTGCAATCATCTGTCCAATATGTCTAACGCAGTTTACGATTCATACACCTGGTCACCAAGTGTGTGATTTGCTGTCAGCTTGTCAATCAAGAGCCTGCCGTGAGGGGAAATTATAGCACCTCAGTTAGCCTGACAGGTGCTGGTTGCGGGGAAAACGCGAGTGCATGAAACCATTATATATATATTGCGGGGAACGTGGAGGCTTTTTAGTAAATTCATTGCGCTTGAAAAGTCACATATAGTATGCTAATGATGAAAAGTAAGAATAGTGACAAAACCAGAAACCCGAGTCTTATTTAACTGCATTTTTAGTGCAATATTCGCCGTTTCGATGCAGTTTGTGATCATATTCAGGAAGAAATCCATAAGAAATACAAAAACCTCTTTTGTCAGAAAATATACTTGATGATGACATCAATTTTAGAAGAAAAACCCACCATGCCTCAGCTGCAAGCGAGTAAATTAGCTCCTGTGGTTTTTATCATTATTATGGAGATCAAAGATCACATAATAATTGTCCAGATTTTATATGGGAGCTATTAAAAAATAAATGAATAATAATCACATCAGAGGAGAAATTCAGGATGTCTAACAATTGACCACTTTGCCCAAAACAGCAATATCCTGTCAGTCATCAGAACGGCTCCAGTTAGTTCACAGAAATATAGTCAATATAAACAGGTTTTGGAAGTTTTGATTGCAGGGATTTCGCTGTAGTCTCTGGTGACGTGACGGCCCTGAGCTTCAGCTTGCCAAGCCCTCTCCATACTGATGAATGCGCTTCATTGTCTTTTGAATAATACACAGAGCGAAAATGAAAAGAGAGCATTTGAATCTGCAGCATACACAAAATACAATATTGTTTTTCTCCATGTTTTTTTTCCCCCCCATGTATCGGAAAACTGTTTTTATGCCTACATTATGTGTGAAATGTGAGTCAAAGAAATGCGTCAAACGGATTCACTCTTGCACTGTGTAGATTTCATGCGTCTGTGATGTCGAGAGTTTTGTATTGTAATTTACTTAACGTTCTCCTTGCCTGCCTCGTCGATTTCTACCCCAGATAGTGATTTCCCATATTTCCCAGAGCGACTTCATCAACCCCTTGAGAAAGGGTATGAACTTGTTCTAGCCAGCGGTTTGTGTTTCATGTAGGTGGAGAGAGAGAGGGAGAGAGTGGGATAGTAATAGCAAAGAGCAAGAGTTTCTGCTCCATTGAGGTTACTGTTAGTGGAGAAATTGGCATCTCCGCCTCTGCGTGATTGCTGAACATCAGTGCCACATGGTGAGTCGAAAAAGAAGCCCTTGATCTTTTATTCTGAGGTGAAAACAAATGCTGAGTTTTAATGCTGCTGTGTTCAGACATCTGGGATGTTCAAAATGTGTCGCTGCTGCTTTGGAAATATGTAGACGTGACACGCGGAGTACGTTTGGCCTCTTACCTGGAGAAAAACAACAAAACCAGAAAGATTTACTGTATCTTTTAGAGTTGGCTACGTTTAATAGCCTCTAAATACTGTAAAGAACATCAAAAACTGGGAAAAATTCTCATTTTTAATTTAACCATATTTGTGTAAATATTACACAAGAGAATAACAAAAGAAAATATTTGACTCAGCTGGATAATAATTACTTGTTACTGTGTAATTGTACTTGTACTAATACTAGTAAATACCATAACATAATGAAATAATAATGATAAATAATCTCTTTGCGTCGCCCCAAGTAGCATAAATAAAGAAATAAAGAAATACAATCAGTAATGCACCTTTAAGCGTTCATTCGAAAGCTTGCTCTGCTCGCCCCAATATACGTTGTTGTTGTTCCTAGTGTTGCGTTTCCCAAATTTCAACAAAGTAGGTTGTGAGTTTGCACCTGTGTAGTCAGAATGACCACAGTTATTATTATGTAATTGTTATAATTATTATTATTATAATAATTGTGGCTGCGGTTTCTTGATTGCAGTTGGCAACGATGAGAGAGTTCTGCCCTACTACACAACGTTTTCCTTTGCATTTACTGATAAAGGCATATGTGCTCCTGAACTGTACATATTGCTGGCATCCACTCAGGCGCTGAGTCACCTGACTTCTTTTTTTTCAGTGGCGGCGCTCTTTAGTACTTGCAGTGTTGTTAAGAAATTATAGAGACCGTCTCACTAGGTTTTTTTTTTTTTTGTTTGTTTTTTTTTCATAAATGCTGCATCAGTGCAAGTGCGTGTAACTGTATAATCCTGTTCTTGATGGTGACAATGACTCTAAGCTATACCTGCTTCTGAATTATGATTAAAAAAAATGGACTGCTTTTTACAGCAGCTGCGAGCTTCACTGTGCTTCCATCTGTGTTACCCTTTGTTTTTTTACTGTGCAAACCCTGGCTCCAAAAACACACAACAGTGCCCAGAAATCCCACTTCAAAAAAACAAAAAAAAAAACAGGCCAGCAGTAAGTTAACAGGTGATATCATTGTCACATTATTTTCTGCAGTCCATGAGCAGCACTAATGTGGCTTTGTCAGAGTAATAACAACCCTGGTAAATGAATGAATTCAATTACAGTGTCACAGATTTTGAACGCTACAATCGTGATACTGCTGGGCTTTATGAATATGGCCCGCGGTGTACTTTCATTTGGTGAATGCTTTAATGCTCTTGGACATCAGAGGCATAACCATAATACATTTCTACATGGTTCTTCTTCCAGCTCCATAAACCACTGTCGTTTGTTCCCTCTGAGCAAATATTTAGAAAGTGCCTCTGAACTGCCAGCCTCACCCACACTACCTAGGATCAGGAATTTTTCATGGAGCAAAGTGAAACAGAAATTCACAATGACATTCAGGCTAATCCACACCCACCTTACCTCATTTTTACTCTGAGCTTACTAAGAAAATCCTGGTACACTAAATTTGCTGAAGTGAGAGGAGGCAGGGTGATAAAAAAAAAATAAAAATGTAATACCTCGGGTATTGATGCATTGTGTACAGCGACCGGTCGCATAAAGCTTCAGTCAAATGTGTGTGAGGTAAAAGGTCTAACGCGAACTGTGAATTCAACACTGTATACAGTCTGTTCGCTTGAGGGGGGTTTGCTGATTGCAACTATGCTAAAAAAAAACTTGAGGGGGGTTCAGCTTTCTCCAGTTTAGCTCCTGATTTATTAAGACCACTTATGCAAATCGAGTCAATTGCAATTTTCCAATTAGAATACCTGAGGCGCAACCATAGTCCCACATGCCACAGCAGAGCCCTGAAAACAACAGACGATGCAGACGGCGAGAATAACGGCAGCTGTGCCAGAAGCCAGGAGATCAGCGGCTGCTGGAAGTTTTAAACGCGGGGTGTTAGCGTACTTCAGATTTCAGCCCGTTTTGTTTATTTCATCAAGCTGTGATAATATAATGTGTCTTAGGAATCTATTAGTGCTTTTAATGTTGCTGGCTGACATTTTTAAAATAAATATACCCTGTAATTATGCACATTTTTGTTTAGTAAATCAACAGGGGTGATCCAATTAAATAATCTCTGTTTTTCACCCTGCCACTATCACTCAACAAAATGCATGTGATTTGGCCTAAATTTGCTAAAAAGCCCTCTTGCCAGGTATCTGACTCATTTACACACGTGCAGCTTATCAGATCACTTTTTTTTTTTCCAAAGCATCCACCCACCTGCACTGAAACAACCACAATTGGTATTCTCATAATTCGAACACAGTCCTCTGTTTGCACCAACCTGTACCAGTCCGGTGAGGTGCTCCAGCACGCCCTCCACAGGAAGATGCAGAAGGCGGTTGTTTCTCAGATTGAGGCGCGACAGGTTCACTCGAGAAAACACACCGAGAGGGAGGCTCCGCAGCAGGTTGGCGTTGAGGAACAACAGCTGAAGGGACGGCATGGAGTCAAAAGTCCCACGGTCTACCTCGCGGATCTCATTGTAATCAAAGTAAAGGTACCTAACAGAGAGGAGAGACCAGCGTTACTGTTACGATATGATGACTACTTAACTTTGCTTTGGTATGCCCGATCATCACGTTAAATTTAATTAAATTTTCAAGTTTTTTTTTCCCTCCTAATAATAGAGTTTAGGGAAGGATAGTATTAATCAAGCGTCTTCCTTGCATGCAAGTCGTTCCATATCCTTCCACTGCTGGTTTAAATTACTTCACATTTACTTGCCTTAGAGCCACTAACGAAGGCTAACGAGAGGTTAAGGGGAAAGATTTTTTTGAATGTCGTGAGAGGATTTCTATTATCGATTAATAGTCACATTAACAGGTCTGTGGATCTTAAAGCCACAGCGGACCTCAGAAGCAACTAGCAAAATTATAATCTGAATTTTTTAATGGCAACTTGTCGTATTTTGTCACTTTTCTGTCTCGCATTCGTTATACAGCGAAGCATGAAAGCTGACCAGCTGCCTTCGTCAAACACCACGAATGTTTAATTCAGTGAATAAATACGATTACTGACTGTAGATATTTGCTAAGGTCTGTATACATTATTTGCAGAATTATCTGTGTAAACTTAATCTGACAATGATACATATGTATCACTGTGACAACTGCTTTTTTTTAATTTATTTTTTTTATAATAAGCCTTTCCCCAAAAGCTAATTCCTGGCATCATCCAGACGTCTCACCACCTTATCAACACCTCTGTATGCAAATGCAAAAAAAAAAATTTTTAATTTTCACGTTGTCACTCATACCAGACTCACACCTCAACTGAAGCATGCCATCAAGCTGCATGACTAACAAATGACACTCCTGGAAACGAATGGGCACCTTTCATTTCAATCAAACTCTAGTAAAATGGTAATCAAAATGTTCTGCTCTGTGATATGCCAGTATTAGACTGAAATTCATTTACACATTCTTATAAACAAATATATCTGTCTAATATGTCTAAATATCAGAGCTGACGTGTGGTTTCATGAATGTGCTTGAAGTGCAGCAAAAGTGACGTGACGCTTGAAATGTTGTCAGTGATCGAAAAATCCCAAATTTTTCTACCTTAGATTCTGCAGCCCCAGGAACATGTCAGGGCTGAGCCTCTCCAGGTTGTTCCCACTCAGGGAGAGGCTCCTCAGGCTTGTCAGACTGGAGAAGGCCCCCTCCTGGAGGTAGGAGATGCGGTTGTATCCCAGGTGAAGCTGATCAAGGCTTGAAAAATTCCAGAAGTCTGTGCGGTAGATCCTTTGGATTAGATTTCCAGTAAGGTACAGTTTACGGCCATTGAGTGGCCGCGGTGTGAGCTGGGACACGTTGAAGAAGCCGCTCTCCTTGCAGTTGACGGTCAGGCCCAGGTCTGTGATGTGCAGGTTGCAAGTGCAGCCCAGGGGACAGATGATGGGGATGGGGGGTCGTGTCTGGTAGCCAGCCACGGGGGGATTCTGGTTGGGCATCAGACTGCGAGATGTGGGGGATGTTCTGGAGGGTTGAGGCTTCTTTGGCGGCCTTGGGTGCCTCTCCCTGTCTTTACGCTCTACGGAGGAAGAGGAGGATGAAGTGGAGGAGGTATGAGTATTCTGGCGGGAGCCGTGGACCATGGAGGAGGGTTTAGTCGGCCTGACACGCCCAGGGTGGGAGTTGGGCTTAGAGTTAGGAGGCAAATGTTGGGGCTGTGACTCCCTTGATGGACCACCCGCTTCTGCTTGTAACTCTTTATCCGGGAGGTCAGCACACAGCTCCTTGCGGGGGATTTCCCTCAGGTCCTTACCGTGAAGGTGGAAAGGATATTCACAGGTAACCTCCCCAACCACAGCGGTGTAGGGGATCTGACCCAGCCACTGTTGTAGCTGCACTGCCTCGCAGCCACAGTTCCAGGGATTCTCCTCCAGCTGAAGCTCCATCAGGGAGTGACCAATGTACTCCAGGGTCCCGGGATATGCCAGGCTCTTGAGACGGTTTCCCCGCAGGTCCAGATGCGTCAGAGACACGGATCTGGGGCAGGAGAAAGAGGAGTGGGGATAGTTAGCCAAGTTAAATGAAAGGACAATGTGATAGTGAGCGAAAAAATAAAGCTTCACACATTCCGTTGCTGATAAATCTGCTTCTTATCTGATGACTAATCCGCCTTTTATGATATGAAATAGTATTATAGAGAAATATTAATTTAACAACAGTACAGACTGGCTAATTGTGTCTCACACTGATCTTCCTGCAGATCAGTTCCTGCATAATTCAAAAGCTTTGCAGTGCAATAATCAGATTCTAACCTGAACAGATGAGCAGGCAAGACAGGGATCAGGTTGTCATTTAAGATGAGAACCCGGAGCTTGTAGAGGAACCTCAGAGCACCATTGTCTATTCGTTTGATCACATTGCAGTCGGCCTGCAGGAGAGAAAGACAAAATCTGATGAACATATAATTGCTGCAATTGAAAAAACAGACTTAACTTGCCAACTCCATTTGAAAACGCACAGAAATCTTGAGAAGGTTCTTTCACTGGTGCCGCCTGCTAGCTATTGACTATTTCTGTCACATCTTTTTACTGTAATCTTCAGCAAATTTCTTAATAATCCTGCCAATCATAGATAATCAGCATGGCTTAATCCTACCTGGAGGTATTCCAGAGCCTCTAAGCCAGCGAAGGTATCATTTCTGAAGACCTCCAGCTTGTTCTCGTGGAGGTACAGGCGTCTCAGTTTAGCCAGCCCGTGGAAGGCTCCCACTCGGATGTCCTGAAGTGCATTGTTGCCGAGGTTTATCGA
The DNA here is from genome assembly GCA_036937835.1 of Pampus argenteus. Taxonomy (NCBI): domain Eukaryota; kingdom Metazoa; phylum Chordata; class Actinopteri; order Scombriformes; family Stromateidae; genus Pampus; species Pampus argenteus. Next base: position 16,759,781 of record CM072873.1, read on the forward strand.
CACCGCGTTGCCAAGGTGCTGAAACCCGTTGCTATAGAGACGCCTTAGAGAGTTCTTCTGGAGGTTCAGTTTGAAAGGGCGGACCCACGACTGTGACACCTGGATGAATAATTAGCGGCCTGATTAGTTATCTTATTAATTACATGAATTTAACATTTAGAAACGCCCATAAGGCACATTAGAGACAGGATATTAGACTCGGAGATACAGTATGTTAATGAGACAGATCATCCGCTGTGACAGCGCAATAAAGTGCAGTTCCACGCGCACAGCCAGATTAATGAAAAGGAATGATACCTGGCTGACATTAGTGAAGCCCCGCCCATCACAGTGCACGTGAAGCACGCCTTCTTTGACCTCGCACGTGCACGGCTCGAAGCACGGCTCGTCCACTTCCTCCTCAGAGTTGTCAACCAGAGGGGTGTGTGTGGAGGTTGGGGTGGGGGTGGGGGTGTGCGATGCCTGTGACAGGCACACACACCCCAGGGCCACTGCCAGAGTGACCCACTGCATCCTGCTGCTTCTCCCTCTCAGCTCAGCAGCCTGGGGCTACAGCCCGGCATTGGCCCTTCACTGCACTGCACAGAGAAGACGCCGCACATGTATGTATACATTCAGACATATGAGACCACACACACACACACACACACACACACACACACACAAACACGGTTAAAAGAGGGCAAACAGCCAGGGAAGCAACAGAAAAAGTTCAGGATGAATCAGATTGATGATACATCACAAGCATATTTAAACAGACTGGAGTGCCATGGGGACAGAATTACATTACATTGAAATAATGATGTATAGGCCAGCTAGAAGTCACAACATGCTTAGTATGATTAGGACCATGGTAAACATATGTAAGATGTATTCAGCACAGGAGAAAAAAAACAGATCTTGGGATATACAGAGTTTACAAAAGCAGAACATATTGACTTTAAACAGCATAGATAATATAGATAATCTTTCAGATATAATAATCAGAGTGGCTTTGTGGACAAGTGGGCCAAAAAAAAAAAACAAAAAACAAAACAGAAGCTTGTGATGAATATATTCATCTGTATTCTCCATTGCCCGGAGAAGCTGAAATGTCACGCATGTGTTGTTTTAATGCAATATGAATATGGGTAAATGCAAATCAGATTCATAATGCCTCCGTCTGATGAACTGCTCCATTTAATAAGATGAATGGCAATCAGAGAACAGAAGGATGACGCGCAAAATACCCCATATTATCAATCAGCAGAATATGGTGAGGTTATCAACAGCCATCGAGTCCTGTCATAATCATTATTGTGATAATGACAGTGGAGTGAAAGCGTTGCTGTAAATCAAAACTCTTCAAAAAATTTCCAAAAGCGCTGATGTGAAAGCAGTGCAATGACAGGCAGCAACATGAACTGATGGTGATAGTGATGGTGGTGATAATGATGAGAACGGCACTGCAATAACATTAGATTGAGAAGGGTGTCCATTGACAGAGTTGCAGTAGTCCTGGAAACAAAACAAACAATAAAAAAAACAAAAAAACAACAACAACAACAACAAAAAAAACAGCTGAGGTGTGAGTCTTGCATGGGGATATTTCCTCTCAAGTCCTAATGAGATCTAAATTGGATAAAGCATCGCTATCTGCTCATACAGTGTTGAACACTGCCATCCGAAATGCAATAATGATCATGATGGTATGGTAGCTGTAATCATACAGCAATAATCTAGCATCAGCGAGTTAGACAAGGAGGCAGCACTGAAAACATCACCGCCCGGGAGAGGAAGAGCAATCACAGAAATGATTATGACGGGGAAGATGAAGGGAGAGGTGGGAACGAGAGGAGGAGGAGGAGGAGGAGGAGGAGGAGGAGGAGGAAAATGGGAACAAGGCGAAGGAATGGAGTAAAGGAGAGACGGACAGATAAAGGAAGAGTAATGGTCAGAGAGTAGAAGAGGGAAGAGAGGATGAGGTGGGATAGAGAGAGAGAGAGGAGTGTGATCGCGTGAGCAATACGTGTAGTGGCCCCTTGGCTCGAATAAGCAAGATGCAGAGAGTTTCAAACAGGTGTCTTTATATCCATTTTCTTCTCCTTTACGTTGAGCACCGTGAAAATTACAGCGGGATAAACAAAGATATCAAATGCTTTCTTTCTCGTAGTTTGGCAATTCACACATAAATCAAACGTGACAATACAACGCATTATAGGGAGCCGCTGACAAGTGTGAAACACAACAATAATACATGCGATTTCTTTCAAATGAAGCATATCATATCTATATCCACTGCCTTTAAGATATGCCAACATATGCAGTCGCACTTCATATTAACAACTCGAAATAATGAAACTCTCTCTTATTCTCTCATTACAATCAATGTTTCCATCCACTTACCAAAGGATGCTAGATTTAGGGTTCCAGACATGTTGTGTCATACAACTCCTACAAAACTAGAACCATGATCGCAGCATTGCTCACTCATCAACGCTTCTCAAAATGTTGGACATCTCTCGGATATAGGCACGTGAACATCAGGCCATGTCTTACATATTCTTTACGAGCTCTTTAGAGAGTGCAGCCGTTCGATGTTTCCCTTTCTATCGTTGAAGTTTCCATTGGCTCTGAGCTCCATTTGAGTTTTCGACCCTGATGACAAATGGCGGCGCGGTACCGGGACATAATCAGCTTAGCGATGCGGCTATCATTTGGAAGAACGGGTGTTTTAATTCTTGACTGAGAGGTGAGTGTTTCAATCTCCCACTAACACGGACAAGCCCTCCAGAGAAGATAGGGTCACGACAGAAAAGACAGCTTGAATTTGGAAGGTCTTTTTTTTTTTTTCTTCTTTATCTCGAGGGAGAAGGCTTGCTGCCGGACGAGCTTAATCACTTCTTCTGCAGCCTTCTCACATTCCTTGATAGTGTTGTTTTTGTCTAGATCCCAACCTCTTAATTCTTGCAACCAACCTTAATAAGTGCAGCACAGTTACCGGGTCCAGTCGCAAATACCCGAATTGTCTTGACTTCAGGATCGAGGAACACAACTCTTAACTTGTCCTGTTTTCTGGGGTGATGGATGCCGTGATGGGGAAGGTACCACTTTGTCATGATATTGTTTATTAGCTTTCCCCTTAAGATACTGAAGGTGAACTGTAGAGCTAGCCACTTGTTGTTTGGTAGGATGGGTGGACTATTTGCAGGGTGATTTGGCTTTTACTGTTGAACATTTCTTGTTTTTCTGCAGAGTGGGATTCTTTGTGTACTTGTGTTGAGAGCCCTAGCTCTCTTTGGTAACCTCTCATCCACAGATATGCAATTCATCAAGTGGCAATAGGATTACAGGCTGTCCTCTGTCTCTCTTGTAGGATCTTACAGGCTCCTTTATATGCATCCTCTGGGTCCTGGTAGAAGAAACCTTCTACAGCCTTACATGCCTCTCTTTTTTTTTTTTAGATAAAATATCTTCTCACTTGCTGGGAGGGACTGTCAATAAGAGTCGTAAAAGACATCTTCCAGTCTATGAATTTAATGGGGTCACCACTGAATGTAGTTGGTTTAGGGACAGTTAAGAGCTCGTTGCTTAGTGATCTGGTGATTACTTGGATGAGACTGACAGACTTCTGGCTCATTGTCACTTCAGGAGATGCTCGTTTGGGGGTTGGAGCGATGCAGCATCTGGATTTATTTGAAATCTAGACTCAGTTCTTAGATAAGCAGAGTTAGTTTCAACATTAGGTTCTTGAAACCTTCAGAATTGTCACATGACCTCACACGAGCTGCTGCTATTTTGATTTCTTGCAGCTGCTGTAGTTTTGTTCCAGCTTGAGGTGCATTTCTACTCGTTTCTGCTTCATTTCCGACAACATATTTGGCTCTTTAAGTTTCCATTCACTTTCTTTGCTGCAAGAGTGGTTACTTGATGTATTCACCTTTGTTTAATGTTATTCTCACTCTTTCCTTCTCTAGTTGGTCATTATAATCCTCGGAGCAACACAGGCATCCATCTTCTTAGCATTTTCCCGTGTGATGTTACAGTTAAAATAAGAAGTCAGTCAAGGCTGCAACTCAGGATGAGAGCTCACAGTGAAACGGCTGAAACCTGATATTGATTACATCCAAGCCCTCGTCTTGCCCTGCACACAATGTACGCCTGCTTCACAGATAAACAGCGCTGGAGCCAAGTTACAGTACATGCGTGAAAATAATGTGAGAAAGGTCAAACCATATCCAAAAAGAATCCTTTTATAGCCTGCCAAGTGCAGAAACAAGTAGCTAGACGAGTGTAGATGAGTGTGTGTGTGCTTTCATAACAAACCATTGTAATGCAACAGCACTTGTCGGACAAACCTCCAATTCTTATAAAAGCATGAAAAAAAAAAACGAAAAAAAAACATGTTTTCACCCTTTTCCACAAAGCATCTATGCTTCACATAAAAACAGGCAGGACAATCTAGGCCAGCAGGCTCAATAGTGTTTGACAAACCGGAATACAATACAGAATACAACCTATTCAGAGTCCCAATAGGTCTTTGGAGGGGAGTTACGCAGTCGTCCGAGAAAATGCATTGTTTATCGCCGAGCTCGAAGCCCCCCCTGTATAGATGAGATCAATACCGAGTCCAAATAGACCACTGGGATCCCTCCTGTTTGATTCTGCTTTGGTGGGTGGCCATCTCTCCCTAATAAGAAGAAACACAGTCAACACTCAAGCTCTTTCCTCCAATCAGCAGAGTGGACTAGTCAGCAGGCAGCATAGCTCTGCATCATTATGGTAACAAGAAACGAAAGGACTTGTGTTGACTGGTGACAGCACAGCAGAATTTAAAACTATATCTACCTACTTGTCTTTCTATGTCCATCTGAAACACACAAGCCTGATACAGGTGTGGCTTCCCTCTGTGTCTTTCTTAAGTCTCTCTGGCTCCAAGTTTTTTCCTTTCTTTCTTTCTTTCTTCCAGACCCGCACACTGACGCAAGCGAACTAGAGATGACGGTCACTGCTTATTCCTCACCATATTATTCATGTCACATAATTTCCGTGTCTACCTCTCCGTCCTCTCTGTCCGTCAGACTACACAGAGCCTCACCAGAGCTTCACACTGGCTTTTACATGGGCCCCTGCTCCCAGCACAGACTCTCACTATCAGGCAAGCAGCAACATCACAGATCAAATGTATGGGGCTATCAGTCTGGATAGCCCACAGTCCTCCAAGAAAAATCAATTAGCTCCCCCAACATTACACACACACACACACACACACACACATTGTAATAGTTAGCAGAATTAAAGCATGACCAATTAAATAGCCTAGTCATTAGCAGAACCTATTAAGACATTACCAGGGTATGTATGAAAATCCTTGGCAGAGTAACGCAATCCAATTGCATTCCCCATTGTCTGTCTCTCCCCACCAGCCTCTCTGGTCTACACAGCGACGCTTTGCTGAGCAGGGATGCGGGTAATACTCACTCAGTCCGCCGCCAAAGAAATAGGGAACGACCGAGAAAACACTTTAAAGGCTGACTGTCGACATGTCGTTCACGTTCAGCCGCACTCTTCTCTCCCTCACTCTCTCTCCTCTCCTGTAGCGGCTGAGGCGGATGGGCAGGGAGGGAGGGGGCAGAGCAAGTGGGGGTGGTGGGGGGGGACGTGATAAGACTGCAATGAGGTGGAGGATAAAAACCGAGAGAGAGAGAGAGAGAGAGAGAGAGAGAGACGACTGGCTTTAGGATGCAGGTCCGCTTCTCCACAGTGCAGCCCGTGGGAGCTGCGGCACTGGACCGCTGGACAGGCGTGCAATGCGCGGAGTTGTCGCCTGCGTAGTGATGGAGCATCATCTCCTCATCTCAAACACACAACTAAGTAATTCATAGAGGAGAAAATGAGGAACGGAGGCGCCGGAATCGATCACGCAATAAGGCGGCGCGCAACTGTTTAAGTTTTTGTATATGAAGCACAAAGCGCGCAGGGCGGGTTCCTCCTCTCCAAAAGGTTCCGTTCACTTCCTCGTCATAAACAGATTACAGGAGACACAACAGAGTCACAGACAACGGGCCACATAAACTTTCTCCTCACGTTGCCCGCGTGTGGAGTCTGGTAAAAAAATACCCCGACTGTTCAGCTATACCGACTATAATTTATAATCTCATTAGTTTATTCATCTCTCCTCTTGCCCTTAAGCACCGACGGATTTCGTGAAACCGGTGTGTGTGTGTGTGTTACCATGGCGACTCGTGCCAGCTGGCTTCGCGTCGCGCACATACACACACTCGCGCGCGCACGCACACACACACACACACACACACAGCATTAGTCGGGGGGGGGAAAAACTGTGGTGACTTTTATGAGGGGAACAGCGGAGGTTATATGGAGGCCTGGAAGTCTGCACATCGAAAACATCCGTCTTTGAACGCAACAGATGCCGTAAAGCATGCCAGGTCGCTGCTGCTGCTGCTCCATCAATTATGCGTCTAAGTGGCAGGTATAGGCCCCTTGTGAGGTCCCCAATGGACGAATGACAGGGTCTCCTTCAAGGACACCGTGGTGCCACCGTGGTGTTGAAAACAAGCATTCAGATGCATTCAAATATCAGCCAGCAAGCTTCATGGCTATAGAAAAAGATTTAATAACAACATGTCTTCCATATTACTGAGCTGAAAGTTCAATTTTCAGTTCAATTTCACATTGATTTCAGCGTGCATTAAGGTGAATCACCTTGAGGAAATGGAGAGGTGCATTTCTCCCTTGCACACACACACACACACACACTGCTTCCTCTCTCTCCATACCTCTCTCTACAGCAGTGGAGGGGAAAGCTCTCCCTGGAGATTCCTATCAGAAACAGTAACAGAGACGGTTCCAGTAATATCAGGAAGATGTAGATGATGGTTATAGATTTCAGGGCTCTCAGGTGCATTAGGCTGTATTACAGCTTCCCCACAAGGCTACTTAATGCCTGCTTGCAATGGAAACAGGCCGGCATGTATGCAGAAGCCACATGAACACATGCATTCGAGGAGATTACTTACAGACATATACAAAGTCCCCTATAGGTTTGCAGTGTTGCAGCTGAGCTGTGCATAAATAAGTTTCAACAATGCATACAGGCTTTTGCTGAGATATTATTTTCAGCCTGGTGATGCCAGATCTGTGGCAGTGGTAATGTGATCCTCAGACCTGAGGCTATACTGTCTACCTCAGAGTGTAACAATGCCTGTGATGAAGAATCTGGAAAGAAAAACACCCGCTTTCCTCACTGTAGTGTTGTTGCTGAACCGTGGAGGCTCTCTAAATTAAGAAAACAAACGGAGAGGAACTGAGAGAAGATGGTTATCAGGCGCCATCAGATACCTGCGTGCCTGTTCTCTAGGGGCAGGAGCTGCGCTGAGCGCATAAAGCACTTTTTTGGAGCGTTGATGGCGCCTCTAAAGTAGGGGATCTATTTATACTGGCCTAGTGCTGTCTATGGAGCTGTCCAGTGCTGAAATGGATGGGGACTCATACTGTTTCATTTCAGCCACTTCTTCTTTCTTCCTCCTCCGCTTTTGCCTTCTCCAAAGCCTTTCCTTTCTCCCATCTGAATTATTTCTGTCAGATCATACTTAGATTCCTTCTTTTTAGCAGCTTATTCTTTCTTCCTCCCCTTTCGTCCCTCTTTACTTTCTTACTTTCATTCTCCTGTGGGGTCTTGTCATTTCAGACCGGTTTACATGCCGTTCTTTTCTTTGATTGTGTCTCTTTTGTTTTTGTCCTCGTCCTATTTTATAGCTCTCTCTCCAATTATGCTTTTTTTTAAACAAGATATCCACTGGGACTGACTGGCATTAAATGTGTGTATGCACACACACAGTCAAGACTCGTGGACAAGCGTAAACACTGACAAGAGCAGGGTTTAGTCCTCTGTCCTGCCAATCCACAGGTCAGAAAATCTCCTCACAGCTACGTGTTGTTCACATAGCGTTGAGCTGTCCCTTAACACGTGTTTTGGTTCTTTAGGGCCTGCACTGCCCCCAGTCTCTTGTTACTCAGTGGGATGAGGCACTCAGAGGCAGGCAAGGGCACCCTGCACACTGTGGGAAGGAGTAGAAAAGCGAGGGGAAGAGAGCATGAAAGAGAGGGAGGGAAAGAGCAAAGGAAAAAAACACGGCAATTGTGGGAGAGTGAAAGGGAGACAATGAGCAGTGGGAATTTGGGGGTTTGTGAGCGCTGGCTGAGATGCGTTTTGAAGTGAAATGGGGAGAGAAGTGAACAGATAGAGGAGAGAAAGGGAGGATGGCCAGGAAGGCAGGTGGTTCTGTCATTAGTTTCAGATTAAAGCAGAGGGCAACTCCAGAGGACTCACCTCTGATTCACACAGTAGTACTGCAGGCAAGGACAAGCCTCCCAGGAGACACGAAACGCACACACACACACACACAGAAGACACAGCAGTGATTCACAGGATTACCCACAGGCACATGAACACACTCGCATGCAAACATGAACATATAGACATACAACACCCCCCTCCTCAGTTAGCATAGCTACACACAATATACACCGTGACTCACGAGAACATCCCACACAAACACGCCAGCCACATAGAGAGAGCCACACACACACACATCATTGAGCTAATTAATCAAATCTCCTGTTTTAATTAGGATTCAAATCAGTTGCTATGGAAACCGTGGCCCCTTGGAATCTTAAGGTAAAGACTCTCGTTTCTGCTGCTGCTGCTGCCTCCAATGACTCTACAGGAAGCTGACCGAGGGGGACAAATGCATAATACCTACAATGATTCAGCTGGCTGCATTCTACATTGCGTTTTCACAGACATTTTTTCAGCCGAGGCCTGAGGTGCCAGATCTGAACTTCAATTTGGGCTCAGTCATAGAGAGGGGCACAAAAGTGGAAAAGCGTAGAATTATAACGGCTCACGTTGCAGTTGTGCTAATACAATATACCTCGGCAGGAAAAGGCCATATAAAAAGGGACGGCTCATGGTTTGCTGGGGCCTATCCAATCAATTACTACGGCAAGCCTGCCATTTCTGGAAAAAGTTTTCACGTGGTGAGTCATGTAAAAAGCACTTTCACCCAGTTCTAATAGACTGCTTGTCCTTACTATTATCACAGCTGTGCAATATGAGCCCCTCAGCAATGGCTCTGTGCTCTCACCAGCACTACTACAGTATGCCTGGTGACAGACCTTTGCTCTTAAAAACATCATTCACAGTGTTTTCACAGTGATCAATAGATAGATCAAATCAGTTCAGCGCTTTCACTTTTTTGTCTCTGCTATTAAGCAACACCAAATCTATCCACATACTGAACATTCAGGTTCATTTTCATCAGACTGTAGAAACATGTATTCAGTGAGTAACATAGTGCTATTTTAAGCCACGTGGAGGTTTTAATGTTTCGACTCACATGCCGATAGTCGTACCATTAGTATCTTGGATGACGTAGAGGGAGAGGGGGGGGGGGACTCAAACCGTAAATGGAATAGCATCAGTCCTAAATGTCAGCTCAGGTGAAGGCTGGACTTGATGAATTAAAAGAAGAGTGGAGGAGATGCCAAGTAAAGCCATTAGGATACAGGAACTCAGGCGTGTGTCTGGCTCACCGGTTGTCATGGTTGCAGTGTTTATCACCTCTTTCTGCCGACAGAAGCCCAGGGGCAAATCAGATTGGCTTCAGACAGAGAGACACAGAGAGAGAGTTGCTGAGTGAGGGGGAGGACATATTGGCACAGCGGAGGGGTGAAATGCCAACACGCTGCAGAGGGGAGGCTGAGGAAGGGCACTGGACAAATGTCAATGTGGCTTATTCATGATAAGATTTTGTTTTTAACCATTTGACTGTGATTAGAGGTTTAAGATCCAATATAACAATGATTTTAGTCCTTTAAAATCTTTAATTGTCTACTCAATTTCTGTCTTAAATTGTTATGTTTTGCTTTTCTGACCTCTGCTTTGTTTTTTTTTTTTTTAAAAACATGTTTTAAAATAAACTAGTTTTCTTTACTCTTTTCTCTTGTTAATCTGTTGAGAAAATTTATGATTTTACTGTTGTTTTTGAATTGTTCAGTTGAAACTTAAAAAAAAATCAAATATTGTTTGGAAGCCTTCAAAATTCAATGAAATACACAGAGAGGTAGCCTATTAATGGAGCAGCTATGTTATACCAGTCTCACAAATCAGGTATAAAATTTGCCCTACTATCCCACGTGGCCTATGCCTGCCACCTAGCGGCATCTAAACCAATCATCCCAGTTTGCAGCCTTGTACAGGTGCATTAAGGGATGTGTGGGTTCAACTGTCCATGGAGTACAGTGGCAGCCATGTGGCTAGCTGACAACACAATTCAACATCCACTTCAAGTGAGACCGGTTATTTAATGTATTGGCTAAGGAGATACAAACCCAGTTACATTTACCGATTATGACAAGTGGTCGGTTGAACATTCTCAGTGTTGCAGTCATAATCATAAACAGATGGCAGGCAGCAGCTGGGTGCATCCAGGTATCTCGTCCCTGCATCTTGTTACAATGAAACCACTCCTGGCTGTACGCCGCGCACGTGTTAACGCATAAACCACGCCTTCTCGTCTCTACAACCAATCAGAGAGCGTTATAGTAAAGCACTGAAACTTCTCAGCCAATCACAGCGCTCCTTGATGTGCAGGCACCCACACACACACACATCTGCTGAGGCCCGCTCTGCTGTCAACAAGGAAGGTAACAGATACATTGTAGTTACACCGGCTTCATGAACTACTTGTAAAAGTTTGGCTCGAAACAAACTATTAACTGAACCCGCTACAGTTTTTATTTTGAAAAAAAAGAATAACTTTAATATGTTGACACAAAATTCTTCTGATAGCTTGTAGCACTCATGTGTGTTTGTATATCTCTGTATGTAAAAGGATATTGTATCAGTTCTTTGTGTGTTTTTATAGACTTGTGTAGTTCATGTGTTTCCGTGCAGACGAGCAGCTTCAGGTTTTGTTGTGGTGCCCCGGCTGGGTCACATTTTTAGCTGACATCCAGCTGAATAGGGCGAAACCACCAGACAGCCTGTGTGAATAGCTGTATTGTGGGCGCTGGCTGGTGTGTGTATGTATGTGTGTGTGTGTCACAGTGCAGTTTCAAACCTAAAGGCCTCTGTGTCTTGGTAAATCCGTGTTGTGTTGGTCTTACCGGTTTCTGGGTTTTCAATTTTTGCCGTCTGTCAGGGAGAGTCTTCATCATAGCTGCGTACAGGCTGACACGGTGTGTTGCCTTGCTGAGGAGTAAATTACCGGTGACAGCGAGCTGTCCTCTCGTTTATGGTCGCGCCTTGCTGTCAGTCCGCAGTGCCAAAATCTCATCATCTCTGCTGAAGATGCCGCAGACAAACAAAGCCAGAAACGTCCAGGCGTCGGATTATTTAGGCTCGGTCCAAGCATGGGCCTCAGCAGAAGATCCAGACCCGGAGGAGAGCCAGGCTGCAGGGGGCACAGCAGCAGGAGCAGGAGAGGACAATTCTGGAGACAGCGAGATCATCAAGTCACCAAGTGATCCCAAACAGTACAGGTAAAAAAAAGACAAGTTAAAGGAGAGAGTCACACTTTTTTCTCTAGTTTGTCACATACACTTATGTGCATTGACATTTCTCCATCAAACATGCTTCAAATAAAAGTAAAAGATGGGGCACAAAAACCACAGTCATCATCAGAATATATTTATTTATCTGTAGTTTATCGGAAATTAAGATTAGGCATATAAATTGGGCAGCAAGTCAAACTGATCCACTGTTTATATTCCCTATGTGACTTTTAAGACATATTTATTCAGATAATATGTTTCCATCATCCTCAGTAGTTAAACTATGCATTACAACCATGTTACATCGATAATTTCTTTCTATTCTGTAGTTATTCTCAGTCATTGTTATTAATATGATTGTATGTGCAATGAAATACATCTGAAGATGCTCTTTTCTTGTATCTGTGAACATGAAAGTGATGAGGAAATGACCCAGATCCACTAACCCAGATACAAAAATGACCCTGTTTTCCAGGTCTGTACAGTATTATTGTTCTGCACTCTAGTTTGGTGGGATGATTTCATGCTATATAAGCACACACCAGTGCCTCAGGGGAAGCACAAAACAAGAAAGTCTCAAAGGGTATAAGATGCAGTTTGCTAAGAGACATTTTAGCTAAGAGCAGCACTGTATCTTAAAGCTCCGTTTGCTTTTTCACCTTTGACTTTACTCCCTTCAGGTATATTGTGCTGGACAATGGACTGCGAGTTCTGCTCATCTCAGACTACAGCGGTCCAGCAGCAGCATCAGAAGATGATGACGACTCAGAGGAAGAAGGTGACGAGGAAGAGGAAGAAGAAGAAGATGATGAATCTGGAGACGAAACGGAGGATGAGTCCGAGGAAGATGGTGATGAGAAGGGCAGTGATGATGACGATGAAGACGAGGACATGGAGGGGAAAAAGAAGAGAAATGCAGAGAAACAGGTATCGCAGTGACGTGTAATGTGGAGGTCTCTTCTGTATCTATTAAGTGTGTCAGGAGCAGAAGAAGAGAAATCATGTTGAAACTGAAAAAATCAAATATCTGGTTGATCAAAGGAAATTACACTTATTGATGACAAAATGACTGACAGCACTATTTTAGCAAGAAGCTATTCATAGTATTGTTTAATAGACAAACTTCAAGGCGTCCAGGTGGCAAAGACGCTAATTATGTAACTGCAACATCTCCAAATCGAGTCCTGCCAGGGACAAGTCCTCCGTCCTATATCCCCTTATTTCCTGTCTCCCCCTTTTCTGTTAAATATAATAAATGAACGCAAAATAAACCCAAACATTTTAATGAGTCTACAGCCATGCTAGCTGCTCTTTGGGGCAGCAGCGCTTTGAGATGAACTGTCACATCAACATGCTAACATGCTCATATTGACATACAACATATTGAATCTGAACCAATAGATTGACCAACATTGTCATCCTTAGCATCTTGCTGACAGAAAGTTAAAAAAAAAATGTGTGTGTGTGTGTCAGTCTGCAGCAGCTCTGTGTGTTGGAGTGGGCAGCTTCAGTGACCCCAGTGACCTCCCGGGTCTCGCCCACTTTCTGGAACACAGTGAGTAATTTACCAAAGTCATTTTCAGTTCAAGTCAAGTTTTTCTCATAGTTATCTTTTCAAGGGTTAATTAACCGCTGGATTCACTAGCATTGTTTTCTATCAACAATTAAAGTCAAGTGCATTTAATTAATGTAATCCAAAATCACAAATAAAAGAGAGAAACCCGAACATTTTATCTATTCCAGTAGTTTAATTACTAATTGCACTCTCTTTTCCGTAGCCTGTGTTGTCTACTTCATTTAATAACTGACATTTCCCTAAATACCATCCACCAAACAACAGACTTGTTGCATTCAGTGTGTGCAAGACAGCAAAAGGTTCTTCTTACAAAAAAAAAAAAAAAAAACTCTCTCTTGAAATGCAACAAATCTTCTGAATTGCCTTCTGCTCTATTGATGCTACTGTCAGTGGGAAATTGTTGTATCTGTCTGCTCTACTGATGTGATTGTTGGAGCATTGTTCCTAAACGGTCATTCTGAAAAGAAGCACTTCTTACACATCCATATCATACCATCAGACTGTCAAAAAATGACACCAGATTTTTACAGTAATATTTATAGCTGTTCTTTAAGGTTATATCTAGAAAAATGTGTTACTTGGCTGGAAATATATTGCTATTCTGTCTGTCTTTGACCAGGGTACATCACTGAGTAGCTGTGGTGGATTTTTATATTCGATTTACAATCTCCCCCATCCTTTTCTATACTCTCTGATTGTTTTTGTATTATGTCCCAGTGGTGTTCATGGGCAGCGAGAAGTATCCCTCCGAAAACGGCTTTGATGCTTTCCTCAAGAAGCACGGGGGGAGCGACAACGCCTCCACCGACTGTGAGAGGACTGTTTTCCAGTTTGATGTCCAGAGGAAAAGCTTCAAAGAAGCTCTTGACAGGTGAGAAAGGATCAGAGGTTTTTGTTGTCAGCTTTTGAAGAAGTGGACTTTTAAAGTATCATGATTTACAGATAAACACAAAAACATAGCAATGGGAAAAGTAGAGAATAAACGCGATAAAACATTAAAAACAGCTATAATTCATTTAAAAGACGATAGCTCCATTAGACATCTTGGACACAAATCAAAATATACTCATATTCTCATATACTCATGCTAGCTAGTTTCAAACTAGTGATTAACTAAATTGGGTTGCACCATTAAAACTTAAGGAATGTCTTGGCTAGTTAGGATGTAGTTTAATAATGTGGAAAGTGGATGCCAGGAAATATCCGCACCACGGTTCAACAGTGTAAACAGGAAGTTGCTGTAGCATAACTTCCATTAAATGACTTGTGTCCTTACTTTTTCGCTGGTATGTGGCCCCTGATTATAGCCTTCCCCTTCTCGTCCCCCTCTTAGGTGGGCTCAGTTCTTCATTTGCCCTCTGATGATCCGAGATGCCATCGATAGGGAGGTGGAAGCCGTTGACAGTGGTGAGTCTCGTGTGCCTCTGCTGCTGCTGCAACGTTACATTTCAGCTGTTGTACTCGGAGTTGAACTTTTTTCGCCAGCTGCTTTGCTGTGTTCTCCTCACGCAGCTCTTTTGTAAGGCATCGATCGCTGTCTTTTTGTGTTTCTGTTTCTCCTTCCTTCCTTCTGTCTGTCAAGAGTACCAGCTGGCTAAGCCATCGGACTCCCACAGGAAAGAGATGCTGTTTGGCAGTCTAGCCAAACCTGAACACCCTATGGGCAAGTTCTGCTGGGGTGAGTTGGTAAACACAACTGCTGGGACACATTATACACACAGGGTCTCCTTAGGATATGTTCAATAATAGTAAACAGGAGCACTGAGGCAGAAGTTTTTATATATATATATATATATATATATGTATTTGTATACTATTTTTCTACAGTGTTTTTATAGTTTTGTTGAATTGTGACAACACCAGGGAATGCGCAAACACTGAAGCAGGAGCCAAAGAAGAAGAAGATCAATGTCTACAAGCGGCTGCGTGCCTTCTGGAAGAAACACTACTCTGCCCACTACATGACTCTGGCTTTGCAGTCAAAAGGTTAGAAAAAATCTATATCCATTTATTATATATCAACAATTAAATTTAAATCTTTTAGTCGCACCTCTAATAAGGATTCACTTCATCCGCGCTCAGTCAGCTGTAGATAATCATTCACGAATCAACTCAAATTGGATATATTATTACCGAAACAAAGTCGGATACAAATTATGCAACACAATTTGTTTTTTTTTCAAGGTTTCACAGAAAATATCACACAGCTAATTAACTGCTGCACAGAAGTCAAATGATGGCTAGTGTTGACATTTGTGCTGCTAATAAAAAAAACTGCAGTATTCCTTCCTCAAGCATTCAATAAACAGTGTCTTTACCTAGAAACTCAACCACTGTAAAAGTTAACCATAAAACATATTTTTATATAATTTATAATATATAAAATTATTGACGCGTTTAAGTGTTATAAGCAATACCGATAATTTTATTGTTTTCTTCTGAATCTGTGGTTATTGGTGGTAACAGCAAGTGTTTTTAATAATCCACATCCCAGAGTTTCGCTCTATCAACCGCTGATGGCAGCAAACGTGACTTTAGTCAGCTACTCTTTCAGAAATGCAGAGGAGCATTTGGTTACAGCACAGCCACGCAAATCAGGCTGAGAGGATTCACCGTGTGATGTTGTTTTATTGCGGAATAAAGTCAATCATTGGCTTTTTTCCACCATGCTGTGAGTAATCACGATCTGGTCTCACGCTGCGCGCAGGCCAGAAGTGGCTTCACAAGTGAAGAATGCAAACACAAAGAGAAGCGTTTATGTTTCCAACGTGTGATCTGATGTGAGATCAATTATATAGTATATTGATGCTCATAGTAACTGAGAAAAATTCATAATTTTCTGTGAATCCCATGTGTGTGTAGGGCTGCAACTAACAAATATTTTCATTATTGATTAATCCACAAGATTATTTTCTCGATTTTAAATGTTCATCCCAGGTTCCCAGAATCCATGTTTATTCATCAAGATCATCTTGTTTTGTCCGACCACAGTCCACAATTTAAAGATAATTGATTTGTTATCATAGAGGAGGATGAAAATCGGATATTATCCACATGTGGGAGGCTGGATCCAGCAAATCTTTGCTAAATGATTATTCAGTTATCAAAATCGTTGCTGATTAATTTTCTGTCAATCGACTAATTGTTTGCAGCTTTACGTGTGTCTGTGTGGGAAAGACGGACTCTGCCATTTACAATCAAACTACTATATAGAATTACATATATGAACCATACATGGTACCAGAAAACTTAATCTAAATGAGTTTATACAAAATGATTGCCCCATCACTGAAGTAAAAGCATAACTAGAACCTCCTGTCACACCCATATTGACTGACGCTTTTTAGAAATATATGCACATGCTCATGTGGTATAACAGCCTAACTGTGGTTATAGTGTTTTTGTTTACATTTTCTTCACATTACTAATGAGAAAAGTAAACCAGGTGTATATTTTCAACGTTTATGTTCAATTAGTTTAGAAAGACAGAGCACGTTAACCGCATATATTACAGAACTCAACTGTAATTTATAATAATAAAGCAGTTGACGGATTAGATGAGGAGTAAATGTAGTACTCAGCACTACAAGTGCTCTGGAGCCCAGTTTCAGCCAGAATCACTGAGACGCACTCAAATTCTAATTTATCCTCCTTCACTCGGTCTGTCCTTTTAGAGAAACTGGACACTCTAGAGGAGTGGGCGAGAGAGATCTTCAGCAAGGTGCCGAACAAGTGAGTATTGAAGAAGAGGCACTCGTTCACTGTGATGAGGTGCCGGTGTGATATGGGCCAAGTCTGAATATCCTTTTGAGATTCTAAATGTAAATGTCAAGCCTTCCCTCCGACTCTTTTTATGCTTTTTTACCTGAAAGGGATAATTTTGCCCTAAAGTCAAGCTGAAGTAGTGTTTTTTTTTTTGCAGACATCCACCCCTGTTTGTGTTATGAGTCACTGCGACAGCGTCGACATGCATATCACCGTTAACCTCCAGTTTTTAAATGATTTAATTTCAATTAAAGGATTACATGTTCCTGTTTGGGTGGATGGAAATTTTCCTCATCTATGAGCTTATAAAATCTTCTCATGCTCCTCCAGCTCCTTTTTTAGATTAAGTCAATTTATTTTCATCATTTGGAAATCTAAATTTTTAGTGTCACATGGCAGCAACAACATGCTATATTTGTGAAATGTTAACAATAAGCAGAGACTTTCAGTCCCAGTCTCTGTTGTATATTATTGATTAATTAATGTTAATTAATAAAATATCATGATGGTTGCCTTTCATAATTCTGTCTTTGTGTCTACAGTGGTCTCCCCAAGCCAGATTTCTCAGATATGCTGGATCCCTTTGATACATCAGCTTTCAACAAGCTCTACAGAGGTATTCATCTTACTGTGCATCTCTGAATACTGAACATGCTGGTGTACTCTGAATACTGGATCTGGGGGTGCGGTCCTTCAATGGTTTAAAGGATTGTAAAAACAGAAAAAAAAAAAATTTCTGCAATGCCAAATTTGGTTTCAGGCTTTCATCTAATATGTGCTTTTTTTTCTTATGAATTACTGGATAATTTTGTCTCTTCAGGGCACTAAAGTGTTCAAATAAAATAATCTGAGAAGTAAATGTTACCCTGTGGTTGAACTGCACACAAGCAAAAAAAATGTATATATATTCAGCTGCGATATTATCAACTCTAACACTCTTCATTTTTGTGTCTGGTGTGCAGTTGTTCCTGTAAGGAAAGTTCACGCTTTGAATATCACCTGGGCTCTTCCCCCTCAGGAGAAATACTACAGGTGAGCTGTAGACAATACAGTAGATATACAACAAATGGCACAAGGCACTTGCATGTAGACTTACATGGCTCATGGCTGTGCTTTCCCATGATTTTGCTTCTCTTTTTTTCCCTCAGAGTGGTGCCTTTTCATATATACACAGAATTAGACCAGCCAAAACAGACCATGCTTTGCACTGATTGTAGAGGGATTGGATCAATGTTTTTTGATTCTCCTTTTTCATGTTCTTCCCTTCTCTTTTCAGAGTAAAGCCTCTCCACTACATCTCGTGGCTGATTGGCCATGAAGGCACAGGAAGCATCCTCTCAGTGCTCAGGAGGAAGTGAGTGTTATTCTCTCTGTCTGCCTGTTGTTTTGTTTTGAGGGTACTCCAAAAACCCAATTAAAAGGTCTTCAATTTGCACTGTATACATGAGGTTTTTCAAGCTCAGAGGGAGGCCCTGAGTGTATCAGCCCAATCTTCAAACTATTTTGCCAACCCACTTGTTGGTATGATTCATGCGTTCTCATCCCAGGATGTGGTTTTACAAGAGCATTTCAGCCTCTTGTTGGTAAGTGGCAAAGTGGTTTGCCAAACCGTCTGTAGTTCCACAATATCAAGAGCCCATCCATCAGTAACTTTAACAACAGCACCACTTTGATAGAATATTCCTGTTTACTGTCTATTCTCAATTTTTGATAAATGACAACGGCGTGTGCTCAATCTCAATTCTCAGTTGAAACAAACTGTTGAGGCAGTAGAGTGGTTGTTTTACACAAGAGTCTGCTTTTAAATTGGGACATTGTTTTTTTTTTTCCCTCACTGAAAGCGGGAAATGATGTGTCTGGGATGCTACCACCTGGCTGTCAAAAAGTAAAGCATACTAATGATTTTCCAGTGCATTTACTATACAACAGATCGATAAAAATGTATACTCTGCATTACTGCATATAATTTTATAATAAGTATACAATATACATTTTCTTTCTCATGCTTTTCCTACCACAGGTTTTCTGCAGTTATGAAAACCTTCAGATATTTAAAACTTACTTGATGTGATCCATCATCATTTCTACTTGGGTGAAAATGCACTTCAAACTTTTCAAACCAACCTGAGCTTTTGAAGGGAATCAATGCACAACAAAATCACGTCTTTCATACAGACAAGATACGATATTCACCGTGACAAATTACCTGACTCGTGAAAGTTTTAAACGTTGTTTTTCATTCGTTAAATGAATGAAGAGAAATGGCTCCCCAGAAGGCAGGGCGAACATATAATCACATCTTATTTCTTCATTGTGGGATTTTTAAAGCTGAGCTGACTGTCCAAACGGGAACACAAAAACATTTGTTAAATGCTCTGCAATCAAGAAAGATGAAGTGACACATTTTCTACTTACTGCGCGGCTCATATTTCAACACTTAATGTGCTTTCTCTTTCCAGCCTGTCGCAGGGAGTGAATCATTCAGCAGTCCTGTTTTTAAATCAATGTTAATTAATGTTGTGTGTGTGTGTGTGTGTGTGTGTGTGTGTGTGTGTGTAGGTGTTGGGCTCTGGCTTTGTTTGGAGGCAACAGTGAAACTGGCTTTGACCAAAATACCACCTATTCCATCTTTTCTATCTCCATCACCCTCACTGATGAAGGTTTCCAAAACTTCTATGAGGTATCTTTTTTTTATTATTATTATTATTAATAGTCTTGATATTCAGACAGATTCACGCCTAAGCAGAGGAAAAACAGGCAAAAATATTTATCAGTGTATAAGATAATTTCCATTTATTATCATTGAGATCATACAGAATCTGTGTTTTACATTTTTGTAGCCTAGTATGGTGCAGATACTTGACTGTCTTGTTTATCAGAGACTGGTAGCAGTGTAACTTAGGCGTACCCAGCTGGCCTATTTGTCTCTGTTGTCTCCGTAATACAACAGATAATTTCAAGGAAGCAATCTATGTCATCAGTTGCTATGACAACTGTTGTGTTACTAGGGAGGCAGTTTGCGATCATTCAACAGGAGGACTGTTTTCTAATCTTCAGTCTTAATGGAAAATGTTTCACTCAACACACTTGCATTGACAACTGCTGTATAAATGCAGCAGATGACCTTGGGGACATTGTTTTTTGAAATCAAGAGACTTCATCCCTCACGCCTTCATTTATGAAGAATAAAACTGTAGTTGTTTGGCTCCAAGGATGCTGATGAGGATTTTCTGAAACACAGTGCATGGCAGAAAGTGCAGTCAAGTGCACAGTACTCCAGTTAAGTGTCATAACAGAGGTAAAAATTTGTTGAGGAATTCATAGACGTATATACATAGAAGATGCAATGGCTGCTGGATCATACGTCAATGTTTCCACCATATTGGTCCAGTAACTTGCAAAAGACTTGACTTGACTGCAATGCCTGAGTCATCTGACGTAAATTATGTCATTAGGTAGGTTCTTATATCTTTACAGGCCAGTTGCCAGGACCAATATGGCAGATGCGTTGACGTATCGCAGCAACGTGCTGAAACGGCCAATGCGACATCCACGTATATGTCTGTGGGCTGGATTATAAATGATATGCTTTCTGCTGCACAGCTCCACCCATGCAATACACAACAAATATGCAATCGGAGCAGGAAACGCAACAAGAGAACCATGCACTGCACCTCAGAAAAATGCTACTTTATTGCTACTAACATTGTTATGAATATGTTTTAAATGCTCTCATAGCGGAGGACAGAAAGGACAAAAAAATACCTTAAATTGCCAAAGGTTTGCAATTTAAGAGAACCTAAAAATATTAAACTGAGTAAATAATTACAAAGAAAACAACTCATTCGAGAGTTGAATAACCTCAGGGAACTGCTCGGATTTAAAAGAGACTTGTCTATACTCTGTTGCCTGCACAGCAATTATAAAAGTCATACTTTGAACTGTATTCTCTCTCTTACTAATAGATCGGTCAGGACTGAGGATTCTTTTGTTCACAGTTAATGATTATTCATTTTTATTCACAAAAGCAGAGGTGACATTTTCATTTACATGCTTGAATCTCTGAAAGGGGGCGAATAAAGACACGCACCACTGTCTCTGCAGCTTTGTTTTTTTTAACGAAGACACCTTTTTCAAATGAATTGTCATAGCTCGCTACAGTATAATAACTGTAATCAAATAATTGTAGTGAACATGATTGACTGGCTTTTTTTTTCCTGACATCAGTGTAATTGTTATGGTTTATCAAAATCAACAATACATTTCACATAAACCCTGTCATTTCCAGTGTAAAAGCGGGATTTTTACCAACAAATGAATGTAGTACTGACTCATTAAGGCTTAAGCATTTTCTTTTTTATGATGGCTAATCATTGTGCATCTGTGGGGTTTTCATAGGTGACTCACCTGGTGTTCCAGTACCTGAAGATGCTGCAGACACTTGGACCTCAGCAAAGGTGTCTCTCTCACACACACACACACACACACACACACACACACACACTCACAAAATGGCACAACAGAGACACATTTGCTACAAAAAAAGGCTTTTATCATCAAACACAACCTCTATATTCAATCTCCATGGCTTTATAGTGCACAGTAAGATGGGAAGTAATAAATATGGCATTACAGAGAATATTGACAGGTTTGTTGTGATTGGTTGTTAGTTTCATTTATGTATTTATAGCTTTACTGTTGTTTTTGTTATGTTCCTGAATTTGTGTTAAGGAGTGTTGATGATGTGACATCTGAGCTTCTCTCTGGGATGAATAAAGGTAATAAATTCTGTCTGTTTGGTCATGCATTCAGAATATATGAAGAGATTCAGAAGATTGAAGCGAATGAGTTTCACTATCAGGAGCAGGTAAAAGTCCATATATTCATGTGCTGCAGTTTTGGATGCGTTTTCTTTTAATAAAAAGTGATTTTAATACTACGTTTTTAGATGTGTAACTAGGTGGTTAAAAGCTACATTTGATTTCCTCGTTCCCAGATTGACCCTATAGAGTACGTGGAGGACATCTGTGAGAACATGCAGCTGTTCCCTAAAGAAGACTTCCTAACAGGAGATCAGCTGATGTTTGAGTTTAATCCAGAAGTAAGTAGTTCAGTCGTTCAGGGGAATGAACCAGTTCAGGATTTTATTCTAAAAAAATTCCTTTTTTTTTCGATTGAAAAAAGGTGTTAATAAAATAGGTTATTAAAAAAAAAAAGTGTATATAGACACATTTCCTGTCTGATATGTTGATGATTTATACACCTTAATAGAAGTTTGTTGTCAGAAATATATTTGTTAGAGTTGGATATTATTTCACATCAAAAAAAAAAAAAATTATTATGTGAAATTTGTGGCTTTGCAGTTTCTGTGATGAAAGTATCTTTCTGCCTCTTACTATGATTGACAGCTGAAATCAGTCTTACATAAACAAGTCATTTGCAATCTGAGAAAATGAAATTTGCTTTCCTCGCTTGGTGAAAAGTTGTATTTATCTGCCTGTGTGTGTGTGTGTGTGTGTAGGTGATCAGTGCAGCTGTGTCCCTCCTCACCCCTGAGAAGTCCAACCTGATGTTGTTGTCACCAGAACATGAGGGCCAATGTCCCCTCAGGGAGAAGTGGTTTGGCACACAATACAATGTGGAGGGTGTGTTTCTGTGTGTGCTTGTTTACTGCCAGTGAAACAGCTCCCTTTCCACAATGTTCACTCAGTGAATACATTGTCTTTTTTTTCCCTTGTGCAGTGATATTCATCCTGATATAATGCAGGCAGCCTCTAGCATAAATGCCAGCATTTATCTTTGTCTTCTAGACAAAACCAATATTTCTTTTTCAATAAAAAATCCCTCTGTCAAAATATAAATCCAAACTCAAAATCTATTTTAGACTTTTATCTATGGCTTAAAATATATAACTTTAAAATATTCACAATTGAAATGAAATTGAATTGTCCCTGTCCTGTTTTGTCCTCCTTCACACAGACATCCAGCAGGAGTGGATGGAGCGTTGGACAGGAAACCTGGAGCTAAACCCTGATCTCCACCTTCCTGCTGAGAACAAGTTCATTGGTGGGTCAAGAAACTTTATCAAGTATCTAAAAAGTGTTTATAACTTTTTTTATATTATTTTTATAGATATAACTTTGGAGGAACAGTTTCCTTTTTGGCAGTGCATTGTTAGTTACTGTTTTAAGTCATCGTTAACTTATCCTTCACATCTTAAACCGCATTCAGAGGGGATGTTTCCCAGGGGCGGCGGACTGGTTTCAGTAGTATTGTGCTGGACAATGATTTTAATCCTATCAGGGGTGCACGTCTGATTTTTTTTTTTTACTTCCCAGCACCTCAGTAATAATTACAGCCCCACTGGTCGTTGTCCTCCCATAATTAGGGTTCTCTTTTTGCTGATCTACCTTTGTATAGCCAAACTCATTTTGTGTATAGTGAGCTACATATAATTAAAGCAGCTATAATTGATCTTTTTTACAGTAACAATGAATCAAATGACAGCGTGTAATTTCAGAGGCATTGTAGTGATGAACCTGCAGAGAATTATCACCCGACTGCAGAGCTTTATAACTAGTTTCAACCCATTGTTTAGCTGTCTGACTGCAAATTTACTGTTTTGGTTCACTCTAAGCACTCTCAGGCATTGTAGTTTTCGGCCGCAGCAGGCAGCTGTTTCCAGCTAAAAAAAAGCTTGAAAAAACTCACTGTACACTACCTGCTCAGCACCAAACAGCAAACAGACACAGATGGCAACTAGATTGTGAACATAGAAGAGCCAACCTCAGGAGATGATGGTGTAAAACAGAATGAGGCGTCTATGTATATATGTCTATGGTTGCAGATACCAGTCGCTTCTCTTATTAGAAAAACAACCTAATCAACGTTTTCCTTCAGCATATTTTACAAAACTACATATTAACTTAATGGCTAAAATATCGTCCAGAACGACAAAGTTTTTATGAGCGAAGATGGGAAATATTCTACCCTCCTCCCCTTGTAATAAACATTGCATCCCGCTTACTGTCCTGATGGGGGCGCTATATTAAGAGTATGCTTTCCAGTATGGCCAGTTTTGAAAAACTACGTGTCTTCACTTATTGGCCCAAGGGTTCCTAAATCATTTATTTGGAGGTGGTGATATCTTTCTCTGTGTTGACATATGGTTGCATGTTTATCCCAAACTGGACACACTGAATTGTTGAAACTCACACATTATTTATGAGATTGGACCAAAGTTGGAATGATGATGTTTTATTGTTGTTCAGCTACTGACTTCACCCTGAAGCCCTCTGACTGCCCAGACACAGACTTTCCCGTTCGGATAGCCGACAGCGACAGGGGCTGCCTGTGGTACAGGAAGGACAGCAAATTCAAAATCCCAAAAGGTGACGTGTGTGTGTGTGACAGTGTGTGCTTTTTATTGTGTGCATCATTGAGCATGCAAGATGTTTCCAAAAGGACATTAAATGTCATTAGGGAGATGTTGACAGATGTTTGTCCTTTCTGCTGCTGCAGCCTACATCAGATTCCACATAATCTCTCCTGTAATCCAGCAATCTGCTAAGAAGTAAGTATAAGATCACACATGACCTTGAGAAAATAGTACTTGTTTTCCTGCTTTTTCTACTCTAAATCTCTTATTAACCTCTTTACCACCATCTTCCATTTCTTTTCCTCTTTTTCATCGTTCCCCTCCATCATCTACTCTTCATTATTTGTCACTTTCTCCTTCGTTTCTTGTCTTTTTGTGGTTCCCTCTTGTCTTTCACCCTCTATCTCATTTCCTCCAACTCTCCATCCCTGCACTTTGTTCACTTTTCCTTTCCGTTTTCGTTCTCATCTTTCTCACCTTTCTCACCTTTCTCACCTTCTTCTATCTCATTTATTTCTCCCTTTATCCTTCCCCTCTCCTCCTTCTCTTCCAGCGTGGTCTTGTTTGACCTGATGGTCAATATCCTGTGCCACTACCTGGCAGAGCCAGCCTATGAGGCTGAAGTGGCCCAGCTGGAGTATAAATTGGTGGCCGGTGAGCATGGCCTTGTCATCAAGGTTAAAGGGTTTAACCACAAGCTACCTGTGAGTAAATGCATCAGGAAGATTAACACACAGGCAGATATAGATGCATATACATACATACACCCACACAAACAACATACAGGATCTTTCTGGCAATGTACGGCTCACACACTAAGCAGTAAATATATTATTTTATATCCATAACATGCATCAGAGAAATCCATACTGTATGTAAAAGGTTTTCTTGCCATGTCATCACTCAGAACCTATACTGTATATTGTTGAGACACATATATATGTTGTTGGATAATGATGATTCTCTCCATCTCTTTGCTTTTCTTCTCATTTCTCTCCGTAGCTGCTGTTCCACCTGATCATTGACCACCTAGCTGATTTTTCTGCCTCGCCTGATGTTTTCAGCATGTTCGCAGAGCAGCTCAAGAAAACCTACTTCAACATCCTCATTAAACCCGAGAAACTCGGCAAGTCAGTTGTTTACCTTCTATCTTTTTTTTTATCCTCAGATAATATCGTCCAGCCGCCTAAGTCATCTCCAAGTCTATGATGCCGTCTAGTGGTGAAACATATGACAGCCCTAAATAGAAAAACCTCCTGCTCTTTTTGTCCTCGTTTCCCCTTTCTCTCTCGTTTTCCCTCCTCCTCCTCCTCTTCCTCCTCCTCTCATCCTTCCTCTCTCTCTCTCAGGGACGTGCGTTTGTTGATCTTGGAGCACTCTCGCTGGTCCATGGTAGAGAAGTATCAGGCTCTGACGGCCGGTCTCACCAGCAACGAGCTGATGGAGTTCAGCCGGTGCTTCAAGGATGAGCTGTACGCCGAGGGTCTGGTGCAGGGCAACTTCAACAGCTCTGTGAGTGGATGACAGTCAATAAATGAACATGTAGATTGATTGACAATGAAATGACATTAGCTGATTAGTTAATGTTCATGTCTGCATTTGAATTGATTCTGAGTGTACTTGACATTGTCCTCATTTTGCTTGTTCTCTCTCCTCACTCTCTTTCTCTCTTATTTTGAACCTTATCCTTTATTGTACTTCCTCTGCAGGAGTCAGTGGAGTTCCTGCAGTATGTCACAGAGTAAGTTACCTATTACGCTGAACGCACTCCCTAATGAGAACTATTACTATACAACCAAATGGATTTGTTAGTTGGCACACACTGATGTGTTTTTTCTTTTATCTCCCTTCTCCCTTTCTCCCCTTTTCTCCTCTGGCAGCAAGTTGCAGTTCTCCAAACTGCCAGCGGAGGTGCCTGTGATGTTCAGAGTGGTGGAGCTTCCTCTGAAGCACCACATCTGTAAAGTCAAATCACTCAATAAGGGAGACGCCAACTCTGAGGTCACTGTTTACTACCAGGTACACATATAACACACATGTCTACAGTACTTCTTTAATATCTTAATATCTGCCAATTTAACCTCCCTTTATTTTGAAAGCCAAACTATTTCACTCCTACTTTTCATTCTCTGCCCTTTTTCTCTAGTCTGGCCCAAAGGCCTTGAGGGAACACACACTGATGGAGCTGTTGGTGGTGAGTGGTTTACCTCCTTTTTTCTACTCATTTGTCTCTTTATTCTGTCCATCCACCTGGTTATGCCTCCATCTTTGACTGAGCTGTTGTTGTCTATCAGATGCACATGGAAGAACCCTGTTTTGACTTCCTCCGTACCAAAGAGACTCTAGGGTGGGTGTCTCTATGTTTATGTTGTTTTAAATATTCCTATTCCTTTAATCGTCTTTATGCATATTTTTTGTCCTTTTGTGAAGCATATTATTTTGCATCCTTTTGTATTTGTCTTACATCAAGTTTACATAATTGACCTAGCCCCACTAAATCTGAGTTTAAATAACATCTCTTCTGCAGATACCATGTCTACCCCACTTGCAGAAACACCTCAGGTGTTCTTGGCTTCTCTGTCACCGTGGAAACACAGGCCACCAAGTTCAAGTGAGTCTGCAACACAATCATAACCTATCATCCGCCCTAAAAGCAAGATACGATTTATCTTAACTGCTTTTATAAAACCAAGGTATCATTTATCTTACTGTTCACCTAAACCCAAGCTACAATTTATCTATGTGGCCCCAGAAAGAGAAGCCAGCGAAACTGATAAATGAAGAAAAGAGTCAAACACAGCCTGTAGCCTATAATATCTCTTACCTCTCGTGAACTGTTCTCTCTCTCAGTACGGAGCTGGTGGAGTTAAAGATTGAAGAGTTCTTGACTTCATTCGCAGAGACGCTCAATGAGCTGACAGAAGACGCCTTTAATACTCAGGTCTGTGTGTGTGTGTGTGTGTGTGATTTTCCCACAGATATGGAAAAACAGAAAAGATACAATGATCCTACACGTATATAAAAAAAAAGTTTTTGAAATGTCAAAACTTCGTTGTATAGAAACTTTAATGTAGTGTGTGTGTGTGTGTGTGTGTGTGTGTGTGTTTTGTACAGGTGACTGCTTTAGTGAAGCTGAAGGAGTGTGAGGACACACACCTCGGGGAGGAGGTGGACAGGAACTGGGCCGAGGTGGTCACACAGCAGTATGTGTTTGACAGGCTTAATAGAGAGGTGCGGACACATACATACATGCATATTACGTCATTATACGTTTGGGGATGCATGTTTTGTCTGCGTCACTTGTTTTACCATTTGTATCTCGGTGTGTTTAGATCGAGGCTCTGAAGCAGATGACCAGGGATGAGCTGGTCTCCTGGTTCCACAAGCATCAAGGACAAAACAGCCGCAAACTCAGCGTACACGTAAGCAATGCTTTCATGTTTGGATGCTTCTGGGTGGTTCGGTAGAGCGAGAGAGGGATATGTAGCTTTTTTTACTTTTCTGTGCATCTTTAAACGCTGCATTTAAATAAAACTCTCTGTGTGTGTGTGTCTCCCTAAGGTGGTGGGATTTGGTGCTGAAGAGAATGATGAGGAGGGTGGTGGTAAAAAACAAGAAGAAGAGGGCATACAGGAGGATTTAAGTGGTTCTACCTACGGCGAGGTGTCTAAGCTCACTTTCCTTCCTGCCTCCCCCAAGATGACGGGCGCCATAGCTATCATGGACATTCCTGCTTTCGTTAAAGGCTTGCCCCTGTTCCCCTACCACAAGATACTCGAATAAACTCGTGCTCAGACTGCGAGACAGACAGATGGTTGTGCTTTGCCTCTTACAGAGCTACGTTTGGGGACTCATTAGAGATGCAGGCACTTAATATGTGGAGGTGAATGAAGGTTGGCTGTTCTCTGGACTGGATACTGTCTCTGGGGCCCAGCTGTAGATTTTACCAACACAGTATGCATAAGCAAATTGCCTGGAAGTGATGATAGAGTTTTCTTTTTTAGCTAAGTGATAATCTATTCTGCTTTCTCACACTCAGTTATTTTATATCCTCAGACACCAAGAGTGTGAGAGTGCTCTATTTCTATGTCCCACAACGACTGAAATTCTCATTTATTTGGTTCTCTGAACTCGAAGCTGCTAAAATATAAGCATGAATACTTGAGACTGACTTTACTGCCATTTTAAAACACACATCAACTGTGAAAACTGCATAAAAATATTGAGTAAATTTGTGTGCTGGATTTCAAGCTCTGCCATGTTACGCTGTTGTTAGCTGACCTTGATCATGCTGTGGTAATGAAATAAATCAATGAGTGGTGAGTGAATGAATGTGCAATATACTGTATTTACTACAGAAAACACACTTCCTGCTGCAGCAGTGTGTGTGTGAACGGGTGAGCATAGGCACTTTGGATAGGAAGCATGTTGGCATGTATGTTGATGTTGATATGACTACACCCTAACCCAAACTGTTGCACACCTGTTAAACCTGCAATGTAGTTATGAGCACTTGGGGGCAGCAAAAGCTAGAAACGCAACTCCTCCATCACTGTTAAAGAAGGTTTGGTGAACTTGTTAGCTAGTTGCCTATTGAAGATATGGAGCAACAATAGCTAGCATCCTTTTGGAGTTGCGTTTCTGGCCTTCTGAGTAATTAAGTTCAATATTTACTCTTTTAATTATGTTTTTTTGCCTTTTTGTGGCTGAAAAAAATTAACCAAAACAGTAAATTTTGGGCCAAACTTCATCAATCATTTCTCTTTCTCTATTTCCCTTTCACATACAAATATGTAGTCAATTGTAAATTAAAAATATTGATTATGAAGAGCAACCGTAAACCTAAAGTACACAAAAGTACAAAAACATTTGGCCATTTTATGTGTTTTGTTGTTTTTTTTCCTCTCATTTTCAGATAAGACCTCTGCTTCAGTAAATCAAATTTTGAAATAACCTAATTTTCAGTGTAAAAGTACCCAGTGGTGTCCAGTAAATTTAAAAAGAGTAGGGATAGACTCATAGTGTACAGTACAAAAGAAGGCCAAGTAAAAAAATATATATATATACCTGCGGGACACATGATGCTATTGCTTCACTGCTTAATGACACAATGTGGAATTGATCTGACAAGTTCTGGATGTATAGTAGTAACATGCTGTACTGTACAGCCCCACAGCGCATTCATGGTCATGACAAACAGATCTAATTAGCTTTCACTTTATTGAGATCTGATGAGATCTGAGCTCCCTGGTTGATCAGCTGCTGTAATCTCCTCTGTTGAGTATACAGGATATTAAGCATAGGCTACTTGTCCTGCATCACACCAAACCAAAAACACAAAAAAAAGGAAATATGTGAATATGAACCACTACAAAGCTTTAGAAACCCTTCAGTCCTCAGTACTCATACATCACCTGAACTGTGTCTAATAAAATTCAAGAATATCCTTAAAGAGGAAAAAAAGCCTGCAGTTCTTTGAAGGTTGAAGCTCTCGAAAATCTATTTTCACACTCAGCGCTCCAGGATTTACTGTAAAGGTTTAGTGATGTTTCAATCTGGTGAACTCGGAGGCACTTGACTTTATTTTGGTATTTATGAAAACACTTTTGGAGACTATTTGGCCTCTGGAACCGTTTTTAAAGTAGGTGTAATACTGTCTGACATTCAGGTTAATATGGTTTGATATCTTTTTTGTGCATGTGATGTTCCCATTAGTTTTGTTCTCCCGTAGAGGTGCTGTATGTAAGACAGGGTGTATTGAGAAATAAATCAGTTTGCATTTTACTGATATAACAAGATTTACTGTAGCTATATTCTCCTCGTCGCCATAACTCACTGTAATGCGGCAGATTATTTCTGCCTGTCACTGGCAATAAACAGGTTCATATTTCTGTAGTTTATCTTGAGTTTGCAGTGAGACATTTGGACTTCTACAGTAATACTTAAATTTTAGCTGTCGAGTACAGAGGTCTTATCTACATGTGACATTTTATTTCTCTTCCTGATCTCTCAAAGAAAACAACCAAGACTCCACAGCCGTGCTATATTAGTGAGACTGTACTAATGCTAATGCTGGTGTCCTACCGCACTCACAATGACAATACTAGCACACGGATATAATGTTTAGCATATTCACCATCTTAGTTTAGTGTGTTAGCATGTTCACCATCTTAGTTTGGTGTGTTACCATGTTTACCATCTTAGTTTAGCGTGTTAGCATGTTCACCATCTTAGTTTAGTGTGTTAGCATGTTTACCATCTTCCATCTTAGTTTGGTGTGTTAGCATGTTTACCATCGTAGTTAAGCGTGTTACCATGTTTACCATCTTAATTTAGCATGTTACCATGTTCAAGATCTTAGCGTGTTGCGATTTTCACCATCTTAGTTTAGTATGTTCACCACCTTAGCTTAGCATGTTAGCATGCTAACATTCTGAAACGAACTGGTGGACTGACCGACTGACACAGATAATGGACTGTTGCTAGCATGGCTAAAAATTAAACTCTTAATTTTGTAAAGACAAACCATTAAACTAGTATTAAAAAGCACGGAAGATCCTCCTTTTGAGGAAAATAAGAATTTACTTTTGTCTGTGCAACAGAGAGCCATCAGCGCTTCTTTAGATCAGAAAGTCATAATTTAACCTTCAGGGTATTTAACTAGTGTGATAAGTAGCATTGCCAGTAAATGAATTCAGCCTGTGCTGTCAACAGTAACTGGTGGTCCTGCTAAAAAAAAAAGGCTTTGTGACTTTGTCCCAGAGAGTTGTACTCCTGCTGTGTTCTGCTGTCAGAAGCCATTCTGTCTCATTCGTTCTCTGTCTCCATCTCTTAGACTGAGTACATACGCAAAAGAGGAAGTGTATCACAAATGCATGCAGACAAGCTCACCCATGAATCAGAGAAGATTAGATTTGTTCAGCACACACACACTCGACTTCACCCTGTGTAAACTTTCCACTGCTACACTCTGTGTCATTCCTGTTGTCATTCTAATTTCATCTGAGGAACCCTGCCAAGGCAATAATGAACTCAAGTCATGAGGCAGGGGCCATGCCGAGAGGTTGTGAGTCGTTTGTGTGTGTGTGTGTGTGTGTGTGTGTGTGTGTGTGTGTGTGTGTTTGTGTGTAGCTGAGTGAAAATGCGAGAGAAAGGGAGGGGGGGTTAAAGAGGAGCTGGCCAGGTTTACGCTTGTTGTTTGTGTGCACGTATATATATCATTATGCTGGTTTTAAAATTAATGGGTGCAGTGGGGTGTATCATCTAAGCTGCTGTAATGTGTCAACTCCTTTATTCAATTTGAGCAGTAATCTTAGAGCTCCCCACTGGCCTGCCTTCATCAGCCCCCTGCTACAAAGCTAGCTTAATGTATCCAGAGACACACAGAGAGACGCAGAGAAAGGCTAAAGAGATGAGCCTTATTTTTTTTTCTGGATCAAGATTATACTTAAACAAGTGTAGCCAGGCGAAATCTTCTCATTATATGGGTATTATGGTCAAAATGGAGCTTGTTTGCTGCAGGTTGAGATGGCTGGCTGGCTGCAGCTGAAAGAGGATGATAGTGTAAAAAATGATTTATTAAATAGACCTTTAGGTGCATGTTGAGTTACCCTTGTGTTTGCCCTTTTCTCACAGTGAACTACGGCATCATGTGCAGCAATGTGTGCTCACCTGAACTTTACAGCAATTGTATTCTGTTTGTCATCTGTCAGGTAAGTGGACTCCTAAATTATCTTAAAGGGACACAGATCCTCATTTTGTCTTTGTCTTGGCGGCAGGAAGACACGTACAATAGTTCATCAAGTCTGCAGGTGTGAATATTAATTAGTATTTTGGGTCCTGATGCATTGCAGCCCCCTTTTCCAGAAGGTCAGAGGTCAAACGGTCCACTGGACAAAATTGGAGATAAACAACAGCCAGAAAGAAATTTCACACATCTTTGCAATCCAATAGTTGATTACTGACACATATAGGATCAGTAAGTTGACACCCTGAGGCTCAAGCTCTGGTCCACCACAACAATAATGCAACAATAATGTTATTTGAGCACACACACATATATATGTTATATGTAACGGAGCAAGATCCATAACAAATGTGGGTGTACTGTCCTGATGCTCCAGGAACACCAGGAATCATGTCTCTTACTCTGATTTGTATTTTTATTTTTTTTATTTTTAACCTTTCATCTCTCGTTTTGAAGTTGTATGTGTAAGATCACTTTAAACAGTTTTTTGTTTTTTTCTAAAAGTAACAGCAGCTAATTTTACTTTATTGTCTTGAAATGCATTAAGAAGGTTTTCAGATTTGCATTATTAAATCTGTATTCTGTACCGAGATCAAGACTTTGCATGTACATTTTTATAGCTGGGCGTTTGTTTAGTGAACCTCTCAAACTGCTGGCTGTCGGTGACATTAATCCACCAGTTTTACGCTTTCATGTCATGATGGTGACGACTCTCTGTGGCTCACTACCACCCCCGCCTCCTCCTCCTCCGCCTCCTCCTCCTCATCCCGGTAAAGTGATATCACACGGTGTACACCTGACACTGTCGCTCCCCCCCTGCCGCTCTTCCCACCCCGCCCCACCGGGACTGGCGGCAGCGGGTGCCAAACCGCCCCCTGGGAGCCGCGCTGAGGACGCAGCCATGCCGAGCGATGACACTCAGCAGCCGGACTGCCGCCTCGTCTCTATCTCCAGCGCTTCACAGAGGAGGATGCCATGAGATTTCCCACAGGCCCTCACTGGCACCTGGCTGTGAGTGAACCGGGGGGAAAGAGGGGATAACCGACGGCGGATAATGACGTGATGGTTCCGGTTGTAGAGCGAGCACAGGGGGGCTCCGGGCGTCTTTAATGACCGGTGGTGGAGAGGAAATCGCCGGACTTTATTGTGTGTATGTATGTGTGTGTGTGGAGCCGCATACTGTAAACTAC
Source organism: Pampus argenteus (assembly GCA_036937835.1). NCBI lineage: Eukaryota > Metazoa > Chordata > Actinopteri > Scombriformes > Stromateidae > Pampus > Pampus argenteus. The sequence goes on from CM072873.1 coordinate 16,792,996, forward strand.
TGGACCGACCGCAGTAAAAAATAAAATAATAATAAAAAAGAGAAAACGGTGTCTCAAACAGGTTGCGGAGATTTGCTTCAGTCAGACAGGTAAGAATCACGTCTTTACAATCATCTGTGCGCCACTTAACGGCTCTGCGCCAATTTATCCGCTTAATTGAGTAAAGATGAGCCTAATCAGTGATGTAATAGCGGGCAAATTGACCTCCAACGACCGGATGAGTGGAAACATAAAGATATGTTCCCTTCAGAAAAGTATTCATTTACCTGCTAGATGCCGTCATGTGTAGTTTGATGACTTAATATGATTCATTTATATTTGACAGTAAGGTGAGTGAAATCGATATTTTGGTAGCGTTTACTCTCTTGTCACTGCTTATAGCAATTTAATACAGAGCAGGCTATTTGCATTACACTCTAATGAAGAAGTCTGCATTATCTTGCATGATTATGTCCACTCTGGTATAAATACATCATGTTTTGTACAAGGCAGATTTTATTTAAACATTTGGTGTACTGAACTACAATTTTAAACATAATAGAAACAGTTTTTTTTTTATTATGGGATGAAGCCCTGTGAATGTGCAGGCGAAGGGGGTGAATAAAAGCAGGGCTGATGAATGATACCAGAGGGATGAATGAGTGACTTTTAAACAAGCTCATTTACTGTAGCTGCAGTGCTGACCACATCACTGTCGTCTCCTGACATCACGGTTGTAACTGATGCCTTTTCTTCCTTTTATCAGGGGGCTTTGCTCTGCAGCACAGTTGAGGATGCTATCCCCCAGATGGTGACTTTCACAGGTAAGTCCCCCCCCCCTCTACACGCTCACTATTTGCTTTAACACAGGTAAAAAGGAAGGCAAATTATAATGCTTTTGCCACAAGCTTCTTCTTTTGTCGTCTCTGATCACTGCTCTGGACAAGGATCCTGTTCTGGGGTGAAATGTGTAAGTATCCAGTAACTGGGATTTTTTTTTTTTTTAACCCCCTGCCCAGGCTGGTAATCTAGTTCTTAAGTATTCAACTGTAAAGGATCCACAATAAATACCACTGAGGTAATTATGACATATGGTAACCACTCCAAACACAAAAAGAGACCAGAGCGAGTGTACGCGTTGTCAGTCATATGGACAAAAAAACCCAAAAAAAAACGGATGACTGAATGCCGTTTAGACTATCTGAAAATGAAATCATCCACTTCCCCCCTTCCTCACTTTTTTTGTTCCCTCCTGCTCAGGCAGTGGGTGTCTCTGTCCTAGATGTGGATGTGTTCCTCTCCTCACACGCTGAGATGAGTGCTTTCAGAGGTGGACGAGGCAGAAAAGTCCCGATTATACTACCTGGCTAAATTGCCCTGTGATGGAAAAATATTGTTAAAAGGAATGACACTTGAATAATTGAAGCCCCTTTGGGCTTTAAAATTGCAGGGACTCACTGTGATCTCCAGTGCAAAGTTAGAGGCCACCTCAACGAAATATTCATATGATTATTTAAGAATGGATATAGCAAGGATCCACTCAGGTGCTGCCTCCCTCTTCCTCCATCTCTGATTCCTCCGCTTAGTTTCTCCGCTTCTTCTTTTTTTTAAAAAGACTCCAAATTCATCCACATAATGACCTGCTTTTATCAATATCATTTATCTGATGTCTCCTCAAAGGGGCGTGTAAGATGAAACTCTGATGATATATTTTAAATATGACACGCTATCCCTTTCACATAGTTACATTTTGTCTATTTATCTGCATCAATACAGGATAATGAGAAAAAATGAAATGATAGCACTCAGCTGAAGTGACTTCAAGGAGACACTCTCAACAATATATAGTATAGAATATCAGCTACTACAAGAATTAGTCAATCAGCTGTTTATATCATTTAAACAAAATTACCAAACATTTGCTGGTTCCAGGTCAGTCAAAAATATGAGATTTTGTTGCTTTTCTTTAGTTTTATCTTATTGCAAATATCCTTTGAACTATCTTTGAGGATTTGGAAGATAAAGAGAGTCACTTTGAGCTCTGGGAATTTGAGATAGACTTTTTAAAAACTAATTCTCTAGTTTGGACAAAGTTGAAAAAATTAAGCCTCCTTAATGCTGCTAGTTGGATTGTGTTAGCGCCAGGCTAGCTGTTTCCACCCGAATCCAGTCTTTGTGCTAAGCTAGGCTAAACTGCTGCTGACTCCAGCTTCATACTGGAGTTGAATCTTTCATCTGACTCTCATCAAGAAAACAAGTAAGCATATTTCCCTAAAATGCCGACCTACTCCTTTAAATTTTTAGATAAAGTTTAACGATAGAAGTTTAGTTCAACGTAAAACTTCCAAGAGAAACAGAGTTTCTTACCTTTCAGGTTTTTCGGACAGCCATACATTTGGGTAAACATGCAAGCTGAATGTGTGCATGCACACAGCAGTCGTTCACGTGCACGCTCACGTGCGCTCTCATTTAGCTGACTGTTAGGATCGTTTCATTTCCCACAGAGGAAACAAATTAAAATATGACACCTCTCTCAGCTGCCTCTCGTCTCTTGCTTTTTTCACCGTGTCAAGAGATGACAAAACTGCTAAATATAGTTCCACAAGTGGAGTGTGAAACCTCTTCACCCTCGCCCCAACATTTCTAACATTAGAAAGGCTGAAACAAGATGATGTTGCGGTAGCCAGACATAAAAGTGTAATCATCTAATCAATAATCTGTTTATGAGTGTGTTTGAAGGGGAGAGAGAGAGAAGAGCTAGAAAAAGGTGAATATGTCTTCATACGTACAAATACGTTTGGATGATATCAACCCTATTTGGGGGGGAAGACGTTTTTTATCCTGTTAATAAGACTTAATATCCACAATATGACAAACCGATCTTCAATTCCAGCTCCACGACGAGGAAAAACTAAAAAATCAATATCGTATTATTATGTCCGTGTCATTATGACATTACCTGCAATCATTTTTCTAAAACAATGAGCTACGGTCGTATCATCATGACACAAATCCACCGAGAGTGAGCGAGCAATTATATCGATCATCACGGTCCGTCGCTGGAGTTCTTAGTTGGAGTGACAGTTTTGCCAACAGCCAAGTCTGTCTCTCGTAAAACCACTTCCTGTTGCCTTCATGCTGCCTTCAAAATCCCTTCAAATCTCAGAGATACACAAAGTCCTCAAGCGTTTTTTTCTTGTACAGTGAGGATCTGGTCACCTGGGACTTGAACGCTTAACAACTTAAAGGAGGTTTTTGTGTTCTGGATATCAGATGCCTGTTGGCTCTTCTGCCTCGTCTCCCATCATCTCTTTGTCCAAGTCAGCGTCTGATGGGATTTCTTGCAGATCCTCTAACTCCCTTTTTAAATCTAAGGGTTTGTTTGCTCAGATATGTGTTTGTATGAACTGTGTTGGTTCATATACTTCAACAACATTAGAGTTGAGTGTCCCAACCTCTGTCACTTTACGTCTACATCTCTCCACTCTGTTGGAAACTCTCTAATCTGAGACTCTAACTCACCTTTCTAGCATAATTTTGGTTGCATGTTAGTCAAAATCACTTATTTTAGATTCTAGATAGATTCCGTCGTAGTTTCTGCATAAACGTGCTGTAGTAACGGTGTAGCGCATCATGCCACGAGAGCTAAGGTAATTAAATTGATAGACTGAAAGGGAAATGGTGTACAGTGTGGCTGAAAGAGTGAATGGAAGAGAGTAAAGAGGAGACATGAAGCACAAGAAAGGACAGAGAGAGGATAGTAAGGTATAGGGAGAGAGAGAGAGAGAGAGCGGAGATGAAGAGATGGAGAAATGAGCAAGAGCGACTTCACAACGCTTTTAACGACATTACCGTGGCCCGTGGTGTATATAATTTAGTACAATGACGCAATGGAGAAACTGCACCGAGGGAGTTGTCTGGGAGGGAGGCTCACATGCTCCTTTCAACACACGGACTCATATTTCATTCTGCGATTGTGGCACCGGATAAAAAACCCGCCAAAGATGCAGGTGCGTTTACTGTCATGTGTTTAGATTTATCCACCTGTGTGCAAATCTTTTTTTTTTTTAAACTTTCAGAGAGTTGGACAAACAAGGAAAAACTTTGTGAGTGGATTTCACTGAAGGCCAACTGGAGAACATGTGTCAGGCAGGAAACAAACCACCCAACGCTAAAGTAGAAACACATTTGTTTTAACCTGCTGGCTGAGATTTTGCCAGTTATGACAAGAACTGCCAGAATGTTTAAACCAATTCATTCTGCAGTAAGAATGTGAATTCACTGCAAATGAACAGCCTCAAGATGTGAATAGCTTTTTAAAAAATGACATTAATGCTCCACTAATGAGAACTAAGTTTTTAAATCAGTTTAATTGGGATAAATAAATGTGGGTCTTGCACTGAGAAATATCCGGGTGTTTTAGTTAATCATCTTAAACAGTAGATAAACAAAGTCAAAGTCAAGTACGATAATGACGGTGCTTAAACTGTAGTGCTTTGCTTCGAACTCAAATGTGTAAATTAGTTTTAAATACATGTCAAAATTGATATGATCATTTAAAAGGTCAGTTTTTTTCCTGAGTGCATTAATGCTGAGATTAACTACCATGCAAGCAGAGGATGTGTTTATTTGACACACACACACACACACACATACATTCTGTCTCTATTGCACACAATTTGATGCTTTCTGTCAGCACGTGAGGTTCATTTGAGGCTCCAGTACATTTGCTGTAAGCAGCGGAGATAATTATGTGTGTGCAGACGCCTTGATTCATTTTCATTTCCAACATTTTTGACCCTGTGTGCCAATCAGAGCTTTTTGTTTTGCAAAGCAGAGCAAACACTGCAAAGAATTTTCCCAAATCCCAACTCTTGATGCGTGTTTGTGTGTGTTAACCCATATATTTATCCTGGCTTTATATGTTCTCACCAGTTCTCAATGGGATATTAAAGGATAAGTTCACGCTTTTCCTCGCTGTAATCATTCCTCCTGTTCATACTGGCTGTTAAATATACTTTTGTCCCCCATCACTTACACTGTAAGTGCATTATGAAGGGATCTTTCTTTCAGTTGCATGTATTTTGTCCAAAATGCCAAATGATGCACGTACGAATCGGATTTAGTATGCTGAAACCGAACTGCACATATGCATATAGCATGCTGGCCATATGGTTAGTATGCACAGTAGGTGCTGCTGCTTTCAGCATGCTAATCCATCTACATCATGAGTGTCTTGTTTCCCATCCAAAGTGGTCCTGTTGGAATTCACTCACAATGTGGTTGTGCATCTAAATACGTGTAATTTATACAGTATATACACACACAGTTTTTGATGGACTGATTGTGATTCCAGATTCAGTGCCGATTGGAAAAAAAATGACATTTTTAATAACCAATTAATACTTTTTTATGTAATTTAAATATTTTCTGTTTTCCACCGTTTCATTGTAATTGAATACATTTGGGTTTTATGACTGTTGATGATAAATAAGCAGTTGGATGTTACATCACTTTAGGCTCTGGTAACTTGTACCAGTCAGTTGCATCGCTAGTGAAAGTATTTGTTAGCTGCTATATTTCTCCGTCTTTTTCTGCCTGTAGGAGCTCCAGCGAGAGGAGGTTTTGAGAGTAACACTCCACAGGTCTGTCATGGTTTCCTTCCTTTTCACGCTCCTCCATCTCTGCATCCCCTGCTGTCTTCTAATGTAAGTGTCCTTCTCAGCTGATAGACCTCAGATAATAATAACTTGCTTATTCGCCACCACCATGTACTTGTGTTGTGTACGAAGGTGAAGCCAAGACACAATTAGGTTTAACTTATAGAAAGGAAGCACGGGGGAAACCTGAACCTTGTTCTGTCTAAAGTTCAAAAATATGCTTATCGGCACCTCTAAAGCTCACTTATTAACATGTGTGTCATATTTGATTAAATGTTACACAAACAGGAATGTAGAAACAGCAGGTTGAGGATTTTAGGGGTTAAATGCTAAAGTGTAACTACCGTATTAACCTGAATATATGATGACAATACAAATATACAATATTTTATTCTACAAAGTAGGTTTAAAAGAGTCTGGGTCTGTTTACATCAGCTCCTACAGAGAGTTGCATTATGGGTTGTCCGTAGCCTTAATGCTAGTAAGTTTCAGCAATCAAAGTGTTTTGTTACTGAGATACTTAAAGTGTTTTGTTTTTTTTTCTTTTAATGTTTCTCCATCTGTTGCTGTGAAGCCTGAAACAACCCCGTCTGTCTGATAACAGCTGCATGATAACCGACTAGTTACAACATATTTCATCAGTTGCAGTTACATCATGATGGTACATGAATACACTAATTCAGCCTACACTAGTTGACTTTGCAGCCAATATCGAAAACCTTTTGTTGGACGTAAGCATGCTGAATGCTCTGTAGCAAATGTTTGTAAGTGTGATCTCCAGCTGTCAAATCTACCGTGGCTGTAATAGGTTCATTCACATTCTTCTTTTCCTGCTCTTCTTCCTCTTCCTCTTTCTGTTTCCTGTTGCGTTCATCCTTCTCTGTATTGATCCCTCTGAAGGGTTTGATGGAGAGCTGGTCGAATGTCAGCGGGAACTATTGTTATATCCGGAGGAATTCTCGCCGGAGTGATACTGCTGTGCATCGTAGCAGTGCTCTGTTACTGTAGACTCCAGGTATCACTGCACTCTGCATGTATAAGTATGTGCGTCAGGTATTTTAAATGAGGATTTTAAAATAATAAAACTACATAAATACATAAGAACCTTCTGCATCAAAACTCAGTGATCTGTTCCTTCTTTTTCACCCCATATTGATATAAAATAAATAAATAAATCCTTACTGACTAAGCTAACTAACATTATTATTATATTATTTTAGTTTCAGATAACAAAAATCATTTTTAGAAACTTGATTCATGTATGATTCCTTGTTTTGTTACTGATTCTGGGCCAGTTTGGACCAAACGTTTGATTTCTTTGTTTGTGATATTAGACAATACAAATAAAAATGGACTTAACTTGCTCCAACACTGTCTCCCCTTGTATCTTTCTGTCTCCCCCCTGCAGTATTACTGCTGTAAGAAGAATGATTCTGAGGTGGACATGGGCTCCGTGGCGGGAGAGGACCCCCTCTCTCACTTTCCCTGCAACGCTTGCAACGCCCTCGCCATGGATGGTGCCGCCATCACGCCTGTCTCTCTGGATCAGCTGGACGCGGGTTCTCACCACAACCACTGCCCCACCTGCTCGCCATACTCCCTCCGCTCTGGACTCACAGGTGACATGCGTAACGGAGGGGAGCGGCTGGGCTTCCATACCTACTATGAGAATCCGTCCGTCTCTCTTCCCCTGTCTGTCAACCCGCAGGGCTCCTCCCCTCTAAGTTACTGCAGTCCCACAGACATGTTTCCTCCCCCGCCACGCCCCTACAGCACCCAGGTCTGACCCCTTGCTGCACACACATAGAAAACTTTCACACATCTGACATTCACATACTCTTGTTTGGGACCAAGTTTTTTTTTTTTTTAATATCTTCTTGCAGGTGATGGATTATGATACAGCACAATTACACACACATGCCCACATACATCCAGGGGGAGCCAGCCCACGGATAGAGCCTTTGTGTGGGCAACAAATCCATGGGCCAACCCCTGGAGATCTGGAAGACAGCAGCATGAAAAAGTATTAGATCAGCAGGGAAATGATATATAACTGCAACCACAGTTTGTTTCACACAAGGCCAGTTTAAATGTCGTCCTCTGTGGCTGAAAAGAGAGATCAGTCCTAAATCCAGATTGATGCATCAATTCAAAGCTACACTCGAAGGTGGTTCAGGACAACACAAAGAGTGTCACCAGCCATACAGCAAGACAGCCTATTCACTTTACCATGTAGGTATTAGATATACAAATTAAACAATCCACTATATTAATGATCAATTAATGACCAAATAATCATTACAAGGTTATTAAGTACAAATGATTTTCCTCTGTAAAAGCTTATTTTAAACCATTTTTGCAGCTCAACCAAAATATACTGTATTAAGTATTTGAATCTTTTTTTTATCACTTCAGAACTTAAAAAATACAAAATGCATTTTTTCTTCTATGAAAGTTTATTTAAAACATTGAACGTGGGATGATTTTTGCACACAAATCATTGAATTTTTAGTTTAAAACATTTAAAAAAACAACTAAAATTATCAACAGAATCTAAAGAAATAACAGTTTTGATGGTATGTGAAAGACGTCGTATGTATTGTGTTGCAGATATCTGCTGACGTTAACACGCTAACTGGCCCGTCCTGTTCGTAATAACACTTTGTACCTCGAGGGCGATAGTGAGCTGCCGTCGCGTCCATTCTGCCCAACATGACAGGAAGGAGTAGCGGTGATATGCTGCCCCCTATCTGTTATCTTACATATTGCACACCTTTAAATAAACATAAATAAGTCAAATGTTTAACGAAGCAAAAATAATTCACCTGAGTGTTTTCCTCTCACTTCACCTGTTGTTCATTAATAGCCAAAAACATTAAACAATAATTTAACGTAAATATTATTATTATTAAACATGCTGGGAAGGACACTTACTAACAACGTATAGCCCGTTCTGTGTTGAAGAGCTGCAACCTACAAATCCTTATATCGAGCATAAAAATATGTCTCGATTATCGGTTGATCATGAGGGATTGTGAAATAATAAATAAGAGTTTAAAGTCTGTACCCAACGCAGGCTTAGATTAGCCACAGGACGAAAAATCTGCTTTTCTGTCTGTATGGGACAAATGCATCAAGGACAAATCTATATTTTTCTCTGTTTAATTCCACATTTAAAGTCTAATGTCAGCTGGAAGATGAACTCTGATCACTACGGACACACTGTAAGTCTGAAAATGGACCCCAACGTCCACCACTTTCTGTTAATCTCTTCCCATCTTCTCCCTCCTGCTAGTGTTAAGTGAGAAAAAAAAACCCCACCGCTCCCCCTCCAGCTTACTGTACATGAGGGCTAACAGTTTTTGTATCAGTTGTTTTTCTTCCCCAAATATAGAAACTGTAACATGAAGGAAGTGTTCTTGTTTAGAGAAGTCTGTAGGAAAAAAAAAGTGCAGCATTAAGCAATTTATGTGTTTTGTGAGGAGAGAAAAAAAAAGTACAGTTGCTTTAACAGCGAATTATTCGAGGGAGTTTCAGTCTGCAAGAAAAAAAAAAAAGTGTTGTGAATTCAGTTTTGCTTATGTTTCCACTTCTGCTAAAAGGTGATGACACCTTTGAAAGCCGGTGTCTTCCATATAAGCTGACGTATTTAACTTCTTCATGTTTACAGAATGAGACGGATAAAAAATAAAAAGAACGCATCTTTAGACTTTTGGAGGTGTTGTTGGCAGAAATGAGATACGATAGGATCATGTACCGTATTTTGTTGATCCCCAAAACTTAAGTTTCTGTATCTGTAAGCCGTTATATCTGCTACAGCATAGTGACAAGATGCAGTGTTTTTTCCACGGTACTGTATATGCCTGAATCTATATATTTTTAAGGAGTGTTGTAGTTTTCGTGAAGGATGTCAGGATCTAAGTGTGTTTTAGTGAGTTTTTAACCAAATGTGACTTTTTTCAATGCTCTTCCATCTCGGATTTTCCTTGGAGTTATAACACAGCAGAGGAAAATGAAGGAAAGAGCACGAAAACGGCACTTTTGAAACTGGAAATTCACACAATTTTCACAATGGTATTGATTATTACAGATCAAAGACTGTTGATTCAGAGACATATAAAAGATATTTATTCAGTATATTCTAACACCACATTGTTTCCACTGAGCTGTGAGCTTCATCTTCACATCTCCTAACTTTACATCCCCTTGTTGTTAAGACGTATGTGCTTAGATATGTATAACTATTTTTATTTTTTATTTTTTGTTAATTTAGATGTCCACAAAGCATACAGTAGGTGTTCACTGCCACTGAGCTAATATACTAAACAAATATTGTCCCTATAGTTGAGTTTTTGTATCACCGGTTCTGTGACGAACAGTTTGTTGCACCACAAAGAGCACCGTCGCTGTACGAGAACTGACATGTGCCCCTTTTTTTTATTTTTAGGGTTTCCTTTTTTCTCATTCTGATTGTTGAAAATTGTATTTTTTAGATTTTTCTGTATTGAAATATAATGCATTTTGGTATGTCCTAATACAGTGTACTTTAGACAAAAGTGAAAAATCCACCGTGTTTCACAAGCTGTTTTTTTTTTTTTTTTTTTTTCCGAAGGAGGAATAAATGTTTATATCTGGACTTTTTTTTCTGGTCTGTCTTTACTTTACTGTACAGTGACTCAAACTGTCGATACACGGGAATGTTGAAATCACAGTTTAAAAAAAGCACGGGGACACACACACACGAAGACGTGAGTGAAATCAAAGACAGAAGTGAAAAGTATCTACACGTGGAAGCACAAAAAAAAAAAGGAAGTGAAAATGAGCTGTCATCAGGGAAAAGGAGGCAAAAACCTCTTTAAATGAGGGAACAATAGAGAGAGAAATGAAGAAACTGCACCCATGACGTGGAAATGAGATTATGAAGGGGGGAGAAAAGTGTCATTTTAAGGGCGGAGCTGCCAAATCCTCTTTGTTATTCTGCATTGCACACTCTTGGTATTCTACCATTTTACCTGCTGGACCTGTTTGCTTTTCCTGTCAGGCTACTCAGGCCGGGACAACAATAGGTAGATGGGGGGACTCAGTCACACCGACACCCCGAGGAGAAATATCACAAATGCCACATCTTTATTCCCTCTGAATACACCGGGGTTGTGTTTCTACTTGCTGGTATCATTGAGATGTCACACAGCATCTGTCCTATGAGTATGAACAAGAGGAATGAATGAAAATAGATGAGAAATTGAAGTGTCTGACAGAAAAAAACAAAAAAAAAAACATAGCTCATTATCACCAAAAATAAATCAAGAGACAAGCAGGTGACTTGATTTATTTGAGAGTTGGGGGTTGTGTGTGTGTGCGTGTGTGTGTGAGAGAGAGGAGACATTCAGGTGACAGAATAAGTAAGGTGAGCACTGTAGTGGGTGTGTCTAAGGCTGTTGTTCTTTCACACACACTCTCAGTATATAAACCCTGTTGAACCTGTTACTGCCCATACACCTTCAACACACACCTTCACCTGACAGTGTGTATATGTGACTGACAACCTGTCAGGCTGTATTGTGTTAAAGTGTAGCTACACCGTGTCTGCCCGGTGGGAAATCTCTGTTATTCACCTTTGGACTGCAAGAGTTTCCTCGATTGGGGACGACTTGGACTTTATCCTGATATAGTATATCCTGTTTATACTCTCCGACTCCCTCAAGAGACTTTCTAGATTTCTCTGATTTGAGTTGTTGGAAACTTTACCTGAAAAAGGCTGTGCCTGTTTGTGATTGTGCAAGTGTCACCAGCTGAGGAAGATGATGGAGGAGGTGCACATGACGACGGCGTGTGATGCCCACGTTGAGGACCAGATGAGCGAGGATGAGATCCTGGCCTCTCTTGTGGCTGAAACAGTACCTGCATTCACAGTAAGGGCTCACTGTTACATGGATTCATTCGGTTGTTTTGCTTTTAGAGCGCTGCATCTAAAATGAACAGCTAAACTGCAGTTACATCCTGAAGTAATCAATTAGATCCAAACCCACTGCATGATTCTGGTAACCACTTTCTCTTTAAAGTAATCTTGAATTTTTTGCATGAATAAAATTAGAAATCACTTGTTTTCATTTTGGCATCAGTGCAGTGCATTAAAAAAAAAAAGATTGGTACAATATTTAGATTTTCCTCCCTCAACAGATGGAGCATTACTACATTCATGATGATAGACTGATGCAGAAATGCAAAATATAGAAGTCAGCGCTCCTGTTTGCAATACTTTCAGAACTGACAAAACATCCTGTCAGATTTGATTGTAGATATGAGGAAATGGAATCTAATAGTTTGTTTTAGATATTTAAGATATAGGATTTGCCATTTCAGGCTTAAAAAAATAAAAATAAAATCCCTCGTACTATTATTCCTTCATGCATCCTAAATTATCATCCTCCCACGTGTCCGACTCTTTCTTTTCTTGTCTTTATCCTTATCTTGATCTCTTTTTTTTTTGGGCCTGTTCTTGATTTGTTGCACTCACACTGCATCTGGCACCCATATCTGTCTGGAGGAGATAGCTTTCTTCAGCTCAGTCAAATATGACTGACGTTATATGTTGGTTTTTTTTAAAATATATATATATTTCTGTATTTAATAAGCCTTGACTTTCTCCCCTCAGGTTCCGGTGAAGAAAGCTAAACTGAGAGAAAGACAGCTTCAAATAATGGATAATGAGGACAAAGAAGACCCTTTGGACAAATACCTGGTCAGAAATCTTTAACTTTCTCCAGAAATCGATAGATTTAAGCCCACTGTCTCTTTAAAAATTAACTTCTTAACAATCTATCTCATCTGCATCTTGAGATATCAGTTTGTTCTGTTATGTCCTACAGATTTTAATGGACTGTTCTGTGTGTTTTTTGCAGAGGGAGAACCATGAACTTCAACAGATCAGCCTCCGTCTGGAGCAGGAGAACGACAACCTGGCACACAGACTGATCATCGGCAAGATCGCCCTGAGGAACGCCCTGGATAAGGTACACAAAAAAGTTTAATTATGAAATACAAAATCACCTGCTTTAGTTTATTTAGTGTAACCCTGAAAAACTTTCACATTCCAGCATTACATGAGCAAAACAAAATGTTTAAATTTCTTTAAACCTCACTAAACAGGTCAAATTTGGCATATTTTTCACATTTGAGAGCAGTTAAAATGCCATAAACAGCATTATTTTACCCTGAAATCTTCTGACTTTTCCTAAATTGACCCAGAATATACAAAAAAAACGTTGATGTTCATATTCTTAAATACTCATTGAAATCATTATGACTGTTGTTCTCGTGTTTTAAGTAACATGGTATCATGATATAGTGTGAATATGAACACTTTTTCCTCCATAAACCGATAAAAAACAAAAAACGCTCTCTCTCCTCTCTGAAAGCTCAATTAAGGATTACTCGCTCATTTATTAATGACTGATAAGACTGACTCTAATCAAATGGCCTGCAGTGCTTAAGCATGCTGTCATTTTATGTAAAGCTTTATAAATCATACTGTCATTATGTAATTGGTTTCATCAAATGACTGAGCAAAAATCCTGACATGTCAGGATCAGGACATAAATACACACTAACACACTGTCTGTTTACAGACGGAGGACAAAGTGGACGAACTCACCAAAGACCTCCTGTTGACCAGACGTCGACTGCAGGCGGCAGAAGAGGAGAAGAGAGGGAAGGAGGAGGAGTCTGCAATGGTGAGCGTAACGTGTCGTGTTTCTATAGCGTCTCACAGTCGTTAATGTATTTTAGTAGGGGTGCACGAGTGAAAGATTTCTCCTCTTCTTCTAGTTAAAGGAGGTGTTTCGGAGAGAGCTGGAGAGAGCTGAGCAGGAAGTCAAGAGGTCGTCCGGCATCATTACAGACTACAAACAGGTACAGACAGTTGATGACTGATTGATTGATTGATTGGAATAAGAGAAGTGAAAAGCAGATGTATAAAGACTTCACTGATGGTTTTTGCCAATGATGTTAAAAAACCAGATGCTCTTCCTTCTGCTCAGATCTGCTCTCAGCTGACAAACCGTCTGGAGAGGCAGCAGGCCGCCCGCAGAGAAGAGTTCGATTCACTCGAGGTGAGAATGGCTCTCCTCCTGTTGAGCGCTCCTGTCACCGCCTCATATTGAACATCATTTTTACAGGGCATGATTATACAACCTTTTCTAAAAAATCGGTTCGCCCATTTCAGATGCAGTTAACACTTCAGTGGCTTTATTTTTTCCATCATTTTATAGCAGCAGGTGTCAGTAGTATTCAGTTGTTGGCTATCGCTATTCAGGCACTTATCTAATATTCTGCCCGTCACTCTCACCTTCTGCCTTTTGCAGCGTGCGGTGAAGGTTTGCTCTCGTTGTCAACACATTGTGGAATCAGGTCAGAACTCTTCAACAGCAGCATCAGCGGGGAACCTGAACCTGATGTCTGAACCAAGCCAGGACGAGGACACCACAGGTCCCACAGAGGCTGAACAGAGAAAGGAGGACCAGGAGAAGGAGGCCCTGAAGGCCCAGATTAGGGAGCTGGAGCAGGATTTGGCCCAGACTAAACTTCAGATGGTGGAGGCCAAATGCAAGATCCAGGTAAACACAGACCAATTTGGAAAAACAGTAGAGTAAACGTGCACACTTTGGGAATCTAAATATTCAGTATCCAGGTCAGATTGCAGCAGCTAATCATGCTCTGTCACTCTGTCTGTCTCTCTCTCTCTCTCTCTCTCACACACACACACACACACACACACACACAGAGCAGAATATTTGTGCTTCTGGGTACTTTCCAGGATATATATATAATATATTAAGCACCTAAACCAACAGTGCATTGATTTCGGAAAAAACCTAAGACCCCCAGTCTAGATACCGGTGCTGCGTCTGGACTGCACAGAAATGAATCTCCCTGAACATTAAGGAGGTAATGATGGTGCTGGTCTGACAGAAAGAATACCAGGATCATAATGATATTTTAAAGAACAGCTTCTAAGGAGCGATGGCTGAAGGAAAACGAGCAGGAAGGGTGACGTCAATTTACGATTATAAAGGTTTCGATTAGGGGTCGATTCTGGGAAAGCAGAAGTGACAGAAGAGAAGATTAGAGTGGGTGGAAATGTAAGAAATGTGCTTCACTTCACTGTTCTCACATGATCCAAGTTTTAAAGGATAGTTTCACAGTTTTTCAAGTGTCTTAATACAGTAGTCGGGTGCCCAAATAAACGTTGACACATGTTTTCTTGCTATAATCATTCCTCCTGTTCATACATAAGAGATCCCTCCATAATGCACATAAACTAAACCCTTGAAAAAAATGATTTGAGTGGACAACAACAACATCTGGCTGCACAAATATGGACTAAAACGAATTCGTACTAAGATGCTGCTTTTCTCACACATGCCTATGTAATCCTCGCGCAGGAGCTGGAGCACCAGAGGGGAATCCTTACCAACGATCTCCAGGAAGCAAAGAACAGTTGGATCAGCAAGGCTTTCACCTCCCTGCGGACATCCAGTGGGGGGCTTCACAATATTAGTTTACCCAGAGATGGGGCTTCAGCAGCGGGCTGGAAAATCCACAGCGGCTCCTTTTCTGGATGGAGCACCAAGAAGTTATCGTGGCCTCACAGAGGCAATCAAGAAAATGTCTGATAACTTGAACTGTGATTGCAGACAAGCGCAGGTCATATGATGTAAAAGTGGACACTGTGGAAGGGATCAGACCTGTGTTATACAAGTGTGAGCTGGATCTTCCACACTGTTATGCACACTGTGTTCAATACTGTAGCTGCCATGTCTTATGTTGTGCACTAGATGGCGGTCTAGAGCAGATGAGAGCACCACAGACAGGTATTCATTAACTTTAGATGTTCATTACCTCCACCTGTAGTACTGGTGGAAAGTGATGATATATTGTTATATTTGTAATATTAATCCATACGCTGTGTAAGTTTCTGTGCATAATGTTTATTTGTAAAGCATCTGAATACAATATTAAATCTAGTCACATGACAAACTTTTCTAAAAATGTTTATGACATCAAGAAAACTGACTCATCAACAGACAAGTGATTTAAATCACTGTGGGGTTTTTTTTTTTTCTTGTTTTTTTTCTGAGGGAGGTTTTCCTGTGATACACCACAGATGCAGGTTCCTCTTTCATTTGGCTCTTGACTGCTTTTAAAAGTGCTCATCAACCGTGGCTCAAACACGAGAATCACCAGCTGCCTCGTTACCTCTCAACATTGCACATAGAAATGAAATAGAGATCATACCAGAGAGAAACAGATTAAATGACAAAGGAACAATAGAGGAGAGCAGCCGATATCTTGACTACAATATATATCCAAGTCGAGTATTTAGACAAACTCAATCCAGGTATTAACCTCTCCTGCCTGACGGACTCATGGCTGTGATAGCTGGAAGTGTGTGTGTCACTGTGACTCTTCTCATGTGTGTTGTTGGGAGTGAAGCGCTGGACCTGCTGAGGGTAGCTGCAACATCAGGATGTAAGTACCAATCTGAGTAAACAAAGAGTGTGTGTGTGTGTGTGTGAGTGTGTATTAATCAAAAATCATCAGGAGATGCTGTTACTCTATTGTGATTTACATTATAATGATTTTTATTTTGTTGTTGTTTATCTATCTGTGCTGATAAATACTTTGTGCATTTTGCTTCTAAAGCTTCCTATGATTACATTTTTAGTATTATTACAAAGGAATAGACTTTCCAAAATTATAATCTGTATGTGATTATTTGTATTAGACATTAAAATTCCCACTTTTGGTTTTGACGTTTATGTATGAAGTTTGTAAGAGTTTAATAAAGTGCAGTTTCTTCCACCAGATCCTGGCTCCCCTCTCAAGGTGCATTGTCGCTGTGCAAGCTATCCAAACCTGACTCTTTGCTCCTGGCCCGAACCTTCCTACTCGCCACCAACACACTACGTTGCCACCTACCGGTAAATGGGAATAAATACTCCTTCTGTGTGTTGACCCCTTTTTTGTAAAACAGACTCCAAGTTTTCAAGTGTCATTAAGGAGCTTATTCACTCATTAATATCTGTGTGAATGGTTTTTTTTTGTGTGTTTGTGTGTGTGTGTGTGTGTGTGTGTACATTTCAGTGAGAGACACAGAGAGCTGGACATCAAGCAGTGCCAGCTCATCCCACCCAGCTCTTCATCATCATCATCTTCCTCTGATCAGGTACCAGCTTTATTTACCTTTGCAGCAGGGATCTGCAGATAGACTGAAGAAGGATTTTTTTGTAATTCGGTCAATTTGCTTTTAGCCAAAATGAGACCAAATACTACATATTATGATGAAAATGATGATGAATTCCCCCAGTAAAACCCTTGTTGACATTTCCCCTAATAGTTTTAACATTGAAACTACAGACAAGTTTGTTTCACAAGACCACGTGGAACATTTTTGTGTTTTTCACCAAGAATTTTTGCAAACAAGCAGTTCAAATTTCCCTCTGTTGTGACTTTTTTCCCCCCTTTAGATTGATGTACTGTACTGAAAAGATTCAAATATAACATAACATATATGTATGTCTATATATTTTAGCTCTGGCACTGCTACCTGCCCAACTTAAAGCTTCTCACTGACTACATCATAAACATCACAGCAGTTTATCCCAGTGGAGACGTCACCTATCTAAGAAGATTTATGTTGGAGGATGTCGGTAAGAGCTGCAATGATAAATAATCCAGTGTAAAAAAAATATATAGAATATCAACAGAAACACAATTTTACATCTTACTTGATATGATAGTAATCTGTGGACAACTTTGTTATCATTAAATATTGCTTTCTCTGTCTTTCTTCTGTCTCTGCAGTGAAACCGGATCCTCCTGTAGACGTCCGGATTTCCCCTGCTAGTATGAGAAACTTGTCATTGGAGTGGTCGTCTCCTCCAACTTGGGCAAACCTGGACATCTTCCCCCTAAAATACCAGATAATGTACAAATGGAAAAAGAGGGACTCTCCACGCTTTTACATCGTAAGGATAATCTTCACTAAAACTATCACTTGATGAATGTGAGACATCAATAGCAATGTGATCTAAAGTGGTTTTATGTTGTGACACATTTAGAAAAAAAAGCTCTAACTCAGAAAGTCCCTTTAGCTGTAGAAGTTTGTAAAATGAAAATAACAAACAAATAAATGAATGAATGAAATATTAACTCTTCATATAGCTGCTATGTTTAGCTGTGAAAATAATACAGATACTGTTTTACCTTTTTTTCCCCCCAGAAAGATTATGAGAACACCAACCTTGAACTGAAGGGCCTGACCCCGAGAAGGACTTACCTGTTCCAGGTGTGTGCTATGGAGCTGCTGGGTCTGGGCGAGTGTAGCGCCTGGAGCTCACCAGTAGAAATCACTATGCCATGAAGAAATGTGGCATATCTCTCCTTCTTGCTCCTTTTTG
Organism: Pampus argenteus; assembly: GCA_036937835.1. NCBI lineage: Eukaryota > Metazoa > Chordata > Actinopteri > Scombriformes > Stromateidae > Pampus > Pampus argenteus. The sequence goes on from CM072873.1 coordinate 16,811,096, forward strand.
AGCTTCCCAGTGAAGTGAAACTGAAGAACTGAACATGTTCTTGTTGTTCACTGCTCAAACAATGACAGAGCTAAAGTCACTAATATTATGTTTTATTTATGAATTCATATATGGGTATTACCTGGATAATGTACAATCCGCTTTTTCAGTTAAGTTATATTATTGTTATGGGTATTTATTGTTTGTTTGTGAGACATTTCATTATTATATTTTTATAATCATGTGGCAGCTCCGCATTTGTGCGAATAATTTAATAAAAAACAAAGCATTTAAAAAATCAATCCACAGTGCAGTCAGTCAATCACATCAACCACGAGTGGGGTGACAAACTCAGAGTGTCTGACACCCAGAGTGAAGGACGGCGGTTTGGGAAGGTGAACGTGAAACTTCTCTGGGCTGTACGCGCCCGGGCCGGGAATAACAGAGGAATAATTGGGTCTCTTAGTCCTGCTTTGCATGGAGAAGGAGGGCTGACGCTGGCGGTAAATGTCTGGGTTGGTGCTGTTGTATTTTCCCGGTCCGGGGCTCTTGGACAAGTCTTCAGAAGGAGCTCCGACCTTCCTGCGGCTTGAGAAGCTGTAGCTGGCACTGGAGGGTTTGTGCGGAGTCTGACAGCCCAACACATTAGGAAGATTGTAGCTGATGGGGTGAAGGAGACAATGTTTAGGGTTGAGCCTCAGAGACTTTGACCTCTATATTTCTTGTCTAACTATATTTTGTGTTTCTTTAAAAGCTAAATGATGTCCCTAAACAGATGGGCAATATATTTTTCTAGCAAAAGTTACCCAAATATGAATAATATAATAGTAAATAATGCATTTCTCAGGGACTATTTTCAGCAAAAAAAAAAAACTTGTTTGCAGCAAGTTCAGTTCATTGTTGGATTTTGCTTTTCCATATGATTTTTTTTGTTTTTGACTGTAAGAAAAATATAGAATATTTCCTTCACCTGTTGGGTGCTGGCACAGCATCCACCGAGCGATATCTGGTGCGTGTGCTGATGGTGTAGGAGGGTGGTCTGCGGTGAGAGTTGAGAGGTGGAGCCTTCTCTGGGCTGTAGGCACCCGGTCCTGGAGTCTGGAAGGGATCACCTGTGAACATAAATAGAAATCGGTTGCAACACTTCCTTTCCTTTCCTTTCCTTTCCTTTCTTTTCCTTACCTTTCCTTTCCTTTCCCTTTTCTGTGTTACCTTTATCACTTGTGCGCCTCCCTCTGCCCAAAATGGTGTAGGATGGGGTGTTCATCAGGCCAAATCGGGTAACCTTGGCATCAATGTGGTACCTTGGTCCTGGGCTGGAGTCCACAGAGATCACTACAGAAGATATAATGCACAAAGATGCTAATAATGCTCTGAATCAGATCTATTAAAAACTGGACAACTGCAGTCGGTATAACAGATAAAACATGCAGACTATAAGATTGGGTTGTGTGAACTTACTGGCGCTGCTCATGCGGCTGTGGAAGGAATAAGCGGGGCTGCTGGGCTTGGTGAAGTCATGGTTGATGTAGCCGACTGTAGGGGGCAGAGCATAGCGTCCAGGGCCCGGGCCTGACATCAAGAGGAGGAGGAGGAGGAGGACAGAGATGAAAATGATGCAACGGCTGTAAGCAGCAGTATAGCACACCCACTGGTCTTTGGCTCGGGCTGTATTGTCTCTGATGATTTCCATATGGAGCTCTTTGACTTATTTTCTATGGTCATGCATTTTAACTTTCTTTCTCTGCTTGTTTGGGAATAGATTTTAAACAATGTAAAAAAAAATCTCATTTTAAAAACTATGGAGCAATAACTGTATAATACTGTGAGAGATTTCATAGCAAAACCACTATAGCTATAATATGGTCCATGTGTATGCACAGACACACACACACACACACAGAGGCATACACACTTCTTGTACTGACCTCTTTCTCTAGCAGAGATAATTGGCCGTTTCTTCACCACCTCCTCCATACTCCGCCAGCCTCTTTCTTCCTTCTTCTTTGTCCTCTTCTCTTCCTCTTTGGGTCCTGTGTCACTTCAGACTCATCCTTTTCTTGTGTGGCTCTCTCCAGGTGATCCATGGCCTCCCAGACTGAATTATATATGACCATGAGGTGAAGAAACCCAATCTTGACCAAGGCCATGGCTGGGTACGCCCCAACTAGATCTCCACCCTCTTTTACCTCCCTTCAGGACAAAAGATTTCATAACCAAATCCAAAAAAGTCAACTCCGTCAGGGCTCAAAAGAGGAGAACCGGTGTTGAATCAAGAACAAGATTATCTAATAATTCATTGAGCATATAGATTTGGAGGAAATGGCTTTGTAGAAGTAAAACCATCTTGAGCGATAAAGAACTGTAACATGTAATGTGTTATATTTGTCATCCTATCCTGAGGTGTTGGGTTACTGAACTGCTGAATGCTTGAACCTCTCAGCAACATGTAGTGTACATGCATGTGTGCTGTAACTAACAGCATATCAGTGCACATGCTATTAAAAATGAAAGGACGCAGACTGAGCTTCAGTTACAAGCTCAACATGACTGCTAATGAAAAAGACGGACTGGTGGGTATAAAAGTTTCACCACAATAGAACACAAGATATCAAAATGATCAGTTACCTGTCAAAGTAGTAGATAAATTTAGCGAGGTAACAGCATGCCAAATGGATTTTATTTCTAGGATGGTAAAAACTGCCCAAAGATTTTATATATATAATTTCATAATCAATGAAAAAGTCATGATCATCACATCCCAACTACTAAACTTCTTTTTTTGGATTTGTGGGAATTTGGGGATTTAAAAAAAATAGGCTTACAGCCAGAAAAAAAAAAAAAAGATTTATCAGGCTTTAACTGCTGGAGTAATTTAACACACAGGCAGCATCTGAAAAGTGTCAACTGTAGCAGAAAAGCCCTGAAGAGGATTAACTTTTAGCAAAGACAAAGTCATTTAGTTTCTAGTGTGAGAAACTAAGGTAGAAATCTGCCCTAATTCCATTCCCGAACACAGAGGTAACTAAAGCCTTTAGAGCACAGCCATGACAAAAAAAAAAACAAAAAAAACCCCACACTGGTTAAATATTAAGCACTCATAGTGTCCACAGACTCAGTAACAAGACTCTGCTGTGTCACTAGTGGGCTTAAGTTTCTGTGAGTGGGTGCAGCATGTAAAAAAGATGTTACTCTGTACTGTATGAAGAGACAGCTTTTTTTATTGACCCTAATTATGTCTGTTTTCTCGTTAATTAGAAAAGAATATCGTCACACATTTCTATCAGATTTATTGGAAAGTTAAGTCATTAGCCAAGGAAGACCTAATTAGATTTAGGTGCATATAACGCCACCGTGTGGTCAGCATGTTTAGTTTTCAGGTTTTGCTATAAATGCTGAATCTTGTTTACCAATACACACTTTCTGGCATTTATCATAACTCAACATAACATTTTAGATGATTTAATATTTCCAAATTTTTTATTTTCTCTTTCGGCTCACCGGGTGCCAAAATATTGCACCATTTTTTCTCTCGCAGGATGTTCCCACATTTGTTCTTATTATCCACATAAATTTCCATTTGGCAACATTTCATTTCATTTGACAATCCGATCCAAATGATTATGTGTGTTATCAGTCCTCTGCTACTCTGCAGCTGCATACAAGTCAACCCCAAACTGTGTTTCCGAAAACATTTTTTTTATAGGACAACTTTTATAAGACAACATTTAAAGATCGATAACAACTTCAGTCATTGATATTTCTTTACTAACTAAACATAACTTAAGGAAATAAAACATAACTTTATACAGTTTTAAATATGCTGGTACAATTCAGTACAAAAATAAAGGCAGTGAAACGTCTCCATACACAAACACCGTCATGTCGTCATTAGTCACCGTCGCTCAGACGTGAATCCTGGGTGAATCGGTTTGGCACATAATCCACTTATATAGCAAAGCATGAATTAGAAATACTGTATGATAATTTGTTACTTTTTGTATATCAGAACCACAATGAAAGATAAAGCTTTGATTGGAGGAGCCATTGGTGCTGAACAGCCACTAGATGGTGCTTTTGGTTCCACAGGAGGAACCCAAAAATATGTCAGAATACTTTTAGATGATTCGGTAACACTTCTGGTTGTTTTTTTTTTGAACAGGTACACAACCATGTCAAAAAATCTTTACTGATGTCCGAGTTAGTCATGCTACAACGTCTTTTTTTTTGAGCAGAGTAGGCCACACGGTCTCTTTCTAGCCATGCAAAGATACCAGGTTGTCTGTGATTAGTCCATAAGTCTTCTCAGTCCTTCCAGGTTGCACCTTTTCAGGCAAATCAGTGCTCAATGTCGGCTGGAAAAGATGAATTAAGGAAGGAAATCCCACAGTTTCTCTTTGGATGGCTGGTGTCTCCACAAATTGTCCGGAGCAAAATTATGATTCCCATATACGAACTCAATTTTCTCTCTTTCTCATACACACATAGACAGAAACACAAATCACACTCACTCAGTTTTTTTCATGACTTGGTCTCTGCTCGCGTGTGCTATGATTTATCCCCTTGGAGAACCTAAATTAAAAGACAAAATTAGCTTTTGCAAAACAGAATGATTTTTACTTTGAACGTCCGTATATGCAGCCACATCGCTGCGTGCATGATTAAATATGAATACATATGTCTGCATGTGCATTAGTGATGCTTACCTACCTGGTTGCGTGCTTTGTGGGATTTCTGCATCAGCACTCTCCACTGGTCATACAGCTTCATGGACATGCTGCTGCAGCCGTAGGCGTGTTTCCGCACCCAGCCGAAGAACTGCTTCAGCTCCCTGCGCAGGGTGGAGTTGGAGTCACCGCTGGATTTGGAGTCGCAGGAGCCTGACATCAGCCGCTCTGCATGAGGAGAAGAGAGGGCGGGAGGGAGAGAGAGAGAGAGAGAGAGACAGAGGAGAATGAGTTAGGGTGGCTTTGGCGCTCTGCAATGAAACATCTCAATAGAAAGTGAGAAAGACAAGGAGCAACAAAGGAGGGAGAAATGACTCATGTGTGCTAGTATTACTGCAGATATTAACAGGAAGTCCCGGCTCTGAATGGCTCTTAAAGTAATCTTTTTAAAACTTTCATTTGCAAAAAAAAAAAAACCCTTCAGGGGTGTTTCATGGTAACTTCTGGGAAACTTCAAGGAAATATTGAGAAAAACATGTTTTATTTTCATAGTTGCAGCCGCCAGTCCGATCAGTTATGATTTGAGTCATAGCAGACTCTGGGGAAACAACGACCACCAGGTAGCCACAGCCCGACAACATCCAGGTGGGCAAAAAGCACAAGTTACATTGTCCCATTTCATGACTTTGTCTATGAATTTGTTCCTAATGACTTCATATCATTGTTTTCTGCTTCTTGTTTTAATTAGTGCTTTTTAAAAAAACGTATTGTGGTCGAGTCGACTATGCAGTTTTTATAGATGGAACTATTTATTGAGTTTGTGTTAAAGTGCTCTGTAACTGTAACTTTCCTCAAATATTTATAATATTTTTTATATTAATTACATAATTGATAATGTTTTGAGAAGAAATAAGCTAACATTTTGCTTCAATGGTTGTCTCTTACAGTAGTTTATTCTCCGACTCCCCAGAGACCCCAGTCAGTAATCCAATGTTTAATATGTTGGGTGGGATGAGGGTTTGATTTGATTCATCAAAGCTGCCGATATAATACAAAACAGACTTGAGAATTCATAAATGTGAAAACAACGCCGCCGTCTTCCTCTCTGAGGCTTCCAGCGGAGCGACAGAGAACTGTGGGACGTGTGGTACACCGTGATATAAAGCAACTTTCAGTGGTATAAATTGCTTCCTAAATGGACCAGAATGTTCTCAAAAAGTGAGATCAAGAGCAAAAAAAGAGGCCTTCTGGGTGAATCTCTTACTCTGTGTTTGTGTGTGTGTGTGTGTGTATGTGTGTGTGTGTGTGTGTATGTGTGTGTGTGTGTGTGTCAGAGTGTGTGAGTGTGTGCTCACCACTGTGGGGTGTGGATGCAGCGGTGGGATGGCTCCACTCGCTCCAGATTCCAGCTTTGCGAGAGCCATAGATGCCCACAGGGTTACAGCGGACCTGGATAAAACACAACATCATAAGCTGTGAGACACAGACCAACTCTGACAAACACTAATGAACACACACACACACACACACACACACACACACACACACACACACATACATACCTGGACAAAATAGACTGTTCCAGGTCTCAGTCCCGCCAGTCTACAAGAAGTCTGGTTCCCAACATCATCCATTACCTACCAGAATAAAAAAAAATAAAAAATACAGAAGAGTTGAGTGCTGGAGGTCTGACCACAGCATTAAATACCAATGGGCATAAACTAAAACACAAGACAGAAAAAAGACGTCGAAAACAAAACCACAAACCATATACAGACCTAAACATGCATGCGCGCCACATTGTTTAGTGGCTCCTGATCAGCATGTTTATGAAAATATTTTAACATTAGCGTGCCTTCTGGGTAAAATCTGCTCTCTATAATTTATTACAGAGCTGGATACGCTGGAAACACACACACACACACACACACACACACACACACACACACACAGGAGCGTGCACAAGTACTCAAATATGCAGACAGCTAAAATAAAGATAGTGGGGGAAAAAAAAAAAAAAAAAACACACTCTGAAGTTAATAATCTTGTGTAATAGTCCCCACTTTCTCTCTGGCATCCAGTCTGTAAACACTTGTTAAGAAGGACTAAAACAGAAAACAGATCATGGAAATTACAGGCATCACAAGGCTAATGACGTGACGTGGGGAAGCCAAATCAGCACAAGTTACCACTGAGCGTCTTTACAGCCATATTGAAGACATTAACAGCTGAGATGTATCCCTCTATTCCTCAGCATGACCTCATGATTAGGGCAGGTTCAGAGGGAAATGGCGTCTGTTTGCACCACCAAACCCTTAAAGCCACTTGGATTTAAGTCTCCTCTCTCCTCCTTTTAAAAGCGGTCTCATCCCTCTCCTCTCCACTCCCCTTATTATTTTTTTTATTTTTTTTTTTACATGTTGCAAGCAAAGACTTGCTTATATTACATCTGTGTAATTCCCCCTTAATTACCAGAGAATCTTCACTCTTACCCAGAGGACTCAAATGAATTCTGGGCGAGCAACCATCTGCAAGGCCGAAGGTTTCACACGCTGTATTTTTCGTTCATCATTCAGGCTCTGGCCTGTGTTTTTTTCTCCAGATCAAAACCCCGACTTCAAGATTTACGACTGGTGAAAGTTTTTCAATGGCGCAACTATTAACTCATCAATACAAAGGAGGCCTCAATCAGAGTAGATTAGGGGGCATTAGGATGAGAAACAGCTGGGATAGTGCTGGAGTGATGTATGTGTTCGCGTGTAAGAGATAAAGAGAGGATTGACGTCCTTATGACTGTGTGTCCTTGTCCTTTTTACCTTCCAGTCCTGGCTGTCCTCCAGTCTGTAGCGGATCTGGTATTTGGCCTGAAACAGGAAGTCTTTGAGAGCAGGAGGGGCCTCCCAGCGAACACTCAACTGGTCCTCCAACTGCCCGACGCGACTCACACCCACACCTGACGGAGGGTCCGTGGTCACTGGCGGGAGAGGAAAACGAAGGCATATTTAAATAAGAACAGCCTACGTGGAGCTAGAACAATGCAAAAATACCAAAGAATCAACTCGTTCCAGCTTCGCCAATGAGGGTTTACTGGTTTTGATGATGAATCTATTAAGATTTAGAGCTATAGGCTACTTCCTGCATCACAAGCCACTTTTAAAGAAAATTAACAGACACAGAGCAACACTTGCATCCATTTGAATTCCCTTTTCCTTTTAGCCTTGTTTTGGTCCGGACCAACTCTTAAAAGGACACATCTGTCTCTTTAAATGCTAAATGCTCCACTATATTCACCAGTTCGTCACTTACTTTGTGTGTGTGTCTGTCATTCGGTGCAAGTAAAAGCTGTAAAAACCAAAACAACAAGCTGAAAGACGTCAAAACAGGCCGTAACCGAGAGCAACTGTAATTCTTCTGTGGGTCGGTTACTTTAAAAACAGCGCTTTTTAAATTACATGTAAAATATTGACTCCATTGTTATTTTTTTAATCTAATTTAAAAGGATTGATCAGAGCGGTTTTAATGATTTCAGTGTAGAGTGTTTTTCCACACAGAACAAACAGTGGCTTGTAGCTGTAACTCTCATGTAGGCCTAATCATCATAACAAAAATCTCAAATGTACAAACAACAATGTCACGAGAGGCACAAACTGGGGGGTGTTTTGAAATTTATTGCATCCATTAACAAGTTTATTTCTATCCTAACATTTTACTGATTGATTTCTGGCGGACAGATGGCCCAGATTATCATTTTGAGCCAACGACTTCTTTCTACATCTCCAGGTTACGTTCGAAAGGTCGAGAAAATCCATTCGGTTTGAATTTAAAAGCGGTACGTGCGACGTCTCTATGTGTAACAGTACATCGAAGGATTGTTCAGCGTCGGCGGAGGTTCGTGATCTCTTGAGGACCTTCTAGTTTCTAGAGAGTTGACATGTGTGAGCCGGGGGCTTTTTCATCTGACAACAATTATCTTTTTGACAAACAAACATGTGGTGACAGACCATTATTTTAACTTTCATCGCATTTTGTTTTAGGCTTTTATTTTTTTTTTTTAGATCGTTTCAATATCGACTTTCGAGTTTCTTTTTTTCATGATGTCAGTCCTTACTAATAAACAAACAAGACGACCTGGGGGGAGAGAAGGAGGAGGAAAGTAGGAGTTTACACAAGCGTTTTAGAGGGTTAGTTTCTCTTCTTTTTAACACAAATATGGGGAATTAAACTGAGGTGGGGTTTTATTATTATTATTAATATTTTATATTGGTGCAACTAGCAAAAACAATGATTACAAAGCAGGATTAAAACAGTACAGATGCTAAAAACAACTGTGGTTGAGACCATGAGTAAACTGATCCATTTATCTTGCAAAAAAACCGAATATTGTGCTTTTGAGATAACGTGATATTTTATTATGTAGTTCTTGTTATCCCAAGATAATGCGCGATAATAAACTTGTGATCACAAGATAGCAGATGAAATGAAATAATTACGTCAGCTTCTTCTGTTCTTGGCTTCCATAGAATAGAGAAGAAAGGAGAATTTTTTAAATACTGCTTGTAATAAAGATGAGATTAAATATCCTTATATATACACATTATATATAAATATGCAATAAAAAAAAAAAACATGACTGTCATATCAACACATCCTCATCTTAGGGTAAGACACCAATACAAGTTGCCTCTAGTCTCTTGTTTCAAACGGCTCCCGCGTGACTGAGGAATGCAGAAAACTGTAGGTGTTTCCGCCTCGCCTTCATAACTGATTGCACATGACCGTAGACGCGGATGACTCACGGCGCTCGTAGGCAGGTGTGGTTTCTGTGTGGAAGCTGCGTGAATGAAAAAAAGAGCGGCCGGGGCAACCCGAGCGAAACAAAACACACTCACAAGTCCAGAAATCGCCTACACTCTAACCGCCTCTCTGTTTCTATACTGCTACTCGGCCCTGCCCTGCCTTCAGGGTGTGTAAACAGGTGTGCGTGTGTGCATACATTAGGGAACAGAAGGGGATTACAGTTTGATGGACGCTTGTTTCCGTGCCAGTGACGTGTTTCGCCTGTGAAACTCTATATGGTGTTTCTCTCTGTGCATTTTTCCCGTCACAGGGGTGTGTTAGGAATGGTGTTAGGACTTCCAAGCTAATTAAGTTGTATTAATTCAGGTCCAAGGCTTAAAAAGCCCAAACTCATCGGGGGCCTCGGGGATCCGCGGCCAACTCGAAGACAGGATTAGGTGAGAGGATCAGTCTGGAACGATCCAGCACGACATAAAAGGGGGTTCGTGAGTGCATGTGTGTGTGTGTCCAGTGAGCATGAGTAAAGAGAAAATGAGCTCATCAAAAGACAGGGTGTTTCCATTCATTACACACCTACGCCTGTCCAGGTGCATGCATGCATGTGTCTATGAGTGAGCGTGTGTTTTTTTTTTTTTTTTTTTTGAGGGATAATGAGAGATAAGAGAAGAATTTGGTCTTGTTACATGCTCCGTTTGCTTAAACCGCGCTAAGCTAGGCAACGGACCACATAACAAAGCTTTAAAAGGGAATGACACTCAGTTCCTATCAGTGTGAAGCCGGATGAGTACTTGTAAACAACTTTCCCCCCTCGGAAAACCAGAAGCCACAGAGCTCAAGCCAATGTCCTGTCTGAAGGAATAAATATGAGAATATATGAGAAATGTATAAAGTGAAGTGATATCCTTCAACAACATTTAATATCATTCATATGAGGCTAAAGATGAGCTCATAAAGCTGAAGGTTACTTTGATAAATGGGCTAGAAGCTAATGCCTTAACATTTAAGATTATAAAGAATATTCCTATTGATTTTTTTTTGTTGTTAATATAGTATTTTATGTATAGTCTGACCCTTTAATTTTAAAATCAGTTCACTTATTTGCTGATGTTGTTGTTCAACCTTTTCTTGCTCTACTCAGTGATTTTAAAGTGCAGTTTATTTTTTATTATTTTACGTGGACACACAGGAAGACTCGACTTTACGGAAGTTAACAAGGATTTGGATAAAGAATAAATAATCTGAGGGGTAAAATTTACATAAATCTACTCACAAATTGTAAACAACCTGTGATGAGAGTCGCGCGTAGACACTGCTTCATTTTTTTTTCGGGGGGTCACAAGCTTAAAACGTTGGAAGACATCGTCCTAGATTACAGCCTGAGGGTTCACTGACACTGAGATCTAAGCTCTGAAACCACAGTTAAAGCAAGCGGGTCAAAGTTCACTTCTTCTCTTACTCACCCACGTCTAGGATGTCCAGGGTGATGACATCAGAGGTAGCCCGGCCCAGCTGGTTGGAGGCCTCCACCCAGATCTCGTAGGGCGTGAAGAGGTGCAGGTCCCGGGTGATGCTGCAGGAGTAGGGCTGGGTATGAGTGTAATCCTCACACTCCTTCTCCTTACCATACCACCTGTGAAGAGAACTCAAATAACTCAGCCTTCAATAAAGCATATGATGAACACGCATTGTTGTATAACGTGTCACATGTTTTAAATCCGTATTCACACTGATCTGACTACAACATGAGATGTCCACACAGCTGGCACGCCTGTGGACATTTCTCTCGGGCTGTTTTTTTGAATTGTTGATGTTATTATTAAAAACAAGTTTTTACACTCCATCTGAAACTCATTTTCAAAAATGCATCATTCCCAGATGACCCCCCCCCCCCCCCCCCCCCCCCCCTTTTTATTTCTATGAAATGTAACTTTCTACACACGAAGAGATTTCACCCTCTGGCTGCTGCTGTTAAATTAAGACGGGTTTTTTTGGAAAATCATGTCATAAAAAAAAAATCATGAAACTGCACATCATGCAAACATTATCAAGACATTTTAAACAACAAAACTTATTAAATATGTTTGAAATTGAGTCACCAATTTTAACCTTTTGAAGCTTGATTTTAACTCCCCTCATGTATGATGTTACGGGGTTAATATATAATATCTACATGTCATATATGTTAGGTTACTCAGAAATTACATCAGTCGGCATGTCAGTATTGTTACTAAACACGCTCTGGGGCCGACAAACTTATTAATATATGTCATATATCATGCAGTGTGTGTGTGTGTGTGTATACCTGAGTTTGTACTTGAGTGTGTACTGTGTGCTAATGTTCGTCTCCCCCTTTCCTCCTGGAGCCCAGCTGCAAGTCAGGTCTTTGGTGTTCCTGGACCAGCAGGTCAGATTGACCGGCTTCTCCGGAGGCACTGGGACAGAAAGAGGAAGCGACGGAAAGAGAGGGAGAAAGAAGAAGAAGAAGAAGAAGAAGAAGAAGAAGAAGAAGAAAAATATGGTGATGAAGAAGAAGAGAGCAGGTGACAAAAATGGATGAAGTGAACAGAGAAAGATGATGTAGGGGAGGACGGGAGGAGTGGGCTCAGTGAGGGTACAAAGTTACCTCCAGCCATCACATCAGTCCCTTCCTCCTGAGTGTAATTCACCCACTAGTGATGTTCCTCACAAATTGGTGTGTTTTTTATTAACTAGTATATGTGTGTGTGTGTGTGTGTGTGTGTGTGTGTGTGTGTGTGTGTGTGTGTATCTGATTTGGTCAGACTCAGGATCCCTGCCAACATTCCTCATCTCTCAGGACACAGGGTGCTGAACACCAGTGTCGCACAGAGATTAGGATCCTGACTCCGTGTGTGTGTGTGTGTGTGTGTGTGTGTGTGTGTGTGTGTCTTGTGTCTTATGTCTGTCATGGTGAAGTTTTTGTGAAAGTAATTTTTCATCTGATCACCTCTCACAGTCTTCCAGAAAGTCTCATGTGTTTTTTTTCCTGTGTGGGAACCGCAAGGAAAGGAGCAACAAAGATAACATAAAACTGTGTTTGTGCACACTCTTCTATTTTTTTGTTGAGGACCAAGGTTTTAATTTTAGACCTTCAGAATGAGGACATTTTTTTGGTCATTTGGTCACTTCAAAAATCTGAAGGGAATAAAGAATTCACTCCAGTTTATCACGACGTGGATCTCCAGTTTTATCATTCAGAGTTTACACAGAGCCACGGGTTAGCAAAACATTTGGATTTAGGAGGAGAAACAAAGGCAAACAGTGCAGTTATTACCTAAATTGTCTATTATGAACATCCATCACGGACATCGCGGCTTAACTTTGACCTATTATACTTGCTGTAGTTGTGAGTACACAGTTTTTCCCGTGCAGTGAGGGATTCTTACAAACATTTCTAGTGCACATCTGGTGCACTGACTTTTTAACCACCAAATAAAGTGGTTCAAATATGTTGGCTAAACAAATGGCTTGTATAATACCTGTCAGACTGACCACTCGTGTTTCTTGCCCTGCCAGACTTCATTTTTTAGCGATGCTTCCAGATTTCCAGCAATTACTGCAGTGGCCAAAAGCACAAAATAAGGACCGAGTTGTAGCGAAACAGAATTGTCCTTTTATCCGAACATAAAAATAATTTGCTTGGAATTGTAATGAAGGTTTACAGCTCAGGTCCTTGTTAAAAAATTCTTAAAACTACATCTCCTCGTCTTAAACTCAGATTTAACAGAGAAACTTTGCACTTTCAGCAGATGAATCTCCTAATCTCCCAGTGAAGTTCAAACATCAAACTAAAGCAACAACAAGCGAAACACATTTCTGAGCGCAGAGCGACTTTCATGCTTTGGTTTTAGTGTTCAGGACAGAATTGGGTTCAGGTTGAGGGAAGGATTCTCCCTGAAGGAAATAAGGTTAGTTAAAGATTATCATAAAGCACCACAGTAACAGGCGCACTGTAAAAAAAAAAGAAACTGTTTAGGGGTCGACGATGTGTTATGTTAATGCTGGTCCTCATAAGCATAGAAGTACAAACATGTGTGTGTGTGTGTGTGTGTAAAATGTCAGACCTGTACCGTATGAGTGATAGTGCGAGTAATGGACCACACAAGTGGTCACACAGTGACACACACACTCACGGAGGCCTCTCACTGGCCTGAAGGCAGAAACACTAAACATAAAATACAGCCGTAACTGTGTAGAGACACTTAAAAATCTGCCCACTACTTGGTTGTTGTTTTTCTTCATTCCCATTTCCTCTCTACTCCTCTCACCTCGGTGCTGTACTCCTCCTCTAACTTTCTACTAACTTGCCTTTACTTCTAAAAAATCTCTCACGGTGATGCACAGATGCACATGCAGTTAATACACATTTCCCCTTTTAAAGTTTGAAAGGCACCAAATAAAAACCACGAATGCAACCGAGCTCAAACTATACACTGCATAGGATGGGAAAACTTACTGCCGACGTAGAGGCAGGAGCCGGCCAAGATGTGTCCCTTGTGGTTGTGACAAACCAGGTTGTCACCGGAGGTTTGCCTGGAGGCGTTGAGTCCAGCCAGCGTCACGCTGAGGTTGGTCGGACTCAGCACTCTGTACAAGGAGCCGGAAAGTTGTTGACCGTTAAGCGTCCAGAACAGAGAGCTGGCGTGGACACCGAGGTCCGGGTGGACCCAGCAGCTGGCGGTCAGGTTGGACCCCATACGGAGGACGGGGTCCTGGGGGTAGATGATGGCTACATCTGGAGGAGGGCAGGAGGAGATGGATATTAGAGGATATTTCACGGCGGTAAGACATCTAAAAAAACATCAACTTGTGATGGACACTTTTTTTGCTATTTTCTGACACTTTGGAATTTCAAACTTAATCCAAAATAAAATCATTAAATGAATTAATGATGAAAATAGTCATTAGGCCTACGTGAGTTACAAGGTGTTACTGGGTCGTTTAATTCAGGAGACACACAGAAGTACAAAGCGAACATGGATGTAGTGAAGATGTAGAATCACGGTGACAACTGACTCTGAAATCTCACATGTTGGAGGCACCTTAAATGCACCAGGAGGCAGAAAAGTGTCTCATCAATCATTTGTTATAATTTCTTACAGATGGGGAAGCTTTCGCTCTCACTACAGGTGAAACAAAAAAAAAAAATCCTAAAGGAGACGGGAATGAATAAAGCACAGGAGGAAAAGAGGAGGAGAGGAGAGTTTATTTGCTTCAGATAAGAGGATTTTAAAAACAACGTTGCCCACCTAAGTAGACAGCGCTGTGAAAACATCTAAGTAAGACGATTTCTATTAAGAAACGACCGAGCAGGCAGTGAGTGAGACACTTTGTCAGACCACTACAAATCTGCACCCGGGGCCACATCCAGTCAGCTGCCAGCCACCCCTTGCTGACAGACACTGTGTGGTCCGCCCTTTGAAGAAGTTAATTCAGCCGTAACGCTTCGCCAGTGTCAATATCATAACCCCCAGGATCCACACATTCACGCGTACACACGAACGCAAACAAACACGAGCACAGAGGCGAGTTGTCTCTGTCATCAGATGAGGGGGTGAAAGTGCAAAGGCCCGTGATTAGCCAATAATATGCTGCTCCAGCTGAATAACAATCAGTGTTTATGTATCCCAGGCGCTTGAGGACGGGGGACGTTGCCCCGGAGCAAGGTTTGGCAATCCCTCCGATGTAAGTTCCTTCAAACACTACAGCAACAGACACAATTACTGCTGTTTATTGTCCCTACTCGACACACTCAGCGGAGGAAATGGCTTGTAAAATATTATTTGTTTGGAGAGGCTGAGGCAGGGTTGGAGCACAGCTCTGATCGGGGCAGGCGGGGAGGGGATGAGTTTAACCCTGTGGTAGTGGAGGATGGAGCAGGTCATTGGTGTGTCAAGGTTTCATTTAAAAGAATTTGGGTTTTTTTTCGATTTTTGTGGCTGGACCAAAAAAAAAGTCTTTAAAGGTGACACGACGTCTCCTCCTGTTTCTAAAGAGCTGTTTACTCATCAAAGACATCCTCGCTGTAGAATAGACTATATCCCATATATATATGTATATATATGGAATATTTTAAAGGGGCCGGTGTGGATGAGCCAAGTGGAAGAAGTCACGCAATACGCCACACCACATCTAAAAGGAGATCATTGAGGAGGCAGCAGCAACAGATGTGGGTTTTGTTTTGTTTTGTTTATAGATTTACATTTTAGGTATTTATCTGATGCATTTATTATCTTTATCTAACATCGAGTCACATTAGAGAAAGCCCAGGCAGGACAAATGTTAGCATGAAAAGTTAATTTCAGGTTAAAAAATAAAAAATAAAAAAATCTGTTTTTACAAGTTTTTGGAGTCAAATATTTTTATACTGACAGACAAATTCCAACATAAAATTATCATTTATATGCCAACCGGACACATAAACTAATAACTTTGTGGGAATATAAACTGCACTAAATATATATATATATGTTAGTTTACGACCAGTGAGAAACTAATTCCACATTCAAACAGTTTTTTATCCCAGTGGCATCTGTAAACAGCAGCTCAATGAGTGAAGCTGAAGCACCGTCCACATCATTACAGTGAATAAAACAGTAATGGCCAATTAGCAGCTATAATAAACAGCAGGGTGTCTTATTATCTTGGCCCATTGTCTTCTTTTAAGCCCCCTAAAACTAAACTTTGTTTTATTAGCGCCTTTCAAACAGGATGAATAACTGGAGAGATCCTCAGTGAGGATAAAATAAAAAATATATATATAAAACCTAATCCGGCCACTTAGTAGGTGGAAACGGACATAACTTTGATTTATTTACGTTACTGTGCATTAAGCTGCCGGTTCACATTCTCCAAAAAAAAAAAAAAAAAAGACAACCCCTGAGCAAATGATGTCACTGTTTTGTTGTGCGGTCCTAAAGCCCCCCGGAGCCCTCCATGTGTTAAACGTATTACGGCCTGACTTGTTGAATTTCAGCCTCCTGGGAGCCGCAGCTCGCTGTGCAGGGATACAACAGATACACTTCACCGGGGAGCTCATCAATAACCTCCACACACAGCTGTCAACGTGGACGCAGAGACGCTGATTGGATGCAGTTATGTGTCCCTCCACAAGCAAAGTGAGACCAAGTTTTGGGAAGAATCTGTGGAATCAGTGTTATTGTGTCTGTAGGATTGAGGACACTGTCACGCACGCTTGTTTACAATAAGACCTTGTGGGTGACACTAAAACAGTCCCTCCCCCCTCCTCCCCCACCTCCCCCAAGCAAGACCACGTCTTTACGCATCGATGGACATCTGTGTGCAACTTACGTGTGGACAAGGACAGCAAGCCGGGAGTGTGCAAAATAAGAAAAATCAAGCAGATATCCAAGACGACTTTCATTTTTTTCTTCTTTTCCCACCACACACACACATAGACACACACACACACACACACACACACACAGTTGGTTTTAGATCTCTGTCTTGGTTCCTCGTCCTCGTGTTGTTGTGATGTCGCTGCTTCTTGATCCTGGATGAAAAATTACGCACAGTGGAAAGAGGAGGAAAAAAAACCCAAAAACCCAGCAGCAGCAGCCCGGGTTCAAGCTTGAACAACCCTGTTGGAGTGAAGCAGCGCACTAGAAGTGCGACCCGGCGGAAAAAGTCTCCCTCTGCAAACCCACAAGGCACTTCTCCCCCAGTAAAGCCTAAAACAAGGAGTATATCTATCCTGCGTGCAGTCTTTTCCCCTTCTTAATGCTTCCTGCAGCTAAATCATACACAAGTACATACTTTTTAAGCCCCTCCCCTCTCTCTCTCTTTCTCCCTCTCCCTCTCTCTCTCTCTCTCTCTCTCTCCCTCTCTCTTCCCACACAGTCGCCAGTCATTTCCCCCCTTCTTTCCGTCCTTTGACTGCTCTTTTTTTTCAGTCTCTCCCCCTTTCAGTGATGGGTAGGAGAGTCAGAGCCATTCACTTTCAC
Organism: Pampus argenteus; assembly: GCA_036937835.1. Classification (NCBI taxonomy): domain Eukaryota; kingdom Metazoa; phylum Chordata; class Actinopteri; order Scombriformes; family Stromateidae; genus Pampus; species Pampus argenteus. The sequence continues at coordinate 16,828,521 of CM072873.1, forward strand.
TGAATCACTCTGTCTCTGTTACTTTCCATGCCTCAGGTCTCTGCTTTACAATATTTCACCATCTGTTGAGTCACTGCTTCTTACAGGAAAAGTTGCCAAATCTAAAAAAAAAAAAATGTCATTTTCTTTGTGTCTTTTTGTATTTTTTTTTTGTGTGAGTGTGAGAAAAACCTCTTTTAATCTTGTCAGTTGGCTCAGACATGATTGATAATTGAACTGTATTATACTCTATGTTGAATAACAAAGCAAACCACTGTATCCCTAATATCCTATAAATAAAAGAAAACAACCTCATATCCTTTGTGACTATTGAAATGTGTTAAATTGACAAACATCGATTTGGTATTTAATTAACTGGAATCGTCTTTAGAGAAAGTCGAGATATTCAGACTTTAAAACACCGGATCCTACTGGGACACACACATATTCTTCAAATCACTTCCAATCCAACGCAGAGTTTCTGTTGTACATTCGTAGTTTCCGAGCCCAAACTGCGTTATTTTCTCACACTTTGACAAAGACTTGACTTGACAGAAGACATTATACAACCGTTTTCACAGGCCGAGTAGTACTAATCATTGCCGGTAAACTGATCTTCATGTGTAAAATTGCAGTGCCCCTTTAAAGAAAGGAAGAAAAAACTTAACATAAACAATGATGTCACAGAGCTGTTTGGTTTGCATTCAGTCCTAATGTAGAGATAATGCACAACAGGTCAGTCACAACTGCAAAACAGATACCGAGTGAGTATAAACAAGATCCGAAACAATCCCACATAATGCATGGTTTATCTAATATATAATAAAAATGACTTTTAAGTCCTACTTTGACTTGTCATAGTATTTAATAATATTAATAATGACTGTTCAAGCGTCCCAGTGAGCCATGTGACAGTGTGACAGTGAGTCCAATACCTGAAGTTTTTGTGACATGCCAAAATATCTTCTGGAAAAATGGCCAATCAGAGGAAGAAACACCTCGAGGGAACTTATATTAATAAATATTTGATCTAAATCTATAAATTTATGTTTACATTTATTCGAGATTTAATTGCCGTGTGGATAAATTAAGAGCATTATGGGAAAACCTTCCACATGTTAAACCGTATGTTCACATCTAAAAACAGCCACCGTTGCCCAATCAACTTTGAGCATTAAATAAAAGCTTATATAGAGACGTCTATAGAACAAGTAGACAAGAAAGACAACTTTTCTTTTCCGCCGAGGAAAATTTGCCCTCGGGCACAGTTTTGGTATCAGCTGAGTGGAAGCTAGTCAGGATATCAGTGGGAGTCCTCTGACGCAAGGAATCCACAGAGAGACGAGCAGCGAGCGGAAATGCACACACAATAGGTCACAGTGAGATTAAGAAATCCACATTTGGGCCTCGGAGTCTGTCTGGAGAACAGAAACTTTGTTCATGTTCATCACCTAAATAGGCACTGTGACTAATGTTTGACTAATGGTGGCCCGAAGACACACACAAGTTAGTCCTGGTCGTCTTCCCCCCTTGGTTGGACCGGCGGTGAGTCAGCGGGAGTCCAGGCAGAGCGTGAGCCTAACAGCCATGATGACCTTTGGGTCCCCACAATGTCCCCCTTTCTCTTCACTCAGAGGAGACTCTTGTTCGAGGAGCAGTTCCCACCCGTGCCCTGTGGTTACTGTCCAGGAACTGTGAAAGGAATTTCGGGACACGGCTCGGCTGTCGTGTCGCTTTCCGGTCATTTCTCCCGGATGCCCATTCACAGTGTCGTAGTTAGAATAGCTGATTTATGACGGACAGTCGTCATCGTCTTCGCTCTGTCAATGAAAATGTTGTGTCACTGTCCCAGCTCAGTGTGTTTTATGTCGCTATTGTCTTCCTTCATGTTTTTACACCCCCACCCCCACCCCCGGGACATTTGCGTGTCCTTGCACAGATGAATGCCATACAATCAAACACACACACACACACACACACATAAACAGTGCCATTTAAATACTGCATCTTCCAACCAGATAGCCAGTAAACCCGAAACACCACAGAGAGCAGCAGTCAAAGTGTTGAAAGGCAGCGAAACTCAGTAAAGATGGTGACAAGGGATGAGACAGTGAGAGTCAGAAAGATCAAGAGAGCAGTTAAAGCAATGCTGAAGTTGAGATGAGGAAGCATGCCCTGTAATAATGACAGTCATGTGAGGATAACAGGCTTGCAACTATTTTAGCTGGAACCAGAGCATGAGAACACAGGCCCAGTGTAAACCAATGGCACATGTTGGACAGGCTGGTTCTCTGTGGAAAAATGATGAGACTCCATATCAAAAGCCTCCCCCCCCTTCTTTTTCTTCTTCTTTTGTTTAGCAGCGTAGCATTATGTACGGCATTGCCGTTCTTTCAGTCCACCACTTTGGTGCAGACTGAAATATCTCAACAACAACTCCAGAGGATAAATCCCTAATCGCTTTGATAATTCATCTGATTCTTCATCTCGAGCCACCAGCAGGTAAACGTTTTCACTAATCCAGTGAAATATCTCAACATCTGCCGGATGGATTGGCACAAAATTTGGGAAACCATTCATGCATATCCTACTGGTTTTGGTCCTACTACTACTGAAAGTCTTTATTTAACGCCACGATTAAAAGGAAACGTGCTGTTAAAAATATAGAAAGTCATAATATTGTCTAAAATACACACACACATCTCTTAGTTAATGTCTCTGAATCACATTCAGTGAGGAGATTTAAGACCAGTTTTCCTGTTAAATATTAAAACTTGTATGACATTTTAAATTGAATTTCTAGTGAATGTGTTCAATGTAATTTATTTTTATTTTTTTTTAAATGTCTTTTTTTTTTTAAGAATCACATATTGAGACATATTGTAAAGTATATCTACTCTTTTTTTCAATATATAATTTCTTCCTCTGATGTTTCCTTTTTGGAGATCAAATATGTAAAAGAATGAAAGAAAAATGAGTGAAAAATGAAAAAAAATAAAAGCTTTAAAAATATCATTCTTTAAAAAAAAAGGTTTGTATAAAACTTATCTGGTCTTATTTTAAAATTGCTTACCAGTAATTTGGGGTTTTAAAAAAAATAATAGCAATAATCTACATGTGAACCACTGTCACTCATGCTACCGTAATGGGGTATTTTCTGCTAATTTAACACTCACACAATGTGGTCTCCTTAAGTCTATATTGAAGGATTTGCTGGATTTGCTCAGCTAACAAAGTGGATAAACAGCTCATCATCAAGAGACTGGAAAAAATCTATATAGAAAACCAGAGAATAATCAGTGGGGATGGATGCAGACAAAAAAAAACGGTGAGTAGACAGACAGAGACAGGACAAGAAAAGTTCGAGACTGGGTTAGAGACAACAGGAGAGCCAGCAGCCACTGAGACAGAGATATTTGGAGAGTGAGCGGGGGCAGAAAGAGGGGGAATAGAAAGAGAGAGAGAGACAGACAGACAGAGAGAAAGAGGGAGTAATCAAGGAGAATCAGGACGTTTCCTCTGTAATACCCACAGGCCTCGGCTGAGCCCCAGCTCTGCAATCCTCGCTGATTGGAGAGAAGGGTTTGTTTGAAGAGGAGGTCAAGACCATCAGTACCTTGTTAAGGAAAAGTTGTGTCCAAAGGAATGAAGAAGGCTGACTCCTTCCTGAGGAATTCATAGGGGGATAGTGTGTGGTGTGTGTGTGTGTGTGTGTGTGTGAGAGAGAGAGAGAGGAAGACAGAAAGAAAGCACTGATGTTTGAGAGAGAGAGCGACAGTGGGGGTTTTTGTGTGTGTGTGTGTGTATGTGTATGTGTGCGTGTTTGATAGAGTCACTAAAAAGGAGAAGCAGAGAGGAGGAGGAATCAGATTATGATTTAAGGAGGACCCATCAACCCCCTCCTCACATAGTTTCTAAAGCCAGGATAACAGCGCTGGCATTCGCTGCAATAATGCATGACAGATGTACATCAACTCTCTCTCTCCCTGTCTCTGTTTCTTCCTCTGTCTCTCTCTCTCTCTCTCTCTCTCTCTCCTTTTTCTGCCTCCTCCCATCTGGACCCAATGTGTTGTTTGGTGATGGGCATCACGCATCAAGGCATAAACCACTATAAAATTGAGAAAGAGAGGATTATGGTCTTGTCTGAGGAGTCTTCCAGTTCTGGTGGTTGAATAGTTGACTCAGCGAGCAGGGAAATGTTTATTAGAGCTGTCGTGTTGTTGATTTGAGCTCCAACGGACAGACAGACAAGACCACCTATGATTGATAGAGGCACAAATGAAGATGATAATATATACGAAAGTGCTTCAAAAAGTACTAAAAACATTTATTTATATTTTTACTTTGTATATGTATATTATAGATTCTCTCCTTAAATTATGTAGTCATATTTTTTTCCTTTATTTTGCTTTTTTTTCCCCTTCAAAATTAGATCCATCTACCTGATTAAATAAAGGTTGGATCACTTAAAAACGTCACTTAAGGTCAAAATAAAGACGAAGACAAAGAAAGGTTTTCACAAAATCTAGTTTGACAACATCTATGTTACTGTTTATTGTTTTCTCCTATTGTTTTCTTTTAATTGAGGATGCATTTGAGAAAACATAAAGACAATGTGTTCCTTTCCTAAGTGAATTTCAACTGTTGCCCTGAATGTGTTGTGCATTTGTTCTTTAACTAAAACATCTCCATTATTCCACCTAAAAAACATATTTTTCTCCTATTTTTTTTTCATGTCTGCACTATTGGAGAATGTGGAGAATTTTAGATTAGATGTAAAATTATCGGTCTTCTGCATGACTTCATACACATGTTGTTGCAATTTAGCCTGTTGTCTGCAAACTTTTGGGATTTGAGATCTATTTATTTTAGGTCTGATGTACTGTGGGGCTGAAAGGGGACTTCAGTGAAAAAAAAAAGGTCAAAGGTCAAAACTGAAGCAGCAGAGACCATGATATCTTGACTTTTACTGTGTCAAACTATACTCAATCCTACATTTCACATAATGCAACTAAATATTCACTTCATTTCATAGTCATTTCAAACTTTGCATGACCCCCCTCCACTGTTTTCACCTGAAAACTGAACTTGATCTGTAAAAATTCACGAAGTGCCCCTTTAACTACTGAACTTGTGCTTGTGTTTCTGTGTTTAAACAGCAGAGGGCAGCACATCCACAGTTCATGATGCACCCCTCCTACCCCCTACCACCACTACCATACTAACACACAGGTCAATAACATCCTAGGACTGTTCCACAAAACACAACCAGCCTTGATAGAAACTCAGCAACAATATTTTCCACATCACCTCTTTAATTTTAAAGTGTGTTCAAGTTTGTTTTGGAGTCTCTCAATGCAGTACAATACAATCTGATGGCAAAAGGAAAATCATGGAGAAGAAAGTAAAGGTGATTTTGGAAAGGAAGAGAAAGAATAAAGAAAAGGAGGCGAGCACAGGTGTAGAAAAGGGAGGAGCTGGGTGGAGGAGACGGCACAGACGTGGAAGAAATGAGTGATCAGTGTGACAGAACTGAAATGTGATGTGCTGTGTCACCGTGTTCTTGCAATTTGGTTCATTACTTCCTGCAGTGAAGGGACTAGAGAGCAATGCTAAGCCAACAGGTGTAAACACAGGTGATATTGATATGAGGTCAATAGAAACATTTATTGGAATCCATGGACGTGCAGATAATCCCGTATGTGTGCTTAACCACACCTTTTATTGTATTTTCAGTATCGCAGAATGAATCACAAGATGTAAATCACTTTTTTTTTTTTTTTTTTACAGGCATCTAAACATAAAATAGAGTAGCGTGTTCCATAAATATTTGGTTGGCATTTTTTGCAGATGATAAATTAGAAATGACCTACAAATAATATAGCTTCAGATTTGTTGTTGTATCTCTAGACAGAAAGAGAAACAACCTGCAGCCATCACAGTATGCACAGTACTCCAGTGACGCTCTAGTAATATGATCATCATTCATGCACAGTATCTGCAAGTCATTTTTGCTTTCATGTTCTTAGCGGGCGGTTGGTGTGGCATGCCAAGCAAAGATAATAATGTTACCAAAAGAAACTACAGACTTCCTGAACGATCAACCTTCATTAATAATATGCTGCAGTGTAAAAAGCACACTTATCTATAACTGGCCAAGAAAAAAAATCTTTACTATCCCTTCCATCGATGACACTGTGATATTCACCTACATGATCGGCATTAAAGTCTAATATAATTCCTCTATCACAGATAATCAAGACATCACGGAAAGTTGCCAAAAAAAAACAACAACAACAATGTGTGATTGATGTGTGACGTCACTGAACGCTCACAGTAAGAGCTGTGTTTGTTTTCTCAGAATTAACACCTCAATTAATCATTCAGTTAGACCAGCCAACAGTGAAGGGAATCAGCTGAAGCTAACGATGTCACCATCCTATGAAAACAGTGAATCTCCAACTTTCCATGATCTTAGATACACTACTCTATTCATAGCTTTGTGACGGTGTATTATTATTAAGAAGTAGAAGAATATCCTCAACCCATAAAGGGTCACAAGCTTTACACAGATACCAAAAGCACCATAAGTGTAGAAGGAAGGTTGATGAAAGGATGTGTGGCTTGTTTGTATGGACCTTTAAAAAAAAAAATGAATAAGCTACTAGGTGGCAGCAAAGTGACTAACTGTCAAATAAATGAAGCACACTAAAAGGTACAACAGATGAGTAGATAGCCGTAGTATAATGAGCGTAGGCCGTACTACGGCTATGTTTATGTCCTGTTACAGCGTTGCATTAGTTTAGCAGTTTACTAACACCGCAGAGCAACAACACAAAGAGCCACAAACTACTTTTCTTGTTATTGTAATTGATAGTAGTTGTTCAGTTGGTCTCAGTTGAACGTTTTGTTGCCAGCATGAATTACTGACCTCATTGCATCCGCCGTTTTGTGTCCATTTTTTGTGATATCCTCTGAAGATTTGCCCGTCGTCCACCTGAATTCTTGCTGAACGTACTGCGATGACATAACAACACAAAGTACAACAATTAGTCCAAATCACACAAAAAATGCTGAGTTGAGTCAATGTAATTCATTGAGCTTTTTAAGGTTTTCAACCACCATCACTTTTTTGTTTTTTTTGTCTAATAGGTTTCAGTTTCAGAATCACTACCAGTCACAATCTGCATACATGAGGGCAAAGCTAGGAATATACAGTAAAGTCAAATATAGTATTCTCAAATATAGTACAACTACCTCTATATTATACTTCAGTAATCCTTCAGTAATCCTACTAAGGCTCTTACAACACTATATATACACAATATGAAACAGAGGCACTGATTGGACAACACTGGGCACGTATTTATATATATATGTAGTCCAGTATAACTGTTAAAATATCACCATCAGCCAAGATGATCCATCAGAAACTAATTTGGAAGAACAGTTGTAGTGTGTGTGTGTGTGTGTGTGTGTGTGATAAGATGATTCATGATGACATGCATTAAGACTCTGTTTCTGTTTTAAGCTCAGTTTCAGTGTGAGGAATGCTCCTCCTGACTTGTTGACTGTCGACAGATCTGCGTACATGCGCATATTGTGCGCACAGTGTTTGCGGTCTAACTCCAGAGATTGCAGAGTCATGTTGGTTGCTGCAGAAATTTCTCCCCCCCCCGCGCGCGCGCAGTTTATGGACGCTCCGCTTGTTTTGCTCCTCAGTACAAAAAACTATTTCAGTGTGTGTAATGACACTTCCTCTATTTTTCTGAGTGGACGACCTCTTCACGGGTGGGTGGGTTTTTCTTTTTTTAACAAATCGCGCGTGAACTCCGCGAGGTGATTCCGGTGACAGCGAGCCGTGTTCCCGCTGTGACAAGGAGCTCCGCCGCTGTGTTTGAGGCTCTTGGTGAGTGAATTTGTAGCTGTTTAAAACTCTCCCTACATTTTTTTTCTTTTTATTTAAGTGGACGCGCCCTTTAAAAAAAAAAATCACTGTTATATTCAGACATGGTGTGTTTGTGTTCCAGCAGCACTCGTGACATTCGTCGTGTTTCTACTTACGTTTTCTGCAGGATACGCAGAGGTAACCGGTAGTTTGTGATTTTGTCGGGTTTATTTACCTCAGTAATGCGCAGACTCCTAAAGCGGAATTGAAACTTTTGCTCCTTCACGGTCTGTGATACATATACAGAAAGGCTGGGTGTCTCTGTGTAATGTCTGTGTGAAACATCCTCATGGAAAATAATCATTTGAAGGTTTAGGATTTTTATAATGGATCGATATGTCGATTAATTGATTAATCGTTTGGTCTAAAATGTGAAAGAATGGTGATAACAAAAAAAAAATAAAAATAAAAAAATAAAAATGAAAAATGTTGAAGTAACAATGCTTTATTTATCCAAAAATAAATAAATGAATAAATAAAAATCCAAAATATATCTTTAATTTGCATTGATAAAGAGAAGAAAAGGCAAATCCACACATCCAAAAAGCTGGGACCATCAATTATCAGATATGTTTGCTTCAGATAATTATTCAAAATAATGTTTTTTTTCCCCTGTTGATCAGCTAATTGAATAATTGAGTACCTGTTTCAGCTTTAGAGGCAATACAAACACAATATCACAATATTCATCTTTAAGAGAACTAAATACTTCATACTGAACTACAGTTGTAAGAATTAGATGTTTAATCAAATAACCAGTTGATGGCATAAATTACCATAATCTAAATGAATTAACATTTTGATAAATGGTTAATCATTTAAGCAAAACTACACATTCTCTGGTTTATTTTTTTCCCTATTATAGTAAATTAAATAGGCTATTTTTGGGTTTTAGACTTAATTGTCCGACCAAACAAGCCGTTTAAATATGTCAAAACATATTGGTTTTGGTTTGGGGAAAGTTTGATGGACAGTTTTCACAATTTTCTTACATTTTATAGACCAAATTGTTATTTATTTAACTGAGAAAATAAGTGTCATCATAAATAATCATTAGTTGTATTCCTGGAATGAATGTGCCATTGAATACATACACTGTAAAGCCCCAAAGGAGCAATATAACATTATTTATTGACTTGCATGTGCCAATATATCAGTCATCTGTTCAACATGTGCCCAAATGTTGATGTGCACATACTTTTTTTTTTTTTTTTTTTCTTTAAAAAAGTGCTGTGTCATCATTAACCTTTGCAGCTCTAATAGCGGTTGAAAGATGACATGGCATGGAGAGGTTGTGTCAGTGCTTTTACAAACCACCGCAACGCTCATGTGATCTTTACAGCTCGGCAGTTTTAGTCAACGTATTATTTTTTTTTCTTGAAGTTTAAGCAAGAGTCTCTTCACTCGGTATGTACCCTGTTGTAAACTGTATGTACAGGTCAAAGCTGACTGTAAAAGGTTGGCCTGCATATCACCTGCCAACAGGAACAATCTGTAAATGGATAATCCTCCGTGTCTCTCGAATTAGTTCTGAACTAAGCCTGTGATTCATGGAGAACAAACCCCCTTGATGCCAAAAACAATGAGTTACTGTACAAATAGTTCTGTCTTAAAAGTACACGACTTCTTAGGAATACCACATATCCCCTTTTTTTGGAATATCCCTGAGTCAAAGACTAGTTTGTATTATCAGTGAAGGTAGTTTGCTCCTTCGTCTCACTTCCAAACAGCCGTTTGCAGAATTAATTTGACAAAATCAAAAAAACGGTGCTAGTAGCACTTGTGGAGCTACTGGTCGGGACTTTGGTCATTTTTAAAACGTAGCTATAATCAATAAACCTGTAGAACTAGTGTCACCGTGTTCCTGCAAGCTTGAGCAATGCTTTATATACTAGCCAAGATCTGCACACTGTGTTTACACAGTAACCCGCTGTTAAACCCCTTAAAGCTTAAATGAGACAGTGGGGCAGGTTTATATATATATATCCATGCACAATAGGCCTTTATGGGAAAACTTAGTAGCTCTACTGTTTTAATGACTCTCTTCCTCTTTATTTTACTGCTTCCTTGAACCAATCTCTCCTCTCTTTCCTTCATCTGAATCTGAGGTCTAAGAGAAGATTCCTTCGGTTTTTCTCTCTCTTGCTGTTTGTATGTTGCCCTGAAAGTCTATTTTTTCTCTCTGTAGCACTCTCCCTCCCTTTTCCATCTCACTCTTTTGGTCATATGACCAGCATACTAACTGTAGGGCGAGAGGTGAGGGAGCTTGAGGCTTGAACAGATTTGATTGTGCAACTCCACAAAGCTGCACTCCGTTAGAACGAACCAGTAATGTTCTCTTATCTCGCACAGTAAAATCCAAATACGCTAAACTGCCCGGTGCTGTAGTTTTTGACACTTGTGGGATCACGGTTGGTCCCTGTCATGCTAAAAAAAAAAAGGATCTGCTGCATACATTTCTATTGATTTTAAAAGGTCGTTGCATAGATAGATACATGAGCTGTAGCTAACGGGCAGCATTGCAGAATATTTTTTCTTGTTCTCCAACTCAAGAGCTGATCTGTTCTGCTTAGAGCCGTAGCAGCGAGTGACACTCTGTGGTATGCAGAGATTTCACGTCTGGATATATTCAGTTGGTTTGAGTTGAGCGACATAAAATTGTTTAACAGTTTTGATAATAGATTTCAGAACACTGAAAATGTCACATTTGGCTTTGATTTTTTTACCATTTTCTAATGTTTTATAGCTGCACATTCTTTGTCCGTCAAATGTCTTGAGATGAGGCTTTTTAATTTCCCAAATATCACAACCTCAAGGCGCTCTTATTCCTGTTCTGAGGAGGGTTTAAAACAAAAAACAAAAAGAACAAAAATGAAGACGCTTCGTCAGCAGCAATTTTGACCCCATTCAGCTCTAATAGCAGATGAAAGATGACATGGCAGAAGAGCTCGTGTCACTGCTGTTACAAGACACAGCGAGACCGATGCACAGCAATATGATATAATAGTAATAATGGTCCACAACCATGATCCACAGATACCTGAGAGACAGAACAAAACTCTGGAGGAAGAAGTTAGGTTACATGCATTAATGGGACATGAAGGCGTACAGATAGAGAGGTATCATGAGAAGTCCACTGACAGTCTAGGCATATAGCAGCATAACTTGGTCCAAGACAAGCCTGAGCCAGCACTAACTATACGCTCCTCTTATACACAGAGAGGGTGTCTGCTGCCCTGACCGATTCCACAGGAGAGGAGCCTGATAGTTGAAGGCCCTGCATCCCACTTTTGGAGCTGTATGAACCACCAATAAGCCTGTATTTTGGAGTGCGGTCTTCTAGTGTGGTAATAGTACTATGAGTTATTTAAGATTTGATATGATATGATATGAGTGCCTGACTATTAAAGGGTTTGTAGGTGAGGAGACAGATTTTAAATTCTACTTTGGATTTCACAGGAAGCAAGTGGGAGAGATATGATCTCTTTTCGTAGTTCTTGTCTCTACACGCACAGCAGCCTTCTAGAGCAGCTGGAGGAGTCTTTAGAGATTTGTTGGGGCCTGATATAGGAATTATATTATACTAATATAATAATACAATAATCCAGCCTAGTAGTAATAGATGTGTGGACTAGTTTTTTTCTGCATCTTTTTCAGACAGGATGTGCCTGATTTTTTTTGCAATGTTACGTAAGTGAAAAAAATGGCAGTATTTGAGATTAGTTTAATGTGGGAGTTAAAGGATGTAATATGATCAAGGATAATTTACAGTGGTGCTGGAGGCCAATGTAATACCATCCAGAGTAGTTATATAATTAGATAATGCGTTTCTGAACGTTTAGGCACAAAAACTTCAGTTATGTCTGAGTTCAGTAGCAGAAAATTGCAGGTCATCCAGATCTTTATGTCCTTAAGACATGTTTTAAAGTTTAGTTTCATTTGGCGTCATTGAGAAATCATTAGGTATAATCTGCATACCAGTGAAATTTTATGTAGTGTTTTATAATATTACCCAAAGGAAACGTGTGTGTATATAAGGTGAATAGAGTGAGTCCAAGTACAGAACCTTGAGGAACTTCACATAACTTTCACGTGCATTGAGGATTAATCATTAACATGCACTGATAAACTCAAATAAATCTGATAAGTAGGACTTAAAGTGAATTGAATAATGTTATAAATCTAATCAAGATCCTGTAACAGAAACATATTGTACTTGCGCCTTACAAGAATAACAATAGAACGCGCAACCATCAATAACGCTCAACAAATACGAAGCTCCACCCAGGAGACGGTTAACTTAGTTTTACATAAGGACCTGAAACCGAGGGAGACGTCTAGCTACAGACTAAAACAATTGTGCTGTTATGTTAATTAATTGCCCCGTTTGCAGTCTTTATGTTAAGCTCAGCAAACCATCTCCTGGGTAAACTGTATATTTAAACTAAACTGCAGATTTAGTGGATGCAGTCCTCTCATCTCTCAACTCTCGGCAAGAATGCACATAAGCATACATCCCTGAACGCAGAACTATTCCTATTCCTTACCACCGATCAGCGACGATTTAAAAAAATAAATCCAATGAGTCTGGTTCCAGTCATTAGCTGACATTGATCACCTCAATGGTAACTGCTGGGACTGTTGCATTTATTTTGAAGGGCTTATTAATTAACAAGCATCCAATGAGACACTTAATTAGTTCTTTACGAGAGACAGGTGCACCATTTAAACTCATATAATAATGTTAGACGTTTGATGCTTACATCATGCTTACATATTGGCATTGAATTTATAAATACATTCCTCATACATTCTCGTAAATTAAATGCTATAGTATAAGGTGTGTTTGAAAACTCTTCAACATTTGATTCATTCTGTTATGCCAGAGGCAGATCACTGTCATTAGTATGCTCTCTCTTCTCTTGACATTTTATTAGCAAGTTAAGATAGTTGGTCAAACTGGTTTCAGTCAATACAGAGATGAGCTGAGTAAGGAGTGGCTTTACCACCTACCCAGGAAAAAAAAGTAGGAACACTGAGATGAATGTGAGTTGCTTTGCATCAGCGTCCGGTGTTTGGTGGTGAATCATTCATTCCTTCTGTTGCTTCGAGTCCTGAGTGTGTGTGTGTGTGTGTGTGTGTGTGTGTGTGTGTGTGTGTGTGTGTGTGTGTGTGTGTGTGTGTGTGTGTGTGTGTGTGTGTGTGTGTGTGTGTGTGTGTGTGTGTGTGTGTGTGTGTGTGTGTGTGTGTGTGTGTGTGTGTGTGTGTGTGTGTGTGTGTGTGTGTGTGTGTGTGTGTGTGTGCTTAAGTTTAACAGCTGTCTGCAGAATCCCAGTCAGTCACTCATACAGTGTTGTTTTTTTTTGTTTTTTTTTAATTTAAACTGAACTTTATTTAAACTAAAGTGACTTGTACGTCAGTGTCGCCACCGTATTCGACTTGCTATAGACTTATCTGGACTGGACTCTCTGAATCTTGCAACATAAATTTCATCATCTTGTAGATGTTTATTTGTTTACATGCTTGGATCAATATAGCCTCCCCGTCGACCATTAATTCCTGATTATGGACACCTGGAAGGGCATTATCCCGCTTATACCTTGGTCATTTACCAATAAAAAACCCCAAACAATTAGGACAATTTGTTTATGTTTTCATGTGTTTTGATATGAGATAACATAGATATGGAAGAGCGTTTCATTCAAAACGATCCATTCATCATATTGAATGTGAAAATCTTTTTGTAAAAGGTTGTTAAAGAAAATCTTTTCCCTAAATAAACCAAACTAAAAAAACCAGTGACCATTTCCTCTGGCAATAGATGAGGCATAAAGCAGTTTAACAGAATACATATTTTCTGTGTCAGCTGGAAGGAAGTGAAACCCTGAGTGTGTGATACTGCTACGCCCACACACATACACAACGGAAAAAAATATATTCGCATAATATTTTAATTCAGTTATCTTTTTTTTTCCAAACCATCAAAAAAGTCTCTTATCTTTATTAATTTGATCTGTTTTTGGTTTTTTTTGTTTTTTTTTCTTTGTGCAGGTTATGCATCATAACAGTGAGACTTCAAGAAATCACATCAGATTGTGTAGCTACACACATTCGCCAACCACTTCCCCTTCATCTGTGGAACGCTATATTGCAGAGGACTCACTGAAATGTCAGAATGGATTATTTTCAAAGCCCCGAAACCTGTAAAATCTGGACCAACATCCATTTAATGATCGTGGTTTGACTCGTGCTTTGGGAACTGTCTGATCCTGACACAAACGCTGTCAGTCATGTTGGAGCGCGGCTCTGTGGATGAGGGAGTATTATGTGGTTCACCATCAGCCTGCAAGTTAGTTTCTATTTCATATTTGCACAGAGAAAAATATGACTTTAACTTAACTTATGCAGCAACTGTTTTTTCTTCTTTTCTGGCGCGCTTGCTCTGCCTGCTGACTGCGGCTGGGATCACCAATGGATAATAAAGTTACGCTGTGAAATGTGTATTTACTGAAAGGATTTTTGTTTTTCAATTCGAGGGGAAAAATGGAGAAACTAAGGACATCTTCTCACCAGAGCCTTCACCACCGATGAATTCAAGATCAAAGGAATTTTCTCTGTTGAAAGTCTTAACCATCCAATGGGATAAGAACTGAACTGTCAAAGACTGTAAGACTGAACAGTTAATCACTGAAGAAAAAGAAAAAAAAAACTCTGGAGCGCTTCTCTTCCTGTGTCCCAGAATGAATTGCCCAATAAGAAAAAGACGTCCAACGCGCGATTCTGACTTCTCAGCTATCGCGGTTCCCTCGATGCACCTCTCCGGCTACCTTGACTACCGAGTCGAGAGCCACGCTTCAAAGTCCCTGAAGGTCATGGATGAGTTTAGAAAGCAGGGAATGTTGTGTGACCTGGTGCTCCATGTCACGTATAAAGAAAGAACGGTGGACTTTAAGGTGAGACACTAAACTATCAGGAAGCAGTTTGTGCCATTCTGTGCAGGGTTTGTAATAATATACAAACTGTTGTCTTAACTTTGGATGATTAATATTACATTTACTTACTGACTGGTGTATTTTTCTTATGATAAATTTAGCTTAAGCTAGGTAGCTGTCTAAAAAGTGATTTCAGTTGCGCTACGCAGCCACAGACCCTGGACCAATCCCTACCACACACACACACACACACACACATCCACACACACACACACACACGGCCCATCTCGTTATTATTTTAGCATGAAGAAAATTGTGTAAAATCCATGATAAATAATTGAATGAGCTGGAAAAATAATTGGAGGAAGGAAAGTAAATTATTACTAATAATGCTTAATTATTTTTTTTTATTATTTTTTTATTGATACCTGATAGGTGTTAAGGGAAACCCTTTTTGCTTTTCACCAAATGATGGGAGGTTAAGGGGAAAATTTAAAGCTTTTAAATTTGTTTTTAAATATTTTACCAACAATATTATCTATGATGTATTGCACTTGTCCAATAACAGACGTGATAATAAGTGGGCTGTTTGTCAATATTTTTCAGGTGCACAGAGTGGTGCTGGCGTCATGTAGCCCCTACTTCAGAGCCATGTTCACCAGCAGCTTCAAAGAGTGTCACGCCTCAGAGGTCACCCTTCGTGATGTCTGCCCCCAGGTGGTGGGAAGGCTCATTGACTTTGCCTACACTTCCCATATCACTGTGGGAGAGAAGTGTGTGTTGCACGTTCTTTTGGCGGCTATGAGGTAAACATACGTACGGCAGCACATTTACAAGTTCAGTACATTAAAATAGCCTTTTGGTGTATAGATGTACTTTTAGATGAATATACAGGCAGTAATGATGTTTTTTTTTTCTATTCTTGTTCTATTCTACAAGGTATCAGATGGAGGATGTGGCCAAAGCATGCTGTGACTTCCTCACTAAGCACCTGGAGCCGGCTAATGTCATCGGCATCTCCCGCTTCGCTGAGGAGATTGGCTGCGTAGAGCTGCACCAGCGCAGCCGAGAGTACATCAATACGCACTTCAATGAGGTGAGCCCGATGCAATTGAATCTGAAGAAGTAGATGCCTTAGACGGAGGCTGCGGATAAATCTTCCATCATGCTCTCATAATAATCTACTGTCTGTTTCTGCTTCTCTCTCCTGCATGTCATAAAGTAACATATATATATATATATTTAAGTGTGCACAAAATGATGCAAAACTTGCCAAGACACAGTCCTCCTCTTTTTATGAACTGTGAAGTAATACTCTTGATGCTGATGGAAAGAGGCGTTGCATAGACTGCAGGTAGCAGGCAGTAAGGCAGTAGTACATCTCTTTTGCTCTTATGTTGTGATAACATGGAAACCATACAGCTGCAGTGTTTTAATTGTTAATTAATAGATGACCTGAACTAAAGATCAGTCTCTCAAGGACAGACTCGGCTCTTTCGTTGTACCATCATCTTTCTTCTGTGGCCCAGAGCTAGACAAGGCGACCTGGAACTTGTCAGAGATTAACGATATATATACTTTATACATTTTTTAATTATGGAAACTGTGTGAATGCTCTCGATTTTTTTTCTTTATCTGTCTGACACCCAACCAACAAACTAAGTTTATCTGAGGGTATTCGTGTGTGCTGGTGTGTCCCCTCCTGTCCTAGGTGACCAAAGAAGAAGAGTTTTTTAGCCTTTCTCACTGCCAGCTGCTGGAGCTCATCAGTCAGGACAGTCTCAAGGTGCTCTGTGAGTCTGAGGTGTGTGGCTTTAAAAATAAATAATTAAAAGGAACATACATTAATCATAGTACATTTGGCTTCTTATAAAACCATACAATTTATGTCTAATATTTTATTAACATTACAGATTATGGGTCAAACATTAAGCACTGTACTATAAATAGTAAACGTGGTATGTAATGTCAAATGTCTTAGTCACCGATCATTCATCTCATGCTAAAAAAGATGCATCATACTCTAATGCACAAAGCAAACCACATATTGATCTGATTGATTGATATCTTTGAATACTTCCGTGTCAGGTGTATAAAGCCTGCACAGACTGGGTCCGCTGGGATATGGAAGGCCGAGCCCAGTACCTACACGCCCTCCTGAATGCTGTCCATATCTACGCCCTGCCTCCTAAGTTCCTAAAGAACCAGCTCCTGTCCTGCCCCATCCTCAGCAAGGTAATCTGCATACTTTGAATTTCAATAATATATAACATGAGAAATGTTTATAATATTCTCTATTTTTGGGACATATTTAAAAACCTCAGTTACTTGTTTTTTGTTTTTTGTTTTACCCATTTTAATTCTTCCTTTTTAACTGCAGGCCAATTCCTGTAAGGATTTCCTTTCTAAAATCTTCCGGGATATGACATTAGGGAAGCTTCCTCCTGTACCGCTCCGTGGAATCCAACTCATCTATGTTGCCGGCGGGTAGTTATCTCTTATATCCTCTGCAACATTGTTTTTTGTTTGTTTTTTTCAGTGCATTTCCAGTTGCACATAATAGTTTAGTTATTAACGTTCATGGGCTGGGTTCACAACTTATACGTCCATTTATTATATACACCTTGTGTGTGTGTTTGCTTTGATGAACATTTCTGAATCATATTTGCATGTTGATCATGTTAGATGGAAAGCATCTCATGTCTAGATCCATCTGCCCTCTTGTGGCTATTAGGAAGTTATTCGCTTCATGTCAGAGTAGTATAGCATAATAGTGTAGTAGTGATTTGTTTTTATTTGCACTTCAACTACTTTGTGCCATTAAATCCAAAGTCCCACCACGCAGCGTACTTGTATATTAAGTCATTTCCCCTGTCGTGTGGGTTTATAAGAGCGTATACACTTTTTTTAAAAATTGTAAGTAAACTAAGTAGAAGCTCTTCTCTTTTGCACTGGGACTTCATCTGATGTAAACCGTGCCACTCTTCATTCTGTCTTCACTAAACTTCACATCAATATTACCCCTGATGTTGATCAGCAGATGAAGTGACACAGACTGCAGGTAGCAGGCAGTAAGTCAGTAAAGGCAGCAAGTAGTACATCTCTTTCAGTTCATCTCGTTCATACCAACTGTGCTCTTATGGTGATAACATGGAAACCACACAGCTGCTGTGTTTTAATGGTTAATGGATAACCTGAACCAAAGTCCATAAATCTCTCAAGTATAGACTTGGCACCCAAGAAGCTACAGAACATTACAGCTTCTATGTGGTTTTGTGCATACTTTGGTATTTTCACACTTGAGCAGCACATCTAATCGGTTAGTACTCACATTGGCTTGTGTGTTTAATGGTTAGCTGTCTCAAGGACAGGTTTGGCACTTTTTTTTTTTTTTTGCCAGCACGCAGCAGTATACTGCAGATGCTCTGTCTCTTCTTCTACTCATTCATTTTGACTTGTTTGTGCTCAGATACCGACAGCATTCCCTGGCCTCCATGGAGGCTTATGATCCCAGGAGGAATGTCTGGATAAAACTGGCCGACATGGGAACTCCATGCAGTGGCCTGGGAGCCTGCGCACTTTTTGGATTGCTGTACACTGTAGGTTGGCCAAAAACATCAAAACCATTCAAGCAGCCATGTAATAGCTTCAATGAGATGACATTATAAAAAATAAAAAACATGTATAATGCTCTGATTGACAGATATATAAAGCAGATAAGATAAGGCGTGATGCACAATGATGTAAGATAAGACAAAAATAAGAATATTATTTACCGGTTTAGTTTTGCACCTTTGTACTGTGGCACATTTCACTATAAATCTGAAGTTAGAACGCCTCTTTTGGTAAACGCAGGTCGGTGGCAGAAACCTGTCGCTTCAAAACACCACTGAGTCCAGCGCCCTGTGCTGCTACAACCCTATGACCAACCAGTGGAGCCAGCGGGCCTCCCTCAACATCCCCAGGAACAGGGTCGGTGTGGCCGTGGTGGACGGCTGCATCTATGCCGTAGGAGGTTCTCAGGGCTCGACGCATCACAACACGGTGGAGAGGTGAGACATTTCAGAGGATTTTATTTTATTTAACTTGGCACTTGAGAAGTAATTTGATTTTAATGACATCTTATTTTGCCGGGATGAACGTAATGAGAACATGATTTTTCCCTTCCTTCACACTCATTCTTAGATTAAGTGCAGTTTACCTCATCCTAAGTACGGATAATAACCTGAGAGACAGGAACTGAATAGCTTCCATTCAGCTTAAAAGAGCAGTCGAGAAGTTTGAAGGTATTCCTCTTAGCCTAATTAGACAACAACACGAGACATGTTGAGACGCACTTCCCAGGAATGTTGATCCTGTTGGGAATGTTTCACATCTCATCATTGCTGCTGCTACCACCAAACGAGGAGGAGTTTTAAACGCTGTTATAAATCAGTGTCAATCAAATTATTAACAAGTCTGAGAAACGACAGTTCTTTTGGTCCACATTTAAAGAACTGTACATCAAAACGCAACCTTAATCCCTTTTTTTATGTTCACGCATATAGATTTCCAAAAGATGCCGGTCTCAAGAGAATTATTAGAACTCATCAGGCACTACTTGGAAGTCTTTTTTTTTTCTGAGAAGCTGCTAAATATAGTGAAAGCTTATAAAACTATTGAACTGAAAACTCAATATGAGACACATTAAAAGAGCGATTAGAGCGTTTATATATTAACAATGGTTGGCAGAAAAGGCTCGGCTCCCGATGGATGCTTCCCGAAAGAATCCAGGCAAACATGTACGAGACTGAACAGGGGCTGCGTTTCATTAGTAGTTCCACTTCCCCTCATTCATTTCCCCTCAGCCCTTTGTATTACATAACAGCATATATCGCACGGAGGCCACTTGGAGAGCAGAGGGGGGGAGATTTAAAAAGGAATGCACTTGCTCTTGTAGTCAGTAGTCGGATCTTAAATACCACG
This sequence comes from Pampus argenteus, assembly GCA_036937835.1. NCBI lineage: Eukaryota > Metazoa > Chordata > Actinopteri > Scombriformes > Stromateidae > Pampus > Pampus argenteus. Next base: position 16,848,345 of record CM072873.1, read on the forward strand.
AACGGTATAATTCAGTAACGGCTCTAAATGCAAATAATGGGGAATTGTAATATTCTAGTGACGTAATTCGATAAAGCCAGACATTTAATTGGACATGATTACTCTGATTATCTATTGTCACTTGTAGATTGTTTGCTCAGACATCCTTTCCATTTGTTCCGATCGCATTCATCTGTTTTTAAACACTGCAGCATGAAACCGCAGTGCACAGCGTGCTCAATGACCATCGTTGAAGACTCGCTCCCTCGGCCCTTGAAAAGGGTCGATCTTTTTACGAAGTTCACTTTTTTCCGGAGAAAATGGAATTACATTTGTCAGAGCGGACAACGATCCACCCGAGGTGAAGCCGGCATGGGTGTGTTGAACGGCTAACGAAACGCAACCGGGGGAGTCATGCCTCTCTGTTCAATGTGTTAAGCGTGGTTGGATTAAGATCAATGAAACGTGCCTTGCTGCACGTCCCTTTTTTTTTTTTTAGATGCACATGCAATCATTTCGGTGTCAGCACACTGACCCAATAAGTGACTTGGATTTAGTGCCTTTCTCAAGGACACTTAGCCAACGTTGGAGGGCAGGTGATGTAATATCAACCGCCCTCCTATCAGCCGTTTACAGCTGGAATACACCCAGTGCCAAGGACTGAGGCAACAGCCTTTTAATCATTAACCAGTCGGTGAAACCTGCTGTCCAACCTGCCTCATCATGATTCGCTTCTGCGTTATTGTTGTTTTAATCCTTCAGTATTTGTAACTCATAACATAATAAGAATAACAAAGAATATTCTGTATTTTTTTTTTGTTTTTTTGTTGTTATTGTCAACAAATCCCATAAGAAGACCAAAACCAACAAGGCATTAGTCTGTTTCAATAGCTCAACAAGCACGTGTGTATTGGATCCATACAGAGGATATACAGTATCGTGCTACACAAACAATATTTGTTAATAATCCATTGTTGGTTTTGGCCTTTTTGTTGGATTCTCTGATAATAGATACATATAGAACATCTCCAGACGTGCGTATCCTGTAGGAAATGTGCTCAATAAGACATCTAGCTTTCAGCATGATGATTTGACCTTAGACCTGTAAGCCTCTTTTCCTTTGTTCTTTTTTTTTTGTTTTTTACAAATATGGACATGGAGTCGGTCAGACTTACAGAGTCCTGTAGACTTTCGTATCTCTGTCTACTCTCGCTGGAGTTACAACCTCTTTGGCTTCGAGTAAACCTCATCAATTGTTGCCAAACATGTTTGCCAGCTTAACCTAATCCACTTAAAGTTGACTGGCTCGTGTAGATTGAGAAGGTTGCTGCGCACGGCCTCGCCTCGCTGAATCCTCGCAGTTCAAATAGGAGCTTCACAGAATTGGTGCGATAATTGTCTTTGAGGGGGGGAAAAACAAACCTTAACATATGATTACAAGCACTGCACTGTTGTTTGGTTTGCAGGTGGGATCCAGAGTCTAATCGCTGGTCCTTTGTTTGCCCGATGTCGGTGGCTCGGCTGGGTGCCGGGGTGGTGGCGTGTGGAGGGGCTCTGTATGTGGTGGGGGGCTTCGATGGGCAAAACCGCTGGAACACTGCTGAGAAATACCAGCCTGACACGAACACCTGGCACCAACTGGCTCCCATGAGTACTGTACGCAGCGGAGTCGGTGAGTATGTGCCCGTCTGAGATTTTAAGCAACACAATTTTGGCTGTGTGTGTGTGTGTTTTGACTTCTCCGTCCGTCTTTGCAGGGTTAGTATGCGTCAACTCTTACCTGTACGCTATAGGTGGCTACGATGGACAGAGCCAGCTGTCCTCTGTGGAGCGTTACAACATAGCCAGGAACATCTGGGAGCCCAGAGCCTCCATGCAGTACTGTCGCAGTGCACACGGAGTCACGGTCCACCAGGGATGCATCTTTGTGTTCGGTCAGTTACATCACTAATCTAACACTATAAAAAGTTTTAAAGGCCCTGAAAACCACATTTTTTTTTCAAATCAGCTTCGTACTATAAGATAAGATAAACACAAAGACGGAGGTCACTGAAGGGAAAATCTTATCGAGCGGAGGTCTGTGACCGAATGTGTATCAATTTAGGAGTTCTTGACCCGAAAAAAGGTTGAGAACCGATGTAATAAGTCTCCGGCCTCCAGCGTTTAGATGAGCGAACATCTGAGTTGATATAAAAAATGTTCATATATTCATCTGAGTCATATTGAATTATTACCAAGCACTCAGAGCACTAAGCTTAAGGAGCAACAGCGAGTTGTAGACTTTTTTTTGGACCCTGAGTTTTGTCTCTCAGGCTACATACTAATTGGTAAAATGTTGTTGGGGCTGTTTCTCTCCACACCAACTACCTTCATGTCCTCCTTCACTACATCCATATATATATCTCTTCTTTGGTCTTCCTATAGACCTCCTGCCTGGCAGTTCAAAACTCAGCATCCTTCTACCAATATATTCACTATCTCTCCTCTGGACATGTCCGAACCATTTCAGCCTGGCCTCTCTGACTTTATGAATTTGATCATTGTAAATATTGTCCTAAAAATAAACAAGAATCAAACATGATTCAAAACTAACACAGTGAAGTACAACGCTCTTTGTATTTAAAGTTAAAAAAAAAAATCCCCTTTTTAGAAGATGTTTATACATGTTGACGCATTAGTAATACAAACTTGTTAAGTGATTAATTAATCATGATGAATTGGTAAGCAGTCAGGTCAGGAGGTGGCCAGATCCTCTGTTACTACAGTGTGGGCTGCACTGTTTTATTTCCAATGAGGCACAAGGGCTCGGTGTAATTAAATAGAGTACGTATGGGTCAAATGTTAAGAGTAAACAAATGAGAAGCAGGCAAATAAAAAATCAGATCCAGAAGTAACAACATTAGCAATTAAATCAAACCAAAAAGGAAAATTTGTCCTTTTAAAAAAATATAATTGTATTAATCCATTTATACACAGACGAATTAATTAAAGATTAATTAATGAGAGAATAATTCAATTTAATTATTAATTTAGAATTGTTGAATATTTCCGTAATTTGCTTTATTAACAGATTCATTAAGTGTGTTGTATGTGTGTGTGTGTGTGTGTGTGTTGTCTATTCAGGGGGTTTTAACCTGCATGACTTCCTGTCCACCGTGGAGTGTTACTGTCCAGACAGAAATGAATGGACGTGCGTCACCAACATGCCCGTCGGACGCAGCGGCATGGGCGTCGCTGTTACCATGGAGCCCTGTCCTGGCAGCCTGCCAACAGAAGAGGAGGACGAGGACGGAGCCACATAAGGATGAGCGCCAAATCTGTCAGGAAGCGGTGCTGCTTTTCCATCGGGTTAAGTGCATTAAAATAAAAACATTCCAGTACAAAACTCCTCACACACACATCTCCGCCCTGCGAGGATCTCATTTGCCTCGCACCGGCGGAAACACTGCAGGTAGAGTTTGTATGGAAACGGGATAACGTTGACAAGGAGGAATATTTCCACATCCACTGGGGGATCAAGAAATAAAGGAAAAACTGGCACGTTGCAGTAACCTTGCAATGCACAAGGTGCTGCAGATGTAGTCTCAAATAATGCTTCTATTTAATTGAATATTGTTTGTATTCTTGCTAAGTGTTCTGTGTCGTTTGTAAATGCACACGTCAGAAAGTGAACTTTGAATACCCTTCAGTGTTTTAGTGTTTTAATTCCTCTCGGTATGTATCTCTACCTCTATCTGTGTCTCCCTGTCTAAATGAGCACTTTTCTTCTCGTGCCAATATAGTTTCACCAAGAACTGCCTTTTTTTTTTTTTTCATTGTGATTTTATTTTATTATTATTCTGTGACTTCACTTTTGTTTCTGAAAATAAAGGTAATCAAATATGTTTTACTCCTGCACCGTATGTTCATCATTTTTTATTCAGTTTCTTTCATTTGCACTGATGTACTGTAAGTAAAAACAAAATGTGTCTTACTAACCTCTTCTGATCTCAGTTATTTGGATGCTTCCACTAGTTGTGTAACAGCACATGTGCAACCACTAGATGGTGGAATAAGTCCAAAGACAGTTGTTCACTGCAACATATAAATGTCTGGGTTTTTTTTTTATTTTACCATATATACGAACAGGACTCCCCTTACACTCACAGCTTAAACATTAAAAACAGGACTCTGATAAACAACAAATATAAATATGGAACATGAACACTATGTTAATGTTGTGAACACTGATATAAAGAATATTTCTCCATCTTTAATGTACAATGAAACATGGATAATATTTGTAATATATGTATTAATTGCCCTCTGAACAACCTTTATTTCAGTAGTCCTTTAGAAAGACAAGGTGCTGTGTTAGTCATCGGCCACACACGTCACCTGTGTGTTTATTTATCCCTCTCTGCATTGCTGTTCTATCTTCTCCATAGCTCACCTGCAATTATCCCTGCAGACCACCACAGAAGCCAGATCTGGACGCCGCTATTATTCATAGCCACAGTTTGTCTAATCATGTTGAGATTTCTGACAAGAGAAGAGACGCCAAGGAAGGGGAAGGAAGATGTCCATGTTTGACATGTTTGAATAGACAAGACAGGTGATTGTGATCACATGTTTGCCTCCCTTTGACTCTATCTCAAATTTCAAACTCATGGGCACACAGTGCATTGTGAGCATCCATTATTGACAGAGCAACCTGTTGGGCAATGAGCAGAGATGGAGTAGCAGCAAAGCTGAGCTCTGGTTGTGTGTTCGGGGCCCCAGAGAGTGAGAGCGGAGACAGACGATGGAGTAGAGGGCTCTTATTCACTACTTAAAGCCCTGCACAAGAGCAAGTGACTCACATGGTGAACGCATGACGCAGGCATCTCACACACATACACACACACGCACACATTTGCACATGGATACACAAACACTTGGGCGTCCATACACAAACACGTTTCTTCTTTATCTGTCACGCACACATATGTGTGTGTGTGTGTGTGTGTGTGTGTGCACTCGTGCAAAACAAAGCTGGCTGTCTCTTATTCACAGGCTGTGGAAACAGATTCGCCTCAATGTGTTCATTGTCTTTACGAGGGGAGGGGAATACAAAAAGAGATGTAGCACTATACAGCAGGGAGATTTGCCTTCCATAGAGAATCAGTGGAGGAAAATTAGTACATATACAGATGTAGGGGCTGTGCGCGACCATCTTTTGCATGCTTGCTGCACTAATGCTGAGGAGTTGCACAACCCCAAGAGGAACTGTTGACGGAGAGAAGCTTCCTCTGCTAAAGCAACAGAGATGCAAGCAGTGTGGAGGGCTTCACCGGATCTATAAGAACTGTAGTAACAGAGACTTTTTCTTTTTTTTTCATGTTGGTGCACAAACTTAAAGTCCCCCTCCACTCAAAAATGTGTTTTGCGCATTACTTCAGCTGGGATGTCTGAGCTTCACTGTGCAGAGTTTGACACTTTGTATTAAGACATAAACGTATTCTGCTTGGAACAATAATGTGTGTCTGAAACGCTTAAAATCTCCTCCTTCTCCCTCATTACAAATTCCAGAAATACATTTAATTCCAGGAGTTGGAACTGTTGGACTCAAGATGTTTCCCATTTAATTGTTAAAAAAAAAAAAAAGTTTTCCATGTCATTCTTGTGTTAAGTTGCCTACTTGTGACTGTGATGTCACAAATCCTGTTTATAGACCCACCCCTCAAACTCTGATTTTTCAATGAGCACATCAGATGAATATGGAGATATACACGAATAAGGATTTTAATGGGGTAATGAGAAACTAACCATATCAGACGCATATTATTCCAAGCGGAATATTTTATATTATAAATGTCTGGAGGAGATCTGTAAAAAATATATATATATATATAATAATTGGCAAACTCTGACGTTTACTCACACAAAGAGTCAGGAGAGGACAAAATATTGAAGTCTGGGACCTGAAGATGCTTGAATATTGGAGTCAGCAAGTGTTCCTTTTGCATACTTTATTTCTTGACATTTTGCACACAGTGAGTGTCCAGCTACTCGTTTCAAGTATAATAACAGGTAGACGTGACAGAAACTAAAAAAAAAAGCTGATCCGATCATCAATCACTGCTTAACCGAGCTGAGCCTGCAACTATGCAGCAAACTGATATGTGAGCGCATAAACTATAAAACTATAAGTGATGTACAGTATAACTATACAGTCTGTGCACAGGGTGAAGGAAGCCTGAAGGGGCCAAAGCATTTCTGTTCTATCACTGAGTATTACAACAAGGCTTATCCTGTTGGATGTGGCTTATTCGGCCTCATTCAGATCTGCAAGCCGACGGGAGGTTGAGTCGAGCCTCTACAGTATCTGAAGAGGTGTGTGTGGGGGGGGGGCTTTAACGCCAGTGGGCCTATGGCTAGATGTGTGTAGGTGTGACCTTGGGAAGGGATGACCTCATCAACATCCCCGCCTGCGAAGCTAATCTGTTACATTCTGAAGGATGCTCCTACGATGGAGCCACCCATGAAGGTGACATTGCTGAGTGGTCTGGTGGAAACACACCCCTCAACGCGGCACGCACAAGTGCGTCCGAATGAGGATCACATGCGCGCAGTTGCATGTGCATACAGGGATGCATGTGAACTGTACCAACATGCAAATACTCATCTTGCCATCTGATCCATGTAACCTGCCGTGATGAAACTCTTGTGACGTAACATCCTTCGCGTTCGCATCAGCTGATCGGGGCCTGCAGCAGGTGTTGCAGGATGATGGTGGGTGGAAGGTCAGACTGCTTTCTCTAATCTCTTCTGCTCTGTGGTCATGCAACACATGAAACTCTCTCACGTTTTCCACTTTTTTTTTTTGTTTTTCCAGGAAATGTTGGACTCAGTAGTTTTCCATTCGTACGCTGTCGTTTTGCTCAAATCAAAAGGAATACACAGCAGCCAGCAACTGTGGCGTTAAATGCGTTGTTCGTGAGTTCTCACCTCAACAATGACACCGACATGTATGACAGTGTCAGCCTAATATACTGAGTCCAAGAGTATCCTGCCCCCCCCCTTCTCATCTGTCAACAGATGCCCTTGAGCAAGGCACATTGTCCAGCTGATGCAGAGGAGAGCAGCTGAAGAAAGATTGGTGCTGTTATGAATGAGTGGGAGGCTGAGCATATGTGCTCATGTACTAAGCCCCACATATCACTGAATAAGTTTTATAAAACACTGTTTAAGACTATACTCCTGTTCATACTGACCATTAGAAGATCTCTTCATAATCCACTTACAGTGTACAGAAGGAGTTCTGTGCAAAAAAAATGTATTCAAAAGTTTATCTGAAGCAAATATAAGGCTTCAGATGTCCAAGTCAAATCAAGTAGATTACATTACAGTATTTTTTTAGTAGCAAAGTTGCTGTTTTTGTTACTATACTTTCACCACAGCTCAACAGGGAAACACAAAGTGGGAATCTTATGCTACAAAATGGCTACAAAGACTGTAAATGTGTCAGATGTTCACTACATATGAATAACTCAGACCGCCGAAGCCTCATATAAGCTTCAGAGAAACTTTTAAATGCATTTTTTTGCACCATATAAATGCACTGAACCACTGCTGATTTTTGGCCCCCCATCACATACATTGATATCAAGTGAATCTTTTAATAGACGATATGAACAGGAGGACTAATTACAGCAAATAAAGCATCCTTCAGTGTTCAAATGTGCACCTGACTGCTGTTTTAAGACACACTTGTCAAATTGTGAACCCGTCCTTTTAAGATTAACGTCATCCGATGATGCTTCAAGTATAGCCTAACATCTGTAAACAGCAAAATAGTATAAATCATAAAAAATAAAATGACTCATATATAATGTAGAAGTTCATAATTATTTATTAAATAAACATTTTTAAAGTACATTTGAATATGACTGCTATTCCTTTTAGGGGTTTGTCAGAGAGTTTCATATAGTATCACAATGTGATTCCTGCTGTGACATGTACTTTTCTGAGAAGTGTTGAGCGTTATTGTACGTTATATGTAAAGGGACTGCTGTTGTTTTTCGTTAGTGATGGGAGCCTGCCTGTTGTGAGCATGTAGTGCGGCCGACTGGTCTGTGTGTTCAACTTCAACTGTGTTTCTCTCCGACTCGGAGGAAAGCATGAGTGGACGGTTTCAAGCTCCCCTCTCGCTGAATTGATTCTACTATGGGTCCTCTAGAAACACGACACTGAAACACGGGGGATGCAGACTTCAAACTATTCCTTATGTATACTATTTGGGATACGTAAAACAAGAGATATATACCAAATTCAAGGTTTTAATACTTTAATATAGTTCGTGGTGCCGCTGAAACGTGCACACTCGCACGCGCCACCTTGTCTGTACGATAATGCACGCTTCCAGCTCCCCCCTGTACCCAAAGATGGTATATTCCACAATTTATTCCAGGGAAAGACTGACAGTTTTTTGGGTCATGAAGCAGCTGTTCAAGTCAGTGGTTCGTCCTCCCTCCGCAAGAATAAGGAATTAGTACATTTCAAATTAGATAACGACAAACGTTGGTGCAAGAAGAGAGAAAAAAAAAAGTATGACAATGTGTCCGCAGCACAAAATAAACCATTTAAATATAAGTAAAAATATTTTTTGTTGCTGTTTTTTTTTTGTGTTTTTTTTTTTTTACCCCAGTAGATTTTCAGCATAATAATGTGAACAATGTACATGTGTTGTTTATATTTTTTGCAGTTGTATTATTGCAGCAGAGAGAGAATAAGTGGACCAGATTCCTTTGAGAAATTCTTGTGATATTTAAGGTTGAGAACTTACATCTCGCTCCCTCACACACACACACACACACACACACACTCACATATTTACTGTAGCAGACCTACAGTGGAAAGTGGAGTTGAACAATGGTTGAATGACTTTTGACCCCTCTTCAATAAATCCAACCAGCCTTACGTTGTGCCTCGGCAATCCATCACCCTGCTACAGTGTGTAGGTTAAAACTATGGATTTCACTCTAGTCTTGTTATAAAGACGTACAATTCAAACATTGCTATGATAAATTTCATCATCAATACATCTCAGAAGGCTAGGATTTTTTAAAATTTGCACATGGACACTAGTGGAGCACATGCATGAACTGCATTTATCTTTATAGTGTATGTATGAAAACCAATGTGTGTTTATAATGAGCGCTGTAGCGTATACTGACGATTGTTTGTGTGCGTGCGTGTGTGTGCGTGTGTGCGCGCATGCAACGTGGGTCAAACCCCTTGGAAACAGCAGCAGAGGTCCTCTGCTTTTAAGTGGATTAAAACTCCAGCACAATCCCCAGGGCCAGCAGGCATTGGACAGACTGGGTGTAGTTTAGATGAGGACTTAAGACTGATTATCTCTCATGCTGCTTTTGTTTTTGCTGCTACTGTTGCGTATATATATATTTTTTTAATACTGTACAGTATACAGAAATCTGTATTCTGCACATATTAGTAGTGAGACAGGTGAAAGCTATTCAGACTACAAATCAGTGTGGTTGTATTTCCTTCCATCTGTCTCGATTCCTCTGCTATGAGTATCAGACGAGCTCCACTTTGAGCATCAGCTGTTAGAAACTTCGCCGTGTTGCTGCAGTGGAAAGATTCGTCGCCTCTGAATGTATACCTGCAGAGTGTTTACGTTTAGTCTGCTGTCATGCCTGTCTTATCTACGCTATAATATTTCGATGTCCCATAATGCAAAACTATGTCATGCTAATTGTATGTTAACCAGGCTGTAATGTCTTAAAGAGTAAAAAAGTTTTACTCCCGTTTCTTCTGATTTAAAAACCTTTATTGTTCAGTATCTCTAACAGCAGAATAAGAACCATTATTTATTTTTTTCCATTTTGAGGATTAAGTGTTGCTTTTTCCTTGAAAGACATTTAATTGTGTTGAGCAATATAATGTGGTGAATTCAGTGGTTGTTTTCATTTTATGACCCCGCATGATCTTCATAACCTCTAATCTTCTTAGGATTTATGAGGCTTGGAACCAATGAAACTAATTAAATGATCCTTTTTCACTTCCACACATGTTGGGACAGAAGGATAGCTATTGTTAAGTGAGCATCACTCGTTGTTTTTTTAGTTTTTTTTACTGGCAATGATGATAACAGTGTATAAAGGAAGTCACATACTCTGTAGCAGTATTGCTTTGGGTGTGGATCTGGTTTCTGAAATCACATTATCTGCTCTGTCTCTGTCCCTCCCTCCTTCCCTGTTACTGTCCACTGTACACAAGCCAGTGATGCAGAGATGCTATAAAAATTAATGTTTAAGGAAGTAATGACAGTCAAACAGCGGTGCACCCAGCCAACAAGATAACAACATCTTTGACATACAGTAGGCCTGCCAAGATGATGCACTTTGTTTGACAACTCGAATTTGGTTTAGACGCTAATGAATGTGTTTCTTGTGTCATTTCAATGAAAACCTAAATCTATATGGTGAATTTATTTGACAATGTCTGTAACATGTCAGCGTTTACCTGCATTAAAATGTTGTTGTGCTATGTTACAATATAAGTAGTAATCCCGGACCAGCTTTTTTATTATTATTATTATTATTATTAATATTTTGTTGGATGTGTCAAATCTTTGTATTTAAAACCCTTTTAACTCACACATAATTTTATGTGTACATGTTATTATCTTGTTTGCACATAATAGCAGCACATCACAACTTGTTAAAACTTGTTAAAATATGATAACAATGATAATAATTAGAATATTATAAAGAACAACTTAACTCAAGTATGTAAAAAGTAGGGAAAAAAAGTATATAACAGGATGTTCTAGATGTCTGATTAACATGAAACAGAAGTTATGCATGAGTCAGCACTTGTGAATTTGATTACTTAAAAAGAAATATCTTGTTGTGTAACATGCATTAACAGAAGAAGTAATAACTTAAATCCATTGTCAGGGTAACATAAGACTTTCTGCAAATGATCTGCAGTTCTCCAGCATGCCACGCGTCTCTTAATATCTACTTCTATCACTTGTCGCACACTCAATCAGAAATTGATCTTAGCTTAGCAAGTGTTCCCATTATCCATAATGGGACCTGATTCTTTTTGCACCAGTTTCTTACAGGCATATTTTCTGATGATTTGGTGATCCAGCAGATTGTATGTTGAGTTTTCTGATTTCTGAATATAACTTGCATTTTTATGCATCAGTTCAAAACATTGAGAGTGTTTTCTGACAGTAAAAAGGGGGCAAAAATAATGTTCCTTGATAGATATTCACACGTGATTTTATTCATTGTGTGATGGGATCATTTTGTTGAGATTGAATTTGTGACGCACATAAAACAATTTTAACCGGTACTGTAATGTTATGACTTGATATTAAACAATAGTGCTACTGTTATAACAAGGGCTGTCAAACTCAAATTATTTCATTTTTGACGCAATTACCGCAGGTTCTGTTATGATGACGCCTTGCCTCACCTGTACGGTAGTTTAGCATTAAGTCGGATGGCAATTAGCAACGAACAATGGAATAAAGGAATAAAAATAATAAGGTCTTTTGAATGGAAGTTCATCCGTAAAAGTCCTGTCAGATGGGTCTGTCGGCAAGAAGTTATTTGTAGTTACTGTCTATATGAACTGAGTTACCATCTGAGTACATCTAGTCTTGTGTGACCTTTAATCAGTACTGAACTAATGGAAAATTTAGCCGGCCAATGAAAAAAAGTCAAAAAATTAGTTGAGCTTGAGTTTTCCATGAATTATGATTTGGGCATATATATATATATATATATGTCGTGCGAAGTCACGCTAGCGAAAAAAAAATAGATAGATAGATAGATAGATAGATAGATAGATAGATAGATAGATAGATATATAGATAGATAGATAGATAGATAGATAGATTGATTGATTTAAAAAATGTGATTAAATATTTAAACTGATCGATTATAACATTTTGTGATAATCTTATATTCTGTCAGTTAGCCACTTAGCAGCAAACATGTATAGAAAGGATCAGCAACGGTCGAGAAGTGTCAGGACAACAGATGTAGATGAGAAGATGATTGTGTTTAGCTCGTCTCCAGTTGTTGTTGAGGAAATATTATATATTTAAAAGCACATTCAGGAGTACGACTATTATATTTAGCCTCGGTGCACAATATAGTCACAATTAGAGCATTCATCGTAGCAAAAACTTTTTAAAAAAAAAAATCATGAAATCCTATCTGATATGGCATTGTTACATCAACAAAGAACCTGATTGGACCGACTGTAAACCTGATCCTGACCCCAACCATGACCATTTATTTCTCTTTCAGCTTTTGTCACATGTTGATCATTCCAGTGTAATCAAGGACAGGATTTTTGGGACTTTTTTTTTCTCTCTAGACTATGTTAGGGTTGTTTGTATTGTAACTTAAACAACACCATCCAACAATGTGTGACATTACTTTATCTGCTGCTTTAGTATATCTGCACCACAGCAAATAGAAATTCACTCACACCGGTGAACTTTTTTTTCCTGTGAATCTGGATTTATTCACGTTGCTGCACACTTTTAGCTCGCAAACTTTTCAGTCTTCCTGTTTTCTCAAGGATTTTATTCTCAGCAAAGCATATACGTCTAATCAGGTGAACGATGAACGATGCTTTTATTATTATTTCTATCATTCTCACTAAACCGAGCCTCAAAACTCTCCTTCTTCCTCATGGCACATCTGGTTTCCTAGGACACTTGTGGTTGCCTAGGAATGATGTTAGGTTTTATGGTGATGACATCACCCCACCCCCCGGTCTCAGATTTACCACGACTCTAGAAAAGCAGGTTTAAGTGGCCAGAACAGGGTCAATTTTAATGTCTGAGAACCTGTTTTTCTCTTCTTTTTTTTTTTCGCAATGAAACGCTAAAAATTTCGTTCACAAACTGATTCCAAAAATCGGCCTCTTGTCGATGGAAAAGCCTCCGGGGTGAAATGGGATCAGGCCCCACAGAACCCCACTGTGTGTGCGTGTGGTGGATGTATATATACCTGAATGTACATGTGTGCTTACATGGGTGTGTATATGTGTGTGTGAGCATGAATTTGTGTATATGGGTGTGGATGTAAGCGTGCGTGTGTGTGTGTCTATTCCCGCCAGCCTCTAATGGGGATCATGTGTGGAGTCAGCAGCACAGACACACAGAAACATGCTAACCCCCACCCCCCATGCACGGTCCGCATTAACACACATGTGCGCACACACACACACACACACAAATATACACACAGAGCGTGCCTCAGTCAGCGAGTTAAGAACAACTCCTAAGGGAGGTAAAGCACCAATTTCTGCATGTGTGTGTGTGTGTGTGTGTGTTGTGTGGCAGAACACACATTCTGTTTAAGAGGGATGGGGGGTGGAAGTCAGAGGGGGAGGGGAGGGTATAGGAGGAAGGGGGGGGTGAAAAGAGAAAGGAGAAAGATATGGGCAGTGAGCACAGGCAAAAGGATGGAAGGGATGTGTGTCTGTGTGTGTCTTTGTGTGTGTTTGTGTGTTTGTGTGTGTGTGTGTGTGTGTGTGTGTGTGTTTGTGTGTGTGTGTGTGTGTGAGTGTACACGAACAGGAAAAGAGAAGAAGCGAATGCAGAAGATCGACAGGGAGGAGAGAGTGAATGGCTGAGAATAAGAGAAAGAGAGAAAAAGAAAGAGGTTGAGGGGCCCTGTGCAGGGGGGAGAGGAGGCCCTGTAGTTTTGGCTGAGGGGCGAGACAGTCAACAACAGATGTATCCAAACCTTCAGACAGACCTCTTCATCAGGACAATAGTAGAGAGATGCAATAATGAAGCTCACGAGCCTGCTCCGAGGGTTTGGAACCAACACAGCTTTCACATTTCTGTGCATTTTTTAATAATGTGAGTGTTTCCCGTTGACCCTGGAAGCAACAGTGTCGTCCTCCTGATAACCAACCATCAAGTAACACAATGAATGATATATATATATATATCTATATCTCAAATAAAAGAACCAAATCATCATCATGCTCAGAATCTGTAGATAAACAGAACAAGGTTCATGAGCGCAGTGAGTCTAAAACCAGCACAGTAAAGAGTTGTAGGACATAAAACTAAAAACAAGCTGCAAGATGTTAACAGGGCTCTGTAGATCATAACAAGCTACCACTTACATATTACATGTTATTATCTTGATACGGATCATGATCATAATTAGTTGGTTTTTTTTAATGTTCAGGAATTGTGACCGAGATACTACTTATTAAACAAGACATTTCACAGCTGAATATTAAACACTTAAATTTTTACTACTCTACCACTAACTGTGTAACAGTGACAGTTTCTAGATGAACTCAAACCACTCAAGCTGTTGTTTACATGAAATATAGATTAATGCAGTTTTAAGTTTATAGAATTACCAAAAAAAAAATCTGGTCCCGGTTCATAAAAGTATAAAAAGAGTTTACCTGTAATAAAAACATCCAATCACTGAGCACAAACAAATATACACTTAGTAGAAACACAATAATACATTCAGTAGTTTATATAAATAAATAATAAAATTAAAATAAAATTTGAATTTGAATAATCAATGCCACTGTGTTTCGCTCATCATGTGCCTCCGACTGGCTTCTTCTTCTCCATAGCAACAGCAGCTGAGGCTCATGGGTATGATAGTCTTTAGACCAAAACAGGCGGACAAAGAAACATAATTTCTCAGAAAAGACAATAATATGTTTTTTAGCAACATTGAGGACATTATTAAAAAGGGGTGAATTCAGTGAGTAAAACCTCAGGGCTCCAAAACGGTAACGTCTCCTCGGACATTTGAGAAGAAAAAAAGAAAGAACGCAGAACGTTCTCCATCTCAGAAGGTGACAGAAAAACAGCATCTGAAATTACTCTGCTATAGTTGAAAGAAAATAACATCTGTAGACTGTCTGTGCTGCCAATTATACCGCCGCACACTCATGTTTGTGTCTCTGATAAAAACATAAAGAAAAAAAAAAAGGTCCTGTTACTGTTCAAACGTCTCCGAGAAGACACACAATCTGGATCCAATTTGACATTCAAGTCAACATATGTTTCTGTCGCAAGCTTTCAGGTCAAATGTAAATAATAAAAATAAATAAAAAACCTCTGAGCACTTTATGTTTCACACAAAAGCAGAAGAACAATTGCTGAATCCATACCAAATGCCTCTATGTGTAGGTGAAAAACTTAATTTCTTATGTTGTGTTTTATTGAATATTTTATGCATCCTGCTTTACTATTTGACTGCTTTGGTTCTGTAAGAGAAATGCTATTTTTAGTTCAATTTTTATCTCAAATACTTTTGAGTGATGCAAGAAAAAATTCTCAACAGAGTTTTCTGAGAAACTCCAGTCTTGTTTTGATGAAAAAAAAAAAAAAAGTCCATATTATCTGGTTATGAGAAACACATTATCGCCGGTATGTACATTCTTGTCCTTTCATTTTTGTGTCCGACTGAATTGTTTTTAAAATTCAAAATAGAATCAAGATGGTTTTAATAGAAGTTGTGACAAAATCAGATTGAGTCAAGATTGTAAACAGTTAACCGAGTTTAAAATGTGAAGGGACCCCAAAGGCTACACAGCAGTTGTTTATTCAGAGTAACAAGGAAATAAGGTGCATGTTAACCAATTAACTCCATTTTACGAAGTACGGGACTTTGATTAAAGTAACATTTTTCATTGTGGTGTCAGTAGTTTGCAAATGAGGGCGTGTTCCTCACTGTAGGAGTATGAAGAAATATCTTTTAAAAGTGTCCCAAGTGGAATAATCATAACAGTAAACAGGATACCTAAATTTGGTCTGTCAAATTGTCTTTTTTTTTTTTAAATAATCATTTCACTGTGTCTGAACTAACGGTCGATGATTCAACAAGCGAGCTCGGAGAAGAAGCGATATCACAATAGCTGCGGTTACATGCACAATATTTATTAATTTTTATTCAACCCGATTGAAATCATTGATGATGAGAGATTCCAACATAACTGTTTACATGCACACTAAATAAATTGATCTGATAAGGTGTGTATTTCACAAATGTAACATAAGAAGAAGTGGTTGATTCCTGGTGGTGGATTATCACACTTTTTTTTTAGCCATTAAGGCAATCCTTACAATTTTTTTAGGTCTCTAACAAAAAAGTTGTATCAGCCACAGACCAGCTTTGTTTTTCTACCACCATGTTTCTGTCCCTCCCAGAAACTCATTCACATCACCTAATGGGCAAATATGCAGAAAACAATATACTGTATTTATTTATTTATTAGGCACTAATATTATCCTATTGAATGGATTATCAAAGGTTTGCACCCCTCTCAATCTGATTAAGTCAGTCTAGGTGGTTAAATGAGACATTTTTATTCTGATTGGGATATTATATTATTCCTTTAGGATGCATGTAAACACAGCTAATTTACACATGTGATTACACACCATGGAAATATAATATGAAACTAAATGTAATTTCTTAATATGTTCAGTCATCTGAAAGCCACAGGTGTCACATTGCAAACGTCATCTCCACGTCTTATACTATGGCGTAATAAAATAGTAAAACATAACACTTCAATTTTTGTATTTTAGAGAAATAGCTTAACATTCTGTGAAATATGCTTATATGGGTTTCTAAGGTAGATTGGAGCATTTATATCACTATGATGTTTGTGCACTAAGAACGGGAGTTACTGGAATTAGCTTAGCTTAGCATAAAGACTGGAAGCAGATGGAAACAGTTAGCTTGGTTCTGTACATAGTAAAAAATATATGCATAACTATCTGCAACATTTCCTAATTAGCAGATCGTGTTAGTTTAATACATACAAACAGCAATGTAAAAAAATGATGAAGTTATAGTTTTTTCGAGCGAGTGGCATAGTGTCTCTGCTGGTTGCTTAGTAACCACACTGTGGTGGATAAAGGGCCATTCGCACAAACAGACTGGCACAGTAATGGCTGCTATTCCTTGTTAATGAGAGAGTGCCCTCCGCTGAGATAGAAAGATTCAAAGAGTGCCCGGCGATACTACGGGGGAGAGTTGTGAAAGGTTCGACTTCATGCAAATGTCCGCTGACGCTGACGTGTGAGCGACAAATAACCAGAGCCAATAAAGTTTAAAATTCATGTGGAAATATTCCCCCTACATGAAATGACAGAGAGAGAGAAAAAAAACAGAGAAAAAAGACTGATAGATGATTTGTATTTAATGAGCTACAGGAAACTAGTAAAAGGATGATGACGTGTGGAGACAATTTGTCGACATTGTTATTCATTATAGCGTCTGTGTCAGAGCAGAACACACACACAAACACACACACACACACACACACTACAGATTCATGGGAGACCAGAGACTGCCAACTACTTTGCATCTGTATGTGTGAAAGCACCTGTTTGTGTATGGATTAAACAAACAAGATACACGTTCATTAGGATTAGTGATGTTGGTGAGTGTTGTTTTTTTTTTTGTTACCTTTGGAGAGAGCCAAGCTAGCAGTTTCCCCCTACTTCCAGTCTTTATGCTAAGCTAAGCTAATTGCCTCCCAGCTCCAGCTACACATTTAAACAGACATGAGAGTCAGAAAGAAGGCGAATGAGCCTAGTTCAACTCGTTTTTGTAGGAATCTTGAAACTTAGATGAGTTTCAAAAAGGTCCCTACAGCTGAACGCGGTGTAATGTCGCTAACTTACACATTGCTATTTACAGTATGTGTATGTGTGTGTGTGTATGTGTGAATTCTTCTCGTGTGTTTATATATATGTCAGTCCCTAAAGGCATGTTGCTGTCAACCTTGGAAACTTGTGTGTCTGACTGTAAGTCCACAGTCCTCCCCTGTCAGAAATAGGCCGGGTTAGGGTAGAAAAATGTTTCATAAGCCTAGACTGACCTCTTTCCTCTCTGTTTCTCCCTCTCTGCCACCCCCTTCCCCCCGTCTCTCTCTCTCCCTCTCTTTTTCTCCTGGTGTCGCCGTCTCATGCTCGCAAACACAAAAACTGTCAATACACACATTGTATCATATGTACTTTTTTTTAACGACAACATCCATTACGGACGTCTGAAAAGTTGTCTACTTTTCATAATGTTGTCCTTTCACTGCACCATATCCCAACTTATTCCTCAACTCCCTCTTTTTTCATTTTTAATCTCTCTGAAAAAGTCTCCGTTCTCATTAATATTTCCTGCATTCTGTTTTCTGATAGCTTTGTGCTCCAAGAGTAATATCCTCCCTTCTAAAATGACTGAGGGAGGTGACTGAAATGCTTGAACGTATGACACTACGGTGTGTATTTGTAAAAGTGAATGTGCATGCAGGTGTGTGTGCCTTTGCACGGATTTGTGTGTGTGTGTGTGTGTGTGTGTGTGTGTGTGTGTGTGTCTGGCCATGCGTGCAGTTCCCAGTCCGCATATGCATTTGTGTGTGTGCGAGCATGTAATTGCATGCATGTGTCTCCGTGTTTGTCTCTGTCTCCCATTTGACTGCCATCTGAATCTGTGGCACGTACAGCAGAGCTACGAAACAGCAGATAGACAGACAGGAGGGAGGCAGGAGGGAGAAAGAAAAGGAAAGGAGTGTGTGTGTTGGGGAGGTGGGGGGGTGGGGGTGAGGCAGGAGGGAGTGAAGAAGGAGTGAAGAAGTAGAGAAGGGAACAAGTGAGGAGGAGGAGGGAGAGATGAGGACAGAGAGCAGGAGAAGAAGAAAGACAGGGAGAGAGACAGTGAGCGCGAGAGAGTTAGACAAATAGAGATACAGAAAGAGAGAGAGACAGGCTCAGAAAAGGAGGAGGTGGGAGGGGGCATCAGCATACAGAGGCAGTCTGTGGTCTTCCAAGCAGCAGCAGCAGCAGCAGTAAAAATAGGGGAGAGGAAAAACAACGATGGCTTGAAAGATTAAATTCCTGTTGGAATAGGAAGTGCAGAGAGAGGGAAGGGCAGAGACCGAGGGAGGCGATGGGAGTACTGGGTGCTGCCTCGGTAAATGCGCTGGTTTTGGCTGTTGCTGTGCATGGTTGAAAGGAAAAAAAAACCACATCATAAAATGCTCAAACGCCATCAGAAACAAATGCTGATGAATGTTTCATGCTCTGGTCAATTTTGTTATATGGTGGTGCTATCTACAGTGTCCAATAGACAACAAGGCAAATCTATATGAACTGATGAGATGATGAGAAATTCCCATAACAGAGCATAGCAGAAAAAGACTCAGTTTGCATGGTTTGCATTGGAGCCCAGAGTTGCTGCTTATGGTTGGCGCCATTTTTTTTCTCCATTTGGAGCCAGGATCTTCCAAATAAGGACTGCAGGGTGTCTTTCATGTTCTGGAAACACGCTAATGCTAACTTACAGGAAACACGCCATTGCAAACAGTTTTATTATAGTTTATAGACTAATACCTTTATGTTTAGACTTCTATGCTTCATGTTTGTGACTGTGCATTAACCAATAATCTCCCAGCAGCATGCTAACATATCTACAAAGACAATTCTTAAAATGCTAATATTTGGCAGGTATAATGTTTACCATGTTCACAATCATAGTTTTGTGGGTTAGCAATAAACACGTAGTACATCTGAGGTTGATTTTGCAGGTATTTAGTCAGAAACCAAAGTACCGGACAAAGAAATGTTGACCTGTTGAGTCAAAATATGATGTTATAAGTCATCCGGAGGGGGACATGAATTTCTTGGCAATCCATCAAAGTATTTCTTAAGATATTTTAGTCTGTACCAAAGTGTTGGACCGACCAATCGACAGACAATTGGATATTGCTTTCATAAGTCAAGTCAATTTATTTATACAGTACACCACAAAATCACAAATTTGCCTCACACATCTTTAAATAATCTGCCAGTGTTTTGCAATATCTGCCTCTGAAACTTTTATTACAATGGAAGCAGTTAAAAACATATTAAAAAAAAAACCTCAACAGCAATATGCATTTCAAAACAAACAAAAACAAAAAAAAAAGGTCTGAGGAGAGATCAGGACATTGAAGAGACGTTTCTGTTGAATGAAATTGTGTTTACCTCTATTGTATTAAGATGACAGTAGAAAATGTAGGACAATTTAAAAAAAAATTTTAAAAAATTATCATGATACAGAGATACAATTTCCTCCAGTGTTACGGCCAACACGTGTTTAGTAAGGGGGATGTCATGACTGTCTGTTGACTGGAAAAACCTATTATTGCTATTGGTCTTGCCACATGGACTGAATATTGCTAATTCAATCATTAACTTAGATTAGGCAAATAGCATTCTGGGAAATGGAGGAAATCACAGTGATTGTAATTAATTCATTTTTTTTTTCACAAGCAATTCATAAAAATAGTTCAGAAACAAGGTTTAATCCATCTTGTATCCTCTTTAGTTATCTCACACTTTGACATTTTATTCAGAAACTGTTTGAACATGCTACATGAAGAATATAAGTTTGAAGTTACTTTCAACTGGTTTTATTGAATAACGAATCCCCCAAACATGAACACTGCTCTTACATCTTCTCATTTTATGAAAACAATCAGAATTTTTGATTTTAAATTGATATGACACAAAGCAAATCTTTTATTTATTTTTTTTTTTTTTTTTAGAATACAGGGGGGGTGGGGGGCGGAGGAAGGAAGTGATTGCTAAGTGCTGGAACGGGTCCCACATCTCTCTTAGGAGCCAATGAGCTCTGATAGAGAAACTCCAACAAACCGACTGATTGGTGTCGCAAAGGATGCCATTCAATTAGAAATGAACATGTGAATGGAAAGCTTCCGAGAGAGATCTGGAGTGATGAAAAATACAGGTTTTGCATGATTGAGCTCAAACCTGTTTGGGGATTGCACATGCCTGTGTGTGTATATATATATATATGTGTGTGTGTGTGTGTGTGTGTATGCACTCTCCCTGATAGGATAGGGGCTTCGTTAGGGTAATTACAGCTTTGCTATGTAAATAAGGCTGTCATAGAGGAGAGAGACACACCCACCTCTTTTTCAGACCCAATTAACCTAACTCCCCTGGAATTTACATACCTAACAATCTACACCACACACACGCATATGTACACACAGGCAAAATCCATCCCTACACTATTGCAGACACACTTCTATACACTTTATTTGCGTGTAAATATGCTTATCTGTGCATTCTTACATGCACCAAACTTTCTCTTTCCACACAGAGTCGGTCTTAGACACCAGGCTGCACTGCAAGTGTGCATGTATAAAACTTGAGCATGTATGTGTGTATTTGATACTGGCTGAAGCGGTAGACTACAGCCAGGTGATATCTGTATGCATGAGGCATAACCCCGGGCTAACTGGCTGCTGGAGCTGTGGTGAGCAGCATCTATCATCTCAGGCCACTGATGAATGTCTGTCCTGAGTGGCTCTGTGGTGTAGTGAGGGAGCACGAAATGCTCATGGTGGAAGGAGAAAGAAGGAGAAGGAGTATAGGAGGAGGATGTGGTGGGAGGGGCAGAGGGGAGGAGGAGGAGATGAGGAGGGAAGGACAGATGTAGAAAAGACAAGTGGGGAGGATGCAGGGGAGAAGGTAGAAGATGAGAGAGGAGGAGAACAAGAATGCAGAAGATTGACAAAGGCTGAGAGAAGAGGGAGTGAACGTGTAGCAGAGAATATTGAACGAGTCTGTGTAAGAATGGAGGGATGGAGATGCAGGTAGAAGAAGAGTGAAGGCACAGAAGAAGGTGTTAGGAGAGGGAGAAATAAATGAGAGTCAGAAGAAACAGCATGGAAAAGAAGAAGGGAAGGGTGGAGAGCATGAATACAGGCAGGAGGAAGAAAGGGAAGGGGGAGGAGAATGAGACAGAGATAGAGATGAAGGATGTGGATGCAGGAAGAACAGAGGGAGATAGTGGAGAGAAGGCAGGAAAGTGGGTCAGAGGAGAGGACGATGATGTGGAAGAGGAGGAAGAAGAGAGTGATGAGACGAGATGGAGAGAGAGATACCGGAGGGAGACGCAAGAGAGAGATGGAGAAAAGATGGGATGGAGAGGGGGGGTGATAACGGTTTGGAAGTTTAGAGAGAGCAGTGTAGCCAGGTGCAAAAAACTAAGATGACAAAATGAATATTTTAGGGAAAACTATCATACATTCAAATCCAAAACTGAGTTTACAATTTACAGTATATAATTCTGTGCCAGAAGTCAGGACATGATGCGTAATGATAAAAGAAATGCAAAATGAAAGTGCATGAAACTTAAATCATACCAAAAAAACGTTTTGAATACAGTCACAAAGGGTTTGTAAAAGCAAGAGTAGCTGCCTCATGACATCTGCATGCAGTACATTACTAACTATTAATCAGGTTGGTTCATTGTCATCATCTGTTGTTTTTATACTGATATGATGTTGGATGTCTGCGTTAAACATGGTCAAAGTTACTAAATTATAGGGGATCGTGCAGTATGTGAATGTACTCCCTGAAAGTCAAACGCCTGGGCTTTGAACGCTTCGTTTGCAAAGTTGGGCTACTTCTACTTCCCCCTGGTGATGACGTCAGACTGTTCGCACATGCCCACAATCGGCCGTCCGTTCCCCGAAGCCTTTGACGTTAAAGTCGTTCCACGGTTTGCTCGTGTCCACTTCATATTTCAGGCTCAGATTCGGGCTTGAACATGCACGGATGTATTTGAGAAGTTTCCATTTCGAGTAAAGACAAGAAGTGAAAACCTACTAGTACTGTTTGTTTATGTTGTCTCTGGAGCTGCCAGAAGTCTGTCCAGGGGCAGCTTCCAGGAGCTGACCAATCAGAGCAGAGCAGGCTCATCAGGAGGGGGGTGTTAAAGAGACAGGAGCTAAAATGGTCTGTTTCCGACTCATCGTATTGAACATGGTACTGAACTATAAACTATTGCACAAATAGGATAATTATGGTACGTATCGTAAAAAAACGCTAACAACAACCTGCTAATATGCATTTCATAAAACAGAGGAAACAGACAGAGGTAGTACACAGTGATGGTGCTTGTCTTGTATTTGGTGCAAAGGAGGAAGAGCCAGTGTTCCTGGGGATCATTGGGTTCTTGGATCAATACTGGTGCAATGATGAGACAGTGATAGAGTTTGTGGTCTAGAGCTTAAAAAGATACCTACACGTTACTTTCTTTTTCCTCTCTTGGCCACATCAAGCTCGCTAAACTCGTAAATGCCTCTTTTGGTTCGCCTTTTGGCCGTTCGTCCACACTAAGTTGGCATTTTCACGCGTAAAAACTAACTAAATTATGACGTAGGCCTGGAGCAGCGAAGTTAAGAAGACAACCTTCTGTCGCTTCTAACCTTCCTCAATCACTTATTTTGACTCAGTATAGCATATATTACACAAGGCTATATCTGTCCCACACCTTACTGTTAGCTGCGATGCACAGTTGGGTTGTTTGCCGACCAATACAGGCTAAAATAAGAGGAGATTTTCCTGTTGTTTGTGCACTTCAGTGTGGATGGAAAGCTTTACAAATATGTCATTGTGGAGTATTTTAAGTAAGTATTTTTCATTTTGTAAATATTTTCTAGGCCTAGATATTGTTAACATGTACCGTACACCACTTGTAAAATCACATTTTTCATTACATCTGTGCGTCTATATGTTACATACATATACATATATACTAGTTTTCCAAGGAAAATTCTTGCTGTTTATAAAGATGATCCTGTTCGTTCTCTGTTATTCATCTTTTCTTTTATATTATGTCGGCTCATCATGAGGTGTTTGTATTCACACAGAAAGAAACCAGCCCTACCACACACATACATAAATGTATTTCTCTCTCTCTCTCTCTCTCTCTCTCACTCTCTCGCACACACACACACACACGCACATGCACCAGTGTGCCCACAAACACACACGCATACAGACAGTCAGCTGTGCCCTTCCCACAGCTAGTAGCACGAAAACAGAACACATTGCCTGTCCCTGCCTTACACACACATATACACACACACACATATGCACACACAAACTCTGCAACTGCCCTCTACACACTCTTAAAGGGACATGACACAGACTTAACCAAAGCCACAAAGTGCCAACAGCATACCTGGACACACTACATAAGTACATGTACAATAGTAGTATCATCATCCTGTGTTACTGTAGTTGAGTGTACTGTACACAACACTAAAAAAGTATTGGAAAGGTAAACCAGAGCACAAGGTGATTTTTTTAGAAAGCAGCTGACATATTGAGAATTTAATTATTCTATTAATTTTTATACACCGAGGTAACCAAACGAGAACCTTTAATGTGCTTGTTCATCTCACAGAGGAGACGTTTTGGATCAATGTATACGTTTATGTATGTTTACAGTTTGAATGAAATTGGTATTGATTTTGAAGACACTATAATGTCCATCTTGACCAGCAGTTGTGATGTAGTATAAAAGACTCACAATGAAAGAAATGTTTTACATTTACGTTTTTTACACATTGAAATCGAGGCAATTCATTGTCTTCACTAAAAACTGAAAAGTTTGGAAGAACAGAAACTGAACAATATGGACAAGCAGAGTAGTATTTGTGTCCATATTGTGTAGGTTGTCTGTAGGTGGCTAATATGCATCATAAAATGTACATAAAAGTGAAAGTACTATTTACAGTTGTGTATTCAGGTAACTTAATAACTTCTATCAGTGGTTTGCATGGACTATCTAAGGGTCAGAGGGGAAAACTAATACGCGGCACCTCATCTGTGTACGGAGTAAGTGTTAAAGTTCACGGTTGCCCACACTGCAGGGCAGATACTAAACACAAGAGCACTGTGGGGGCACATAGGCTCAACCAGGAGGGGCTTTTTGGGGCCACTCAAGTGCCCTTCTGGTGTAACATTAGGACAGAAACTAATTAAAACGTTAATAGCGATTGGCAGTGACAATGTGGCACTAAACATAAACTCAAATGCAATATAAGGCCTGAACTTGAAGGCATCCACAAGAGAACTTGAACTTGAGCGAAGTCGACAAAAAGTGAGACGCTGTCGCTTTAAGAAGCCCCCACCAACTCACAACAGGGGGGGCGTGAGCTGAATCCAGGAACAGCGATTGAAAAAAAAAAAAGCTCCACCAGCGGACTGTTTCAAGTTCCCCCCCGGCTGAAACCCTGCCTGATTTGTGGGCAATGTTGGGGATGTAGAAAAAAAAGGAAACCGGAGCAAAGAGAGCGCAAGGGAGAGATAGAGAGACAACACTAACTGGGTAGCTATGGAGATAGTAGGTTTTCCTGGTAGCTTTCTTTGACAGGTGTCGAGTGGGATAAAATAAAGTATCAGAACAGCCTCCAAGATGTACGGCAAGGGTAAAGGAGCTGTGGTCCCCTCCGATAGCCAAGCAAGAGAAAAGTAAGTACATTATTGCACTGTCACAACAGAGATCCAGCCAAGAAGACTGTGCTAGGTGGCTAAACTTGCTAACTGATGTGAGGCTGCTCAGGCACTTTCAGCAGGGGGAACGCATGTCCAGTCACCTCTTTTTGTTCACGTACAAGCTACAAAAAGTGATGCTGTGTTAGTTTATTTATCGTGTTCGCCACTTTGCTTGTATCGGTGCCTCTTGCATCCTCTTAACTACCCAGGCATGGCTGCTAAGTTAGCCCAGTGCAGCTAGCTACACTACCAGTTTCACTCTTGTCTTTCTTGTTTCTTTCCAAGTGTTTTTGGGGTTTTTTTTTTTTTTTTTTAGCTGCTAAAGTTTGCACCGCTTCAACAAAAGGAGGAACTGTTGCTTCGTGTGTTTTTTTTCTTGTAATAATGCATAAATGTGCCCTCTCGGTTGAATTGTCTGTGAGGAGCATTTGGATAGGGGATCCCACTTTACTTCCATCTCGCCCCAGTGAGTGAGGAACAATGCGTTTGGTAGTGACGCTGTGTGCATTGTAGCTAGCTGGCTTTTGTGTCGCCCCGCTCAAAGCAGCGGGTAAAAATAGAATACAGCTGTTTGGAGCTTTGTTACAAAATAGCGCGGAGACGCGTTCTAGAACGGTTCCACGTTCCGCGGCGGTGCTCTGGTCTCGGGACGAGCTGGCTACATTGTATCCGTGTGAGTGTGTTCGGTGAGCCGCCGCTATCAAGAAGAGCTGCGCCTCATAACTTTTGTGGCCCGTACAGATTTTCTTCAGTCACCATCATCATCACCACCACCACCGAGTTGTGCGAACGAGTACCTGCAGATAAACTGCTTGTAATTGCCGCCACCGCTTTTCTGTAGCAGACCCCCCAAAGAAGAGAGGCGTCTCAGTGGCTCGTTTGTCAGGAAACTTAGGTGGTGTTAGCTTGGGCAGCGGTAGCCCTCCAATCCCTTTGTCTGCATGCCACCGTCTCGATGTCTGTTGTTCGCTCAGGAGATGCATGCTGCACGGTTACCAACACTTTAAATAATCAGTAGAGATTCAAAATCAATCTGAAATAATGGATCCAACTAAACCTCTTAGCCTTAGTGGTGAAATAGAGGCTACTATTTATAGATTGATCAGCAGGCAACTTCCTTTACTGATAGTCGCTGTTAACAAAGCCAACCAAGACCTGTATGTGTTTTCATTAAACTTTGTTAGATTTTTTTTAATTTTATTTAGAGCACTGCTCTGTGTGAATGGTTTATGATAGTTCCTGTTTAGTTGCACAGTTTGGAGGTAAATATGTGCTTATGGCTTTATCGTTCACAGTGGATGGGTTGTACACACCAGCACATGCTCTCTCTCGCTGGCACCCTGGACCAGTCAGCAGGTTGGGGATCTGAAATGGGACAGATATGTCAGAATCGCATGTGTGAGACACCTCATTACCTTAAGCTCACACCCCACTCTGCTCTGTCCTGAACCCGTATTCTTTCTCTTCTTTCTCCGCGCATCGCTCTTCCCACGTCTTTCCCTCAGTTGTCTCCCAACTCTTGCTTCCCATCCCTTTGCTGCTTCTCATCCGTCGCTCTAGTGTTGAATTATTGAGACAGACTGAAGCAGCTGCTCTCAGCTTTGCGTCAAGAGTTGAGAGAGACAGAAGAGAGAGAGAGAGGGAGATATGGTGGGCAGACTCATCCATGTTTAAAGATGGGGTTTTGTCGGGAGCCTCGGGGTGGATGTCAGGTGTACCCGTTGTGTATGTCGGGGAGATTTCTCTCTCTGTGGGAGTAAGCGTACGCAGGCACTAATGTCCCATCCCGAGATGCAAGAGAGAATAACAAAGCGGTCAGGAGGTTACCCTACATGGTGTGATTAGGGGGGGTAATATTTTAGTTTTTAGCATGTGAGAGGATGAGGCTGAAATCAGTATTGAGTTGAGTGAAATTTCAACAGTGTGGGCTAAAACTTTGGTACCACCGGGGCCATAAAACCAATCTTAAAAACAAGGAAATACCCGTCACTGGATTAATCTTTGAGGTTTTCTACCTGCACCGCTGAATATAAATTCCCATTCAGGCTGTCACAAACGACCACTGCTGTCCTCTTTTCCCTCTAAATCATGACTTGACGTTTCCTCTGATCTCCCTCCCCCCCTGTACCACCTACTGTTTCTTCCTCTATAAAAATGGGGCATGCCCCCTCTTATGCTCCAGTCAAAACTAATTTTCCTCCTCTCATTGTACGCCACTATTCTATCGCTTCTCGCTCTCCCAGTTGTCATCATCCTCTCCTCCTCCTCCTCAAACTTCTCTTCCTTTTTTCTATGAGCCAGCTTCTGAGCTTTAATAATGCAGTAGGCCAGGTGCACGCACACGCAGCCCCTTTCGCAACCCACACAAAAACACACATACACCAACACATAAAAATTTCATTGAAGGCCTCTTGGGGGGGAGATCTGCAGTGTGATCCTCCTTTCTCCAGACATGAGACCAAGTCCTTAACTATTCCCTCCAAGTCAAACTCGGGGAGATGCACACAGTATCAATATTTGAAGCGTTTGTTGTGCTCTGTGAGCGTTTTCCAGTCATTTCAAAACTGTTTAAAATCAGTATGCATGCAAAGAGTTTGTAGGTGTGTGATTAGTAAACAGCAAAGTGCTTGAGGTAAAATGCTTCATGATCTCTGTGTGTGTGTGTGTGTGTGTATGCGCTGTGCGTGTGGCCCAATACTAGACTGACCTGCAAGTGGCAGGACTTACACTCTACACCAGCGGTCACAGAGAGCTTTGTGACCTACAAATTGCCAGGAGCCTCCGAAAGTGGTCAGATTCCCCTGACTAAAGTGGTGAAGTGTGTGTGTGTGTGTGTGTGTGTGTGTGTGTGTGTGTGTGTGTGTGTGTGTGTGTGTGTGTGTGTGTGTGTGTGTGTGTGTGTGTGTGTGTGTGTGTGTGTGTGTGTCCCTTAGCACAACTTTAGCCTGTGAAGAGTGTGTCTGTCATTTGTACAAAAACCAATCTGTCTGCCTGCGTTTTACTTAAACAAACAGATGCAGTGAGTTGTGTACTATGATAGATGTAAAAGGGTTCAGTATCATCAAATCAACAGGAAGTTTCGAATCAAAGGCCACTTCTGCTCTGTTTGTTTGTTTGTTTGTTTGTTTCATCTGAATGTGTGTCTGTGCATGTACGCTTTCTTATCTTGGTGACGATCGGCAAGAGGTCAACACCCTCAGCTATTTATTACCTTCCTAGTAGGACAGCTAGCTGTGCATACACAGAGACACACGCATGTGCTGCACATCAAAACCATTATCCCTTTTCTGCAGAAGATGCAGGTCAACTGAATGTACGGTCAACCTGCAAAAAAAACAAACAAACACAGGATCACAGGTGAATCTGTGGTCATCGCTGTTTGCCGAGAGTCAAGTCTGCAACTGTGTTTCGATGCATGTTACGGATAAACTGTAAGATTTACAAAAAAAAGGACACTACACAAGTACCAAGTTAAGTTTCTGTTCACTCCCTACACACAATCTCTTCATTTCTAACTCCTCCTTGCTTTTAATTAAGAAAAATAAACACAAATTTGTTCGCCATAGTAGTGCGCAGCCTGCCTTCAGCCCAAGTTGTAAGAAGTGTCTTGACGCCAGATGAGCTGATCCATTCATATCTGCTGCTCTGTACAGACGGACAGCTGAAGAGCAGGCACGGTGACGGCAGTGTTTTCTGTACTTCAGGATGTGTACTTATGAAAAGCTTTGAGATTTTGCAGATGAATTTTAGATGAGTTTTAGTTAGCTTAGAGACTTGGTGTAAAAGTAAAGGCGAGTCTGATGGAAACTTGTTCTACAGTTGTGCTTAAGGGCATTTTCAAACCTACAGTTTGTCCATTCTGTTGTTTAGTTTAAACTTGTTTGATGCGATGTAAGCCCGCTAGTCGGGTTGGGTTGAAGTTGGACTTTCCAACAGCAAACAAACCAGCCCAGAATTAATTTGGTACCAAACCAAGATCGCTCCGTTTAAAAGGTCTCGGTACCGTTGTTTTGATCCACATGAGTACAATAGCAGTGTTCATGTAATTATTATCACAGCTCTGCTTTGTCATAGTACCAAATACTTACTAAATCAAGTGTACTCATCAGTATGTGGAGTGCTAATTGTACCTTTACACCACATGTCTGTCACACCTGAGTAGCAGTGATCATGAGGAGAACTTTGTTGGTTTCTGGTTTAGAAACCAACAAAGTTTGCGATTTAAAAAACACGTTTAATCTTAAAATTCTTCACAAACATACATTTTAAATTAGCCAGCTGTTGCCCCTCCAGCTGCGATGATGTTTCAGAAATCATCAAGTGGGTTATTTGTGTGTGTGAAGGACAAGGTGTGATCGTGTAGCGACCAAAAGTTTCTATTTGCCTATTCACATCTTTTACAGACTACATTTGCATACTAACAATGCATATTTTAAACATTTGCGTAGTAGTCAGAACAAGCCAGGCACCGATCAGTGTCTTAACACACCACAGCTGTTGTTGCTATTTCTTTTTCTCCCTCATCTGGACCTCGACTAGCAGAAATAGTATCTAAACACGAGAGCGTTTTTAACTTTGAACCTCACAGAAAAGTGCGCTGAGCGTTAATATCCCACATGTGGACGTTTACTTTGTGCTAATTTCTTTTATTCAAGTCAACTCAATTTTTATTTATATAGCCCGACATCACAAATCAGACCCTCCAAATACACAACACAGCACCGAACAGGATAACAAAATTATAATGGATTTATAATATATATGAAGAATGTGATGAAGAGGACACCAAACAGCTTCCAGGTGCAACCAGAGCAGAAAAGTCATATTCATAGAACAACTGAATGCATCATATATCATAACAATAAATCAGTTATCAAAATAGTTGCTGATTAAATTTCTATCAACGGAGTAATTGCCTAATTGATTACTAGTTGCAGCTCTGCTCCCCATGTTCACTCCCAACTCACCTGTCGGGTTTTAATGAAATGCTGTTTACAGTCCTTCAGAGGTTTCATCATGTCTCTGAACACTTCAGGAGCCTGGTTATATAGGAAAATTTGTGAATTCAACAAAAATTATGACAAGTTATCATATTTAATTACTTCATAACATGGCAATAGTAAGAGCTTATCACCATCCTATTAAAGTTTTATTGTCCAACCATGTATATCATCTTAACAGTCTAAAATAGACGTTCACCAAGACGTTGCAGCCAAACGGAGCTTAAAAAACAAAACCAGCCTGATTATCTCAAAACCATGTTTCATTGATCAGTCCATTGACTGATGATGGGGGGGACTATGACACTGAGCTACTGTCCTTCTCATTAGGACCTTATTGGCCTGTCAAGAAGACTGTCTGCTCTGGGCACACGGGGCACTGTCATATCCACGCAGCCGGTCGATTGATGGTCCATTAAGAGCCTATTAAACATGACTAAGTGAAGGAGTTAGGAGTACAATGTTAGGCCAATAGGGGTTTCCCACTCCACAGCATGGTTCTTGTCTGTTAATAGACCCTGGTGGATTGCCATTTTCAAGTGTGGCTGGCCTGTTATAATAGCAGCGATTTTTGAAAAAGTCTGGCAAGAGTTTTATTTAAATATTGTTGGTGTTACAGGGAATGCCTTTTTTTTTTTGTATGCGGCTATTTCTGTCAGTGTGTGGTGAGTTCAGGCAGAACAGATTATTTTTCACAAAGGTCGGTGAGCGATTTTTTTTCAGGTTATGTCGTGATTTGAGGACTTTCTAGAAACCTTATTTTTGGAGCTTGACAACCAGGACTTATCAAGTCTGTTTTGGGCTTCGTGGTATCTTTTACACGGCATTTATTTACACCTGCAAGAAATATTACGACTGGGAAAGGACATTATTTAATATCACAGATTTTTAAATTATAGTACCTTTTTTTTCTTCCACCTCTTTCCTACATCTAGTCAAACATCGTATTCAAACAACAGCAAGTCCCAGATCCCTGTGAGACATCTCAAATTAAACGGTTGCTTTTTAATCAGTTAATCAGTCTTTATTTTCCCCGAGACGTACTAAAAACAAAACATAATAAAATCGTAAATGCACTAATAGGACTTTGAGACCCTAAATTTGGTCTTGATTTAAACTGAAGTTCCTGGTTACTATTTGTAGTTCGGATACTGATATCTATTTGGTCACTAACATTGTTTTTTTTTTTTTTCCCTTTTGCTTTCCAGGTTAGCGTTATATGTGTACGAGTACCTGCTACATGTGGGAGCACAGAAGTCAGCACAGACCTTCCTGTCTGAGGTAAGATGGCATCTTTTACCTTTGTTAAGTTTACGAAGCGCTCCACTCTGAAGTCCCCTTATACTGCAACTCTGCCATATAGTGGATAATAGATAATGAGATAACTTCTAGCACATGTACATTGTCAGTGCAAATATGCCACACATGATAACAGAGCGCAAAGTGTTGTAAATTTTTCATAAGGAAAGTTACACCAGATCCTGCTTACTGTCCACCATCTTGTGTGTTAAAAACAACTGATGCAGCCCTCCGATCGTAGCATTAGTTCAGCTACTGTACGAGGTGTTGTGTAGACTTTACCGAGCCCCTGTGATGCAGACAGACTAACAGGTACCGGGTGAATGAAAGAGGATATGATTCGAGTTACTCTCTGGATCCATAAATGTATCGTGTACAAAGGAGAACAGGAGAGAGAAGAACGTCAGGAAGATGGAAATGGTCAGAGCCAGAAAGATGCCTATCATCACGTCCAAGGCCACTGACAGTTTGAGACTGACTGATTATATGTTCTTAACCTCTGGACCTGCAGACATAATCCTCTCTCTAGTGGCCACAAGTGACTTCTCTCCTCTCCTCTCCTCTCCTCTCCTCTCCTCTCCTCTCCTCTCCTCTCCTCTCCTCTCCTCTCCTCTCCTCTCCTCTCCTCTCCTCTCCTCTCCTCTCCTCTCCTCTCCTCTCCTCTCCTCTCCTCTCCTCTCCTCTCCTCTCCAGATTCGATGGGAGAAGAATATTACATTAGGAGAGCCCCCTGGATTTCTCCATTCGTGGTGGTGGTAAGTGTCACTTTCACTTTTGTCCAGTATGACCAGAGTTTGTTTTGATAAGCCGTTTCATTGTATTTGCTTAGGCGTGTAAACTGTTTTTAGAGTACATGCCTCATAATGTGCTTGCTGTGTATCACGCCCCTCCTTCTCCCCTACACACACACACCACATGCTCATTGATAGGGCTCCAGTGTCTATCCGGATCCTACATAATTCATTACTGTCATATGCACAAACAGTAGCTCTGTTTGCACTTTCATTATCTCGAGGCTTTTTAAAGGAGATGATTTAAATTTTGAATATATATAAAACTCACACGTGTGTAAACATTCAAATATTCATGTAGCTTTAAAAAAAACAACCAAACTTGTTTTAAATTTAACCGAAGGTGTGATTGAATGATTAAAAATGACTTTCGTAGGTGTGAGGTCTTACACAGTCGCAGCCTTGCGGTTGACCAGACACACCAAGGGCGTGACCCCCTCCCTCTCCGTCTTCTACCCTCTCCCCTCCTCCAGTTTTTCATCCTTCACCCCTGTCCCTGAAACAATAGATCCAGATGGTTAGGGAATGCCCTCCCCCCCACCTCTATATTCCCCTCCCCCTCCTCACCCTCTCGTCACCCTTTTGTGTGTCCCCCACCTCCCACTTTTCTCCTTTGTTCATTTGGGAGAGGGATTCTTAGCAGATTAACCCTTTGCATTCCAGCTTCCTTTGTGTCACCTCTCCCTCCGCTGTCTTCCTAACTCCCCCCTCCCTCCCTCCCCCCTCCCTCCTGTCAGTTCTGCCCCTGGCTAAGATTTGACCTTTTAGGGTCAACACCTTAAGCACCGATCAGCAATTTCACTTGTTTTTGGTCGTCGCTGTCACCCGTAACCTGGTTACCGGGATATCTGAGGATAAGATGGGATTTTACACACCTTTACATCCGTAATAAACATATTACTGTAAAACTCACATCTGCTGTTCACATGCAGTTGCTCACAAATGCTCAGATTTCTCCCCTACATACTGCCATATTTTCATATTTTTTTAAACCCAGATTAGCATATTTGCAGTCTATTAGTGATACAGTGGTTTTTATAAAGAAAAGTATTGTTTATAATAATGAATCAAATAGATTCACTGTGTTGCTGAAGCAGCCTTCAGTAGAAAATAAGTACTGTACATATTGCAGAAGAACAAATATTTAAAAACCAGCAGGTGTAAAATTATGGACTTATGAATATATCCTTAAATGCTCTTAAAAAGTACAGTATCTAGTGTAACTTTTCACCTCAGGGGCGGCTCTGCTGACTCAGAAGAATGAACATCAGGCCTATAAAGCACCATCAGCAATATGAAACCAAGGACATGTTTTAATAAAAAAGAAAATGAATGAACAGAATTATAATTTTGAAAGCATACAACCGAAGGTAACGCTAAAGAATAAGTCTGACCTCTTGTTTACTTGTAATGTATATTGTAATTACAATTAGATAAAGTTATGTCATCTTGTATATCTTTCATTCATGTCTTACAGCACTTTCACTAAATCAATACACAAACACTGATCTTATTAGGACTTCTTCAACAGGTAGCGCACACACCTGAAACAGACTGAAACAGAAGCATGTGTAGATAGATATGTTGTATAAACCATTCACTGGCCAGTCATCACATGTATAAGCAGGTATTTTTAGGGATTTTGTTGAGGATGTTACATTTATCCTTATGCTTCAGTCAATGTAACAGTTTTAACAAACGGACGCAGTCAATAAAAGGTCCATGCAAGTGTGGTAATACAAGTTGTGTGTGTGTTTGAGTGAGTGAGAGGTTGATTGAGGGGGTGACACTGCCATTGTGTCCCTCTTACAATGATGCTCAAGTGCGTAAGAGGCCGTTTAAGAGCGCTAGGGAGATAGTGAGAGTGTGTGAATGGGTTATGAATAGCTGTTACACATTTGCTTGTATTGCTCTGTTTGGTGACCCCCTGACCTCTTCTCTCCCCTCCTCCATTTCAGTGTATTCTGGGACTTGTATTGTGCAGCTCCAGACCGACGGGAGACATGCGAGCACTCCAGTGAGGCCAAGGCCTTCCATGACTATGTAAGTGACAAACAGGCTCTTTATTTTTTTATTTATTTTTTTACAGAAAAGCAACCACAGTATTTGATTCTTTGTGCACATGCCTGAGACATACACATAAACATTATATTTTATAAGTGACACACAGACACACAAGCAGGTAGAGCTTGTACAAGGACAGTTGGGCATGAAATGTATCCATTAAAAGTATCGAGACTTATCGCTTTGTTGTTTCTGTTTTTGATGATTTTCTTTAAAAACAACCCTAAGCTTAGTTTACATTGTACAAGTACGTGTGTGCATCCTTGAGGAATTATTTGACATCTATGAATGCTTTATTTTTGTTTTTCATGTGTTGCTGCACATGGAGGTCAAAGGTCAGAGGTCAGGGTCAGCTACGGAGGAGCATTTTTTAGGAGTTTGTAGGGATTCAAAATGTGTTGCCCGCGGACACCTGAGCTGCGTGCTGAAGTCAACGCCGCCGTGCTGCTTAATAATAATAATGTAAACAAGAGTTTCTTCTTTACTGTGAGGAGAAACTGTAACTGTATCCTCCTTGTGTGTAAATGTCATGTGTCGTGATTGACACTGTGCGTCTGTCTTCAGCCTGTCCTCTCTGGACAAGACGGTGTGTGTGTGTGTTTGTGTGTGCGCGCGTGTGTGTGCTGTATAGTGTGGGGAGATAATGGAATAGAGTTCTAATCCGGTAATCCCAGCACTGGGCCGAGGCTAAGCCAGGGATTTGTGTGCGTGTGTATTTGTCTGTCTGTGTGTGTGTGTGTGTGTGTGTGTGTGTGTGTATTTTTGGACGAGGGGCATCTTTGGCAACCAGCCCATAGAAGGAGGGTGGAGGGGCTCACACCCTCTGTGCCAGCATGCCAGTTAACCCTGTGTGTGTGTGTGTGTGTGGGAGTGTGACTGCATAAATGTAGATGGGTGTGCTACATGGTTGCTTGTCTGCTCCTAACAGTGATAAAGCGAAGGAGACGGGACCGGTTTAATTTTGGCTCCAGCCCCCTGAGGCTCGTCTCTGAGCACAGGTCCTTTCTACTGGTTTCAAAAGAACAAGTCGGTTAGAGGCATCGGAAAAATAAAAAAATATTTCACCTTACCTCAAAAGAGTTTCTTAGCCTTTTGAGGATTTCTAGATTGCACGCCAGCATTTAAGAGGCATTATTACAGTTCTTTCTGCTGGTTGCAGAGACTCAGCAAAGGCTTATGGGTACAGTCAAGTCCTGACACAGGTTATAAAAGTAACATAGGGTTTGTTGGACTGTTGAAAAAAAATATTGACATTACCAGACTCTGTTTTTATTTGGTTGAAGAGAAGCGTACTTTCTCTAGTCAATAAGACCAAAGATAGTGTCAGCTTTGTCTGCAAAGCTCTTTTTAATTAGTCATCCATTAATCATGTTGGTTGGCACAGCGTCTCGTGCATCGATAGACAATATAACAACATGCCGAACATCATGTCGTAAATCAGCTGTGTGTAAATTAATTAATTAATTAATTAGTGTCCTTAATTAGCCATTTGAAAATGATGTACTTTGCTGGTGTTTATAAATTGTGCATTTGTCTTAAATCCAGGTAGCATTATAAAACGAAGCAAGACAAAAGTGACACAAGCTAAAAATGTGATTAACATAACACACTAAAATGTAAATGCATATAATTGATTTACCGATGTAAATCATCACATTTTTCTTGTATTTCTTTATTTATTTTTACCTGCACTGTTGAGTTTCACCTGTTCTTTACACGTGTGCCTGCGTTCGTCACTCCTCTCACACTCCCACCTCACTCCCCCCTCTGCCTCTTGCATTTTGTGCAACTCCAGCTTGTTCACATCATGTTTTCTTGCAGCTTGTGGTTTTCTCTGTGACACCCCCACTTCTGCATCTTTCCTCCCTCCCCCCCTGTTTCTCTGCGCTCATTCCTCCCCTACACCACCTTTTCCTCCCTCCCTCCTTTTACTATATCTCACTCTCTCAGCAGTCCGCCCCCTCTCGTCTCACTCCCTCTCTCCAACTCTCCTCCTCTTTTCCTCCCTCTCTCTCTCTCTCTCTCTCTATCTCTTCCCCGACCCCTCCTCCCTTCCTCACCACCTCTACTACCTTCCCGAGAGAAGATTGATTGGCTAATCTAGCTGTTTACCCACAATGCCTAGTAGCACCGAGGAGAAGGGGGCAGTGTAGACAATGTGAAGATACGACCAAAAGACAGTTGAGGTATTTGAAAATGGAGCCGAGTGGGTAACTGTCAAAACAGTGAGCGAGGAAGGGAAATGGAAGATGGGCTTAGTTTCCTTTTTATTTTAAATCAGGTAACTGGAGGAGACGTGTGTGTGTGTGTGTGTGTGTGTATGTGTGTGTGTGTGGGTGTGTGTGTGAACCCATAACACTACAGTCAGTTGTATGTAAAAATAGAGAGAGCAAGCTTCTTTTTACGAAAATATAAGAACCATTATTTTCCTAACATTTATTAAAACTGCCTTTTTTTTCTAGAAATATAATCTTCTAGCAGTTGGTTTTATTAGATTTAAGCAAACGAGGTAATGCAATATATTAAATGTCTTTGGTGTACTTCATCAGCTTTTCTAGATTCACTTTTTTCCACGTACAAGCAGTAATATAAAACACTTTACTTTAAGACACTTTTTTTACTGCCTATAATGTTCATAAAAATGTTTAAATTTGCAGCTGTTTGTTGTACTGCGGTTTGCATTACCCACCAGAAGTAAATCATTTTGAATTCGTATTTAAAATACTCCCCCATCACCACCACCACCATTACTTTAAGCTGCAATAAGCTTTTGTTGCAGTTGTATCACAAGTAGCTCAATTGTGCCTGAATTAATTGAGTTATTTGCATGTGTTTGTCTCTGTTTCTGCCTCAGCCGCTGTTTTGCCTCTCCTCTTCTACCAGAAGTAGCGCTGTAATGGAAAAAGTGAAAATAGCTCCATTAAACTTGATAATTAGCTGAGTGATGAAGTTAAGATAAACTGTAACGCACATGTTGCACACACTGATGTGTTACAGAAGGCAGCAGTTTGTCTTCTTGTGTTTTTTTTTTATCTTTTTGCTGCTTGGGAGGTGAAACTACAGGATGTAACGTAAAATAATCAAATTAAATTGCAATTGGTCTATACTGATGTAAACAATAGGATGCAACTGGCAGGTATCTTGATAGTCAAGGCAGAGATGTAAGACAATTATGCCACTTTAAGCTTCAACAATTAGCAGATTAATACTTAAACTTGACCACCTTCATTTGTTCGTACTGTTATTGAGATAAAACAAGATATTTGAAGATGTCACCATGAGTTCTAAGGAATAACAAAGGGACATTTTCCACTATTTCTGACATTTTCTAGACAAAACAAATGAATTAATAATGATAATAATCATTGGCGCTCTAGTTTCTTTATATAAACAAGTTCTGCTTCAGTGCTTTTGATATTTGTCCCAACAGAACTTTGTAATCATGAACTTGGCAAACCTTGTGAACCAGGATGACATAAGTAAGACTATATTCTACATTAAGGAAAATGTTATTTTGACCCTGTTTTAAACCAGCTAACTGTGAGAACTGTTATCTTGTATGCGTTCTCATCTTGAAGCCACAGAGGCAAAAAAACAAACAAACCTGGACTGATCTCCTGAGCTTCACCTGTGTTTGTCTTTTTCTTTGATTCAGTAATATCACCAGATCTAAAGCTGAAGCAGTACACTGGTTTGATGGTTAGAGGTGCATTCAAGAACCAGGTTCAAGCCTAAAGTGTGTGATGCACTGACTTCAACTCAGCTGATGGCTGCGCTGTCCTGACTTCTGACCTTTAGAGGTGAAGGGCAAGAAAAACAGTTTCTTATGTGTTGACAACACATAATCATATTATCTTTGTATTAAATCACCAACATCTGTGCCCAGATTCTTCCTCCTTTAGTTGAACATATATTCTGGTTCACATTTGTTCTCTTTTCTCTACATATTCTTGTCTTTCAGCCTCCCTGCTTTCTCTCTGGAGTGTTGGCTAAGTGGATGTTGTGTCTGCAGCATGTATTAGTGCTGTCATCCGGTGTGAGTGTGTGTGTCTGTGTGTGTCTGTGTGTGTGTGTGCACGCACACACAAGTCCGTCTGTCTGGTTCAGTACTGCTACCTTGGCAGCAGCTTTTGGGAATGTGTGTGTGTGTATGTGTGCGTTTGGTGTGCGTGCTGTGCCAGTTTTGAGGACCAGCTGGTCTTTCAGAGATTGTGTGTGTGTGTGTGCGCGTGTGATTGTGCCTGCATTTGTTTGTCAGACGTGACGGTGAGCGTAGCAGCCGTATCCTGTTGCTCCAGAGCGAAACACACTGTTTTGACTGGGCTGATAAATTAGCCAGATCACTACAGTCAGCTATTTTTCCTCCCTGTCTCCACTCTCACTCTCTCCCTGTCTCCACTCTCTCACTCCTTCGCCTCCTCCCCCTCTTTTCTCTCCCTGTGCGCTAAGGACAGCGGGTCAAGGAGACGGTGATGAGGTACATATCAGTGTGAACCAGAATGTAGATTAGTACCCTCTCCAGGCAGGGACACACATAAATACAGACACAAACACTCGGATACATCCTCTGTCTCTTCCTACCGTCTCCTCTCTCCATCCAGTGTTTATGTCTCTGTCTTTATTCCTGTGAAAGGTATCAGGCGGAGGTCAATAATGTGTTGAGCACTATTGATCTGTCCGGTAGGTCCTATGGGTGAGAGAGAGGGAGAGGAAAATGGAGAGGGAGGGATCAATGCTATTCTGTACTGCCCATCTACATACTGTACTGTACCAGCCAATCAGATCATTAGTCTTTTGTTCTCTGATGGATTATTCATCAACATCGTTGGTTCTTACTAAAGAGGAAGAACAGCGTGCAGCGACATGGTGTCTTCACAGGGAGCCACATCTGTGGATTAAGACGTCAGCAAGTTTAAAATATTTTGCCAGAAAGACGCCATTGTGGTGCCACATGGGGCAGATAACAGTGTCTCTGACTGAAGCTGAGTGAATGTTTATCATCAGAATCAAAGCTTGTAGCTTTATGTTGCATATCTGCAGCGAGACCTAAACTTGCTTCCCGCAGACCAAACCTGATAACCCCCCTCTGACCTGGAGAAAGCTTCAGTAGAATTACCAAAACACTTGACTCTCATATCGGCCGACTGATGGAAGTGTTTCAGTAACATATTCAACTACCTTATTTGTGGTGATATTTAGAGCTGCAACCATCAATTATTTTCAGTACTTAATCTGCCTATTTTAAAACTGCAGTGATTAGTGGACTTAATGTTTCACATGCAATAGGATCCCCTGCCAGAATTGAACCAGGTATGTGCCCAAACCACTAGCGCCCGTTTTTCTCTTTATCTTTAAGTACACACAAGGGAGAAACAGGATACATGTGCAGAGAAAATGGCATGACAATGACAACAAAAATCCCCATCCACATTTAAACATTGATGTTGATATTGTAACTTGCAAACCTACAAGTGTATTCATTAGAAAGTTAACTGTGCCACTTCTATGCAAAAGGATCTAATACGGCAGTGAACTTCATTAAAATCTTTATATATATTTAGCTAATTTAGCTTGTATTACATTATTTTCATGACAGTTGAACTATAATATGCATTATTTTAACTTTAATAGCAAAGAAAATTGATTCATGGACGTATGACCAATTTATTTTAGCTGTTTTACATTTTTTTTAAGTTGGTGTAGCTTTTCTTAATATAGTGAACCAGTGTGTAGAGCCTTGAAAATCATTTTTTAAGAGACTGATGTTATATTACACTGTAAAATATTGCTTTGGTTAGCTGTTCTCCACCCAAAACTAGACATGGTGATGAGCTACAGTTCAGGTATGTTGCCAGATTCTGTATTATTAGTAGCCAGGTAACATAAAAACTTGCCTAATATTATTTCTGTGCAGTCTCCGGGATGCTTTGACGCTGTGTTTGTGTAGCGCTGCAGAGGAAGGCCATTAAAATATAGTTTACAGTTTAAACAGTGTAAATATTCCCAGACATTTGAAAACGTGTCCCGTGGGTTTTGTTGAACTTTCAGTTAGCTTGAATGAAAGAAACTTATTCTTCTCCTTCCTGCTGCATGTCGGGCATTAAAGGCTTTTTAAGTTGTGCTGCCACCCGGCGCTCCCTCGCAGACTTTTTCCCTTTCTGTACATACACCATGTTCATTATATCAACTAATTAATGCAGCACGAATGTCTTCTGTTCGTTATCATAGAGGTACGTTCCTGTTGTCCCTGCGCCACTATGTCCTGTTTGCATTAGCGGCCGTTGTTTACCTGCACCAATGTCGACAAGATACATTCCTGTAGATGTACTTTCATGGTGAATCAAGTTATTGTAATTTAAGGAGGCAGTCTTTGTAACAGTCTCCCACTTCTAAGCATGGAGTTTATATGGAAAGGTAGATATGGGCGATACTGTGGGCGCCACTACAAAATCTAAAAGAGCAATGTTGGATCCTTCTGTATTTCTCCAGGCTAGTTGGTTTTAATAAAGACCGACTGCATACTAAATCTACCTTACACTTTGCTGGTGGCAACAGCACTTTCTATGTGTTTTCAGTTTGCATTCGATTTTAATCGGCAAATTGGATAAAGCAGATAGTTGGTCATTAATAGTGTATAACAATAATGTGACCAAGTGATTGATTGTGAATAAAGATCTCTATCCCTGTATTATTTTCCCCCTCTTTCCCCCCCCTTTCTTTTTTTTTCTCTTCTGTCTCACTCTTGTGTCGTCTAACTCACTCCTCACTCTATCTCACTCTTGTGTCTTCTCTCTCTCATGCATCTTCTTATTCTCTCTCTCTCTCTGTCTCTCTCTGTCTCTCTCTCTCTCTCTCTGCGCTCCTGGAGCGGGGGATGCCAGGGGGACAGAGTGCAGATAGGACCTGTCTCCATAGCAACAGCTTCTGCAAGCTGCTGACACCCTAGTGGGGGGCTGAGGGGAGGAGAGGTTGTGATGGGGAGGAATAGTACAGGGGTTGGGGCACAGAGAAGGTTTGTGTTTGTGTGTGTGTGACTGTGCACCAGTACCGGGAATATAAGTGAAGGAGGTCATGGAGAGGAGAAAAGATAGAGTGAGGGAGATGGATGAGAGGGAAGAAGGAGGATGGAGAAGGAGAGAAAGAGGCAGCCAACCCTGCTTCTTCCCCAGGGACTCAGTGGCCTGCTCATGTTCACTAGCAGAATTAGCATAAAGATGGGGGGAGGTGTGTTTGAGTGTGTGTGTATGTGTGTGATTTGTCTTTTTTTTAATTTTTATATGTGGTGGTTTCAGATATTCAGGAGAAGAAAAGCAGCGAGTATATTTGTCTATATGCGTGTAATTGGTAGTATACGTTGTTGTCCAAGCATACAGTATGTGTCACAGGGATGTGGTGTGTTCGTTTGCTGTGCGTGCTGGTGGAACGATGTGCGTGTGTTTGTGAGAACGATTCCCTCCCCTGGGTCTTAAACCCCCTCCCTGTTCTGGTCTTGTAGTCTGTCTCTCTGTACTGAAGGGCTGCACTTTATGAGCCTATGATGCAACTCTGTGTGTGTCTGTGTGTGTCTGTGTGTGTGTGCAGGTTTGTATATTGTGGGTTCATGTGCTTATGTGCATGTGTGTGTGTGTGTTTGTTCCGGTGTGCTTATGTAAGCACTTTGAACATGCGTCTCCGTCTGTGTGTGTTGACAAGAATACACTTATTATATTTAACTCCCGGGTTGAATCCTTCACCTCCTCTTCTACCCTGGATTCTAGTTTTATTCGTCCTTATTGTTTGATGCGTTTAATATGATAAGCAAAAGTTAAGCAGCTACTCGAGATAAGATTTAAGTGTTATAGTTGTTCTCTGCTTTAAAACATTTTGCTCTCCAGTCTTTAAACAGCACCCAATAGTCCCTACTTTTAAAATTTGCCTATGAATAATGTGTGATATAATGATTATACTATGTAGAAAACTTACTGGAACATTAACATGTGTAGTTATACTGTCAGTCATAACAAAACTTTTGGACGTATTTATTTTTAGACTAAAAGTTGTTCCTTATTTTCAAACATCTTCTGCTTTCTATCCTGTAAACACATCTAATAGTTAAACCGTACAAACTCTGTTTATTTGCTGATGACATGCTACTATACTTGGATTGTGTAAATACGTATTTAATACCTGTTAAAGCTAATATAGTTTCTGACTATAGAGTTGAATCAACACTTAATACCACCTAATACATTCTTTATATATGGTGTATGACAATCATCCAGAGATTGTTATACATTATCATATTGCATATGTAATGTCTGATTGTTGCATTGATGTTAGATGCAACAAAATGCTGCGAGTAATGCTTAAATATGAAATCAACCTAAGTGGTTAAACCTTTGCCTGTCGTTATAAAATAATCATCAGAGATTGCAGAACAGACGTTGTGCAGTCTGTTCTCTTTACAGCTTTGGAAGAAATGTTTCATGTTTCAGAGTCTGGACTCGCCTACAGCATGGAAATAACAGTTAGCATTTCTCCTTGAACTCCTCCCTTTAATGTGTTCTTGGTCCATAGCAAAAGCTGATTAGTCTTATGCCCTTTTCTGTTTCTCACTTTTCTGAATTAACCATTAAACTTTAGATGGGTGGGGGGTGGGGGGTAATGTTGATTGCAGGTGCAGACATTGCCCCCTGTAGTAATTTGATAGCCAGTGCACATAAATACATATTACT
The DNA here is from genome assembly GCA_036937835.1 of Pampus argenteus. Lineage (NCBI taxonomy): Eukaryota > Metazoa > Chordata > Actinopteri > Scombriformes > Stromateidae > Pampus > Pampus argenteus. The sequence goes on from CM072873.1 coordinate 16,891,570, forward strand.
GTAGACCAGAGAGAGAGAGACATAACACGAGACATCACATTTGATCACTGTGTTTATGGGTTGTTGTTGTTTTTATTTTTCAGAGTGCAGCAGCAGCGCCCAGCCCTGTGATGGGCAACATGCCCCCCAACGACGCCATGCCAGGCGGTCCCATGCCCCCAGGCTTCTTCCAGGTATGACTTCTCCTGTCTCTGTCACTTTTCTGTTCACTGCTCCGTCTCACCATCGCCCCCTAACGCACACCTCTTTTTCTTATCTCTTTCCCCATACCATTCATTCATCTCTGACTCCCCTAAACATGTGACCTTCAAAACTTCAGGCATATTTTAAATTCCTTTAATCCTAGATGTCTTAGAGTTTTAGAGTTTAATAGTCTTGTTTTATCACACTATATTCAAAAATTAATAAGTTTCCTGTTAAACTATGTAGAATATCTTAACTCAGATGTATATCACAAATGTTTATATGTTGTTTTTTTTTTATCATCATATGAATAAAAAGAATATTGGCAGATTTTTATCATATTTTCATTGATCTTAGTAATAGCCTTAGAAATCCAGTACCAGTCTGGCTGCAGTAATTAAGTCCTTCATGGTAAAATCAATAAAGTAGTTTGATCAGGCATTGCTTCAGTTACAGTTTAGGTCTTCAACTCTCCACTCTCCACTTCTTTTTCCTTCTTTCTCTACATTTGTCCAAATGCTGTTTATTCTGCTCTTGATATTTAAACCAACCAGAGCCTCTGAAGCTCGCACCGTTCCTTCATCTGCAGCTTGCTCTCTCTCTGGGCTCTTCAACCAATTTTGTGATTCAACTGTCCCGTATTCATCCTCTCCGCTCTCCCATCTCCATCGCCCGTCTCTGTCTCTGACCTGTCCCGGCTTTGTGAAGGGAAAGGTTTTATAGTGTGGGAGATGGCTGTCTGCAGAGTGAGAGAGAATGAGACACGCAAACACAAACACACACATGGATACATATACAAACACATGCATGCACACTCACACACATTCACAAACAAACACACACACACACATTCTCTATGAGGCAGTGGTGTGATGGACAGCACTGGCATTTGGCAGGAGGCACGATAAGGTGGTGGAGAGTAGGAGAGGAAAAAGCAAGTGACACGATAGAGAGAGAGGGAAGGATGGAGAGATCAAGAGAGGTGAGAGGAGGAAAATGTGAAAGATCAGTGCCACCAGGATTGTGGGCCAGTGTTTGTTTCTGTGGCTACCTACCGCACCATGTTTGCTTGCTGCGATCAAGGCAGGGTGGTGACGGTGGTGCCGAGAGGGGGGACTAGTGAGAGTACGACTGTGAATAAGCAAGGGGAAGGGGGTGGGTGGGGGAGAGGGTGAGGAGAGACGCATGGAAGTGCTATTTATAACATTGGTGGGGGAGTGAGATTGGACGAGGGTTTGTGTTGTGTGTGTGCGTGCATGTGCGTTTGTGTGTATGTTGTGTTCAAGGGACCTTATTGTAACATAAGAGCTTTGGTTGTTTGCTGTAAATATGGTTCATGATCATAGTTGGAGCGTGAAATCATTTGGTATCATTTGAAACCTTTTGAAATACTAGTGGTGTTACGATATTGACTGTCAGTGCTGATATATCTAAACACTAGGAAACTCTGTCAGAAATATAAACACTATTATTCAAAAAAAACTCTTTAAGAAGAAGCCAAAGTGCTCAAATGTTACATGTTGTCTTAACACAAGAACACTGTCCAAATAAATAATAATAATAATAGTTTTTATTAAATCAGGAACTCTACAAATTAGGGACGCATGAATTCAATATGTCAAAATTATTAGGTGTTATTCACAAAACTAACTAGAAGCACAGAAAAAGCGTGCACTGGCTAACTGTAGGTACAAATACCCCTAAACTCACTGAAGTAATCCATATGTGGTGTGTTTGTGTGTGTCCGGATGCCTGTGAGGGATATGTGGAAAATTCCATTTGCCATTTTGTAAATTGGCCAACTTTTATTTTCTTTGGACAATGGAGAAAGACAAAAAGTGAAGAGATGAAGACACTGACGGTGACAGAGCGGAAGCGAGACTGTTGCATAATGATTTATTTATTTGGGGGTCGTTAACCTCTTGTCTTGGGGTGAAATGTCGGCAATAATGCAGCAGTATATGAAGATGCTGCGGCGCCGTTCGCTTCGTGAGCAGGGACACCATCTGATATTGAAGTAGGCTTACAATAAGCAGGAAATGCTCCCAACTTTAACTTTTTTTCATCAGTATATCATCATTGTGGTTTGAAGTTGCCACTAGTGCCTGTCATGCTGCTGCCTATCCTGTTGCAGCGAGCCTTTGGCAACACTGCCCCCATGTGGCCGTGCATGAAACTACATGTCGGCTGTCCTGAGAGTCTCGAGAATCGTCCACAGTAAAGCCACACATGTAACGGACAGAGCGGATACTTTACTGCAAATTAATTATGCTTAATACTAATTTCTATGCGCTTGTTTGGACTTGAAAGGCAAATTAAAAACTATTCCTGTTGGGCTTGTGTTCAGCTTTGTGTTTTTTGTTAATGATTTTTTTTTTTTAATCTGCGGATTTCAGAGAATTTGCCCATTTTCCTTCCACCTTCCTGTTCCTCTTCTTCCTCCTCAACCTGAAGACTCCCCCACTGACTCCTCCCCCTCTCGCCCCTCCTCTTTCTTTATAATTTTGATCGGGGTAATTCCTCCAGGTGTAAAACCCCCCTTTGGCCCCTCCCCTCTCTGATATCGCTCTTCTTTCTTAAAGGGACCACCCGGCTCTCAGCAGTCCCCACACGCACAGCCCCCCCCACACAACCCCAGCAACCCCATGATGGGACCCCATGGCCAGGTAAGATGCACCTTCTCTCAAACAACCACCCTCTCTTTTTCATTCCCTCTAAATCTCCCCTCTCACCCACACACACACAAACACAAGCTCTCTTTCTTTTTCTCCCCTTTTCTCTCTGCCTTCCTTCCATTCACAACTCGCACACTTTCTTCTTCTACCCTCCCCCGAGCCCCGTTAGTTCTAGTTTCATTCTGGCTAACTCCCCGTAGACGTTATCCCCTCCAGTTGCCAGTTCCTTTATGAAAGCCATGGATCCAGAGGCGGCAGACTCTGGTCCTCTTCAAGGCCCAGAATCGACTGTCCCTGTGTGGGATGAATAATTCACTCCTTGCCCCTCCCCCGGAGCAGCTTGTGGGGGGGGTTGCACACTTATCTGCTCCTCCGCTCTTAGCACACACACACACAAAATGCTCAAACGCACGCACCTCTCCCCTCCCCTCTGCCTTCTTGTTCTAGCAGCTTATAAATAAAACAGGGAACAGACACTATAGACACGTCACATATACGTAAATGCTCATACGTACACATATGTACGTTCACTATACACACATGTATAAGACAATCAGAGTTTTGGGGGTACTCTTGCTGCCTACATTTAGTGTATTCAGCCTTAAAATGAACTTTCATTCTCCGTCAGCGTGTGTTTCAACACTAATCCAGAACAGTAGCTACAGATGCCACTGTGGAGGTAAAGCTAGCCTTTGCCCATTAACTGCAGCAGCCTGGCTCTTCATTCTTGTGGTTTCTGGTTTCCGTCTTGTGCGCGAGAGAGTGTGGACATGCTTCCTCTACGGGTTTGAGCAGTGTTGTTGGCCTGAGGTGTCTCTAACTACGCCAGGCAGACCACAGGCCGAATCAGCTTACACCACAGTGAGAGCAGGGTGTGCAGGGAGCTGTGTGTGAGTGCTGTCTTTTACACACACACTCAAACCTGCACACACACAAATCCTCGCTTTGAGTGCATTTCGTGTGTATAAGCAGGCATTGTTAAAAATGAGGAAACACACAGTCTTGCTTAAGTGCTTTTTTTGTTTGTTTCCATTCTGCTGTTTTGATGAATCTGCAGTGTTTTCAGTGTCATCCTCCATCCTCCAACCACACTGTGTCCATCTGTGTGTCCTCAGTGCTACCTCCTGTTTAAGTGCTCATGGATTTATCAATAATGAAAATGTCGTTTTCTCTGTGTCCCTCTTTTCCTCTTGTTTTTCCTTCTTCCTCCATTTTTTTTTTTCCCCCTCTGCAGCCTTTCATGTCACCGCGGTATCCAGGTGGACCGCGCCCCGCACTCCGAATGCCAAATCAGGTACTGAACAGGGGTTTAGCATTTCTTATTCACTTTGTTTGTTGATTTTTTGACAACTCACATTATTTATGTTGCAGGGAGTCTGTCAGTATTTTAATCAGTTTTCATGTCTGCTTCTTTCTCAGCCTCCTGGGGGAATCCCGGGATCTCAGCCTCTCCTGCCAAACAGTTTGGACCCGACAAGACCGCAAGGTACAATCTCAGGCCTGATGGCAATATGAAATATGTTCATTTCATATCATAGATGATCCATCTAAATAATGCAATTGATACTCAGAGATTGTTGAACAATTTCAGTTTCGATGGACATTTATTTCTCTCAGTGTGGATTGAATGTGGGTCGGTGTGTTGAGCTCAGAAAGGGGTCCACTCTGCTTTTAGCTGGAGATTACAGCTTCAGGGGCCAGAGGGTTACAACTAATGGGATTAGGATGGAGCATTGTCTGTGCCACGTCTTAATTCCTGATTTTAGGAGATGAGCCATATGTGGATTTACATGAACACTAGTGTTTTGTAATCAATGTGTGTGACTCTTTTTCCAGGACATCCTAACATGGGTGGACCAATGAGAATGAACCCTCCTCGAGGAATGGCCATGGGCCCACAGGTATGACCTTAATCCAGACACACACTTACATCTAGTATAAAGATCAAGAGAAGAATAATCATGTTGCGATCAGTATTAACGTCTCTCTGCATGTTCTTACAGTGTTTTTTAACATTTTGTTTGTAACAGAATTATGGAGGCATGAGGCCTCCTCCCAACTCCATGGGCGGTCCCATGCCAGGAATGAACATGTAAGTTAAAGCACTCAACAAATATCTCAGCTTGTGTTCAATCTCTGAGTCTATTGTATATTCTAACAGTTTATTTATTTCCTTTCTCTTCACTCCATTTTCACCTTGACATCTCTGTCATTTCCCTTTTATTCTTGTCTTTCTCTTTTTTCCTCTCTCTCTCTCTGTTCTTTACTTCAGGGGTCCTGGAGGAAGAGGGCCTTGGCCAGGACCCAACGCTAACTCTGTGAGTCAGAAAGCCTTGATATGTACATACAACTATGTATAGCTGATAGGCAAAAACAAGAGGAACACCCTTTTAGTATCATGAAATCGATATGACCACTGCTCCTTTTTTCCTGTTATTTTTTTTTTTCTTGTCAAAACTACAAAATAAGGCTTAAAAAATAACCATAAAGTGGAAACATGTCCCTGATGGATATTTCAAAGTTTCACAAAGAAAATACTGTATTGGACTTTATTAGATTGTAAGTGTTCCTCACCTTTATAGATTCACATTTAGTGTCTTCTGACCCTCAGATCTAATTATCTGTTTCCTCTTTCTCTCTGCAGATAGCGTACTCTTCCTCATCTCCAGGAAACTATGTGGTGAGTTATAAATCTATCAAAAGCAGCGCAGCTCTCCCAGATAAAGTTGTCAGTTTGTTGTACTGATGTAACCTCTTTATGTTTTCATGAGTGTAATGTTTACCTCTGATTGTTCCCCAGGGTCCTCCAGGCGGAGGAGGTCCACCTGGAACTCCCATCATGCCCAGCCCAGGTGGTGCGTCACCTAACTATGTCCCCAACACTAACACTTGAATAGATGTCTTTTCCATACTCCCTCACTGACCAAGCACGAAAGTGTCCCATCACCAACTGATCACCAATTAGTTTCAATGTTCCCATTTGTCAACATTTTATGCAAAATTATGAATTCTTATTATTTTTAATATTTGATTTATTGTTCAGTAAAATCATTTTTAGTATTTCACACATCTTTGACATCATCTAGTATCGTGTAACTAATCTTTTTGTTTTTCTTAAGATTCAACAAACTCCAGTGAAAACATCTATACGATGATGAATCCTATCGGGCCGGGTGGCAACAGACCCAATGTGAGTCTTACACCCTACCTGGGTTGTTGTTGTTGTTGTTGTTGTTGTTTTCTTTCAGTGTTCAACTTTCTGAACGTGTAACAGTTTCTGATGCTGCAGATTGATTCAGGGTTACAGTTATGGATGATGTTGTAATCATTAAAATTACACAACCTCGCCCACAAAAATGAATCCAGCTCAAATAGGGTTTCTAACCATAAATTAGATCATTTCTGCTTCACAACGGGCTGAAGAGGTCACAACAGGGTTCGTATAAAGTCTTGAAAGTTTGGAAATTGCTCACATTTTCAGGAAGCAGGAATATGCTTATAATAATCTAATAATCTGGTGTTTCATCCACACAGTCCGTCATGTAAAAAAATGTTTTAATGTTTGAAATGAGACAGTCCTGCAGTTTGGAAATCAATAAGTATTGATTGGGTATAAAGGAATTCTGTAATTTTTTTTTTTGCAATTGCATTTATAGATGATGATAAAGGCCTTGAGAGTATGAAAATTGTAGTTAAGGTAACTTGAAAGTACTTGAACTGACTGTTACAATTATATTAAGATGGAAAAATAATGTTCCCAATGCTTGTTCTGCATTGTTTTGCCAGTTCCCTATGGGGCCTGGGCCTGATGGGCCAATGGGAGCAATGGGAGCCATGGAGCCACACCACATGAACGGATCACTAGGTGGGTTTCAGCACAGTGTGTCTGGACAAATCACTGATGGAGTTAAGTTGATTGGTTAAAAAAAAACAATTGAATTATATTATTTATCTCCTTTTTGCTTCCTCAGGGTCTGGGGATATGGATGGGTTGCCAAAGGTGAATAAAAATCTCTCTCTCTAAACTTCTCTTGTTTACTGGGTATTTAAAACTTAGTCTTTACCTTCTGCACTTTAATGAAGCTGTCTAATCATTTTTTTCCCTGCCGTCCTCCCTTACAGAGTTCCCCTAATAACATGGGGGGCATGAACAACCCACCTGGAACGCCGAGAGATGACGGCGAAATGGGCGGGAACTTCTTAAACCCATTCCAAAGCGAAAGTGTAAGTAGAGCGAGTGAATGACATCTCACGACCCTTAACAGTTATCCTTGACGTCCTGACATACCAGTGGAAGAATGCAAGCAGAGGGTTGGCATGAGTCCGTTATGATAGTGATAAAGTTTGTGTCTTGCTCTTATTTTCTTTGTTTTTAGCCATATTGATTAGACACACACGTCCGATTTTTGTGAGCGGGGAGGTAGCACTCAGTGTCTTGATTTTGCTTTTTAGTAGTTAAACAAATACAACAATTAAAAAATCCATTTGAAGTAGAGGTCTTCACAGAACAGTCAAACTGGCTCCAAACAGACCTGAACACAATCAGACTTCATCCAAATAGAAGGAGACCCCCAACACTGTCAGCAGCATGATGCACCGCCAATTAACCAGCAATACGTGTCATGAAAGTGCATCAAAAACAATGCCCTCTGATAGCAGAGTCTGCTCCCATCCACTCAAGTTGTTGACACATTGACACGAAACGGGGACCCTTGCAGCACATGACATAACTCGGGTCCGTTAGAAGCACCTCTGGTTTGAAGTGCAGTAACACAAAGTCTTTAAAACTCTTACTATTTGGGACACAGCACTATAAACTTTGAAATGCAAAAAAACATACTACGCTCACAGAACTACCTGGAGCACACAACAGCAGGGGCCCGTTAAGAGTATCCCAGTGGACTAACAGCATATGTTCTGCTTGCATTGCAGCCGCTTACTAATCACTTAGATATTCATTCTGTACCGTCTGTATCAGTGATGTGATCACTTTCTATTAACACAAATGATTAAACTGTTTATTTATTTAATGTGTTGTATGAAAGAATTGATTTAAAGACAAATGGAGGATAAATGTTTGAGTCACAGAACAAAGTGAAGGTCTGTTGGTGGAGGGTATGCTGTTCCTTGTATTGTGTAATATTGTGGTGGTGTCTTACCCTCGGCCGGGAGAGCCACAGCTGGAATTATTGTCGCTAATATAAGCGCTAATACTCTTGACTCAACCAATCAGCAGCAGGGCTGGGCATTGTTAGAAATATTTTAATATTAGCGCCGATTAGAGCCAATATTGTTGAGTTTCAGCATCAATATCTGATATCTTACTCTGAGAAGCACATGTATGTTTGCAAATGAAATCATGTTTAAGACAAGTGAGCACACAAAATTGGAAGAAATCACATATTAAAAGTGCGATTTACATAGAGCTGCAATGATTAATCTATTAGTTGATTAACAGAAATTATTTTAATGATTTATTTTATTCACAAAAATGAAAACTGGTTGCAGCTTCTCAAATGATTCCTGTGATGTATGATAATGAATTGAATATCTTTAAGACTGTTGAGAGAAAACAAGACATTTGAAGAGCTTTCAGAGAAAAAAAAAACGATTAATCGAGTAAATAATCTGCAGATTAGCAACGATAATATAAATCATTGATACTTGCACCTCTAGATTTAAATCTGTAAATATATTTTTAAATAAGTAAACAATGAAATACTATGAATCTGATAATGCAGTGCCAACTTCTAATACTTATTTTGACAGTTTTTTGTATTTCTGCTTTTATAGAGCTTTAATACCCAGCCCTTATCATCAGATATGATTGATTTTCCTGTGCAATTGATTACCTAAATCGGATGTATTCGAGCCAGTCTGTGCTTCCTGTAGCTTTGCGTGGCTGGGTCTGAGCGCCCTCTGGTGTTTAAATGTTGTCAAGTTACATATCCACTCATCTGTGCCCTCCTCCCCCATCCCTCTCTCTCTTTTCAGTATTCACCCAACATGACGATGAGTGTGTGATTTTATTTTTATTTTTTTCCTTTTTTTTGTATTTTTGTTTATTTTTTCCCCCTTATTTTTGTACCCCTGCACCTGATTTATTTTTCTTCAATCCTTACCTCACCTCGGATTGGACCACCTCCCCTCCTCACACACACACACACATACACACACACCCTCTGCCGCCCGCCCTCCACCCTTATGGGATCCGTCCCTCTACCTTTTTCCTCTCCTTTTTTCCCTTCTCACTGGGGAACTGTATGGCCACACAGCCTTCTGGGACGGCCCTTGAGCATGCAGGGACTCTAATTAAGACGGGCCCTCCTGGAGCATGCAAGATGGCCACCGGTCTGCACAGGAAGCAGTCACAGAGCAACAGGAAGAACCTCTTCTCTGACTCCGGCCCCGGCCTCCCTGGCTTCCTTTCAGGGTCTAGACAATGAGCAAGAGGAGGAGGACAAACGGAGAGAAAGAGGGAGAGAGTAGACTGGATAACTCAGCCCTCCCCTGAGGACACAATGTGTTGCGTCTCTTAGCAGCTGCCTGGAAGCCTCTCAACCACAATTTTGGACTTCAAAAAAAAAAAAAAAAAAAAAAAATTATTGTCGATTTTGTTGCTATTCCCACCAGATTCAGCGGAGGGTCGGATGAAATGACCCCTTTGCCCCCCCCTGACATTGTTTTCTCTGTGTGTACATTTTTAACAGAGGTGTTGTGATGATAAGTGAACTTTCTTTTTTTTCATTTTATTTTTGTGTATGTATTGTATCATTGCTATTTTTTATTATTGTATTATTGTTATTAATGATATTGGTATGGTCATTTTTAAGATTAGGTTCTAATTTCTTTTTGTTTCTAAGGGCACATGATTTTTGAAGACAGCATATGTGCACACAAATCAGAACTTACTTGCTGTGTAACATTTCACAAATATTCACACGTGGCTCTGTGCGAGCACACCGCTCCCTGTGGGTAAGATTTTATCCATCACGGTACTGATTGGCCCTTTTTAAAAAAAATCTTTCTCAGAGGTTTCTTTTAAAAGATCGATTAAAAAATGTTTTACTTCTTGCTCAATAACCCAGACCAGAATAAGAAGTGACTCCTGTTTTAGTAGCTCCATGCAGTGAAATGCACAGCTCTATTTATTTATGTACTTTTTAATTTGTCTTATAAATCATAGTTACTTTTTTTTTTTTTTTTTTTTTAAGTGTTATCCCTGTTTTGTTTTTTTTTTGGTTAACTGCAGAACTCGTAGCAACTGTGTAAATATGCAGATCCAGTCAGCAGCGTCTCCTTATCTCCATCTGTCAGTACTGACGTTATCAGACCCCCGAAAGGTGCTGAAGTTCTTGGAAAACCATTTTGATCCCACTCATGCTGCTTCCACTAATGCCGCCCACTTTGGTCACCGATCACCCCGATGTGTACGTAGGCCGCGTTATCGTCTCTCTGCTGACCTGTAGTGAACACTTGGATTGTTTTTTTGTTTGCTTAACTTGCTGGTAAGTCCTCAACACACTGTGATGTACTGTATGTCTGTGCTTTTATGGATTTGCTTTTACACACCAGTCAGTTCAGCTTGCAGAATTATGTTTTGCCTCCCCCCCTCATACATGCAGTGCTCCTTCTTTTTATGGTCACTTCTTGTGAAAGGACTTCTGATTCTCGGTGAAGGGGGACATTGATCAGATCCTCGGCGTCTTTATGTCGCAGCATAGCAGGTTCAGGAAGTGGCTCGGTGTTGCTCTGGTGACTGTAACGAGTGGCCTCCCTCCCTTTGCTCATCTTGGAGAAAAGACCTCGTCCGTTCTTTCCCCATTTTCTCTCCTTTTCCGACAGGCCAGCATCGACACACAGACACAGTCCGCCACACAGCATCCCTCTCTGATTTTTTTTGTACAACTCTCCATCTTTTGATTTAAAAAATTTTTTTGTAAATACTGTAAAATGCATTTTGATATCATTGACATGTTTTGATATTTCAAATCACAACTTAACAGTTGATCAGAAATGTGCTGATTTTGGCAACTGTGTGTTTTTTTTTTTGTTCAGAGATGGCGTGTCTTTACTCAGAAATAATGAGTGATGAGAAACAGAAACTGGAGCTGCTATAGACTATATGCTATTTCACCTCATCACAGGCAAACGTAGGGCTTTACTGTGCGTCAGAGCTGTAGCGTCAAGGGGTCCAGCAGGACGAGGGAGGACAGTTTTTGTAGTCGAGTGTCTGTGTGTGTGTGTGTGTGAACGCCTTTAGCCAACTCACTGTCGCACACATTTTCTTGAAAAGTCTTTAAATTAAACAGAATTCTTGTCCAAAAGCCTCCTTCCTCTGCCTCTGTTTTTGGAAAAATGTTGAAGTGAGGTAGTTAAAAAAAAAAAAGACAAAACGGGCATATTTTTCACCATTTTGACAGTGAATATGCAGGAACAGAGCAAACGGGGGGCCTGTTTTTTCACAATAAAACTTCTGTCTGCCGCTGTCACGCTGCATTTTAGCTTCTACCCTCGCAACACAACACAACTGATCACTGAAACCCAAAACAGGGCACACAGGACACTGGCTCTCAATACAAACCACCAGGGACCAGAGTACAGACTTTACTATGAAGGATTTTTAGAAAAAAATCTATTTAAAATGGGGGTGGGAGAAATGTTTGGTAAAGTAAAGAGAGAAAAAAAAAAAATACAGATTTGTTCTTATTGCTGAGAAGAGGTAGAGAGTGCAGGAACAGAGTTTCCTCTCCTGTACTTTGAAATACTGTTGTATAAAAATGCAGTCAAACTTCTCTCTTATCTTTCTGTCCTGTAAGTAATGCCGTCACAACGTTGATCATTTCTGTATTTCTATCGTGCTGATGTATAATACTGTAACATTCAGGGGTAGGGAGGGTTAAGTGAGGAATAAGGGGGGGGGAGTAAAGATTTTTCTGTTCAGTCCCTTATTTTTCCTCTTGATGACAAAGCAGTATTGAATATGAGGCAGCCTGTCCTTGGAGTTGCTTTGTATCTCATGTTAGGGTAGTTTCAGATCCTAAATGTCTCGTGTAGTAAAATAAGAGGTTCCTTCTTCGTACGTTTCTTTATATTGTAAAGTTTCTTTAGACAAAAAAATGTTGCTTATTGGAAAAAAAAGGTGGGAAAACTGCATTAATAATAAATGTATTTTTTTTGTTTTTGTTTTTTTTTTGTTTTTGTTTTTAATTTTCATCAAGTTGTCAGTCGTTTTTGCCTGTGTCCCCCTTGTTGTAGATACATATTAAAAACAAATAAAATGACTTCACTCCTTTTGCCATGAACGTGAGCTTCTTCGAGCTTTTTTTATTATTCTCTTGGTTTTGCTGATGTTGTGAAGTTTATAAGAGATATAACTTCCAAATACTGGAGCTTTAAATATCAGAGAACTCAGCAAAATGCATAAATTACGTTCTGTAACATTTAAATACTTTAAACTCTTTAAAGTCTAAACTTTTGATAAACAGATGTACAAACATCACACCAGAATTTTATTATATTTTTATTTTGACCATGTTGTTTTGTGTATATATAACAATATAATCATGAGGCCTTGTGCACATTCATGCTGCAGCTTCTCATAAAAACCTTCCAACAGGAGAAACTCATAGTCTCACAAGTCAAAATGGTTCATCTGCTCTCTTCCTCCTCTAATCTGTTCAAGCTGCACCGAGTGACGACGCAGTGACCTTCTCTCACTGCAGCAAGAGGCAGGAGGGGCAACCAGGGAGGAGGTGACGGAGGAGGCGAGGGGCAGCAGGGGCAGTAATGCTGGTCTCACTGATGCTCTGCATGAAGAGGAGGGTGGACAGGAGCTTGGTGGATGAGGCAGAAACACCAAACTCCTGCTCTTGGAGGGTGAAACCGGCGTTGGAACCCGGAGGTGAGAGTCTGGCTGGTTGACTAAGGAAGGAAGGTGAAGCAGAGGTGGGACCACCATGACAGAGGGGAGAGTATTCCTGCGGAGTTGGAAACGAGCAGATGGGAAGGTGGGAAGCTTTTCAACACAGCTTTTTGGAGTCATGTTGTCTGAGGTTGACTCTCCAGGGGTAAGACACCTCTCAGGAACCGTTCTGCTCTGAACTGCTGGAGATGAACACACCTCTGACTGAGAGACCCTCGGGATGAAATCCTCACGGCAGCTGCTGTAATTCATTCCTCCGTGTCTGTTATCCCTCCTTTGAACCACGCTCTCCTTCTTCTCTTCCATCCCAGACTGATGAAAATGTGACTTTTCATCCTCTCCCTCCTCATCTCTCCTTAAATCCTCTCCGTCTCCCTCCTCCTGTAGGCTTCTCTCCTTCATGCCCTCCTCGTAAGCTCTGTTCAGACAGGCCAAGTTGTGAATGGCCAGCCATGGTTCAGATAACATTCTCTGTCTGGGCGGTGGGATGCTGCTCTGGATCACTGGACTCAGTTCAAAGGAGGGATGTCTGCTGCTGCTGCTGCTGCTGCTTCCTCCTCCGCTTTTGCCTGATGCAAGCAAGAATAAGACAGATTATAAGTGAAAGTCTATGTAGAGTCTACAGCTACACTAGCAGCTCTATAAGCCTGTACTACTATTAGTAATACGATGCTTCAAATAATAATTTGGGTATGTCGTTTTTCCACAAAAAAAGTTTAATTATGTTGTTAAAAACTCTTAAGATTACAAATGACTCCGGCTATTCATTTAAAAATATAGAAAACCAAGGATACCAAAAAAAAAAGCATATTTCCCCTTTAACCTGCGGATACTAAATGTCTTCTATTTTATTCTATTCCTAATTCTCACATCTTCCCTCTCACATCCAAACTAAATGTATCTAGCAGCACTCTTCATAGTTCCTATGGTATGAATTTAGTGTCACTTCCTGTGTGGCAAGAAATATTTCTCTTTTCATTGGAAAGCAGCAGTTGGTTGCCTCACTTCACCCCTCCCGACAACACATTTCCATCCTCTCTGCTCAGGAATGAGCATTCAGCTAATGATTTCTACCACCAGGCATTTTGTTCTCATCTGTCTAGACTTGAACATGCCTGCAACAACAACATCCGAGAGGGGCCACGCTGTCTGCATGAAAAGACTGCTAGAGGACTGTTGGTGCTGCTGCTGATTTTTACATTGCTAGGCAACGTACGTAACCTTACAACAGACTTAACGCACACTATATTTGACAGATGGAAAAAAAAGGATGACCAGGTTGCATTGAAAGGGATTTTCAACCAGGAAACCAGTATTTTTAATAAATGTAAGCGCAGTGTGACTGTGAACAAATCAATAGTCTTGAAACTCACTTGGAATCTGCAATTAGTCACATCATCAAACGTCATGTCTGCTGTAATGTGTGCTCTCAGTGGCATGACTTAAGCAATAATAGCTAAGTGAAGTATTTTTCCTCAGTTACTCACCAGTTCCTCTGAAGTTAAAGATGTTGTCTCCCTCCGATGAGCTGGGAGAACCCGTCTTGAGGACAATGTCAGATGGGGACATGCAGGACACGGGCGAGCTGTCCGGGGATGGAGGAACATTCAGGTAACGTCTGGTCACCGGGCCTCCGTTTACACCCATTTCTGTGGCGATGATGATGATGTCACGACCCCTGGCCCGGCAGGCATCCATTAACACCTGAAAGTGCATGTGAGTGCTGGTGAGTTACTGAATGTATTTAGTTGGGTTTGACTAATGTGTGCACAAAATGAAATGTGGCATTCAGTATCTATACATTTTGACAGTTTTCATGGTGACATTATTGACCGGAAAACATCCTCTGAAAAAAGGAAAAATATCAAATGATCAGACAAGACAAACTTACTATCTTTGTTCTTAGAGGAAATAGATCCTTTGTTTACTTCCAGCTCAGACACTTCTATATTTTGAATTCCTTTGATCGTCCTTTCACTTTCGTGACTGACCTTCAGTGTCGGCTGGTGCTGCGTGTTGATGGCGTAGACCAGGGCTGAGGCTCCAGAATAGTCCTCCATGCTCGGGTCTGCTCCTGCAGACAGCAACGTGGACGCCACCTGGGCCCCTGCTCGCTCCATACAGGCGTACATCAGAGCAGTACGGCCGGCCCGGTCCTGTGCATTCGGATCAGCCTGGTCGGTGCAAAAGATGACATAAATAGATCCGATTAGAAGAAGACAATTTAAGGCCTCCCTCTAATATCTTAACAAGATCTGATCTAGTGTTGATGCTTTTGTGTTCTGGCTACACTTTACGAATAGTCCACCTTTAATGAATAATTATCTTGCCTCAGAGCACACTGATACATCAACATTTATGTTTACTATTCATTAAAAATATACTCTGCTAACTTTAGGTACAGATTAGTTATGCATTAGAAAAACGGCAGGATCAATAGGCCTATAAAGTTAAACTTCTGTGCTGACTTGCATGCAGTAGATTGCATTTAAGCACATAAATTCTGAGTGGAAATGAGGCGACTGAATGTTTGCGCGGACCGACCTTGTTCTGGAGCAGATATGTGAGGAGTTTCACAGTTTCAGGTCCAGCAGGCTCTCCTCTCAGAGCCTTACAAGCAGCCAGGAGAGCCGTCTCTCCTCTGGGGTTACGCCGGTTGACCTGAGCTCCACCTTCCACCAGCAGTCGGACCAGACGGAGCTTACCTGAGGCTGCTGCACTGATGAGGGGGCTGCAGTCCAACAGGGGGTCCCCCATGGTCTGGAGAGAGGACAAAGTAAAGTCATAAACATCCACTATATTATAATATCACAATATTCTACTGTCAGTGGCCAAACATCAGCCATTTACTTTACTAATTATCTGAAAATATAGTAATAATACAGCAAGTGCACCTTTGTGTTTCTTTGTCATTATCTGTCTGTTTTCTTGTTCAAACTTTTAATAAAAATTCAATTATTACAACGACAACAACAACAAAGAAGACAATAAATATTAAACTCACCTTGATTTTGCAGTGGTTGTGTATTTATTCCTTTTCAAACAAACAAATTTTGAGTTAATTCAGATCCATTGTAAAAGAAAATCATGATATTTTTTCCATATATATATATCTTTTTAAAAGGTTTACCTTGGCTTCTGGATGAAGCATCGGTACGCTGCTGTCCTCTGTCCTGATCTGTCGTCTCCATATACCCGCCGGGTTGAGGGGAGGTGAGCGTTGAAAGATATTAACGGTTTTGAGCCCAAAATGTCACCTGTTGCAGACACTGCACTACAAAGACCCAGAGAGCCTTTGATACGAGTCGGCTTTGAACGCCACCTCATCCACTTCTGACCCCCGTCTGCGTTCAAACGCTGGCAGAGAGAGATGCACACACACACACACACACACACACACACACACACTCATAAACACACGGCAGCTCGTATGTTTCTGTAAATCTGTGATGTACTTTTTGTTTTTGTCTGTTTTTTTTTTGTACTTTGTTATCTGCTAACTGTTCTGTTAAATAAATACATTTGACCTGAATGATTTCAAAATAAAATAAATGATCCTTAACTTGCAAACATGTTGTAAATAGACACCAATGAATAGAAACTGGAGTTTTGTAACTCAGCTCCCTTTATATAGAAAATATATTCAACAACGTCTTTAAAATATAAACCAACAACTGACTTTATGACTGCATTGTAAATATGTTTTATTGTTACTAAAGTAGTTTCTTTATATCAGTACAATAAATCTATGAATGTTGGTTATTACTTCTGAATTTCTAACAATATTTAACCCAGGAGTCACACTTTGAAAAGCTTTTATAACATTAATATGAGACACAGATAAGGTTCACATGTCCATCATAGTAACATTAGATAAACAACACACCCAACAGAGACTTTCAAGCTGAATACAGTTTCAATATCCTCCATAGGCAAACGTCATACACCTACAAATATGCATGTAGGGCAGAATTAGACATATATTCATAAATGATTAACGCAGACAAACAGACGCCAAAAGGTTCAGAGCCACGTTTAATCTGTTTCTACAGATTACATTCAAACCACCAGCAGAGTCGAATGAAGCTGTACAAGTCTACCAACAAAGCAATGTTATGAAACTCTTTTAAGCTTTGCATTATCACTGCGGTGGATGTAGATTTCATCGCCACAACAATAATAATGCAACTTAATGTACACAACTCAATGAATAGTGTGCTAATTCGTCTTTATATAGAGAAATTAAATAGAGCTGAATCGATGTCTGAAACTGTGAAATGTTTCATGTTTCTAAACCACAGTAACATGGTTAGTTATGGCAAGATGTTGTACAATTTTTAATCTCTTTAATTCATATTTCTGGTTGCATTGAGTCACTGCAGGCAATATGTTTTGATGATTTATAATTGCTTTGTTTTTTACTTTTCTACATATGTATATCCAAGATTATAAAATGCTCTTATTTTGTATTTAAATGTTTTTTAAATTATTATTATTATTTCAGGCAATGCTACAAATCAATGAGCAGGACTGCTTCATGACAATATTGGATTGATGCGATATAAGACGTTATATTTAGTTTTAGAAACTGCTCAGTGTCCTCCTGATCAGATCAATCACACATGTTATTAATCCATCTTAGTCATACTGTTTGTTCATGCTGTGTTTGTGTGTATTATGTACACACATCATCTATTAACATCTGTTGCATGTCTGTCATCCTGTCTACTACTGACTACTGACCAATGTGATCAGTCATATTGGACTGTTTGTTAAGGATCAATTTGTCCAGAATGTGCTTTAGTCCCTCTTTGTGTTACTATAATTATACTTATAGATAGACTATAGAGGGAATTTGTAAATGTGGCAGATATCCATTTGATATCTTCACATCTTTTTAACAGCCAGTATGATTCAGTGTTTTAAAGACACACTTGAAAACCTTGTGACCTCATCCTTTTAATGTGAAGAGAAACTTTCAAATAGCCTGAACACGTGTGAACGCGCTGCTCGTTCACACAAGAAACTCCCTGTGAGGTGAAAGAAAAGAAACGAACGTAGTGAGACGAGAAACCGGACAGAAAAGTACAAGTGGTTACGTAAGACGTACGTAACGGTTTATTTATGTCTCCGGACCAATGAGAACTGCTCAGCCGTCGTGACGTAAGCGGAGCTACTCCAGAATAGCGCGCGGCGGAGGAGCAGCAGCTGCAGCAAGCAACAAGCAACAACGTTTCTCCGGGACCGTCTCACCAATGTTTATTTATTTATTTACCTCCTCGCTTTTGTTTGGTCTGGAATAAGGCTGACAAAGGAGGCGGTTTGCTGCGGGATGTCGGCGCTGAAGGAGAACCAGTGTTACGGTCTGTCCAGCCGTAAACTGAGCCGCGGCGGCGGCGGCAACAACGTCTCCGTTTTTCATGTGAAACTCACTGACAGCGCGGCAAGAGCCATTAGCACCTTTCAAAACGGCAAGGTGGGTCATTTTCTAACATTACACCCTCGTATACTTCACAATTGTGTGTACTTATGTTTAAATCTGTTGCACCACTTCGTCAAGGGGACCTTTACTATAAAAAAAACAAAGATTTAAAATTTAAAAAACAGGTCACCAAGGCGGGTTGGTGCTTCTCATTTCTTCAGCCTAACTTCACCTCTTATGTTCCCCTGTTTGTTGTCTCCCACAAGCTTTTGGCGTGAAATGGAAATACATGTTGCATAATACAATGCGGAAACGCTTCCCTGTGTGATACAGCTTGTAACAAGCTGCCGGGTCAAGTTGTTACAAGCTGCTGGAAGTATTATGAATGCTAATCAGTGTCTGTCGAGGAGAAAAGAAAGGAACAGGATGGGAAGGGGAAGGGTGTCTGTTTATTTTATAGCATTTGAAATATGGAGTACTTATATATAACTTATTTAATTTTTAATTTATTTTCACTGGAGCTTGAGGGAAACAGATGGAAAGAAGAAGCAGATGGACACAATAAAAATCAAACGTTTGACCCAGATTTATCACAAATGAATCAGAGGCTGCAGGAGATTTTTTTTTTTTTTTTTTTTTTGCAGAGAAACAGACACACTTCCTCAATTCAGCAATTCCTAGTAATGCAGATAGGAAACTCCTCAGACTTGTAACAGCAAACTCTTTTCTGATGAAAGCTGACAACCACACTTGTCATCACTATATATATATATATATATATGTGTGTGTGTAATACTGTCATGATAAGACAGACACAAGTGTACCCCTCACATACAATACTGTTGCACATATCTACTTTCCTTATTTAGCATTTAGTGTGGCTATTCATTACTCACTTGGCCTGATCACAGCAACACAAAACAAAACAAAAAACAATAAAAAAAAAACAACACACCTCCACATGAACTGGCAGCCACTTTACTCTCTACACTCATCAACAGGTGGATTCACAATCCAAAAAAAAAAAAAAAAAAGGGCAATTAGATTAATACTTTCCATCCGTGATTCAGATGTATTGTTTTCTACAAGCTAATGCACCCGTGTGCGAGACCACAGCTTGTTATTTTACAGTGTTTTTCATTATATATTCTCATGCGACTAGTTGCTGTGTTTGAATGGCAGGTTGGAACGAACCTAAGCTGAGATCTCAGGGCTGTCTTAAAACTTAAGTAAGATCTATTTAAAGAGCTATTCATGCAGAAATGTCATGATTAACGAGTGATTTATAACCAGGGGGAAGTATACGTCTGCTGTGGGTATGTGGTAAGATTGTGGAGTAGGTTACGATTGGGTAGAAACGTGTATATATATGTCTGTGTTAAAGGGAAAAATAATCACATGAATAGGATATAGATTGATGTGAGGCTGATCTTTAGTATAGAGCTGTAACAACTAGTCAATTAATCAATTAGGCGTCCAAATTAACCGGCAACTATTTTTTTAAATTTTTAAATCAAACAAGTTATTGATTTTAATCAAGAAAAAAATTAATCAATACTTGATACGGACATGAAGAATAGGAACAGTAAATAAAATGTGTTAAGTAATTGCAGTTGGGAAACCACACTGAGACTGAAGCACTCAGTAAGAGGACATCCTTTATGTGTATGTTTATGCGTCTGTGCTAATGATTGTGTCTTTTGATTTTTCTCCAGGGCTGGTCCTCCCATCCAACCATCTGTTTTAATGGAAACCAAGGGGTAATAAGATAACTTGCCTTTTTGTTGACATATGTTCATTCATTAATACATAAAAATGTTAAATATTATAAATCTCTCTTTTTTTTTGTTTGTTTTGTTATCTCTCTCGTGTTACAGAGATTCACAATCCCTTGTTTGAAGGATGGAGATGAAGCAAGAAGTTTTAGCTTTAGCGTGACTAATGTTGCCTGTGACAATCCACATGGAAGCTTTGACTGCCTCCAACAGCTCAGCAGCGGGTAAAATACAAGAAAGAAATCATACAAATACACAAATAATCTACACTAAATGCTAAGAATTGTGAAAAGTTTGGAAATTAACCATCAAATCTGCTATTGAGTCCTACGTTATGGTGTAACTGGGATCCTTTTAAATTTTCTGACAAACTCCTGGAAGTTTTTGATGTAATTTGCAGGTATTTAATGGTTAATTTCAGGGATATTTTACAGAGAGGGTAGTGCAGTTTGGTACAAAAAAAAAAAAAAATATTGGTGTATTTATACTACCATATTACATAACCCATTCAAAGAAATGTCCTGAGAATGAACAGTTACACTTGTACCAAACTGCACTATTCTTTCTGTAAACATCTGCACGCTGAAACACTCATTTATTTGAAATAGATGAGAAGCTCTGTCAGATCACTGTCTGTACTCACTGCCCTCCCTTCTCTTCTTCACAGCGCTGCTGAGGAACTTTCATGTCTCGGGGTGATTCAGAAGAAGATGACAGTGAAAGCCACAGATGACTCGTACGATAAGGCTCTTCAGAGCATGGCTCAAGCTGAGGAGGAGACGCGTAGGCGGGCGGCCATTGTCATCAAACATGGGGGGCGCTTCCAGAGTAGGTAGCACTGACATACTCGTATGTGTACAAAGGCCTAAAGACAAATTTCTGGTGTGCTGAAATAAAAAAAGCACAGTCAGCCATATTGCATTTAGTTGCCATAGCAACATTTGTAGTACCCAGTGACATAGTCTTCCTTTCTCCTTTTCCACACACACACACACACATATATATTATGTTATATTATATTGCTATATATATATATATATATATATATATATATATTGTTGAGATACTGCACATCCACAACTTCCTGAACATACAGTGACTCTGTGTTCTGCAAATGTACTAACGCTAACCCTAACTAACTCGCCAAAAATATGAATACGCACGATAGAATCAGCTTCTTTTTTGTCACCGCTCTCTTTCTACCTCTAACCACAAAACCACTTCCTTCTAAACAGATATATTAGCCACCGTCATCCTTTTTCAGTTAACGCCTACCGTACTTTTGATGATTTTGTCAGTTTAGAGGAAGTACAAAGGCAGCTGATATGTAGTTATTTCCAAAATTTTGAGAGCAGACGTGCGTCTATATTAGTAACCAAATGTGGGTTTTTGAAGAGGTTAAATGAGATCTCTTCATCTACAATGCTGCCAGGGGACAAATATGATGATCCACTAACATGTTTTCAGTCATTTTTAGTCTCTCTCGCTTTATTTTTGGATTTTCTGTTGCTCAGACAAAACACGTCAACATGGTACCTAAGAAATTATAACGACCAATTTTTGTTTATTATATTTTAGCTTTATTTGGGCTGTTCTGTGTTTGATGTGAGATTTTTTGCTGCCTTGCAGGCAAGAAGGTTACAGTGCGAGCCCCGGCCCCCGCGCTGGCCAGCCTGACCAAACCTCGACACTCTTCCCACTCCCTCCTCAGCAACATTAAGAAGGGGGCCAGCATGTCCCATCTGAAGAAGGAGGTCAGCATGTCTAAGCTGAAGAAGGGCGGCTGTGCATCAAACGGGAGGCACATGAGCGACATACAGGAGAGGCCACTCAGGGAGAGGCTAACACACCTGCTGGCTCTGAGGCCATATAAGAGGCCTGAGCTGATCTTGAGACTGCAGAGTGATGGACTGATGGCGGGAGACAAAGACATGCTCGACTCTGTACTGATGGAGGTAAACCCTTCTATGTTTTACCCAGATAGATTCAAGAACCAGGAAGCAGACACAAAGAGCATAAAAGAACCAAAAAATGTTCTGTTTTAGCTTCAGATATTTTCAGTTTTGAAACCAAACTGTCCTTAAAATATGATTGGCCAACATTCAAATGAATGGGAGGGCACTTTCTACGCATTGCCAGATATGGTCCGCAGCCTTGAATACGTGTAGCTTTCCAATCTGAGTCTTTTCTCAACTGTTTCTGTGTGTGCTTGTCTGTATGCAGGTTGGCCAGCTCAATAGTAGAGACAACGCTTTTGTACTAAAGGACAGTCTGTATAAAGAGCTGCAGAAGGATTGGCCTGGCTACACCTCGGGGGACCAGCAGCTTCTTAAACGAATCCTTGTCAGGTAACACGGATAAGGATGGCACCATGTTTATATCATGAAAGTGTCTGTGTACCATGCACCTAGAAGGACATATTATACTGTTAAATCTCTTTGCAGTAACCTGACTTCTCAAACATCACGTAAACAAGAAATCTAATCTGTAATCGGGGTAGGGGATTAGAGAAACCTGATATCCTGCGCTAGATTTCTTCTGGAGATGTACTGTATAGGTATGAAGTAGTTTCTAATTGGCTTGTACAAATGTGCAGGATGAAGTCTTCAGACACGGAAAGTATCAGTGTCACAGATACCGATACTAAGGGAACATCACTATTACATGTAGTGATACACCTGTGTAGGTTACTACAGTGTCACTCACCATTCTATAGTTTTTCCAGTAGGAAAGGGAACCGTATCAATAATGTTTATGCATATTTATACAATTTAGGAAATCTTACTATTTGCAGACAATGAATGACTTTTTGTTTTGTAATAATAATAATACTACAACCATCTAAAGCCACGGTATCATGTTCTCTTTATTGTACAGGAGACTGTTTAAACCACAACAGAACCTCCTCTCTGTCCCCGAGGCCCAGGTCAGCCCACTGCGAGACACCCCCAACTCCTCCCCAGTACACCACCCAAAACACTCCCTGGCAGAGGAATACACTGACCCTTTGGCTAGCAAGAAACCCAGGATATCCCACTTGTCTGGAAAAACAGTCAGTGACAAATCAAGATTTAGGCCGTCTGAACAAACAGCTCATGAAGATGTCACACCAGCGACAGGGAATGGCAGGCAGAGTAACTCGCTTGATCCTCGAAAGCTTTTTGACTCCTTGCAGTCAGGAGTCTGTCAGAAGGAAGCGAAGGTGACCAACAGGCTAAAGCAAACTCGCTGTACTCGGGAGGACCCTGAAGGCCCAGCAGACCGCCCTCAACCTGACTCCAATCGCCCCCCGTCCCCTCTGATAGTGCCCGATCTGGACAGACACACAATTAAAAGGAAGAAGAGCAAACACAAACACAGAGACGAGGTGAGGACAAAAAACGAAGAAAAGCACTTTTTTTATTTAGTTTCCTGATCAAATATTGAGATCATCTGACGCTTTGGTGATTTTGTTTTCATGTTGTCAAGGAGAAGGTGAGGTGGAGAGACAGGAAAGAAAGGAGAATAGATCACAGCTCAGGGGATTCAAACACAAAAGCTTCTCTGGATTGCAGTGGTGAGTGCTGTCAGTTGTTAACTTGAGACCAAAAGTGTAACTTTTTCTGTATATTTTTTTATTAATTGTGTGACATTGTTCTTGCTTGTCAGATCCGGAAGAAATTTTGTTTGACTCCAATGTGCTCCAAGCAGACAATGACACAGATTATTTATCGTAAGTATGCAGTAAACTATTATTTTATTCATCAGGTGTGATGAATACTGATCTGACCATAGCATAATTTTTTTTTTTTTACTTCCTCTGTACAGGACCTATAAGGCAATTTGTAGCCACAACCAGAGACAGATTTACAAACAAGACTTTAACATGGAGTACAGCGAGTATCGAGATTTACACGCCCGCATAGACGGCGTGACGCGGCAGTTCATGGAGCTGGACACGCAGCTCAAACAGCTACACCATGAATCACGTAAATACAAGGTTAGTACATACAGAAATTAGGGACTAAAGTTTTGATGTATTGATGGAAATTCAAGCTTGAATTTCTGTCAGTTACACTAGATTTGGTATTTTGTTTGAAGACAATAATGTTACTTCAACTGTATTTCCCTCTTACAGACAGTTCATAATCAAATTCTTCAAGAGTATCGTCAAATTAAAAAGGTAAATTTCCTAAAATTTGCCTAATGTGATAATTACTCTGTACTTTTTATGTCATAATGAAGTCTTTTTATTTTTTTATGTTTTAGTCCAATCCCAACTACAACCAGGATAAGATTCGCTGTGAATATCTACACAGCAAACTGGCCCACATAAAGAAGCTCATATCAGAGTACGACCAACAGCAACTCAATGCGAACTGAAGAAGCTGACTCAGAGATGAGTGAACTTTGATTTCTGCGATCTCGATAAACACCCTGAGGCAGGGATGGTTCACGCTGCAGAGCTGAATGTCATTGAGCTGGTTTCCATGAACAGCCTGGCTAAACGCAGCCTCGCCAGCCTTGCTGGAAATGTCAGTGAGGTTGGGAAGTCATTTGTGAAGAGCAGCAGTGGTACGATGGGGAAAAGCAGCCCTTTAATATGAGTTCTTTTCTTGGAATATGGAGATATTTTCTTTAAACCAAAGGGCAGGTACTACAGTGACATCATACTGCCAAGGACATAGAGCATAACAACAGTTTTGCAAAGACTCTTACACCTAAAACTAAGCTCTTTCTCTTTAAAATGTATAAACATGGAGGGAAGGCGCAAAGCCTAAAAACAACAAAAAAAAACACTTGATTCCTGTCCGCATCACACATTTTAGTTGTTTCGTGAATGAGATGAAAACATCAAGTTGAGTATTTGCTTGTGTGTTCTGTTTGCCATATCAGTGTTCAAGTTTTCAGCTGGAAGCATGAGATAAATGCACGCTGCACATACTCAGACAGCTCATATGAACGGAAGGTGAGGGTTACTTCTCTCTTCCTGTCAGAGGAGAGATGGCAGCTATTTGTTAAGGTACTTCTGGACTGGATGCATAGTGTTCCACTGTTTTTTCATTTGTCATTTTCTTGGAGCACAGAAGACTGTTATGTTGAATATAATGTGAACTTGAAGTTGTATTCAGGGAATTCACAGCATGAGTTACAGTATAGGTTTAATTATCAGTAGGGAAAGTTTTGTTACTGTAGGCTGAGATGGTAAAGAATCGAAGATATGAAAATATGTTGCATGCAGTGTGACTTACAGAATGCATGAGGAAATAAATTGTTAGAAAAATGTTTTATCCTAATCTACATTGCTTTTTCATTCATGGGCCTGTCAAAAACTTTAAACTGCTCAAAATGTTTTAATTCACTGAAGTAAATATCAGTTCCAGTTAAGCACCAGCAGGTAACTGGATTTGAAGGGATTTTCAGTTTACTGTATGTCTGTGAAGGTTAATTTCAAATCTGAACGTATGAATTGTAAATCAATTATTCAGTGTGTGTGTGATCTACAGTACGCTCAACTCTCAAGTGGTGCATTTACTAGAAATACCCTGAAGATGGAAACTGTAAGTACAGAATAGGTGTGAGCCTGTGACTCATCAAAGGTAGCTGAACCTAATTTATTTGCATTTCCTGCTATTCAGTACTTGTAGTCCACTATATTTTTGTGTCTAGATTTTACACATAAAACATGATGATAAATAAAATATGATGCATCATTATTGATAAAACTACTCAACAGTAAATGAGTAGTCAAAATCAATAATTAGGCTGTTATCCAGATATCAGTACTAAAATGTATATTAATATAACTTTGATAAGAGCAATGCTGGGTTATGAATGCTTTAACTAAAGTGAAAGTAACAATACTACAGTATAAATTAATTTACATAAATAAAAACAGAATTTAGGAGCTTTAGGAATCTCTTATTTACGACAATAATCAATGGCTGTACAATGATAAAATATAGGCTCCCGCTGATTGGTTCAATCTGAAATCCTTGATTCTGATTGGTCCGTGTTCTTCTCCATGACCTTTCACCCCCAGCTGCTTCCTGCTTCCTTGCTAACTTGCTAGTTGTAAACAGCAAATGTGACATCTGTTGTTAATGTTAATATCTTAAGTGCCCTTTGAACCTTGTGATAGATTTTACACAGAGATACGACACTTCTCAACACACGTGTAAACAACGATGCGGGCTGTTATATGAACGTTTATGGTAAGTAATTATAGAAATTGGTTGCTAACTTCTTGTCAAACTCTATGCTAATCGAGCTAACTGAAGTGGCAGCTAAATTAGGTGCAAGATATTTGCTTCTCTATAGATGAACCGTTTATTCTGGTGATAATAATGATGCTGTTTTAGCTTTAGTTATGCAAAAAGCAACGTGAGCTGGTCTGCAGTTTGCTAGCATAAAAGGTGACTTGCAAACTTATGATTTCCTATGAGTGATTGTACTTATGAGTCAAAGAATATCCGATGCACTTGGATACTTACCAGCGTCTGTCTACAAACATTTGATTCATCTTATTTCTCTTCTGCAGCCTGTTTTCCGACCTCTAAACTCTCTGCAGTTATGGCTGGGATTCTGCACAGGACATTAAGACTGAAGACAGCTCTGAGACATTTGACCCCCTCATCTACAGCCACAGCCAGACCTTCACATGTAGACCACTGCAGTCTGATTCTCCTCAGCGGCTCTTGGCAGTTTGGAGTCTGCTGTCGAAAGCTGCACGCTGGAGCAGACGGGCAGAAGCAGTCTCCCGCTGCGCCCCCAGAGAGGATGCCGTTCTCTAGAGTAAATGAAGAAGATTTGAACTTCTTCAGGAAGCTTCTTCCAGCCAGAACCATCACCGATCCAGACCTGCTGGAGTCGAGTAATGTTGACTGGCTTAAGTCAGTGAGAGGTGAAACCTAGAACTGAATAAACTTATTTCACTTGTTTGACTATGTATTTCATATTTCTAATTCCCTGATATTTATACCTCCTGTATCTCCGGCAGGTTTCAGTGAAGTGCTGTTGAGACCTCAAACAACAGAGGAAGTTTCTCAAATTCTCAGGTAAAGAACAAACTGCTGGTAGATGGATAAACAGATGACTGATGTGTGTATCATATGTGTATCTTTTTACCTTATGTAGATATTGTAACAACCGTAACCTGGCGGTGAACACACAAGGAGGCAACACTGGACTGGTCGGGGGAAGTGTGCCAGTTTATGATGAGATCATCCTCTCCACTGCTCTCATGAACAACATCCTTAGCTTTGACAGTATTTCTGGTGAGTCTCAAAATTCAGAATTTTCAAGAAAGGTCTTACAGTGTATTGAATCACCATAAAAGATCCTTTTCTTCATGTTTCAGGTATTCTGACCTGCCAGGCCGGTTGTGTCCTGGAGAACTTATCTCTCTACCTGGAGGAGAGGGACTACATCATGCCACTGGATCTGGGGGCTAAAGGCAGTTGCCACATTGGGGGCAACGTTGCAACTAATGCTGGTGGACTCCGGCTGTTGCGATATGGCTCCTTACACGGGACGGTGCTGGGTCTGGAAGTGGTGAGAACGGAGTAAATAAATGAGAGACTTTGATACTTCAAATTGCAGAGGAAAAGTATCTTTGGTTGTGAAGGTCAGAATTATTGATTTAATGCCTGTGTTTATGAATGTACAGGTGTTGGCAGATGGGCGGGTACTGGACTGCTTGGCTACGCTGAGGAAAGATAATACAGGATATGACCTGAAACAGCTCTTTATAGGGTCAGAGGGCACGCTGGGGGTCATTACTGCAGTGTCCGTCCTTTGTCCACGGAAACCCAAATCTGTCAATGTGGTTTTTCTGGGTAGGATTTTCTCACATCTACAAGCACAAAGCAGTGTGCAGGTAGTTTAGGAAATTATGTATGTAGTTGTTAAAGATTAGAGTTGTATTTATGCATTAGCAGCTACCACCCTTGTCTCTGTTTTTAGGCTGTGAGACTTTCGAGCAGCTGCTGGAGACATTTCAGCTCTGCAGAGGCATGCTGGGAGAAATTCTGTCAGCCTTCGAGTTCTTGGACAATGAATGTATGAGGCTGCTTAATACGCACCTCAAACTACCCAATCCCATCTCCGGTACACACACACAGACGGGCATTATCTGTTTGTGAAACAATTAAACACACACACATGGACATACTAATCTGTTCCCTTCACTCTGCAGATTGTCCGTTCTACGTTGTCATAGAAACGTCTGGATCTGACGCGACACATGACGGGGAGAAGCTCCACAACTTCTTAGAGGAGGCGATGACATCATCGCTTGTTACTGATGGGACTGTGGCAACTGAGGACTCAAAAATTAAGGTAACTTTTGATTATTTTCATTATTGATTACTCTAAGTAATTGACAGAAATGTCAGAAAATATAGAAAAATGCATATTACATCTTCAAATTGGTTGTTTAGTCCAACCAGACATAAATACATTAAGTTTACATTCACATTAGATAAATATATAAAATACAAATATTTTAAGCTATTTTTAATTTTAATTTTATTGGAATATTGAGTTAAAACGATGAACTGATCATATATAAAATGGTGTAGATGCAGGGTAAGTATGTGCAAATAACGATGATACAATCAACCTTTCCATATTTCCTGTCTCGTCTGTGTGGAGGCTCTGTGGTCGATGCGTGAACGTGTCACAGAGGCTCTGACTCATGATGGCTTCACCTACAAGTATGACATCTCACTTCCTGTGGAGCGGATCTACCAGCTGGTGACGGATATGAGGGAGCACTTAGGGGAGAGGGCCAAGAGTGTGGTGGGATACGGACACGTAGGTGAGACCACGAGACAGAAAGGGATAAAACAAAGTCTGTATATCAGGAGGATAGATGTGATTTCTATGTAATAGTATCTTACATTAAATATTTGGATTAAATAATGTTTTCACCTCACTTTGACCCTTCATTCCTGACCTGATCCCATCTCTCTTGCTGTAGGCGATGGGAACCTCCACTTGAACATCACCTCTCCTGCCAAAGACCCTGCTCTCCTGAGCGCCATCGAGCCGTTTGTCTACGAGTGGACGGCCGGCTGTCAAGGCAGCATCAGTGCTGAGCACGGACTGGGCCTGAAGAAGAGGAACTACATCTACTACAGTAAACAAAGCCAGGCTGTTGCTCTGATGGGAGACATCAAGGCCATGCTGGACCCCAAAGGTATTCTCAACCCGTATAAGACTTTACCAGACAACCTGAAATGACCCTCAGCGTCGGGAGGAGATCTGTGTTTCCAGGTGCAGACACGAGCTTTTCAAGGCTGTAGAAGGTAATGTACATAGAGCTCATGTAGGAGCTCTTTTTTTTTTTCTTTAACTACAACTTGATTGACATATCGTTTTATGAGAGGCCGTGCTCTTACCTGTGATACCGTTTTCATATTGGTGCAGAGCTGCAGGTTTTGCACAACAGCCACAAACACTTTGCTCCATGTTTCCTAAACTTAAAAAAAAGTTTCATGTTCATTTTGCACAACAAATTCATTTTCAAAATGACATTGAAGTCAACGGATTGGCTTTTTCAGTCTCTGAATAGTTCAACTGAAGTTACTTCTTAACATCAACTACCTCTCCTATTTGCACTAAGTAGCCTCAGTCTGATCCAGTCCTTGTTCCATAGAATTGTAAATAATAAGTACACACTGTGTTTTTTAGCACTGCTAAGAGGAAGCCAATGAATGAGCATCTGTAAAAAGTGTTGTCTCCTAATAGCCACTAGGAGGCAGGCAGCGAATAAGAAAATGACAATCTTTGTGGGCTTGTACATCTTACAACACTTGTGGGTACAGTCTGTCCAGTGGACATTTAAACCGCAGCCCGCGTAGTAACGTCTAGAATACAAACTGTATGTAAAATTTGTATCTATATAAATATGTATTTTTCTTAAATCATAACACAAGTCATCTAATAATTAGGCATGAGTGCAGTAAATGTTTTATTACATATAAAAAAAAAGACAAAGCAACATTTATTTTCTCAAAACAAACCCAGCATTTGTGAACATCTGTAACCGCACACCCAGGCAACTTCATCAGTTCAATGAATCTTGAATAAAACCAAATGAAGATGGGAGTGTTTTGTTTTTCATTATTCCGGCAGTTCGTACAGTGTGGCATGATGGGAGACGAGAGGCCCAGCTCGCTACAGAAAAAGCCTTCACCTCCATTACTTTAATAAAAAAAAAAAAAAAAAAAAGTCAGCTCTACTATAAACACATCTTCCTTGAATCCTCTCTCCTTTTATTTTTATTAAATTAGCCACAGTTGTATGCCAGGCAGAGAGGATCAGTTCATTTCATATTCTTATTATAAGATACAGACTAATTCCTATCAGCAGGTATTTACTGTGTGTCTACTCCAGAAACCACCAGGATGTATCTGTAGTGTTTTTATCCTGTTTTCCATACAACAAACAAGCTCAGCGGGAACAATTTTCCTATCTTTTCCGCTACTTTAAACAAATCCTTTCCTACAATGTCCAATAATGACAATATGGGTACAGAAAGTCCTGTAGAGTAAATGCCTATATATGTATACAGTCAATCTTATATTCCCTCAGTAGTGTGTTAGCAGTGGAGATTTAATACATAAATATCATACTTTAAAAAGTTTTAAAAACTTTTTTTTTTTTGGATTCTATTGGCTTTCTTTTCCTTTGTATGTGAACATATGTGTGTGTGTGTGTTTGTGGCAACAGTTGGCATATTTTAATGAAGCTAAATAAGTGAAACTTTTCTGATTGTCTCTGAGCAGAATGCCAAAAACACTGGCAGGGGATCAGAAAATGAAAATGAAAGAGACTCTCAGTATGTTTTAGAGTGTGTGTGTGTGTGTGTGTGTGTGTGTGTGTGTGTGTGTGTGTGTGTGTGTGTGTGTGTGTGTGTGTGTGTGTGTGTGTGTGTGTGTGTGTGTGTGTGTGTGTGTGTGTGTGTGTGTGTGTGTGTGTGTGTGTTTACAAAGGCCAAACCGAGAGCGGTCTTAAATGGATATTAAAGCATTGGGATAGGGTACTACAATATGCCATCCATGTTCTTTACACTCAGTAACAGTCCACAGTTCAGGTCAGTGTGAACATATTGGCAACTGATTTAAGTCCCATAGTGAAGGCTGGCTTATTCAGAAGAGGACATGTGTCCAAATGTCTGTGTGGGCTTGAAATCAAGAGAGAGTGATGTCGGTGAAAGGCAACAACAGAGAAAGGAAGAGAAAGCGTGAGAGAGCAAGATAAAAATGAGGCTGGATGACGCTGGAACAACTCTGTCCTCTGGCTGTCCGTCTCTCCCGTTATCGTCCTTTCTCTTTTAACAAACACGGAGTCTCTTTCTCTGAGCCGAGTCCTGACATCAGGCAGCTGCCTCTGAGGCTCCTCTCTCCCTCTCATGACTCTTTGCCTTTCTCCAGAGAGCTGTGAATCTTATCCAGAGTCTTCTTGATGCGCAGTGCTGTTAGCCTAGCGGAGGGGTTCTGGTACCAGCACTCCTTCATCAGTTTCACCAAAGCAGATAGAGTCTGAGAGAGAAAGAAGCAGATGGTGAAGAGGATGGGAAATGACAGAAGAGCCATGCAGCGAATACACACACAGTGAGAGGAAGCTCCGTGATCAATGTGACTGCAAGAGCTTTAAGACGTTTAAGTGCACTCTGGGGTTAATTCACAGCTACCGTGGTGTTCAACCGTTAATCGCTGTAGTGGAGGTTTTCACTGTACTGACTATATTTTAAATAAAATAATTGATATGGTTATTACTCACTGGATCAGAGAACCAGCGGTTGGGAATGAAAGGCCTCTGCTGCTCCACACACACCACCTTCCTCATGTCCTCAAAGCTGGGGTCATTTGGCACCTGATCGTAAAACGGAGGCTTGTAGTCCTCGACGATACCTGGAGATTAAGATGGCAGAAATGAGCAGAACCGATACAAGCAACGTAACTGGTTCAAGAGGATGTCCTTATGTCCTGCTGAGTCCTAATAATGCACTACAGGCGTGACACTCACCGTTGCTGTACGTGCGTCTTGCTATCTCCCACAGCACCAGCCCAAAAGCCCAGATGTCCACTCTCTTATAGGCGTCGAAGCAGTCTGTCTGAATGGTCTCGTCCAGTACCTCAGGTGCCATGTAGCGCTTAGTGCCCACTTTCGGGTTGTTGCCCACATCCAGCAGGTTTTCTGCCTGGGAGTGGGTCACAGCCAGCCCTGTAACATACAGAAATATACATCATATAAGTGAGATATCAAAAAAAGATACTGTCACATCAACACATGAAGACACACCAGGTAAGAAGGTGGACAGAGATACGAGTGCAAAGGAGCAAAAAAGAAGACGAGATGAAAATAATGCAAACAGAGGATAAATAAATGACTGACCGAGGTCTGCAATGCAGCAGCGGAGCTCTTTTGTGACAAGGATGTTTTTGCTCTTCAGGTCTCGGTGCGCGATGGCTGGTTTGCCCTCTGTGCCAAAGATCTCTGTGTGCAAGTGCACCATGCCGCAGGCTATCGATGCTGCCATGGCCAAGCCCTCCGACGTCTCCACGGCAACACGCTGCAGATAGTCGTAAAGCGAGCCGTTTTCATGGTAATGGGTGATGAGCCACAGCTGGGTGCTGGAGTTTCGAGAAGTCATGTCAGACGCCATAAAGCCTGGGAGGAGAGAAAGAAACGTATTACAGGGCTACTTTGATGGATTGCATTATATTATGATGCAGACGTGTTACGTTATTATTGCTTCAACCCTCTCTGTTTAACTACTTTTAAGCAGTAGGTAGGTAGTAGGTTACAAAGAGGTTAAAGGAAGACAAACAAGGTGTAAAAGACACGCATTAGCTTTCCAAAGGAGCTTTTATTTCTTGAAACTCAAGAAAATACAAGAAAATATCTTGTAGAATAAAAATTGAGTTTTTTTTCTAAATCAACCTTTAACCTTTACTTTTAACCAACTGGTCTGTGTGTTCAACAGACTCACCTAGTATGTTTTCATGTCTTAGCAGCACTGTATTGTAGATCTCAGTCTCTCTGAACCAGGACTTTTCATCTCTTGAAGAGAAGATTTTAACAGCCACGTTCTCCCCCTGCCACTGGCCTCGCCACACCTCGCCATACCTTCCCTTTCCTTGAAAATACGAATAAAAAAAAGAAGAGATTGAAAGATAAAAGTACAGAAAGTCAGAATAAATACAGAATTATGAAGTTTTCTTTTTTCTTTTAAAAGAAGAAGCACTTTTACATTTTATTCACTTTTGGGCATTCATCTGAAGATCTCCGAGTCTGATTTCTCTGACACAGATTTGATGTTTCAGCCTCAACAGCACAACGTTGCACACAGCCACATTTTTCCAATTCCAAACCTGTACAGATTGTACTGTATGGTACTGTGATACAAAACAGGATCCCGAGGCATGTGACCTACATACTTTTATTTGAACACTCAAATTGAAATGTGTTACAGTTGCCATGACGCGAGTGAGTAAATCTGACATCAGCAAAATGGAAAGAAAAGGGAAGCGATAACTTTGGCAGTTAAAGTCAGCTACTATTGGTACCCTGTCATCATCTATTCAATGCCACTGTCAGATTTGTGTCTATATACGGGTTACATCCTAGAACAGATGTGTACAGTCACTCAAAAGAACTGATATGAACAGCGACTTTAAACTGAGCGTGACTGACTGCAGTCTGCTTGTGGTGCGACTGACAATGAGTGATGATGTTCAGCAGATAAACGGCTGAGTAGGCGTTTCTTTCTCATGACTATTACAAAACTAATGGAAACAATTTGCTTTTGTGTCCAGTGCTCCAGCTTACTTATAAAATTTATGTTTGAATGATTGATTAATTGATCAGTCAATCAATGAAAAAATGTATCTGCAACTATTTCGATAACTGATCAATCGTTTCAGTCATTTTTGTAAGCACGTTTTAGCTTCTCAAATGTGAGGATTTGCTCTTTTTTGTTGACTGAAAAGAATTTTGTCATTATCTCTAATATATTTTTCTGCTTGTGACATGAATTTCCTCGGAACAGCTTTAATTAAATCAGTCAACTGATAAATACAAAACTACTCAGACTATTTCTGTTTGTGGTTCTGCGATGGCTGAATGAGCTACCCAGCTCCACGTGGTGCGTTCAAGAAACGCTTGAAAACTCAGCTCTAAACACTTTGATTGTTACTACTACATACACTACTTTCTTAATGTTAATGATGTTTCTTGTGCACTTGTCTACTTCATGAAGTTTTTTACTTTAAAAAAACAACAACAACTTCTGTCGAGGAGTGTCTTTCTCTGTACTTGTACCTAGGCAGCAGATAGCATGTTGACTGTGGTTTGTTGGACTTACCTACACACTCCATCAGACTGGTCTGCCTGGCCACAGTTCTCTGGACCAGAAAGGGAAGACCGGAGCCGCTGCCTGAAGTGCACGAGTGATCAAGTAGGTCCTGAAAACAGACAGATGTCAGTTTAGTCATGTATGCCATAATCTTTCCCTACGCTACAGAAATTAGGTGCAACAGCTGGAAGCAATAGAGAAATTGGTTTATCAAAACAATATAGTCTTGGGTTGAAAACCACAATGCCTGCAGATTCCACCAATTAAACTTGAAAACTAAATGCCAAATATTTTAACCACATAAAAATTAAACACAGCTCCTGCCTGCATACACTGTTTAATTTCCCTGTAAAGGAACAGTACACCAAGAAATTGCAGCATTTATACAACAAGCTTTTAAAAACATAGAAAACAATATTTGACCATTATCAGCACCAATAAAAGCTGTAATGTTTGAGTAATTAAACAATCAGGACTTTTCAAGGACTTGCAGATACCCTAACAAACATAATTACTTAGAATAAATATAAATAATTGTTACTTAATTATTAATTCATATCTGAAAGATGATGCAGGTAAACAGCTGGTGAAACTGAAAGAGAAAGCAACTTTCTACTTTGCTGTGAATCTGTTGTCATGGTTTCAACAGGACTGTGTCTTGTTCTTACTGCTAAAGTGCTGTCTCCCACATTGGAGGTGATGAGGCCGTCTATGGCTCCCTGTTCAGTGTCAAACTCCTGCAGCCTCTGCAGACGGCCGTGGTGGAGCCTCCTGCAGGCCAGTATGGACACTACAGATAGCAGAGCCAGAACCACCACGGGACCAAGTACAAAGAGAGCCAGCATCTCGACACGATACTGGACCGGTTCGCCTTCTGGGGCTGTGGGCAAGAGCAGATAAGAGATAGATTCAGATTGGGAAAAAAGGGAAAAGTAGTGCCAAAATATTTCATGAACAGATACAGAACAATTATTTTGCTTGAGTTTTTTTTTGTTGGTTACTAGGTTATATGCACCTGATGGCAGCAGAGACATCAGATAGCTCCTGGTAGTGTTGCCGTTACACATGTCCTGGCCACAGCAGAAAATGGCCTGGCGGAAGGATGGAGCTGTGGAGCAATGCAAACGGATTTTCTCCGGCCCTTTTAGGCAGCCGCGCTCAAACACCACCCCGTTGCTGCCGACATTGACGGAGGAGAAGCACCGGGTACCATGGCACTGGGTGACCTGGAGGCATTTGGGGCTATCACACAGACACACCAACTGTCCATCTGTGGAAGAGATGATAGGAGTTCATTATACTCTGCTGTTGTTCTACAGTACATGGACAGAGACACACTGTAGATTTATTTAAGGCAGTAAACCATGTAGACTGGATGCAGTGGAGAAGAATTTTATTCAATCACCACTAAACCAGAGACATTATTTTTTTCCTCCGCAGTCAACATGGAACAAATATTACAGGACTTTTTCTACACATTGCAATATACCACTGGATTACAAAGACTTAAAGAAATAATATATACGTATCTATTTAAAAAATCAGTTCAGTTAGTTCATGAACTGATGAAGCCTCTTGGATGAGAGGTGAAACATCTTCAAAGACAAATAACCAAGTCCAGTTGTGTTCGATTTAATTACCTTGAGATAACCATGACCTGGATGAATGCGAATATTCACAGGCCTATCTATTTAAAAACCACAACAGTGCGCTGCAGGTGAGTTGTTTTGATCCAACTACATTTTGACTCTCTTAATACTGCAGATTCTATTGCAACTACTGATGGCACATAAATTGTATTTTTGAATATAACAACAACGTGTGACTCCCTGCCGTCTTGGGTGATTGCTCCTCACTAGAAATAAACAGACGACAGACGAGAGGCATTTCAGTCTGCAAACTGATTTACAAACAAAACAGCAGAAAGAAGAAAACTGAGCACAGTACCTGAGCCCTCAGCTGATGTCTGCAGGGCCTGCAGCAGGAGCAGCAGGAGGATGTGGACACAGTAACAACCCATGTTTCAGTGCACTGATGGAGGGAGGGAGACAAGAGAAGAGGAGCCAGGGAGAGTTCAGATGAGTACACAACTTGCAAAGACGATAATTACATTTATCCCCTGTGTGTTTACTGATGATCCCTGCCAATGCTTCAGACAAGGAGGAAGCAAAAACTTATAATGGCATTACTAGAGAGTCAAACTGGTCTTTTATTTCATACACATTATAAATTATATTAATTATTGCAAAAACTGCAATAATTAATTAAAAAAACACCCACATGGAGTCACTTGCATTAGTAGTTGAAAAGAAAATGTTATGACTTGTTAATAAACGAGTAATTAATACCGATTACTTCAATGGTAATGTTTGTTGTTGCTCTGAAGGCTAACAGTTAACGTAGCATTGACAACTATTGACGTAAAGCTACCATAACATCTCACATTTCAATGTCACAGCCGCTGTTTTTTTGCATTAAGACTATAACAGAGGAAAAGATATCAGCGACACCTCCTTCGTAAATACACAGACTGGAGGCCTGGTTGTTTGCTGTAGCCAACAGGCCATTTACAAGCGGGTTTATTGGCTGTCCAGAGGCGCCTCGGAGGCGCCAGTCAGACCGACGGCTGCCCGATGCCGCTGCGAGCTAAGCTAAGCTAGCTGCAGTCCAGCACAAAGCCGGGCAAAAAGGGAAAAACACAAAACATCCACCTACCTGGCACACACGGAGTACAGCTTCTAACTCATCCTGCGGTGTTTTTGTGCCCGTATATCAAGTTTAAATTATGTTATTAGGGTAATTTGCAATGGGAGAAGCGGAGAGCACCGTTGCCCAGCCCACCTTTTGGCTGTTTTTTGCTTCCAGCTCTACGCACGACGTCATCAAAACATTATCGCCGAGATGCATTGTGGGGCAGAAGAGTCCTCCACCAGGTTAGCGACGAAATTAACCATAACACCTGTGATATGAGTTTTAATGGTAACACCTTACAATAAGGTTCAAAAAGGATTTCAGTTTATTACTGTTATATTTGTACCTTTTTCACAAGAGGTATATTT
Source organism: Pampus argenteus (assembly GCA_036937835.1). Classification (NCBI taxonomy): domain Eukaryota; kingdom Metazoa; phylum Chordata; class Actinopteri; order Scombriformes; family Stromateidae; genus Pampus; species Pampus argenteus. The sequence continues at coordinate 16,928,956 of CM072873.1, forward strand.
ACAGATTTTTATTGTAAACTGCAATATATACGACATACTACTCAACACAATATTGTATATCTGACTACAGTAAGTTTTGTTAAATATAAAAAAAATCCAAACCTTTGTGACTTGATATTACTCAATGACAGTATTTAGTATAGTATTATTTATTCATCTTGAAGTTTATTTGGGTAATTAAATTTAAATTTCATTTAAAAGGTAAATACTACAGGTGGTACAGTGTGTCTCAACATTGTTCACAAATAGATATAAATTATAAACAATAAACATGCTACTGTAAAGGCAGGTGTAACCAAACTGTCCAAATTAAGTGTCAGTATGAGCGCATGACTGACTGACTGACTGAGTGAGTTGGTCAGTGAATATCAGTTACTGAGTGAGTGAGTGACCAAGAATAACTCAGTGAGTAACTGAACATGTGGCTAATAAAATGTGACTGTTTGTGTAGGTGGGTGAGAGGTTACACCGAGTTATACAAAGTCCCGCTCAAAAAGTCCAACACTTGCTCAACATACAAGCGTTAACTGATGCCATCTTTATATAGCGAATCCATTCGTCAGTGTTCAATGCATCCTGTCCAGGGCTGCAACACTGACGGACAAGTCCAACTCTCAGAAATGTTGAGATTTTAGCAACAGTACAGATGTAGTTAGCTAACAAGACTCTGATGTCAAAACTTAATTCAGTTCCAACGCTCCAAGCAAAAACTCCAAGACATCAATATTAGTTAATAAGTCAAAAAAAATTCAAAGAAAAGATCTTAGGCTTGGTGAAAAAAAACAAATCGAAATCTAAAATACACACACACACACACACACACACACACACACACACACACATACACACACACGCACACATGTCATATGTCATTAAATTACCTCATATTAATCTTACCAAGTAGTCTAAATTTAAATTTTGAAGAGGGATGGTGTGTCAGAGCGTCTCCTCTAAATACAGACAGTATGACTCAGACAACTGTAACAGCTTCAGGGGAGAAGTCATTGAATATCCTGTAATTTCAGCAGTGTACGGATGATCAAATGTGACATAAATAGCTCCACAGACAGTAAATATTACAGAATCCAAGGCCGAATCCTAAAAGAAAAAATGTTAATATCTCCTCCTTAATCCTTTAATAACTGATTATGATGATGATATAATAAAACGTGATAAATGATAGATATATTTAATGAGACGAGACGCGTCAAGATTTGGATGGCGTACAATTTCCTGTAAGCTTTTCCAAGATTTCCAGTGAGAAATCTTGGAAAAGTCCTCCTTTTTCTTTCCGACTACTATGTGATTGCTTGTTCCTTCATCCATGCATGCTGAGGATCAGATACCCTCCCCATGTAAAAAAGAGCTCTTTAAAGGTGCATGAAAACCAATATGAGCCTTCATCTCTTGACCAATCATGCAGATCTGAAACTGCATAACACTGCAACTAATTGTTGAATTAGGAGATAAATTAATTTCACTTGTGTATTCAACAAACTCTACCTGTTTACTTTTATTTCATTCTTGGTTTTCTCAGCATCTGTATAAATATAAATGCCAGTAAGTGTGTGTGTGTGTGTCTAAAGAGAAAGGAAAAGGGAGAATCATATCAAGTAGCTGATGTGTTTTCCCTCCACTGAGTCCCGTGGCTATGAACAATAGCCAGTGCTGTTTATTCTTGCTTACCTGGGGCTTTAGTCTCCAGTGAGTCGGAGCAAGACCCAGCCAGTATCTATTCTCCGAGAACACAGCTCCAGCACAGAGACACATTGTCCACAGCTTTTTTAATTAAAGACCCGGGGTCGACATGCTGTGCCAGGTGGCCTGAACTGCTCCCAGCCTACGTGTGTCCTCCTCTATCCTCTCCGCTGAGGATAAGTCTCAGTGGATAATTGAAGGGAGAAATGCTATACTGCTATCATGAGACCGACGGAAGAAGGATAATCTACTGAGGACTTTGACTTAAGAGGTGGGGATGGAGGAATAATGTAATGTTTTCTTCTTTCTACTTCCAGCCTACCTGCCTTGTTCTCCCACCTTTTACACTCTCTCCTCCTCTTTTTCTCTTTACCAGGTTTTAAGAGAGGGAGGTGGTATTTGAGTGACTTTTTTTTTTTTTTTTTTACCTGCAATGAAATCCACCTGCTCCTCATTACTGTTGTATTAGAAATTGTCCTGAAAGCTGTTTTCCTGACTAGAGTCGTCATGGAGCGTCTAGAGAGAAGACTGCTTGTAGCTTTCCTCCTCTGTGTGCCTCTTCTTTCTGTCAGCTGCGTCTCCAATCAGAAATCTACAGGTAGAATATATTAAATAGACTTTTGGTTAATTATAACTTATGTGATCGCTCAAAGGGAAGTTTAAAATGTTTTAAAAGGTGGGGGAGTGACATTTTTTTTTTAAATGTTTGCAGTTATGTGCTCTTCTACAAGAACATTTGTATTTGATTTTGACTTGATGTGAAACTTTCCCCTGCTGTTTTTGTTCAGTCTCGTGGTGTGTAGTATCTGATGCTGAGGAGCAGAAGTGTTTGGATCTGGCTGGGAACGCCACAGCTCGGAATATTAGAGGGAATTTGCAATGTGTCCGTGGCCTGAACACCAGAGATTGTATGAACAAAATCAAGGTATCTGTTCAGTCTTTCTGTCATGTTTGTTTATTAATATAATTTTAAATATTAGAAACATTTACTGAGGTGTAATTAATCTGCTCTATTTCTTAATGCTACATACAACACCACATACGCCTTCCCATTCATTTTAATGAGAAAGTGTATCCAAACTTTTGACTGGTACTGTACATGCAATATGAGGTTAAAAAAGGGATTTTTTTATTAAAAACACATTTGTGCATTTTATTTCTGTATTGCCATTGAACACCACAGTTTGAAATAAACTAGCATCCCTCAGCTATTTGAACCAAACGTGTGTTTTTCTCAGAATGGGACAGCAGACGCAGCCTCCATGTTTGGAGATGACATCTATGCTGCTAATCTCTGTCATGGCCTGGAGCTGTCAGCAGGAGAGTCCCACAACGGAGTGGGTAAGTCTAGAGGGTTTGAGCTCTACAACAGGTCAAACAGGAAGTCAGTGAAGTCTCAAGATTTTATCTAATGTGATTCACTCCAGATAAGGTAATATGCATGGCCACGTATGTCAAAATCAACATATCATGCAGCAGTCACCTGAAGTCATATATGCAGTAGAAACATTATTCTTTGTGTCTTACTTCTCTCCCCTGTTTTTAAAAAAATGATTCCCACTTGCTTCGTCCCTCTTATCTCTCTCTGCAACCCTTCCTCCAGATGGGATTAGCTACTACGTGGTGGCGATGGCTCGTCGCTCTTCGTCAGACCTGTCCCTGCTGGAGATGCATGAGCGCAGCTCCTGTCACCCTGGCATACGCACCACGGTGGGGTGGACTGTTCCAATTGGCTACCTGGTCAACACCTCCCAGATCAGTGTTGGGGAGCAGTGCAACTTCCCCAGAGGTGAGGTAGAGTTAGAAGGAGGAAGAGAGATTGAGGGAGAAATAATGTGTGTGTGTGTATAGTGATAAAAGTGTAAAATGATGTGTGTAAGGTATATGAGAGGTTCAGATAGAGGAGGAAGGGGGGGACGCAGTTATGTGGAACGAAGGAGTGCAGGGAAAGAGGAGACTGGGGGTAAAAGGAGAAGAGTCATTTAGAGAACAGTGCAGCTTTCTCTGTGAATGTGAGATTGGATGAATGTGGGGGAGTGATGATGAATAGAGGGACACACTGGAAGATCATGAATTCTTCATAAGAGGGGCAAGGAAGCAGAAATGGCTAATTTACCTTATTTTTCTTACAATAAGTATTTCCCATGAAACCAAAGCCTGATAAAGCTCTTTCCTCTGTGCCACGGACCTTTACTCCAAAGGCAACAGAAATACTCACTACAACTGCGTACTACAAATGGGTTTGAGAAGCTGGAGAATACTGATGAACTAATGTTTAATTGGTTTTTTAATTTGATTTTTAGACTGTAAGAAATATATTGATTTTTTGTGTGCTTTATTGTTAGTTAATGAGTTTTTATTTAAACATTTCTTTCTCTGCATCACGTCTAGTTGACCTTTCATCATAAATAATTGCCAAAAAACAAATGATCTATGTCTTAGTGCTTAATTTGTATTATTTCTTCATGTCCACCACAAATCATTGAGGAAAATCTGAAAAATACAAACATCTAATTGGATATTAAACAATGAATACTTAGAGAAGAACCAACAGCTAATTCCCATTGTGTATTCTTTACTGACTAATAGACCATTATCATCTGACAAATCCTCATAAATAGACCTAATATCATTTTAGTATAATTTTACAGAAGTACTCATTTGTTCTTTGTCTGTTTTACCAGCTGTAGGAAACTTCTTTGGCTACAGCTGTGTACCAGGTGTCAAAGACCCCAAGCATGACCCCAGAGGAAACAATCCCAAGAACCTGTGCGAGGCCTGTATAGGAGATGAGAATGACAGACACATCTGTGCCAACAACCACAGAGAGAGGCACTACGGAGAGGCGGGGGCGCTGAGGTACAACACTGACACAATAATACACTAATAGCACCGAGAGACGGGGGTAGTTGTTACGACAGCTGCCTCTACGTTATATCCATTTCAATATATTGTCTCCATAAAAGGAAAAATAATGAATAATAATTAGAGCTGCCTGCTCTGGAAAAGCTAATACAGTGATGATGATGATGATGATATAGTGATAAATAAGACATACTTCTAGTGTCTTCTTGGGGCTGCAATGCTAGCGTTCAATATTACATTACATGGTAGCAACAGATAAAAACTCTCATTGATTAAAAAAGAATGCAGACAAATCACAATAACATTTCTGTGCACTGTAACACACACATTATCTGCATGAGTGTGTGTAGTGCACTGGCACAGCAGTTGGTTAGAGATGAGAATTAAAGGGCCACATGAGTGTGCTGATTTCCTCCTTTATGCATGTATGCGTTTACTGTGTCTAACTATTTTCTTTCAGGTGTGTTGCAGAGAACCTCGGCGACGTTGCCTTCGTCAAACACACAACAGTCTTTGACAATTTGGACGGTCAGTGTTTTAATTATCCAAATGTTAGAGAATTACACCATTTGATTAATATAATAATATAATTTTATAATTTAAATGATTAATTATGAGGTTATTTGGCACCGGCAGAGCGTGCAAGTCTCTGTCGAGACACAGGACATCAGTGTTTCACAGTATTTCTCCTAGTATTACAGTGTGTGGAATCCAGAATACAACAAGCAGATTACACTAAAGTGTATATGTGCATGATATGTGTGTTTGTGAGGCAGAAATAAATAGAATAAAAGAGAAAATAGGAGTGAGAAAGGAAAATAAACAGATAGATAGATAGTCAGACAGACAGAGGTGCAGACACTTTTGTCCAGCACTGAAACGCCCTCATATTGTTTGCTGCATGTGCTCCTCTGCTTTGGGCAACATCCAAAATTAATAATGATCATTATTGCAGTCACGCTACATAGACTCCGCTGGTGCAGCTGAGAAGGAGCAGTGGCAAAACGCTGCAGCTGTTTAACCAAGCATGCTTTCTCATATGCTTCAGAAATGTCCGGAGTCCGACTAATTAACCAAGGTCAAGATAACACAGAAGGTCTGTGCTGTTTAGGGATGCAGCTGGGATAGCTTCAGGGTTGTCTACCTCTCTTCATTTATTTGTTTGGTTTTATATATATAAATAAAACAACGGTATCAATCTTCCCATGTAACACTGCCAAAATGTAAAACTCCTTCAATTAAATCCGAGACACTTCTATTCCTCTCCTGCCCAGGTAAGAACCAGGAATCCTGGGCCCTCGATCTGGAGCTGGAGGACCTGAAGCTGCTGTGTCCAGATGGAACCGAGGCGGGTCTGGACGAATATGAGCGATGCCACCTGGCAGCCGTGCCTGCCAACGCTGTGGTGGTGCGCATGGAGGATAAGTGCCGCGTCTGGAAGTACCTGGAACGCTTACAGGTGGGTGTGGACAGAAATTGCATCAGCTGTGTCTAAATGTATGTGTTTGTCCTCGCATATGTGTGTGTGTGTGTGTGTGTGTATTTCTCATATCTCTGTGGAGTTGTTTTATTGATCAACACATTTCAGAATTTAGGTACCTGCTAAATTGTCATCCCTCTCCCTTACTGTGTGTGTGTGGGAGACATCAGGATGACTGGTATGTCCTGTGCTTTTTCCCTGGCAACACACACACGCACACACACAAACACACACACACACACACACGTACATGTCCTCACAGGCCCAAAGAAACACACTCATATGTATACAGAGCACGCCAACGCACATCCATGCATGCCCTCATGCAATAAGTGCTGTCACACACTTTCTTGCTTCTGCAGAATGCGTTTGGCAACGCCACCGAGGGCTTCAGTCTGTTCAGCTCAGCAGGCTATGGTGAATCTGATCTGCTCTTCAGTGATTCCACCCACCACCTGCAAAGGGTTCTGGGTAGCTGCACCTCTTGGCTGGGCCCCTCTTACACCACCATCCTGCAAGCCTTTGAGTGTGAAGGTAAGAGTGATGATGTAATATGTGATAAAAGTGTGTTTGTATGTATGTGGGTTTGCTGCTGAAGAGCGGTTGGCTAAGTGGCTGGAGGAGTGTGTGTATGTGTGTGTGTGTGTGTGCACATTTGTGTATCCACTGCAGCTGTTCTCATAATTGCACTTTCCCACCAACAGGCTTGTGCTGATGGAACAAGAGGAAGACAACCAGCGCATCAGCTTCTACCCCATCCCTCTGTCTCTGTCCTCTCCACCCTGCCATCTGTGTCCCTCTGTCAGTCCGTCTCTCACCCTTTTTTGCTTGGCTTTTTGTATTTTGTTTTGTCCTTGCATTTCACCGCACGTTCTCGATCATTATGTCCTCGTCCTCCTACCAACTTGGTGCATCTTCTAATACACTGATACTGTCAGGGTAGGACATTGCTAAAAAGGGGTAATTGGATAATAAAAAACGTCAGAAAAATGTCTCTGAAATTGACCATGGGGAAGAAAGGGTATGAAACAGAGACGATTGGATAAAAATAGAAAACAATGGAACAGAAAAGTAGTGCAGGGTAGTGTTTATGTTGTTGATTTTGTTGGAATTAACCCATAAACATTACTGTGTCCCCCCAAAAAATCTTTTATATATATACAAAAGAAAATCCTATTATATAAAAAAAAAGTTCCTACCCTGCACATTTGTTAGGAAATTGTGTTCTTCTTGGCTTGCTGCATTAGTCTGAGCTTCAGTTCCCCCCTCCTCCCTCCCACAGGGTCTGTCTCTGGCACTGAACAACTGGGTGCTATTAACTTTGAGCTTAGAAGTCTCAGTTACTGTATGTGTGTGTGTGTGTGCGTGTGTGTGTCTGTGTGTGTGTGTGTGCGTGTGTGTGTGTGTCAACCTTAATGCCAGCCATTAATGCCCTAATTGGCAGTCTGGCATATTATACTGTTTGTGTGTGACTGAGAGAGAAAGTGTGTGTGCATGTGTCTGTACGTTTATGTGCTTATGTGTGCGCATGTGTGTGTGTGTGTGTGTGTGTGTGAGTTGATAGCATTGCTGCTTTCCCATGGCTTGTATAGCTTACAACTTTTGGATCAGTGCTTTCTCACGTTTGGTATGGTATATGGTACCGTGCCAGCCCTCAGTATATTGTTAGGAGACAGTGATTAGGGCTTGGGTTGCCTCAAGTGACCCCTGAGTGCGTCTTTTAAAAAGCTTTGGTAATTTTCTTTCTCTCTCTCTATCTCTCTATCTATCCATGTAGCAACATGTAGAGGGGATACGTGTCTTTTCGTGCAACATATCACTTATACTGAAACATTGCTACTAATAGCGAGACCCCTGCTAATGATAGGAGTTGAGATTTACTAACAGAAGGATGTCCTAGGCCAGTGTTACAAACAGCAAATTAGTCAGTGCAGCGTGTAGCGTTATCATAGTGACCGTCACGAAGAGAAAAAGTATTACCGAATTAATGTGCTGTGAAGAAATGGTGACTGTCTAAAAACAGATTGCTTTTCTGACATGTTTAAGTGACTATAATTAAAGAGTGTAAAGATGAATCGCAGTTAAATCATCAGTCTGTTTAAAGCCTTACTTGACATACACGATCGGGTGCTGTAAAATCTATAACTGACTGTAATTCTGAGCTTCTCTCCACATTGTGATTTTCTTTCATGCTCTGCTCGGCAATAATAAACTGATAAAAGCGTAAAACGTTTGTCCTCTTCAAACGGTGGTGTCATCTCATAATACTGGAAAAAAGTACAACAGATAGATACACAGCAATGTATTCAACTTGCACGACTCTGCTTTGAAAGAAAACCTCATGTCTTCTTTTTTAAATAACGTATAGCCACATTTCCTCTCCTTCATGTTATATTTTGACTCCTGATGGCAAAAACCGGGAATGTGCAAGATGGAAAACACACCACAGTTCTTCTATCTGTTGTACTAATTCAACTCTGGTCTGTAACATTTGCGCTGTTT